>OX359202.1:2330000-3530000 GCA_947172415.1 Chondrosia reniformis | reverse complement strand
TTCTGATTCGGTGGCCATTTTATCCTAGAAATGGTCTTCGTAACCGTTTCATAGCCCATATTTTCGAAATCGACGGCCATTTTTAACTCGGGGATAGGTCGTAGAGCTTCCGGGACCCTTTAATCGGATTTGGCGGCCATTTTTATCCTAGAAACGGTCTTTGTTACAACTTCGTAGACCTTATTTTTGAAATCGGCAGCCATTTTTAACTCGGGGATAGGTCGGAGAGTTTCGGGGACCCTTTAATCAGATTCGGCGGCCATTCTTATCCCAGAAAGGTCTTCGGTAAGCCTTCACAGCCCATATTTTCGAAATCGGCGACCATTTTTATCTCAAGGATAGGTCGTAGACCTTCGGGGACCCTTTATTCAGATTCGGCGGCCATTTTTATTCAAGAAACTGTCTTCGGTACGGCTTCATAGCCCATATTTTCGAAATCGGTGGACATTTTTATCTCGGTGATAGGTCGTGGATATTCGGGGACCCTTAAATCGGATTCGGCGGCCATTTTTATCCTAGAAATGGTCTTCGTTACGGCTTCATAGCCCATATTTTCGAAATCGGCGGCCATATTTAACTCGGGGATAGGTCGTAGAGCTTCGGGGACCCTTTAATCAAATTCGGCGGCCATTTTTATCCTAGAAACGACCTTCATTACGGTTTCATAGCCCATATTTTCAAAATTAGCTGCAATTTTTAACTCAGTCATAGGTCGTAGAGCTTCGGGGACCCTTTATTCAGATTTGGCGTCAATTTTTATCCTAGAAAAGGTCTACGGTACGGCGTCATAGGCCATTTTTTCGAAATCGGTGGCCATTTTTAACTCGGTGATAGGTCGTAGAGCTTCAGGGACCCTTTATTCGGATTCGGCAGCCATTTTAATCCTGGAAACGTCTTCAGTACGGCTTCATAGCCCACATTTTCAAAATTGGCGGCAATTTTTAACTCGGTCATAGGTCGTAGAGTTTCGGGGACCCTTTATTCGAATTCGGCGGCCATTTTTAACCTGGAAATGGTCTTAGTACGACTTCATAGCCCATATTTTCAAAATCGGCGACCATTTTTAACTCGATGATAGGTCGTAGAATTTCGGGGACCCTTCATTCGGATTCGGCGGCCATTTATATCCTGGAAACGTCTTCGGTACTGCTTCATAGCCCATATTTTCAAAATAGGCGGCAATTTTTAACTCGGTGATAGGTCGTAGAGCTTCGGGGACCATTTATTCGGATTCGGCAGCCATTTTTTCCTAGAAAAGGTCTTCGGTATGGCCTCATAGCCCATATTTTCGAAATCGGCGACCATTTTTAACTCGGTGATAGATCGTAGAGCTTCGGGGACCCTTTATTCGGATTCGGCGGCCATTTTTATCCTTGAAACAGTCTTTGTTACGGCTTCATAGCCCTTATTTTCAAAACCGGCAGCCATTTTAACTCAGTGATAGTTCGTAGGGCTTCGTGGATCCTTTATTCGTATTCGGCGGCCATTTTTATCCTGAAACGGTCTTCGGTACGACTTCAGAGCCCATATTTTCAAAATCGGTGGCCATTTTTGACTCGGTGATAGTTCGTAGAGCTTTGGGGACCCATTATTCAGATTCTGCTGCCATTTTTACCCTAGAAACAGTCTTCGGTACCGCTTGATAGCCCATATTTTCAAAATAGGCGGTCATTTTTAACACGGGTATTAGTCGTATAGCTTCGGGGACACTTTATTCGGATTCGGTGGCCATTTTTATCCTGGAAAAGGTCTTCGGTACGGCTTCATAGCCCATATATTCAAAATCGGCGACCATTTTTAACTCGGGGATAGGTCGTAGAGCTTCGGGGACCATTTATTCAGATTCGGCGACCGTTTTTATCCTAAAAAAGGTCTTCGTTACGGCTTCATAGCCCATATTTTCGAAATTTGCGGCCATTTTTAACTCGGGGATAGGTCGTAAAGCTTCGGGGACCCTTTAATCGGATTCAGCGGCCATTTTTATCCTAGAAACTGTCTTTGTTACGGCTTCATAGCCCATATTTTCAAAATCGGGGGCCATTTTAAACTTGGGGTTAGGTCGTAGAGCTTAGGGGACCCTTTAATCGGATTTGGCAGCCATTTTTATCCTGGAAACTATCTTCGGGACGGCTTCATAGCCCATATTTTCATAATCGGCAGCCATTTTTAACTCGGTGATAGTTCGTAGAGCTTCGGGGACCCTTCATTTCGATTCGGCGGCCATTTTTATCCTGGAAACGGTCTTCGGTACAGTTTCATAGCCCATATTTTCGAAATCGGCGGGTATTTTTAACTCAGTGATAGGTCGTAGAGCTTCGGGGACCCTTTATTCAGATTCGGCGGCCATTTTTATCCTGGAAACGGTCTTCGGTACAGTTTCATAGCCCATATTTTCGAAATCGGCGGGCATTTTTATCTCAGTGATAGGTCGTAGAGCGTCGGGTATCCTTAATTCTGATTCGGCGGCCATTTTATCTTAGAAATGTTCTTCGTAACCGTTTCATAGCCCATATTTTCGAAATCGACGGCCATTTTTAACTCGGGGATAGGTCGTAGAGTTTCGTGGACCCTTTAATCGGATTCGGCGGCCATTCTTATCCCAGAAAGGTCTTTGGTAAGCCTTCACAGCCCATATTTTCGAAATCGGCGACCATTTTTATCTCAAGGATAGGTCGTAGACCTTCGGGGACCCTTTATTCAGATTCGGCGGCCATTTTATCCTAGAAACTGTCTTCGGTACGGCTTCATAGCCCATATTTTCGAAATCGGTGGACATTTTTATCTCGGTGATAGGTCGTGGAGCTTCAGGGACCCTTTAATCGGATTCGGCGGCCATTTTAATCCTAGAAATGGTCTTCGTTACGGCTTCATAGCCCATATTTTCGAAATAGGCGGCCATTTTTAACTCGGTGATAGGTCATAGAGCTTCGGGGACGATTTATTCGGATTGGGCAGCCATTTTTATCCTAGAAAAGGTCTTCGGTATGGCTTCATAGCCCCTATTTTCAAAATCGGCGACCATTTTTAACTCGGTGATAGATAGTAGGGCTTCGGGGACCCTTTATTCGGATTCGACGGCCATTTTTATCCTTGAAACGGTCTTTGTTACGGCTTCATAGCCCATATTTTCAAAACCGGCAGCCATTTTAACTCAGTGATAGGTCGTAGAGCTTCGTGGATCCTTTATTCGTATTCGGCGTCCATTTTTATCCTGAAACGGTCTTCGGTAGACTTCAGAGCCCATATTTTCAAAATCGGTGGCAATTTTTGACTCGGTGATAGTTCGTAGAGCTTTGGGGACCCATTATTCAGATTCTACTGCCATTTTTAACCTAGAAACGGTCTTCGGTACGGCTTCATAGCCCATATTTTCAAAATAGGCGGTCATTTTTAACACGGGTATTAGTCGTATAGCTTCGGAGACACTTTATTCGGATTCGGCGGCCATTTTTATCCTGGAAAAGGTCTTCGGTACGGCTTCATAGCCCATATATTCAAAATCGGCGACCATTTTTAACTCGGAAAGAGGTCGTAGAGCTTAGGGAACCCGTTAATCGGATTCGGCGGCCATTTTAATCCTAGAAAGGTCTTCTTTACGGATTCATACCCCATATTTTCGAAATTGGAGGCCATTTTCGACTCGAGGATAGGTCGTAGAGCTTCGGGGTCCCTTTAATCGGATTCGGCAGCCATTTCTATCCAAGAAACTGTCTTCGGTAAGCCTTAATACCCATATTTTAAAGTTCGGCGGCCATTTTTAACCCGGGGATAGGTCGTAGAGCTTCGGGGGATCCTTTAATTGAATTCGGCGGCCATTTTTATTCTAGAAATGGTCTTCGGTACGGCTTCAAAAACCCATATTTTCCAAATTGGCGGCCATTTTTAACTCGGGGATAGGTCATAGAGCTTCGGGGACCATTTATTCAGATTCGGCGACCGTTTTTATACTAAAAACGGTCTTCGTTACGGCTTCATAGCCCATATTTTCGAAATTTGCGGCCATTTTTAACTCGGGGATAGGTCGTAGAGCTTCGGGGACCCTTTAATCGGATTCAGCGGCCATTTTTATCCTAGAAACTGTCTTTGTTACGGCTTCATAGCCCATATTTTCAAAATCGGGGGCCATTTTAAACTTGGGGATAGGTCGGAGAGCTTCGGGGACCCTTTAATCGGATTTGGCAGCCATTTTTATCCTGGAAACTATCTTCGGGACGGCTTCATAGCCCATATTTTCGAAATCGGCAGCCATTTTTAACTCGGTGATAGTTCGTAGAGCTTCGGGGACCCTTCATTTCGATACGGCGGCCATTTTTATCCTGGAAACGGTCTTCGGTACAGTTTCATAGCCCATATTTTCGAAATCGGCGGCTATTTTTAACTCAGTGATAGGTCGTATAGCTTCGGGGACCCTTTATTCGGATTAGGCGGCCATTTTAATCCATGAAAAGGTCTTTGTTACGGCTTCATAGCTCATATTTTCGAAATTGGCGGCGATTTTCGACTCGAGGATAGGTCGTAGAGCTTCGGGGTCCCTTTACTCGGATTCGGCAGCCATTTTTATCCTAGAAACTGTCTTCAGTCAGGCTGAATAGCCCATATTTTCAAAATCGGCGGCCATTTTTTACTCGGGGATAGGTTGTAGAACTTCGGGGACCATTTATTCAGATTCAGCGGCCATTTTTATCCTAGGAACGGTCTTCGTTACGGCTTCATGGCCATTTTTAACTCGGTGATAGGTCGTAGAGCTTCGTGGACCCTTTAATGGGATTCGGCGGCCATTTTTATCCTAGAAACTGTCTTCGTTACGGCTTCATAGCCCATATTTTCGAAATCGACGGCCTTTTTCGACTCTGAGATAGATCATAGAGCTTCGGGAACCCGTTAATTGGATTCGATGGCCATTTTAATCCTGGAAACGGTCTTCAGTACGGCTTAATACCTCATATTTTCGAAATCGGCAGCCATTTTTAACACCGAGATAAATCTTAGAGCTTCTGGGACCATTTAATCGGATTCGGCAGCCATTTTTATCCTAGAAACGGTCTTCAGAACGGCTTCATAACCCATATTTTCGAAATCGCCGGCCATTCTTAACTCGGGTTTAGGTCGTAAAGATTCGGGGACCCAATAATCCGATTCAGCGGCCATTTTATCCTAGGAATGGTCTTCGGTACGACTTCATAGCCAATATTTTCGAAATCTGCGGCCATTTTTAACTCGGTATAGGTTGTAGAGTTTCAGGGACCATTTAATCGGAATCGGCGGCCATTTTTATTCCAGAAACGGTCTTCGGTACGACTTCATAGCCTATATTTTCGAAATCAGCAGCCATTTTTAACTCGGGATAGGTCGTAGCCCTTCGGGGACCCTTTAAAATCGGGTTCAGTGGCCATTTTTATCCTAGGAACGGTACGACTTCATAGCCCATATTTTCGAAATCTGCGGCCATTTTTGACTCGGGGATAGGTTGTAGAATTTCAGGGACCATTTAATCGGAATCGGCGGCCATTTTTATTCCAGAAACGGTCTTCGATACGACTTCATAGCCTATATTTTCGAAATCAGGAGCCATTTTTCACTCGGGATAGGTCGTACAGCTTCGGGGACCCTTTATTCGGATTCGGAGGCCATTTTTATCCTACAAAATGTCTTCGGTACGGCTTCATAACTCATATTTTCGAAATCGGCGGCACTTTTTAACACGGAGCTAGGTTGTAGAGCTTTGGTGACCGTTAAATCGAGTTTGGCGGCCATTTTACCCTAGCAACGGTCTTCATACGGCTTCATAGACCATATTTTCGAAATCGGCAGCCATTTTTAACTCAGATATAGGTCGTAGAGCTTCAGGGACAATTTAATCAGGTTCGGAGGCCATTTTTTTCCTAGGAATGGTCTTCGGTACGGCTCCATAGCCCATATTTTCGAAATCGGCGGCCATTTTTAACTAGGGGATAGGTCGTACAGCTTCGGGGACCCTTTATTCGGATTCAGAGGCCATTTTTATCCTAGAAACTGTCTTCAGTAGGGCTTCATAGGTCGTAGACATTCGGGGTCCCTTTAATCGAGTTCGGCGCCCATTTTTATCCTACAAAAGGTCTTCGGTACGGCTTCATAACTCATATTTTCGAAATCGGCGGCAATTTTTAACACGGAGCTAGGTCGTAGAGCTTTGGCGACCCTTAAATTGAGTTTGGCGGCCATTTTTATCCTAGGAATGGTCTTTGGTACGGCTCCATAGCCCATATTTTCGAAATCAGCGGCCATTTTTAACTCGGGATAGGTCGTAGACCTTCGGGGACCCTTTAAAATCGGGTTCAGCGGCCATTTTTATCCTAGGAACGGTCGTCGGTACGGCTTCATATACCATATTTTCAAAATTGGCAGCCATTTTTAATTAGGAGATAGGTCGTAAAGCTTCTTGGACCCTTCAATCGGCTTCGGCGGCCATTTTTATCCAAGGAACGGTCTTCAGTATGGCTCCATAGTCCATATTTTCAAAATCGGCGGCCATTTTTAACTCGGAGAGGGGTCGTACAGCTTCGGGGACCCTTTAATCGGGTTCCGCGGCCATTTTTATCCTAGGAACGGTTTTCGGTACGGCTTTATAGCCCATATTTTCGAAATCAGCGGCCATTTTTAATTAGGAGATAGGTCGTAGAGCTTCGGGGACCCTTTAATCGGGTTCCGCGGCCATTTTTACCATTGGCAAGGTCTTCTGTACGCTTCATAGCCCAAAGTTTCGAGATTGGCGGACATTTTACTTGGAAATAGGTTGTAAAGCTTCGGGGACCCTTAAATGCAGGTTCGGCTATATACAACACACAACTACTACATACAACTAGTACATACAAGTAGTATATACAAGTAGTACATACAACTAGTATATACATGCAACTAGTACTACAACTAGTACATACAACTAGTACATACAACTACAGTGGAACCTCTCTACAACGGACACTTTGGGAACTGAAAGAAAGGATGTTTTACAGAGGTTTCCACTATTCAGAGGTTTTCATTGAAGTCAATGAATATATAAATATGAATATATATGATTAACACTAAACCAAAATAACAGTTTATAAAGGCTATAATGATAAACCAAAACTATTGTAACAGTTACTACAATAATATAGTATACTAGAGAACAATAAAAATTTTCTACAAAAATAGTGAAGATGTAGGGATGGCACAAAATGCATAGAAACAAGAAAGGGATGTTACACAGTGAAGCATTAGCTATATATGCATGAATCATACAACACCCTTGCTTGTAGGATTCATGCATAGCTAATGCTTCACTGTGTAACATCCCTTTCTTGTTTCTATGCTTTTTGTGCCATCCCTACATCTTCACTATTTTTGTAGAAAATTTTTATTGTTCTCTAGTTTCTGTACTTTTTATGGAGCATAAGCTAGGAATTCGTTGTATTTTAAACCACTTTGGTTTCGCAATCTTCCACTGATTATGACGTCATTAAAATGGCGATTTTATTGAGGTCTTGACTCTGGAGCCATGAAAACTGTCATACTCAATAATAGCGTTATCGCTCTCGCTTCTACAAAAGAATACAGCTCGGAAAATTTAGAGTAATTTCGATTAAGAAGTAGTCCGAAGGCTTATTTCGTTTTTTAGTTACAGCGGGCGAAGAAGATGAAGAAGAAGAAGAAGATGAAGAAGAAGAAAACGAAAATGGGAGATTTCAAAGTTGGTTCATTTGCCAACGATACACGGTCGCTTGCCTTCAAGGCCAATTTATAGCATGGCTGTTCTATATTTAACTCTACATAGTCTCGTTTCGGCGATTTTCAGCCTAATTCGGAATTTTGCTCCTATACCAATGTATGCGGAAAACGAAACAACCCGTACCATCCCTACATAGAGAGTACTACCGTACTCTCTGATAGTGTTATGCTAAAGAAAACAAGATACCATAGAAGGTTAGATCCTGCCAAAAAATAGTGTCCAAACTTCTTTGACTTTTACTACTGTTAATACAAAAAGTGGCAACTACATCCAATAGCTAGTTTCGTTCGCGTCCCAGTAATGCCAAATTGAAAAAGGAGGCATGACGGCGTCTAGTCTTGTGAACGTGAACCAGACCCCTGGCAGTTCTTCGAACCTTTCAGGGGTGTGGTCCACAAGGCTAGACGGCCGCGGCACTAAATGAGTCTAGATCGTCACAGGAAGGATGTTAACTAGTGGGCACTTTGACGCCGAGTTAGCGCGGAGTCGTGCGATCTATCTTTATATAATTCATTTTAATACGATTTTACATCTTTTCCGTTTCATAGAGGTTTTATTGGGGCAATATCATTTCTTTAGTGTTCGTTATACGGGATATAGAGATTTCGTTATTCGGAGGTTACGTAAGTATGGAATCCTATGACAACTATTCGGGCCACAGAAAAATGTCTGTAGTAGAGAGGTTTCCGCTATTCAGGCAGTCCGTTATAGGAGGTTCCACTGTAGTTAACCATTTTATTATAATAAGATAATTGTACAATAATATGACTATATATAGATAATAGATTAATAGTTTGATAAGTTTATGTATATATAAAAACAATGTCAGATTCTAGCCTCAGAATTTGTTAGCTCGATAAAATCTGGTACACTTAGCTTTTTGGATTAGTGTCTGGATCCTCTTAGGCATGTCACGGCAGATCACAATAGTAAGAAATTGAGCATATATCTAATCCAGTAAATTGTAGTTGCGTATGGTTGCCTCTTCTTTTCTGAAATCATGTGTGCTAATCGTTTCTAATGGTTTGTACATACAACTAGTACATACAACTAGTACATACAACTAGTACATACAACTACTACATATAACTATATAGTACACACAAGTGGTACATACAACTGGAACATATATACAACTACTAAATACGTTTAGTAAATACAACTAGTAAATATAACTAGTACATACAACAATTACACACAACTAGTACATAAAACCAGTACATACAATTGTACACACAACCACTACATACAATTGAGTACACACAACTAGTATATACTTACAACAGGTAAATATAACTAGTCCTAGTACATACAACTAGTAAAAACAAGGAGTTCGAGGCGCCCCTAAGTAAACTCGAACTACTTGGCTGCTTCTCATAGATATCCGGTTAACCGATTTCCGATCGACTCTTGTTGGCCGTCAATTTTTCAAGGCCATATCTCGTAGAAAACATTTTTACGCAAGCTTTACGTTACATAGTATTAGTAAGGGTGGTTTTTAAGTCCATTTCGTTCGTTCACTGTTCTACGCTAAGGAAGAGAAAGCTAATTTTAAGCTAGAAAACGAAAGCTAGCCGAACGTCCGCCATTTTTTGACAGATATATATATATATATACAAGACTACGAACAGGAAGCCATATGTTAACATAATTTCTGAAAACAATATAGGGGCGCCTGTGGCGCCCCAACAACTAGTAAATATAACTAGTATAGCACATAAAACTAGTACATACAACTAGTAAATACAACTAATACATAGAACTAGTACATAAATACAAATAGTAGACACAACTAGTACGCACAACTAGTACATACAACTAGTACATACAACTAGTTTCTAGCACATATAACTGTTACATACAACTAGTACATATAACTAGTACAAATAACTACTATACCTAATACATAAAAAGTACATACATCTAATACATACAATTAGTGCATACAACTAGTACAAACAACCAGTACAAACAACTAGTAAATATAACTAGTAAATATAACTAATATATATAACTGGTACTAGTGCATACAACTAGTATATATAACTATTAAATATAACTTGTACTAGTACATACAATTAGTTCATCCAACTAGCACATACAACTTGTACATACAACTGGTACGCAACTAGCACATACAACTAGTATAAGCAATTAGTACATATAACTAGTACCTACTTAGTACCTAGTTTTACTAGTACTAGAACTTACAACTAGTACCTATAACTAGTACCCAACTACTACATATAACTAGTACATACACATAAAACTGGCACCTATAAATAGTACATACAATTAGTACATACAATTAGTCCATAAAACTAGTACATACAAGTAGTACATGAAACTAGTACATACAACTAGTACACAGAAATACTACATAAAACTAATACCTATAATTAGTAAATATACCATGTACTAGTACATACAACTAGTGCATAAAACTAGTACCTACAACTAGTAAATATTACCAGTACTAGTACAAACAACAAGTTATTAGAACAAGTACCTGCAACTAGTACATAACTAATACATACAGTTATTACATACCACTAGTACACACAACTATTACATACAATTAGTACATACAAGTAATACCTGCAACTAGTATATAACTAGTACATACAACTAGTACATAAAACTAGTTCATTAAGTTAGAACATACAACTACTACATACAACTAGTTCATACAACTATTACATTCAACTATATCATACAACTAGTACCTACAACTAGTAAATATAACCAGTGCTAGTATGTACAACTAGTACATACAACTAGTGCCTACAGTTAGTAAATATTACTGGTACTAGTACATACCTCTAGTTATTCCTACTAGTACATACAACTAGTACACACAACTACTGCATAACTAGTGCATACAACTGGTACATACAACTATTATATACAATTAGTACAGGAAACTATTACATTCAACTAGTACATATAACTAGTACCTACAACTAGTTAATATAACTAGTACTTTTACATACAACCAGTGCATAGGACTGTACATACAACAATTACACACAACTAGTACATAAAACTAGTCCATGCAATTAGTGCACACAACTACTACAAACAATTGAGTACGTACAACTAGTATATACTTACAACTAGTAAATATAACTAGTACTAGTACATAAAACTAGTACATACAACTAGGATATACAATTAGTACCTACAACTAATATATACATACAACTATTTCTTACAAGTAGTACATAAAACTACTACATACAATTAGTAAATACAACTAGTAGATACAACTATATAGTGCATAAAACTAGAACATACAACTAGTATTACAACTGGTACATAAAACTAGTACCTACAACAAGTTAATATAGCTAGTACTCGTACATAGAACTAGTACATACAACAATTACACACAACTAGTACATACAACTAGTACATACAATTAGTGCATACAACTATAACATTCAACAAGTACATGCACCTAGTACGTACAACTTGTAAACATAACTAGTGCTAGTAGATACAACTAGCACCTACCTAGTACCTAGTATAACTAGTAGTAAAATCTACAAGTAGTACATATACTAGTATATACAACTAATACATACGAGTAGTATATACAAGTTGTACATACAACTAGTACACAGAAATAGTACATAAAACTAT
Organism: Chondrosia reniformis; assembly: GCA_947172415.1. Classification (NCBI taxonomy): domain Eukaryota; kingdom Metazoa; phylum Porifera; class Demospongiae; order Chondrillida; family Chondrillidae; genus Chondrosia; species Chondrosia reniformis. Next base: position 3,518,608 of record OX359202.1, on the reverse strand, counting down.
ACATATAACTAGTAATTAACTAGTACAAACTATTAGTACATACAACTAGTACACACAACTAGTATATACAACTAGTATATAACTAGTACATACAACTAGTACATAAAACTAGTTCATACAATTAGACCATACAACTACTACATACAACTAGTACATACAACTAATACCTACAAAATAGTAAATATAACCAGTGCTAGTACGTACAACTAGTACATATATACAACTAGTACATACATTAGTATATAACTAGAACATACAACTAGTACATAAAACTAGTTCATACAATTAAACATACAACTACTACATACTCTAGGACATACAACTAATACCTACAAGTAGTAAATATAACTTGTACTACTACATACAACTAGTTCATACAACTATTACATTCAACTAGTACACACAACTAGTGCCTACAGTTAGTATATATTACCAGTACTAGTACATTCCACTAGTTAATCCTACTAGATCATACTACTATTACATACACCTAGTACATAACTAGTACATACAAATGGTACATACAACTATTATATACAATTAGTACATGCAACTATTACATTTGACAAGTACATATAAGTAGTACCTACAAATATTTAATATAACTAGTACTTGTACATTCAACTAATACCTACTTATTATCTAGTATTACTAGTACTATTGCCTACAACTAGTACACATAACTAGTACATACACCTAGTACATACAACTAGTACATACTACTAGTACATACTACTAGTACATACAAGTAGTACATTCACTTAGGACTTACAAGTAGTAAATACAACTAGGACATACAACTAGTACACACAACAAGTACATACACCTAGTATATAACTAGTCCATACAAGTGGTACATACAACTAGTTCATACAATTAGAACATACAACTACTCCATACAACTAGTAAATGCTACTAATACCTACAACTAGTAAACATAACTTCTACTAGTACATACAACTGGTACTTACAACTAGTATATCCAACTAGTAAATATCACCAGTATTATTACATACAAGTAGTTAATACAACTACTACCTACAACTAGTACATAACTAGTTCTTACAACTAGTACATACAACTAGTACATACAATTAGTACATACAACTATAACATTCAACAAGTCCATGCAACTAGTACCTACAACTAGTAAATATAACTTGTACTACTACATACAACTAGTACTTACAACTAGTAAATATAACCAGTGCAACTAGTGCCTACAGTTAGTAAATATTACCAGTACTAGTACATACCACAAGCTAATACTACTAGTACATACAACTAGTACATACAGCTATTACATAACTAGTACATACAACTGGTACATACAATTATAATATAGAATTAGTACATGCAACTATAACATTCAACCAGTACATATAACTAGTACCTACAAATAGTTAATATAACTAGAACTTGTACATACAACTAATACCTACTTAGTATCTAGTGTTACTACTACTAGAACTTACAACTAGTACACATAAATAGTTCATACACCTAGTACGTACAACTAGTACATACAACTAGTGCCTACAGTTAGTAAATATTACCAGTACTAGTACATACCACTAGTTAATACTACTAGTATATACAGCCAGTACATACAGCTAGTACATAACTAGTACATAAAAATGGTACATACAATTATTATATATAATTAGTACTTGCAACTAGTACATACAACTAGTACATACAACAAGTAACTACAACTAGTAAATATAGTTAGTAAATAAACAATTACACACAACTAGTTCATAAAAGTATTAGATACAACTAGTACACGCAACTACTACATAAAACAAGCACATGCAAAGGCTGGGAGGGTTGCACAAACCTTAAAGTAAATAATAAGAAGACTAGAAGTTCGAGTTTAAAAAACTCGTGGGGCGCAAGACGCCCCTAACTAAACTCGAACTACTTGGCTGGTTCTTATAGATATCCAGTTAAGCGATTTCCGATCGACTCTTGTTGGCCGTCAATTTTTCAAGGCCATATATCGTAGAAAACGTTTGTGCGCAAGCTCTACGTTACATAGTATTACTAAGGGTGGTTTTTAAGTCCATTACGTTCGTTCAATGTTCTACGCTAAGGATGAGATAGCTAAGGTTAAGCTGGAAAGTGAAAGCTAGCCGCACATCCGCAATTTTTTGACAGATATTTACAGTGCAAGTTACAATATACTAAGGTAATCTAAATAAATAAATAAATAATATAATATAATATAATATAATGTAATTAAATAATTCATATGGTTCCAAGAAAGGATCTAGAAACAAAATGGGCATATCATCATAAAGTATAGGGTATAAAATTAAGGGATGTCTTATTTAGGCCTCCGTTGGTTAGAAAACGGAGGACAAAGTCTGCAAATAAAGGGCCATAGGACTATAGAAAACCTATATTCAAACCATGTGTTATATTAATAAAAAATTTCAATTTGTCAGATAACTGTGAAACCAACACATGTGCATAGGAAACGTCTGGCGAAGTTTTGCTTAATTAAATGAGCAAAATAATCAAGATAATAATGAAGAATTCAATGTTACGATTGTGCAATCTGATGATGTTTTATGATGTTTCTCTTGTGCGTCACCAACACCTCTTGTATGTCGCTCCGTAAACATTGAGTGAATCTTGTGATGTTGCGAAGACATCACCGCTTCGTTGCTAAAGAAGATTATCCCTTTCGTGAACGGCTATGACAAGTCGACGCTCTCCTACGAGAAGGAGGTACGGAATCAGCGAGTTGCAGCGAAGTTTAGATAAATCGTATTTGTATATGTTCATGTTAAGTTTAAGCCAGAATTGTTGCTATATATTGATGTAAAATAAATAAGATAAATTCGTTTAGACGACCGTAGTAAAACTTTGGTAGTTTAAGCTCCGCCATCTCTTCTTTTGTTTTCTGTTAATATTTTTACCTATCCATGTGTGTAGTTATGTATGCAGGAGTGTAATGGGATACATAGTGGTACATTTGGATAAATAAGCGTGCGTGCAAGCTCATACGGAACATATAGTCAATCTCTCAGTATATTGCTAGCCCCAGCAAAAGTATACTTACAATAGATAATAATATATATATATATAATTAATACAATCAAGTACTACACAGTGCAAGTTACAAATTTATACACGGATGCAAGTATATATATTAATATATTTTTACTTGCAATCCATGTGTAGGAATAAGGAGTGCTATATTAAGCATGTTTAAATACAATCAAGTACTACACAGTGCAAGTTACAAATTTATACATGGATGCAAGTGACTCCCAAGATAATCACACTGAGGTATATAAAATAATACGGATGCAAATGACTCCCAAAATAATCACAATCAGGTATATTAAACGCTACAAGACTTTAGACACACTGAAATTCTCAACTGCTGCATACAGAGTAGTATAGTCTCTACAGATCATATAAGGTTAAACGCATGGCCTTCCAATTACCTTTTCACACCTTAGTATAGACTGAAGATGATGCATCTGCAAGCCATTATCAGCAAAAATTGCAGTCTCATGCAGGGGTCTCAGCCAATTATCACAGCCGATTTGACTTGCCTTGAGTGTGTTGTTTATGTGAATGCATGCAAGCAACCGACGGCACTCCTAGCTCACACTCAAGGCAAGTCAAATCTGCGGTGATTATTGGCTGAGACCCCTGCATGAGACTGGCATTTTTGCTGATAATGGCATGCAGATGCATCATCTTCAGTCTATACTAAGTTGTGATAAGGTAATTGGAAGGATATGCGTTTAACCTTATATGATCTGTAGAGACTATACTACTCTGTATGCAGCAGTTGAGAATTTCAGTGTGTCTAAAGTCTTGTAGCGTTTAATATACCTGATTGTGATTATTTTGGGAGTCATTTGCATCCGTATTATATTATAAACCTCAGTGCGATTATCTTGTGAGTCACTTGCATCCGTGTATAAATTTGTAACTTGCACTATATATGTATATATATATACAAGACTATGAACAGGATGCCATACGTTAACATAATTTCTGAAAACAATATAGGGACGACTGCGGCGCCCCAACTAGTACATGCAACTACTACATACAACTAGACAATACAACTAGTATATAGAATGAGTACATACAGCTAGTACAAAAAACTAGTACATAGAACTAGTACACACAACTAGTATATACAACTAGTACAAACAACTAGTACATACAACTAGGACCTACCTATTACATAGTTCAACTAGTACTAGAAACTACAATTAGTACATACAACTAGTACATACAACTACATACACCTAGTACATACAACTAGTACATACACCTAGTCCATACAACCAGGGCATACAACTAGTGCATACAATTATTACTACAATTAGTACTTAGAACTAGTTCATAGAACGGGTACATAAAACTAGTACATACAGCTAGTATATATTAAATATACATAGCCATTACATGCAATTTGTTCATAAAACTTGTAAATATAACTGGTACACATCTAGTACATTTACCTAGTACAGACAACTAGTACATTCAATTAGTACATTTACATAGAACATACACATATAACTAGAACGTATACATTGTACTTATAACTAGTACATTCAACTAGAACATAAAACTAGCACAAACAACTAGTATATAACTAGTACATACAACGAGTACATACAACGAATACACACAATTACTACATACAAATATTACATACAGGTAGTAAATACAACTAGTACCTACAACTAGTACGTACAATTATTACCTTCAACTAGCAAATAAAACCAGTACTAGTACATACAACTAGTACATACAACTAGTCCACAAAACTAGTCCATATAACTAGAACATACAACTAGTACACACAACTAGTACAAACAACTAGTACATACAACTAGTATATAAAAATATTACATACAACTAGTTCATACAAGAAGTACATAACTAGTATATATAACTAGTATATGTACCTAGTACATACACCTGGTATATATAACTAGTACATATAACTAGCATGTATAAATAGGACTAACAACTAGTACATACTACTATTTCTTACAACTAGTAAATATAACTAGTACCAGTACATAAAACTAGTACATAAAACTGGTACATACAACTTATACATACAACTAGGCCATACAACTAGTTACTAGTACACACAACTAGGATATAAAACTAGTATATACAACTAGTTCATTCAGCTAGTTTATAGAACTATTAGTACATAAAACTAGTTACTAGTACATACAACTACTTCACACAACTAGTACATAGAACTAGTACTTACAATTAGTACATACATCTAGTACATACAACTATTACATAAAACTAGTGCTACAACTAGTATAGCCTACTAGTATATTCAACTAGTACATATTCTTATTACATACACATATAACTAGTACTTACAAATTGTACATCAACTTGTATCTAGTACATGCAACTAGGATCTTCCTAGTACCTAGTATAACTAGAACTAGAACCCTCAACTAGTATATACAACTAGTACATATAACTAGTACATACACATATAACTAGTATATATAAATAGTATATAAACCTAGTACATACAACTAGTTCATAGAAGGTGAACATAAAACTACCACATAAAACTAGTATATACAACTAGTACAGAGTTAGTACATATAAGTTATATATACATACAACTAGTACATAAAATTGGTACATAACTATTACATACAACTATTACATACAACTAGTACATGCAATTCGTACATGCAACTACCAAATGTAACTACTACATACAACTTGTACCTACAACTATTAAATATAGCTAATACTAGTCTATACAACTAATACCTAGAACTAGTACATACACCTAGTAAATAAAATTAGTACATTCAACTAGTACACACAAGTTGTACATATAGCTAGTACATATAACTAGAAAATAGTACATGCAACTAGTACATAAATAGAGTACATAAAACTCATACATACAACTAGTACGAGCAAAAAGACATTAGTACATACATCTACTTCATAGAACGTGAACATAAAACTACCACATAAAACTAGTATATACAACTAGTGCACAGCAAGTACATCCAAGTTATATATACATACAACTAGTACATACAATTGGTACATAACTAGTAATGTAACTGCTACATACAACTTGTCCCTCCAACTATTAAATATAACTAATACTAGTCACTACATCTAGTACATTATACTAGTACATAAACCTAGTATATAAAATTAGTACATACAACTAGTACACATAACTAGTACATACAATTAGTACATAGAACTAGTACATACCTCTAGTACATAGAACAAATACATAAAAATAGTACATACAACTGGTGCATACAACTGGTACATAACTAGTACATATATACAACTAGTACATACAACTAGTACATATATTTATTACATACACATGTAACTAGAACATACAAAAAGCACATCAACTTGTATATAGTACATGCAACTAGGATCTACCTAGTACCTAGTATAACTAGAACTAGAACCTACAACTAGTATATACAATTAGCACATATAACTAGTACACACACATACAACTAGTATATATAAATAGTACATACACCTAGTACATACAACTAGGACATACAAGTAATATACACAACTAGTACACACAACCAGTGCAAACAACTAGTAAATACAACTAGCAACTAGTACATGCACAGGATTCACAGAAGATCAAGATAAAGAAAAAGACAAAGACTACCAGGATCACTGATGAAGGGTGGAATTCCCAGAAACGGCTGTCTGACCCAGTGGAGAAGAAGATGAAAGAAGGGAAAAGAAGGAAGAAAAGACTCCTGTATCTTCATCTAAAGCTCTCTTTAGGTTTAGTTCCCCTATAGGCTCTTTTTACAGAATAGGCATATAGCATGTAGGAAAATGGTATATTAGATTTTTCATGCAATTAGTACATATAAAGAGTACATAAAACTCATACATACAACTAGTAGGAACAACAAGAGACTAGTACATACACCTAGGTTATAGAACGTTAACATAAAAGTACCACATAAAACTAGTATATAATACTAGTATGCAGCTAGTACAGACAAGTAATATATACATACAACTAGTACATACAACTAGTACATACAACTATTACATTAAACTATTACATACAACCATTACATACAACTTGTACTTACAACTAGTAAATATAACTTGTAATAGTACATATATACAACTAGTAAAATCAACTAGTACATACAATTAGTATATTGAACTAGTACATACAACTAGAACCTATTTAGTACCTAGTACAACTAGTACTAGAACCTACAACTAGTACTTACAACTAGTACATACAACAAGTATCGAGTGCATACAACTAGTACAAACAACTAGTACATACACCTAGTCCATACAACTAGTACATACAACTAGTACATACAACTAGTACCTACCTAGTACCTAGTATAACTAATACTAGAACGTACAACTAGTACAAACAGCTTGTACTTACAACCAGTACACAGGTAACTAGTACATATAAATAGTGTATGCAAGTAGAACATAAACTAGAACATACAACTAGTACATTGAACTAGTATATACTACTAGAACCCACGTAGTACCTAGTACAATGAGTACTAGAACCTACAACTAGTACTTACAACTAGTACATATAAACAGTCCATACACCTAGTACATGCAACTAGGACATACAAGTAAAATATACAACTAGTACACACAACCAGTGCTTACAACTAGTACATACAACTAGAAACTAGTACATGCAACTAAACTAGTACATAAAAAGAGTTCAAAAAACTCATGCATACAACTAGTTCGAACAACAAGACATTAGTACAAACAACTAGTACATTCAACTTGTACACACAACTAGTCGATACAACTAGTTCATACAACTGGTACCTACCTAGTACTTAGTATAACTAGTACTAGAACGTACAACTAGTACCTACAACTAATACATACCACTAGTTATTACAACTAGTACATACTACTAGTACATATAAATAGTGCATACAACTAGTATATGCAACTAGTAAATACAACTAGTACATACAACTAGTTCATACAACTAGTACATATAATTAGTACATACAACTAGTACATATAATTAGTACATACAACTAGTTCATACAACTAGTACATATAATTAGTACATACAACTAGTTCATACAACTAGTACATATACTTAGTACATACAACTACTAAATATAACTCGTCCAAACAATTAGTACAAAAACTAGTATCGAGTACATACAACTAGTACATATGACTAGTACTAACAATTAGAACATACAACTAGTACATACAACTGGAACATACAACTAGTACATACAACTAATAAATACAACTAGTACATATAACTTGGACATACAACTGGTTACTAGTACATACAACTAGTATATACAACTAGTAAATTACATACAATCAGTTCATACAACTAGTACACACAACTGAAACCTACAACAAGAAAATATAACTAGTACATGCAAATAATACATACAAATAGCACATACAACTAGTACATATAACTAGTATTTCAACTAGTACATAGAAGTATTACAAAGCTAGTATATGTATAGCTAGTATATATACCTGTATATATAACTAGTACATATAACTGGTACATATAACTAGTACATACAAGTGGTACCTACAAGTCTATAATATTACCAGTAATATTACCTCCAACTAGTTCATAAAACTAGTTCATACAACTAGTCAATAAAAAGTGCATAAAACTAGTTAATATAACTAGCATAAACAACTACCGCATATTTGGTACTTACAACTATTACATACAACTAGTACATACAATCAGTACAAACAACTATTACATAAACTTGTACCTACAACTGGTAAATAAACCTAGTATATACTAGTACATACAACTAGTCCATACACCAAGTAAAAATAACTAGTTCATATAACTAGTAAATATAACCAGAACATACAACTAGTACATTCATCTAGTCCATAAAACTAGTTCATACAACTAGCACGTACATTTAGGCTCTTCAACGTGAAAATGTAACTAGTCCTGGTACATACAACAAGTAAATTACATACAAACAGTTATTACAAGTAGTACATTCAAATAGTACATACAACTAGTACATACAAGTAGTATATAACTATTAAATATATATAACTAGTATATATACCTAGTATATATGACTACTTTACACAACTAGTACATTCAACCTGTATGTACATGCAACTAGTCCTTACAACTAGTATATACAACTAGTAACGAGTACATACAAGTAGTCCCTAAACCAGTACATACAACTATTACACACAATTAGTACATAAAATTAGTACCTACAACTATTTATATTTACTAGTTGTTTGTACTAGTTATTTAGAAGTTGTATGTATTAGTTGTATGTACTAGGTGTATGTACTAGTCCATATAACTAGTACATATGAGTAGTGCATGCAACTAGTACACACAACTAATACTTACAACTATTACTTACAACAAGTACATACAGAAGTACATACTACTTCTGAGTACATACATGTAGTACATACAATTTGTATATACCAACAACTAGTAACGAGTACATAAAAACTGTTACATACAACTAATACATACAACTACTACCTACAACTGGAACAAAAATCTAGTCCTTACAACTAGTACATACATATAGTACCTACAAATATTAAATATACCTGGTACCAGTACATACAACTGGTACATACAACTAGTACCTATGACTAGTAAGTAAAACTAGCACTAGTACATACAACTAGAACATACAATTGGCACATACAGCTAGTAACTAGTACATATAACTAGTAAATACATCTAGTATATAAAACTAGTACTTACAACTATTAATTACAAGTAAAACATACAACTAATAACTAAACCTAGTAAATATAACTAGTAGTAGTACATACAACTAGTATACACAACTAATACCTGCGACTAGTAAATATAACAAGTATTAGTACATACAACAAATACATAAAACAAGTACACACAACTAGTAGATAGAACTAGTACATGCAACTAGTCCATTTACTAGTACATATACTTAATACATACAACAAGTACATATAACTAGAAAATATATACAACTAGTAACTAGTACATACAACTGGTACAAAAAACTTGAACCAATTACTAGTAAATATAACTAGTATTAGCACATACAACTAATACATACAACAAGTAGATACAACTAGTTTGTACAATCAGTAACTACATAAAACTAGAACCTACAACTAGGAAATGTAACTAATACCTACAACTAGCAAACATAACTAGTACTAGTATATAAATCTAGTACACACAACTAGTACATACAGCTACTGCATGCAACTAGTACATACAAGTAGTACATAAAACTAATACATACAACTAATGTATACAATTAGCACCTGCAACTAGTAGATACAACTAGTACACACAACTTAAAACTATAGCTAGTACTAGTGCATACAAATAGTACAAACAACTAGGATATACATACAACAAGTACATACAACTAGAAAATATATACAACTAGTAACTAGTACATACAACTGGTACAAAAAACTTGAACCAATTACTAGTAAATATAACTAGTATTAGCACATACAACTAATACATACAACAAGTAGATACAACTAGTTTGTACAATCAGTAACTACATAAAACTAGAACCTACAACTAGGAAATGTAACTAATACCTACAACTAGCAAACATAACTAGTACTAGTATATAAATCTAGTACACACAACTAGTACATACAGCTACTGCATGCAACTAGTACATACAAGTAGTACATAAAACTAATACATACAACTAATGTATACAATTAGCACCTGCAACTAGTAGATACAACTAGTACACACAACTTAAAACTATAGCTAGTACTAGTGCATACAAATAGTACAAACAACTAGGATATACATACAACAAGTACATACAACTAGTACATACAACTAGAACTACAAATATTATATAGAACTAGTTCATAGAATGAGAACATAAAACCAGTACATTCAACTAGTAACCAGTACATACAACTAATATATATGATTAGTGCGTAAACTAGTAAATATAACTTGTTCTTGTACATACAACTAGGGCATAAAACTAGTACATGCAAATAGAAAGGAGAAGTTACAAATAGTACATACAATTAACACATAGAACTAGTACATAGGATGAGTACATTAAACTAGTATGTACAACTAGTACTTACAACTAGTTCATATAACTAGTTCATATAACTAGTTCATACAACTAGTACATACAAGCAGAAACTAGTGCATACAACTAGTACATACAACTAATACAAAAAACTAGTACATAGAACTAGTACGTACAACTAGTACATTAAACTAGTACATATAACTACATGTAACACTAACAATAACACAAGATCGAAAAAAAATGGCTGATGGATTCAACGTGATTTCTAAGATTGAGTCGTAGATTCGAGCCGTATATTCTGATCATGTTTTGCTGCAAGTGTAATAGCAGCGGCCAGTGTAAGAAGTGTATCTGCGTGAAGACACAGAAGAGTTGTACCAATTGCCTACCATCTAGGCTAAATCAATGCCAAAATCAGCGCTTGAAAGATCGACAGTCACAGTCAGTAACAAATGATGATGGTGAAACGATTCGAGACGAAGCCTACAGAAAGGAAACTGTGCAGGCACTGCCAAGCTTTGTGAAGATGTCCTGTAGTGACTTCAAGTGGGTAGCAGTTGAGGATACAGCGGCTTTTGTTGCCAACATTGATGAAGCCTATAAAGAAGTTGTGCACTGGAGACAGAACCTGTTTATGCTACCAAGTGGCAGGGAGGGACAGGCATTTATATGCGAATTGGCAAAGATGTTTCGATTTTATGGTGAAAGCTCTCCCCTTAAGAGGATTGCGCTGAAGTGTGCCATGATCCTACCCAGCCTTATCCTACAGAAGCCTCACCCCAGATCAAGATCAGCTGATCACGTGAAGGCGTAGGCTGCAGAAATGGAAGAACGGAGAGATAATAGATCTCCTTCGAGAGGGGTGCACCATCCAGCAACGACTACCACAGAGAAGCCAGCTCCACCAAAGTGTAATAAGAGCACATGAAGACATGGACTACACTGAGGTCCACCCAGTGATTTTTGACTCCATTGATGCTTTGTCCATAAAGCAGGCTGCGCTTCGTGCAAATGGTGCTGCTGGTCCTTCTGGTGCAGATGCCCAGGCTTGGAAGCGATTTGCTACTTCCTTTGGTGTGGCTTCTGATGACCTATGCAGTGCACTGGCTTGTGTGGCAAGAAAGATTGCAACCTCAAATGTTGACCCGAATGGACTAGCAGCCTATACAGCTTGCCGCCTTATTGCCTTGAATAAGAATCCTGGCGTCCGGCCAATTGGAGTTGGCAAAGCAGCACGCAGAATAATTCGGAAGGCCATACTCAAGGTGATAAAGCCAGATGTCTTGAGGGTCACAGGAAATCTACAGCTATGCGCAGGTCAAGAAGCGGGTGCTGAAGCCGCTGTCCATGCCATTCGTACCCTCTTTCAAGATGAATCAACTGATGCAGCCTTACTTGTTGATGCAAGCAATGCGTTTAACCGTCTGAACCGACAAGTCGCTCTGAGAAACTTCCAAAGTATCTGCCCTACCTTGGCAATAGTTGCAACCAACCTATATCGGGAAGAGTTCAAGTTGTTCATCGATGGTGAGATACTTCTCTCACAAGAGGGTGTTACACAGGGGGACCCTTTGGCTATGGCCATCTATGCCGTTGGGATCATGCCCCTGATATGGAGATTGCAGGTGGACTGGGATGAACAACACCAGATATGGTTTGCTGATGATGCTTCCGCAACTGGATCCCTGAATAATCTTCGATCATGGTGGGATAAAATAATTGAATCGGGACCATCGTATGGTTACTATGCCAATCCCTCAAAGACTGTGATTATTGTGAAGAAGGAGAAATTGGAAGAAGCACGAGCCCTGTTTAGGAACAGTGGAGTAAAGGTGACAACTGATGCGAACAGATATCTTGGGTCAGCTTTGGGTACTGAGGCTTCAGTTCAGGACATGCTAAGAAGGGAGGTGAGGAAGTGGTCAGGAACCATGAAGAAGCTATCAGATATGGCCAACATTCAGCCCCATTCTGCGTATGCAGCGTTTGTTCATGGGATCCGCAATCAATGGTCCTATCTAATGAGAACAACACCTGACCTGGAAGATTTGCTGCATCCCCTTGAGGAAACAATTGTGGGAGATTTCCTGCCAGCATTAAAAGGAAGAGAAGTCACAGATGAAGTCAGAGAGCTATTGGCCCTACCTGCAAGATTGGGAGGACTTGACATCTCCATTCCCACTCGTAAATCAAGGGATGAGTATGATGCCTCAACAACTGTTACTCAACCCTTGGTTGCAGCCATCATCAACAAAGAGTCGAATTATGATGCACGGGTTGAAGCTGAGCAGAAAGAAGCTAAGAACAAACTAAGACAGCAAAGAAAAGTGAAACGTGAGCAAGAAGTTGCGGATGTTAGATTGAAGATACCCCAGGAGATGAAGCGAAACGTGGACATGGCACAGGAGAAGGGAGCATCAGCATGGCTAACAGCAATTCCAAGGGCAGACTATGACTTTGCTCTGCACAAAGGCGATTTCAGGGATGCACTGTGCATTTGATACCAATGGACACCCCCTAGATTGCCCTCACAATGTGCTTGCGGGCAGGGCTTTAGTGTCTCACACGCCATGGACTGTCCTAGGGGAGGATTCCCAAGTAAGCGCCACAACCTCATTCGTGACATAACAGCCAATCTTATGACAGAAGTGTGTGAGGGATTTGCTATTGAACCGCCATTGCCACCCCTGAGTGGCGAGCGGTTCTCCTACGCAAGTGCAATCACTGAGGACAATGCGAGATCAGACATCTGTGCCCAGGGCTTCTGGGGCAACGATAGTCAAAGGGCATTTTTTGACATAAGGATCTGTAATCCAACTGCCCAAAGCTATCGCAAATCCTCCCTGGAAGTAGTATACCAATTGCAAGAGCGGGGAAAGCGTAGGCAATATGAAGAACGCATCAGAGAGGTAGAGATGAGCTCCTTCACTCCCCTTGTCTTCTCGATCTTTGGAGGGATGAGCAAGTCTACAGCAGTGGCATACAAGCATCTGGCTGACCTGATCTCAGCGAAGCGAGGCGAACCATATGGTCAGGTGATTTTATGGATTCGCATCAAGATCAACTTTGCCCTCCTCAAATCCTCGATCAATGCAATCAGAGGATACAGATCTCGTCAAGGGAGACCCGTCAGATTTGACTCATTTACACTTGCCAATAATGACTGCAGGTCATGTGTCCTACCTTCAATCCAACTATTGTAACTATGCTTGCATGGTTTTTATTGACTATACATAAAAACTTTTTTTTTCTTATATGCATTGTTATTTAATCTGTTTAGTATGTATCGAATTATTTATCTATACAATGTGAAGTACATATAACTAGTGCATGCAAACAGTACACACAACTAGTACATACAACTAATACATACAACTAGTACATACAGTTACTACACACAACTAGTTATGAGTACAGAAATGTAGTACATACAATTAGTACAAACAACAATTTACGAGTACAAAAAAACTAATACATACAACTAATACATACAACTAATACATACAACTAGAACATAAATCTAGTACATACAACTAGTACATACATATAGTACCTACAAATACTAAATATACCTTGTACCAGTACATACAAATACTACAAACAACTAGTATCTATGACTAGTAAATAAAACTAGTATTAGTCCAAACAACTAAAACGTACAACTGTCACATTCAGCTAATAATGTGTACATATAACTAGTAAATACATCTAGTATTTACAACTAGTACATACAACTATTAATTACAAGTAATACATACACCTACTACATAAAACTAGTACATACACATATAACTAGTACATATAAATAGTACTTACAACTACTATATACAACTATTACATACAAGTGGTAAATAACTAGTACATACGACTAGTACATATAATTAGTACATACAAATAGTACAAAAAGATTGTACATACAACTTGTAATTACCTAGTACCCACTATAACTACTACTATAAAGAACCTATAACTATTACATACAGCCAGAACATATATACAACTAGTGCATACAAGTGGTACTTACAATTCGTACATATAACTAATGCATACAACTAGTACATACACAAAGTAAGTACATGTAGTACGTCCAACTACTACACACAACTAGTACATAAACCTAGTACACACAACTAGTACATCAAATAGTACATACAACTTGTGTCTAGTACATGCAACTAGGACCTACCTAGTACCTAGTATAACTAGGACTAGAACTTACAACCAGTACATACAACTAGTACATATAACTAGAACATACAGCTAGTATATACACATAGTACACACAACTACTACATATAACTAGTACATACACCTAGTACATGTAAATAGTACATACAACTAGTACATACAACTACTACACACAACTAGTACATAAAACTAGTACACACAATTACTACATTAAACTAGTGCATTCACAGAAAACTAGCACATATAAATAGTATATACAACTAAAACATAACCTAGAACCTACAAGTGGTACATAAAACTAGTACATACAACTAGAAGCTACTTAGTACGTAGTACAACTGGTACTAGAACCTACAACTAGTATCTACACCTAGTCATACAACTAGTATCGAGTACATACAACTAGTACAAACAACTAGTACATACAAAGACTTCATACAACTAGTACCTACTTAGTACCTAGTATAACTAGTACTAGAACATACCACTAGTACTTACTACTAGTACATACAGTTAATACATATAAATAGTACATACAACAAGTACATACAACAATAACACACAATTGATACATACAAATAGTATATACAACTTGTGTCTAGTACATTCAACTAAAATCTTCCTAGTACCTAGTATAACTAGTACTAGAACCTATAACTTGTACATACAACTAGTACATATAACTACTTTATACAACTAGTATATACATGTAGTACACACAACTACTAAATATAACTAGTACATACACATATACATAGTACATACAAATAGAACAAACAGCTAGTACATACAACCTGTACCCACCTAGTAACCACTATAACTAGTACTAGAACCTATAACTATTCAATTCAGCTAGTACATACAACTACTACATATACTTATTACATACACATATAACTAGTACACACAACTACTACATAAAAGTAGTCCATACACAGGGAACTAGTACATATAAATAGTATATACAACTAGAACATAAACTAGAACCTACAACTAACACATTGAACTAGTACATACAACTAGAACCTATCTAAAACCTAGTACAACTAGTACTAGAACCTACAACTAGTACTTACAACTAGTAAATACAACGAGTATCGAGTACATACAACTAGTACATACAACTAGTACAAACAAGTAGTACATACAACTAGTCCATACAACTAGTACATACAACTAGTACCCACCTAGTACCTAGTATAACTAGTACTAGAACGTTCAACTAGTACTTACAACTAGTACACACAATTAGTACATATAACTAGTAAACACAATTGCAACAAAAAACTAATTCATACACAGGTAACTTGTACATATAAATAGTGTATGCAACTAGAACATAAACTAGAATATACAACTGGTACATTGAACTAGTACATCCAACTAGAACCCACCTAGTACCTAGTACAACGCGTACTAAAACATACAACTAGTACTTAAACAAGTATATATAAATAGTGCATACAACTAGTACACACAACTAGTACATGCAACAAGTACAGACAACTACTAAATATAACCATTACATACAACGATTACACACAAATAAAACATACAACTAGTACATATAACTTGTACATACAAGTAGTACACAAAACTAGTATGGCGTACATACAACTAGTACATACAACTAGTACAAACAATTAGAACATACAACCAGTACATATAACTAGGACGTACAACTAGTACACACAACTAGTACGAACAATTAGAACATACAACCAGTACATATAACTAGGACGTACAACTGGTACACACAACTAGTATCGAGTACATACAACTAATACATACAACTAGTACAAACAATTAGAACATACAACTAGTACATACAACTGGAACATACAACTAGTATATACATTCAACTAATGCATACAACTAGTACATATAACAAGTACATTCAACTAGTTATGAGTACATACATGTAGTACATACAATTCGTACAAACAACTAGTAACGAGTACATAAAAACTAGTACATACAACTAATAAATACCACTAGTACATTCAAATAGTAGATGCAACTACTACATACAACTACTACATACAACTAGAACATAAATCCTGTACACACAACTAGTACATACATATAGTACCTACACATTCTAAATATTCCTAGTACCAGTACATACAACTGGTACATACAACTGGTATTTATAACTAGTAAATAAAACTAGTATTAGTACATACAACTAGAACATACAACTGGCACATACAGCTAGTAATGAGTAAATATAACTAGTAAATACATCTAGTATATACAACTAGTATATACAACTATTAATTACAAGTAATACATTCAACTAATAATTAAACCTAGTAAATATAACTAGTAGTAGTACATACAACTAGTATCCACAACTAGTACCTGCGACTAGTAAATATAACAAGGATTAGTACATAAAACAAGAACACACAACTAGTAGATACAACTACTAATGAGTACATAGAAGTAGTACACACATCTAGTGCATACAACTAGTACATACAAATAGTTCATACAACTAGAACATTAAACTAGTACATATACATAGTACATACAACTAATACATATAACTAGTACATAACACTAGTACACGCAATATATAATACATACATCTGGTATATACAACTAGTACATACAACTTTCACATAAAACTAGAACCACAACTAGTACATACAACTAGTATACATCTAGTATATACATCTAGAGTTCATACAACTAGTACACACCACTAGTACATTCACCTAGTATATACAACTAATCCATTAACTAGTACATATACTTAAAACATACAACAAGTACATATAACTAGAACTAGTAACTAGTACATACAACTGGTACAATACATATAACTAGAAAACACAACTATATAGCGCATACAGCAAGTTACTCTTACTTACCATTAGTGCACACAACTGGAACATACAACTTGAACCTACAACAAGGAAATATTACTAGTACCTACAACTAGTACTTAAATCTAGAACACACAACTAGTATATACAACAATTGTATGCAACTAGTACATACAACTAGTACATACGACTAATATCTACAACTAGTGTATACAATTAGAACCTACAACTAGTACACTGGTACCTGATGGCTGTTCCTTAGGGATAGGCTGCTATATAGCGATCAACACGTAACAAGCGCTAATTAATAAAGAATTTTCGTTTTCAATCATTAAGAGTGAATGCGTTATTTAGTGTTATCGGTTACACACCGGAAGGTATTTAAAACCGTCCATTGTTAAATTGGTTATAGCATCCTTTGGCTTAATTGATTTACATATCGTATATAATCATCTCGCTTCATATCATTGTCTTATAATCGTCTCACTTCGGATCTTATTAATGTTTTATTTAATCGTCTCACTTCGTACGTATTGTATTATACAATTAATGTCTAATATAAGTCTTAAGCGTGAAAACGGCTTTTCAGGGCTCTTTGCATAGTAGCTATAACATGATTCACTTCTCTAGCTATCGTCGACTACTTATCTTTTACGTACCTTTTGTTAACAAATAGTTCGTATGCAGCAACTCTTGCAAAGCCGCAGTTGAACTTCAGAGCAATCTGATTATCGACTGATATCCCTCTTGGCTTTTTTGGGGGCCAAATCTTCTCTGTTGTAGACGAAAATTCGAAAATTGGCGATCCTTAGTGTGAATAACACCTTACGGCGATCCTCGATCACTTGCGTCAACGTATAGTATACCTGTATATAATATCCCAGTTACAAAACTTAGGATTTGCGCAATATTAACATCCGGCTATAAAATTTCACCGTTTGCATTTCAAATGTGTAAATCATCCCATGAATAAACTTATTTGCTAATGAATATGATTTAAATGTTGAGAAATGGCGTCTGTTGCAGAAGTGAAGGAAAATTGCCTCTGCGCTTAAGTTAGAAGATCCTCATAGTCGTGTAGTCAGCTTCAATGGATTCAGTGAGTGTCATTTAGTAAGAATTAAGAAGTCTGTTGTCGTCTGAG
This sequence comes from Chondrosia reniformis, assembly GCA_947172415.1. Lineage (NCBI taxonomy): Eukaryota > Metazoa > Porifera > Demospongiae > Chondrillida > Chondrillidae > Chondrosia > Chondrosia reniformis. Next base: position 3,499,319 of record OX359202.1, on the reverse strand, counting down.
CATTATTTCCCAAGATATGAAAGATTAAATAGTATTTACCAATCTATTAAAAGGGTATTTTCACAGTTTTCTTCTCAACGGATAGGCGAATCGAAATGGACTTCTTAATTTTGTTAGAATACATTGTAACCTTTTTAATGAAGTATAGAATGTGGTTCTTGCTTTTTCCTAGGCTAAGCGCATAGTGTCTGAGAGTTTTAAAATCGGCCCTTTTTAACACGTTATATCTTTGATATTGGTTGTTCAATCTCGCTCAAACTTTAGATATTGCTGACATTTAAATAAGCGCTTTGATATATACCAGTTTAAGGTAGCAAATCATTTCTGTTAGAACGAAACTTGCTCTTAAATGTGTTTATAAAAAAACGTAAAAACACGCAGATCAGTCATATGGCACCTGTGTAGATACAACTAGTACACACAACCTAAAACTATAGCTAGTCCTAATACATACAAAGAGTATATACATACAAATAGTACATGCAATTAGTACATAAAATTAGTACAAAGAACTAGGATTTACATACAACTAATACATACAACTAGGTCATACAACTAGAACTACAAATATTATATAAAACTAGTCCATAGAATGAGAACATAAAACTAGTACATAGAACTAGTACGTACAACTAGTACAAACAGCTAGAATATACAACTAGTACATACAACTAGAACATGCAACAATTACATACAACTAGTATATACAACGAGTATATACAACTACAGTAAAACCTCTATTAGCGGACTCTCCAAAAAGCGGACAACCTCTGTACAGCGGACAAATCTTACGCCCCCAATTGACTTTCCCATAGAACTGGTACATTTCGAACCTCCGAGTAGCGGCACCTCCGAACTCCGGACAACGGACACTGACCAAGCCTCAGACTGATCTCTGACAATACATACTAACCTCCGAAAGCGGACAGTTAAACTAAAGACGAGATGAAACTAATACGATAAAATGATAATAGTACAGTGAACAAAATTAACGTAAGTCATAAGTATCTAGCTATATAAAATAGCTGCAGATGTCCAGCGGATCGTACGTACAGTAGTCTCAACTGCATTTCGGTTCCGCCCGCTAGCTCATTGCGCTCCTATTTTTCAACTATTCAAAGGTCGATAAAAGTGGCCTTAAACCTGATTGGTCAAAGTGAATGATTTATCCATTTGGTAGTTGTTCATTTTAACTGTCCTAAAACCACTCGTACCAAAACCATCTAATAGGAAGTCCTGCTTCTGAGTATCGTGCCCAGCATAACCTTTAAGTTAGTAAACCGTTATGTTAGTAAAATGTTAGTGTTTGTAGCTTCCTATAACTTTTTGGTGTGTATTTATTGCATCTCTTGGATCTTGATCATGAGCCTTAATATAGTGTGGATTAACGCTTTGCGCAGGCCAATCCGTGGATTGTCCGAATCCGTACTTTGCGCATGACACATATAACTGGTAGCTAGTTGCTATTACACAATTAGTTGTTTATAGGGTGATTATGGGCAGACCTCCGAGAAGAGGACAACCTCTGAATAAAGGACAAAATGGTGGGTCCGAGCGTGTCCGTTATTCGAAGGTTTCACTGTAGACACAAACAACTAGTACATACAACTAGTTACTACTACATACAACAAGTACATACAAATAGTAACTTCAACTGGTAAATACACCTATTATATCCAACACATTACTAGTACATATAAAAAGTACGTACACATATAACTACTACATATAAATATTATATACACCTAGTATATATAACTAGTTCATACAACTAGTACACACAACTAGTACACACAAGTAGTACATACAAATAGTACAAACAACTAGTACATACAACTAGAACCCACCTATTACCTGGTACAACTAGCACTAGAACCAACAACAATTACATAGAACTAGTACATACAACTAGTATTGAGTACATAGAACTAGTTCAAACAACTAGTACATATAAGTAATACATACAACTAGTACATACAACTAGTACCTAGTATAACTAGTACTAGAACCTACAACTAGTACATACAACTAGTACATATAAATGATGGGTACAACTAGTGCACAAAACTAGTACCCACAACTAGAAAATACAACGATGACATACAACTAGTGCATACAACTAGTGCATACAACAATTACACAAAACTAATACATATATTCAGTACATACACATATAACTAGTACATATATATAATAAGTACACCTAGTACATAAGACTAGTACAAACAACTAGTACATACAATTAGTACACAGCTAATACATACAACTAGTATATACATACAACTAGTATATACAATTGGTTGATAATGACTACATACACCTAGTTCACACAACCAGTACCTACAATTAGTTAATACAACTAGTACTAGTACAAAATACTAGTAAATACAATTAGTATATACAACTACTACATACAACTAGTACATACAACTAGTACACACAACTACTACATAAAACTAGTACATACACATATAATTAGTACATATAAATAGCACTTACAACTACTACATACAAGAAGTACATACAAGTGGTACATAACTAGTACATACAACTAGTACATACAATTAGTGCATACAATTAGTACATAGAAATAATACATGCAATTAGTACATACAAATAGAACAAACAGGTAGTACATACAACTTGTACTTACCTAGTACCCACTATAACTAGTACCATAGAGAACCTATAACTATTACATACAGCTAGAACATATTTACAACTAGTACATATATCTACTACTTACAACTAGTACATACAAATAGTAAGTACATGTAGTACGTAAGACTACAACACACAACTAGTACATACAACTAGTCCACACAACTAGTACTAACAACTAGTACATATAACTAGTACTTACAACTCGTACATATAATTAGTGCATACAACTAGTACACACAACTAGTACCTGTAAACAGTACAGACAACAAGTATATACAACTAGTACACACAACATACATACAACTAGGACATAAAATTAGTACATACACTAGTACATACAACAATTACCCACAACTAGTTCATACACCTAGTACATACAACTACATAGTATCTAGTACATACAACTAGAACCCACCTAGTACCTGGTACAACTAGCCCTAGAACCAACAACAATTACATACCACTAGTACATACTACAATTATACATAACTAGTACATACAACTAGTACATACAACTAGTATTGAGTATATAGGACTAGTACAAACAACTAGTACGTATAAGTAGTACATACAACTAGTCCAAACAACTAGTACCTAGTATAACTAGTACTAGAAACTACAACTAGTACATAAAACTAGTACATATAAATGATGCGTACTACTAGTACATAAAACTAGTACATACAAATAGTACATACACCAAGTACATACCGATAGTAAATACAACTAGTGCATATAAATAGTACAGACAACTAGTATATACACCTTGTACATGCAACTACTACATATAACTAGAACAAACACATATAACTAGTACATATAAATAGTTTATACAACTAGAACATAAACTAGAACATACAACTAGTACATACAACAAGTACATACAACTAGAAGCCACCTAGTACGTAGTACAACTAGTATCAGAACCTACAACTAGTATCTATACCTAGTAATACAACTATTATCGAGTACACACAACTAGTTCAAACAACTTGTACATACAACTAGTACCTTCCTAGTACCTAGTATAACTAGTACTAGAACAAACAACTAGTACTTACAACTATTACACACAACTAGTACATATAGACAAAAAACTAATATATGCAACTAGTATATATAACTAGGACATACAACTAGGACATACAACTAGTATATACAACAAATACACACATCTAGTATATATAACTAGTACATACAACTTCTATCCAGAACATACAACTAGGATCTACCTAATACCTAGTATAGTACAAGAACCAACAACTAGAGCATAGAAATAGTACATACAACTAATACATACAACTAGTGCCTACAACTAGTAAATATAACTAGTACATACAACTAGTAGAAAACATTAGAACATAAAACTAGTACATACATATAATACATACAATTAGTACGTACAACCAGAACCTACAACTAGTTACTGATACAACAACTAATACATACAACTAGTAACTACAAAGAGTAAATATTGTGAGTACATACAACAATCAGACACAACTAGAACATATAACTAGGACACCTAGTACATACAACTAAGATATACAAGTATTATAAACAGCTGGTGCATAGAACTAGAAACTAGTATATACATACAACTAGTACATAGCTAGTACATACAAGTAATAAATGCATACGACTAGTACATACAATTGGTACATAACTAGTACATGCAACTAGTTCTTCAACTAGTACATAAAATTCGTACATGCAACTTCTACATGCAACTACAACATACAACTATACCAAAAACTATTAAATATAACTAATACTAGTACATACAACTAGTAGAGAAAACTAATATATACACCTAGTACATAAAATTAGTACAGACAACTAGTTCATAGAACGAGTACATAAAACTAGTACATAAAACTAGTGCATACAACTGGTACATAACTAGTACATACAACTAGTACATATAACTAGTACATAAAACTATTACATACAAGGACTACATACAACTAGTACCTACAACTAGTATATATATATAATTTGTATTAGTATATGCAATTAGTACAATCAACTAGTATGTACAATTAGTACATACAAATAGTACAAACGGCTAGTACATACAACTTGTGTCTATCTAGTACCCACTGTAATTAGTGCTAGAATCTGTAACTATTACATACAGCTAGTACATACAACTAGTACATATAACTAGTACATTCAACTAGTAAATATACTTATTGCAACACATATAACTAGTACTTACATAAAAGTACATCAACTTGTATCTAGTACATGCAACTAGGATCTACCTAGTACCTAGTATAACCAGAACTAGAACCTACAACTAGTATATACAAGTAGGACATATAACTAGTACATACACATATAACTAGTATACATAAATAGTACATAAACCTAGTACATACAACTAGGACAAAGAACCAGTGCATACAACTAGTAGATACAACTAGAAACTAGTACATGCAACTATTACATAGAAAGAGTACATAAACTCATACATACCACTAGGATGAACAACAAGACACTAGTACATACAGCTAGTTCATAGAAAGTGAACATAAACCTACCACATAAAATTTGTATATACAACTAGTACACAGCTAGGACATGCAAGTAATGTATACATACAGCTAGTACATACAACTTGTACCCACCTAGTAACCACTATAACTAGTACTAGTACAAGTACATACAAATAGTAATTCAACTTGTATCTAGTACAAGCAACTAGGATCTACCTAGTACCTAGTGTAACTAGAACTAGAACCTTAAACTAGCATATACTTCTAGTACATATAAATAGTACATACACCAGGTACATACAACTAGTACATACAACTAGTACATGCAACTACTAAATATAACTAGGACATACAACGATTACACACAACTAGTACATATAAGTAGTACGTACAACTAGTACATACAACAAGTGCACACAACGAGTACATACAACTAGTAAATAGTACACACAACTAGTAAAAACAATTTGAACATACAACTAGTACATAAAACTAGCAATGAGGACATACGAGTTCATACAACTAGTACATAAAACAACTTCATACAACTAGTACATATAACGATTACTTACAACTAGTGCATACGACTAGTATCTACAACTAGTACATACAACTAGTACACACAACTAGTACATATTACTAGTACATACAACTAGTACTTACAACAAGTACATACAACTAGTACATACAACTAGTAAATAATACACACAACTAGTAAGTAGTACATACAACTAGTTCATATAACTAGTACATACAAGTAGTACCTACAACTAGTTAATATTACCAGTAATAGTACCTACAACTATTTCATACAACTAGTTCATACAACTAGGACATAAATAGTGCATGCAACTAGTTAACACAACTAGCACAAACAATTAAAACATACCTAGTACATACAACTAGTATATACAATTAGAACATATATTTGGTACACACAACCATTACATTAAATCTGTACATACAATTTGTACCTACAACTAGTAAATAAACAAAGTACTACTCCATTCAACTAGTCCATGTAACTGGTTCATACAACTAGTAAATATAACTACTATATACAACTAGTACAATGAACTAGTCCATAAAACTAGTTCATACAACTTCTACGTACATTTCGGATCTTCAACGAGTAAATATAACTAGTACTAGTTCATACAACTAGTACATACAACTAGTACATAACACTAGCAACGAGTACATACGATTACTCACAACTAGTACATAAAACTACTTCACTCAACTAGTACATATAGCTATAACTTACAACTAGTACATACGACTAGTATCTACAACTAGTACATAAAACTAGACCTAAAATTAGTACATACAACTAGTACACACAAGTAGTACATATTACTAGTTCATACAACTAGTACATACAACCAGACCATACAACCAGTAAATACAACTAGTAAATAGTACATACAACTATTACATATAACTAGGACATACAAGTAGTACCTACAACTTGTTAATAATACTAGTACTAGTTCCTATAACTAGTGCCTACTACTAGTACACAGAACTAGTATATAACTAGTACATATAACTTGTACATACAACTAGTACATACAACCAGAACATGCAACTAGTACATACAACTAGTAAATAGTACATAAAACTTGTACATATAACTAGTACATACAAGTAGTACCTGCAACTATTTAATATTACCTGTAATAGTACCTACAACTAGTTCACACAACCAGTTCATACAACTAGTACATAACAAGTAGTTCGAGTTTAGAAACTTGTGGGGCTTCCGCCCCCAAATTTACCCAAACTACTTGGCCGCATCGTCAGGCTTTGATATACTATTCTTAATCCTAACGATTGAGGACGCTTAAGTGTCCTGAAAATTATAAATAGCGACAGAAAAGCTTCGTTAACTAAAGCTTCCTGAACGCCGCCACTTGCAAAAACAATGTATTGACGTATAAATTAAGTGTTACAATAGTTGTGTATCAAACCATATTATACATATATTGACGTATAAGATGTGTTATAATAGTTGCGTATGGACGCGTATTATATATATATATCCGTAACATGAAGCCATACATAAATCGCATTATGAAAACAATAGAAGGGGCTGCCTATGGCATAAAACTGGTTAAGACAACTAGCACAAGCAACTACTACATAATTGGTACATACAACTAGTACATACAACTATTAATTACAAGCAATACGTACAACTCATAACTAAAGTTAGTAAATATAGAGAACAATAAAAATTTTCTACAAAAATAGTAAAGATGTAGGGATGGCACAAAAAGCAGAGAAACAAGAAAGGGATGTTACACAGTGAAGCATTAGCTATATATGCATGAATCATACAACACCCTTGCTTGTAGGATTCATGCATAGCTAATGCTTCACTGTGTAACATCCCTTTCTTGTTTCTCTGCTTTTTGTGCCATCCCTACATCTTTACTATTTTTGTAGAAAATTTTTATTGTTCTCTAGTTTCTGTACTTTTTATGGAGCATAAGCTAGGAATTCGTGTATTTTAAACCACTTTGGTTTTGCAATGTTCGACTGAATATGACGTCATTAAAATGGCGAATATTTTAAGGTCTTGACTCTGGGGCCATGAAAACTGTCATACTCAATAATAGCGTTATCGCTCTCGCTTCTACAAAAGAATACAGCTCGGAAAATTTAGAGTATTTTCGCTTAATAAGTAGTCCGAAGGCTTATTTTGTTTTTTAGTTACAGCGGGCGAAGAAGATGAAGAAGAAGGTGAAGAAGAAGATGAAGAAGAAGAAAACGAAAATGGGAGATTTCAAAGTTCGTTCATTTGCCAACGATACACGGTCGCTTGCCTTCAAGGCCAATTTATAGCATGGTTGTTCTATATTTAACTCTACATAGTCTCGTTTCGGCGATTTTCAGCCTAATTCGGAATTTCGCTCCTATACCAATGTATGGGGAAAACAAAACAACCCGTACCATCCCTACATAGAGAGTACTACCGTACTCTCTGATAACTAGTGGTAGTACATACAACTAGTATACACAACTATTACCTGCGACTATTGAATATAACAAGTATTAGTTCATAAAACTAGTACATACAACAAGTACACACAACTAGTAGATTCAACTACTAATGAGTACATAGAACTAGTACAAACAACTAGTGCATACAAATAGTTCATACAACTAGAACATTAAACTAGCATATATACATAGTATATACAACTAATACATATAACCTATACATAAAACTAGTACACGTAAGTATATAATATATACAACTGATACATACAACTAGTGCATACCACTAGCACATAAAACTAGTACCACAACAAGTACATAGAACTTGTCCTTAAAACAAGTTCATAAAACTAGTACATAAAACTAGTTCATACAACTAGTACATTCACCTTGTACCTACAACTAGTCCATTAACTAGTAAATATACTTAATACTAACAACAAGTACATATAACTAGAAAATATATCTTGTATATACAACTAGTAACTAGTTCTTACAACTGGTACATACAACCAGTACATATAACTAGAAAATACAACTAGTGCATATAACAAGTTACTGTTACTTACCACTAGTGCATACAACTGGATCATACAACTTCAACCTATTACTAGTCAATATAACTAGTATTAGTACATACAACAAGTATATACAACAAGGAGATACAACTAGTACACACAATCGGTAACTACAACTAGTACATATAACTAGAACCTACAACAAGGAAATATAACTACTACCTACAACTAGCAAACATAACTAGTACTAGTACTTAAATCTAGTACACACAACTAGTACATACAACTACTGCATGCAACTAGAACACACAACTAGTACATAAGACTAATACATACAACTAATGTATACAATTAGCACCTACAACTGGTAGATACAACTAGTACACACAACTTAAAACTATAGCTAGTACTAGTACATACAAATAGTACATATACATAGTACATACAATTAGCACATACAATTAGTACAAACAACTAGGATATACATACAACTAGTACATATAACTAGTTTATTCAACTAGAACTACAAATATTATATAGAACTAGTTCATAGAATGAGAACATAAAACTAGTACATTCAACTAGTAACTAGTACATAGAACTAGTACATACAACAAGGACATACAACTAGTACATACAACTAGGACATACAACTAGTACATACAACCAGGACATACAATTAGTACACACACTAGTACATACAACAATTACCCACAAAAGTTCATACACCTAGTACATACAACTAGTATCTAGTACATACCACTAGTACCCACCTAGTTCCTAGAATAACTAGTGCAAGAACCTACAACTAGTAAATATAACTAGTACATATAACAATTTCACACAACCAGTGCAAACGACTAGTACATACAAGTAGAACCTACCTAGTACCTAGTACAACTAGTACTAGAACCAACAACTATTACATACAACTAGTACATTCAACAATTACACACAACTAGTACATACAACTAGTTCATATAACTGGTAGATACAACTAGTACTAGAACCAACAACTATTACATACAACTAGTACATTCAACAATTACACACAACTAGTACATACAACTAGTTCATATAACTGGTAGATACAACTAGTACATACAATTAGTATTGAGTACATACAACTAGTACAAACAACTAGTACATACAAGTAGTATATACAACTAGTACATACAACTAGTACATACAACTTCTACCTATCTAGTACCTAGTATAACGAGTACTAGAATCTACAACTAGTACATATAATTAGTAGCTACAACTAGTACAAATAAATGATGCATACAACTAGTACATAAAACTAGTACACACCAAGAGAAAATACAACGAGGACCTACAACTAGTGCATACAACTAGTACATACAAGTAGTACATACAAGTAGTATATATAAATGATGCAGACAACTAGTACATAAAACTAGTACACACAACTAGAAAATACAACTAGGACATACAACTAGTGCATACAACTAGTACCTAGAACAATTACACACAAGTAGTATATACAAATAGTACATACAACTTGTATCTAGTACATGCAACTAGGATCTACCTAGTACCTAATATAACTTGGAGTAGAATCTACAACCAGTACATACAACTAGTACATATAACAAGTACATACAGCTAGTATATGCACCTAGTACACACAATCACTACATACACATATACCTAGTACATATAAATAGTAGATACATCTAGTACATAGAACTAGTACACACAATTACTACATTAAACTAGTCCATACACAGATAACTAGTACATATAAATAGTATATACAACTAGAACATAAACTAGAACATACAACTAGTACATACAACTAGTACATACAACTAGAAGCTACCTAGTGTGCAGTACAACTAGTACTAGAACCTACAACTAGTATCTACACCTAGTCAGACAACTAGTATCGAGTACATACAACTAGTACAAACAACTAATACATACAACTAGTCCATACAACTAGTACATTCAACTAGTACCTACCTAGTCCCTAGTATAACTAGTACTAGAACATACGACTAGTACTTACAAATAGTACATACAACTAGTACATAAAAATAGTGTATACAAGTAATACATGCAACTACTATATGCAACTATATAGGACATACAAGTAGTACATAAAAACTAGCACATACAACAATTACACACATCTAGTATATAAAACTAGTACATACAATTTGTATGCAGTACATATAACTAGGATCTACCTAGTACCTAGTATAACTAGTACTAGAACCTACAACTACAGCATTGAAGTAGTACATACAACTAATACATGAAACTAGTACCTACAACTAGTACATATAACTCGTACATAGAACTAGTACATGCAACAAATACAAACAATTAGAACATACAACTAGTACATACAACTAATACATACAATTAGTACATACAACTAGAACATTCAACTATTTACTCGTACGAACAACCAGTAAGTACAAATAGACAAAATCAGTTAGTACATACAACAATTAGACACAACGAGAACATATAACTAGTACACACACATATAAATAGTATATATAAATAGTACATACATCTAGTACATACAACTAGGACATAAAAGTATTATAAACAACTAGTACACACAACCAGTGTATACAACTAGTACATACAATTAGAAACTAGTACATGCAACTAGTACATAGAAGAGGACATAAAACTTATACATACAACTAGTACGAAAAACAAGACACTAGTATATACAGCTAGTTCATAGAACGTGAACATAAAACTACCACATAAAACTAGTATATACAACTAGTACACAGCTAGTAAATACAAGTAATATATACGTACAACTAGTATATCCACCTAGTACATAAAATTAGTACATACAACTAGTACACACAAGTACTGCATATAACTAGTACATATAACTAGTACATACACATATAACTAGTATATATAAATAGTACATACACTTAGTATATACAACTCGGACATACAAGTAATATTTGCAACTAGTACACGCAACCAGTGCACACAACTACCTAGAAACTAGTACATGCAACTAGTACATAGAAAGAGATTTTAAAACCCATGAATACAACTAGTACGAACAACAAGACACTAGTACATACAGCTAGTTCATAGAAAGTGAACATAAAACTACCAAATAAAACTAGTATATGCAACTAGTACACAGCTAGTACATACAAGTAATATATACATACAACTAGTACATTCAGTCAGTACATACAACTAGTTATTAGTTCATACATGTAGTACATACAATTCGTACAAACAACTAGTAACGAGTACAGAAACACTAGTACATACAACTAATACATACAACTAGTACATTCAAATAGTAGATACAGCTATTATAAACAACTACTCCATACAACTAGAACATAAATCTAGTACATACAACTGGCACATACATATAGTACCTACAAATATTAAATATACCTAGTACCAGTACATACAACTTGTACATTCAACTAGTACCTATGACTAGTAAGTAAAACTAGTACTAGTACATACAACTAGAACATACAACTGGCACATACAGCTAGTAACGAGTACATATAACTAGTAAATACATCTAGTACAACTAGTACATACAACTATTAATTACAAGTAATACATACAACTAATAAATAAAGCTAGTTAATATAACTAGTAGTACTACATACAACTAGTATACACAACTATTACCTGCGACTAGTAAATATAACAAGTATTAGTACAACTAGTACACACAACAAGTACACACAACTAGTAGTGTATACAACTAGTACATACAAATATTTCATACAACTAGAACATTAAACTAGTATATAAACATAGTACATACAACTAATACATATAACTAGAACATAAAACTAGTACACGCAAGTATATAATACATACAACAGGTCCAAACCACTAGTACCTAAAACTAGTACACATCTAGTATATACATACATCTATAGTACACACAACTAGTTCATACAACTAGTACATTCACCTAGTACATACAACTTGTCCAATAACTAGTACATATTCTTAATACACACAAAAGGTACAGATAACTAGAAAATATATCTAGTATATACAACTAGTAACTAGTACATACAACTGGTACATACCCCCAGTCCATATAACTACAAACAACAACTAGTGCACACAACAAGTTACTGTTACTTACCACTAGTGCATACAACTGGAACATACAACTTGAACCTACAACAAGGAAATATAACCAGTACCAACACTAAGCAAACATAACTAGTTCTAGTACTTAAATCTGGTACACACAACTAGTACATACAACTACTGCATGCAACTAGTACATACAACTAGTCCATAAGACAAATACATACAACTAGTGTATACAATTAGCACCTACAACTAGTAGATACAACTAGTACACACAACTTAAAACTATAGCTTGTACTAGTACATACAAATAGTACATGCACATAGTACATACAATTAGTACAAACAACTAGGATATACATACAACTAGTACATACAACTAGTTCATAAAACTACAACTGCAAATGTTATATAGAACTAGTTCATAGAATGAGAACATAAAACTAGTACATTCAACTAGTAACCAGTACATAGAACTAGTACATAGAACTAGTACATACAACAAGTACATACAACTAGTACATACAATCAGTCACTACAACTAGTACGTACAAATAGTACACACAACTAGAACCTACAACAAGGAAATATAACCAGTGCCTACAACTAGCAAACATAACTAGTTCTAGTTCTTAAATCTAGTACACACAACTAGTACATACAACTACTGCATGCAACTAGTACATACAACTAGTATATACAATTAGCACCTACAACTAGTAGATACAACTATATAGTACACACAACTTAAAACTATAGCTAGTACTAGTCCATACAAATAGTCCATACAAATAGTACATACAATTAGTACATACAATAGTACAAAAAATAGGATATACATACTTGAAAAACAAAAGCCTTAACGGAGAACCTTGTTACTTCTTGCCTTAGTGTACTAAGGCAAGGAGTATCTGGCTTGGACAACCCTCAGTCAGTTATGTTTTCCTTTCTTTGGGTTTTAGCCAGAAGCCTCGGCTTTTCCTCCTTCCGACAGCAGCAGACGGGTGCACGTCGGGCCAAAGTTGACCGTCATAATAGGAGGGAGTACCTCCATACACCAATCCACCACTGCTTTCCAGAGGTCGACAGGCAAGGACTGGGACAGGACTACTTATCGTCCAGGCCCCAATCCCTCAACAGATAGATGTCGCCTCAATATCCTCACAGCCGAACAGAGAACAGTTCTCTGCATGGCTCTCATCACTTCTACTGCACTTTTTGACAGCTTTGGAATTCCCCTAAGGTCTTCCAGGAGTGTATCCAAAGTCCCCAAAGAACCAATTATCATCGGGACTACCTTAATTCGGTAGCCCCTAAATTGTTTCCTCATATCAGCTGCCAGCTTCTGGTACTTTTGGAACTTCTCTTGCCATCTTCCATTAATATTGCTGTCAGTAGGAACTGACATCTCAATAATGAAGATGGACTTACTTAGCCGATCCTCAACCACTAAGTCTGGCCTTCTTTCTGTCATTTCATCATCTGTAGGGATACTAGGATCCCACAAGATTTTGACAGACCTATTCTCATAGACTGGTTTTGCTTCTAGTTTGTACCAGGGCTCTTCCTGCCTGAATCCATATTCTTTCAACAGTCTCCACAACACTATCAGTATTGCCCGGTCATGTCTCTCTTTGTAGAGAGAAAATCCCTTGGGCTCACACATGTTTAGTATGTGTTTGACCGTTTCCATAGCCTTGCCACATTCTCTGCACATTAGGAGGCTAGAATTCTTCAGAATCCTATTTTGGTACCACCTAGTGTGCAGCACATCATCTTGGGCTGCGAGAATCAGAGCCTCAGTTTGAGGTCTGAGTCTCCCCTCAGAAAGCCACACATAAGACTCCCTATTTGTGACTTGTCTGTGGTATGAGCCCTGGTGAGACTTTTCGGCTAGGTTACTTTTTAACCTTTCAGTCTGAGCCTCCCGGAGCTCACGTGCCACTCTCCTCCATTCTCTTACACTATTTTGTGAGGGATCTGTCTTCAGCCACATTTCCGGTTCTAGTTCTATTCCGTGGCTTCTCAGTATCAATCTGGCTTCTTTCAAGACAGTCCTCCTCTGCTTTGAGCACTCCAGCCACTTTTGGTGTTTAACCACCACAGCTATGAGTGGATCATTGGCAGTATGGAGGTATCTTGCCAGATTCACAACAGCCCTGTCGTGATCCAAAGAAAAACTACAGAGCCCTCTACCACCTTGAGAGCGAGGCAAATTCACTCTTTCAATGGCAGAGTTATAGTGATGACACTGGTACTTTCTCATGATCTTTCTCACCATTCGGTCCAGTTTTGGAAGCTCACTTTGAGTCCACTTCAAAACTGGGTAAGAGTATCTCATTAGAGAGGCACACAACATGTTAGAGGCTTCTGCAGCATTCTTACCATTGAGGTGAGAGCCCCACACCTTGTGGAGTCTCCTCCTCAATTCGTTGATCAAGCAAGCTTTGACCTTGCTGTCATCTACCTCAAACAGTTGTTCTAGCCCTAGGTACTTATAAGTAGTACCTTTTTCAAGGCTCCTTATGGATTCTTCACTGCGTTCAGGGTTGTCTGGGCCAGCCAGAACTTTCCCCTTTTGCATGTGAGCTGTTCCACACTTTCTCACTCCAAACCTCATGCCAATGGCATTTGAGGTTTTCTCCACACATTCCATGGCTTCCCTGAGTTTATCAGGCCCTCCAGCATATATCTTAAGGTCATCCATGTACAACAAGTGTGACATGGTGTTCCTTTCCCCATTATGCCAGAGGGCATATCCCTTGGTTCTGTTAAGAACTTGGGATATGGGAGCTATGGCCAGACAAAAGAGGAGTGGCGATAAGGAGTCTCCTTGGAAGAGTCGAGACCTTGACCTCTGCGGATTCTACTAAGTCTTGTAGTTAGCGCTACCTTTGTGGTTTTATGGTCTGGCATTGCAGCATTCCAAGCCTGGTACAACCGCTCGGCATACCCCTTTTCCATGGGCTTACTTTCTCGGTAGAGCTCCATGAGGATATTATCCCTCTGAAGGTTCCAGATCACCCCTTGGATCCTTCTCCTTCTAGAGGCACCTTGCGGTGCATCATTAACCAAATCTAAATCTCGGCTACCAGTTACTTGCAGTACTCCGTCCCCTACCAAGCTCCTTTTGGCTTGGAAGGCAAGGGTTCGACCGGTCTGAGGCAAATGTGGGTATTTGCTCAGACATTCCCGCTCTAAATGCTTCTGATAGCCACCTCTTTTGGGTTCAGATCGCTCAAAGCAATCAATTAGTGCCCTAACCATTTCCTCGGTCCATAGGGCTGGTTGGCCCATCACGGGGACCGAAGAAGGGTTATTACATTCAGGTACATCTACCTGTGAGGCACCAGTGGAATCGCCTATTCTGGTTGACCCAGGGTTTTCTTCTCCACTGGTGCACCTAGGCCACAGCCTGTCTTGAAAATTGTCATTCTCATGGCGCAACGTAACCCAGTGAAACTGCCAGACGGGGGGTTAGCCCATACTGGCAGGGAGGCTGATTTAGCCACAGGATGCCACATGAAGGGCTAAGCACCCTGCTCCGTCGGGGGGTTGAACTGGACAATACCCATCCTCTTGTCAGCTCGGAACCACAGCCTCCAATTCCCACGACTATACATACAACTAGTAAATACAACTAGTTCATACAACCAGAACTACAAATATTATATAGAACTAGTTCATAGAATGAGAACATAAAACTACTACATTCAACTAGCAACTAGTACATAGAACTAGTACATAAAACTAGTACATACCACTATATAGTACATAACACTAGTACTACAACTTGTACATACAACTAGTACATAAAACTAGTCACTAAAACCAGTAAATATAACTAGTACATACAAACATTACACACAACTAGTTCATACCACTTCTACATACAACTAGTACATTAAAGAAGTACATAGAACTAGTACATTGAACTAGTACATACAACTAGTACATACAACTAGTTACTAGGACATACACCTAATACATAATACTAGTACACACAACTAGTATATATAAACTACATACAACTAGTACATACAACTAGTGCTTACAACTAGTACATACAGATAGTTACTAGTACATATAACTAGTACATACAACTTCTACATACAACTAGTACATAAAACTAGTACATAGAACTAGTACATAGAACTAGTATATACAACTAGTTGCTAGTACATAAAACTAGTACATAGAACTAGTAAACACAACTAGTTACTAGTGCATACAACTAGAACATAAAACTAGTACATACAACTATTAACTAAAACTAATAAATATAACTAGTATGTACATATAACTAGAACATAAAACTAGTACATGCAAGTATATAGTACATATAACTAGAACATAAAACTAGCACATGCAAGTATATAATACATAGAACTGGTACAAACTACACATCTAGTAAATTCATCTATAGTACACACAACTAGTACATACAACTAGTACATACAACTAGTACATTCACCTAGTACACACAACTAGTCCATATAGTACATATAACTAGAAACAACAACTAGTGCACACAACTTGAACATACAATTTGAACCTACAACAAGGAAATATAACCAGTACCTACAACTAACAAATATAACTAGTTCTAGTTCTTAAATCTAGTATACACAACTAGTACATACAACTACTGCATGCAACTTGTACATACAAACTAGTACATAAGACTAATACATACAACTAGTGTATACAGTTAGCACCTACAACTAGTGGATACAACTAGTACACACAACTTAAAACTATAGCTACTACTAGTACATACAAATAGTATATACACATAGTACATACAATTAGTACATACAACTAGAACAAATAATTAGTGTATACAATTAGTACATACAAATAGGACATGTAATTAGTACATACAAATTGTTCAAACAGGTAGTACCTACAACTTGTACTTACCTAGTTGCTTAATATACCCAATTATTTAGAAATATTGCTAATTATATCCCAAAATATATGCCATCGTATATCCTATAATTTTGCCTAATGTATCCCTTAGTTTTTGCTTAATATATTTAATGGACCAGTATATCCCATACTCTTGCCAAATATATCCAACAATTATTAACCAATATATCCCATAACTTTGTCCCAATATATCCCATAGTTTTTGTCGAATATATCCCATAAAATAACCTATAGTCTTAGTCCAATATATCCCATAGTATTATCAATATAATTTCCATATTTTTTCAACTATATCCTATAAACCTTGCCAAATATATCCCATAATATTACCTATAATCTTAGCCCAAAATATCCCATAGTTTTTGCCCAATATATCCCATAGTTTTCCCAAAATATCCCATAGTTTTTGTAAATATATCCCATAATTTTTGCCAAATATATCCCATACTTTTGCCTAATATATCCCTCATTTTTGATTAATATATTCATTTATTTAAAATATTGCCAATTATATCCAATAATATATCCCATAGTTTCACCCAATATACCCCTTAATTTTTGTCAAATATATCCCATGGCTTTTGACCAATATATCCCAAACTATATCCCATAATGTTTGCCCTTTATATGCCATAATTTTGCCTAATATGTCCCTTAGTTTTTACTTAATATATCTATTGGAACAGTATATCCCATAGTATTTCCATATATATTCAACAATTTTTAACAAATATATCCCGTAATATATCCCATAATTTTTGCCAACTATATCCCATAGCTTTGGCCGAATATATCCAACAAAATAATTTATAGTGTTAGCACAATATATCCCATAGTTTTTGCCAAATATATCCCATATTTTTCAAATATATCCCATAATTTTAGAAAATATTCCATAATATAACCTATAGTCTTAGCCCAATATAATCCATAGTTTTATCCCAATAAGTCCCATAGTTTTTCTGAATATATCCCATAGTTTTGCAAATATATCCCATAATTTTTGCCAATGTATCCCATAATTTTGCCCAAAATATCCCTTATTTTTTGCTTAATATATCCAGTTATTTAAAATTAATGCAATTATATCCCTTTATATATCCCATAGTTTTACCCAATATATCCCTTAGTTTTGTCAAATATATCCCATAGCTTTTGACAAATACATCCTATAGTACATCCCGCCTAATATATTACTTATTTTTTATTTAATATATCCAATGGACCAGTATATCCCAAAGCTTTTTCCAATTATTTCCAACACTTTTTAACCAATATACCACAAAATATATATAATATTTTTTTCCCATTATATCCCATTGTCTTAGCCCAATATATCCCATTGTTTTTGCCATATATATCCCATTGTTTTGCCATATATATCCCATATTTTTCTAAGTATATCCAATAATATACCCTATAGTCATAGCCCTATGCTGTATTTAGTAGTTGTATGTTCTAGTACCAGTTATATTTACTAGTTGTAGGTTCCAGTTGTATGTAGTAGCTATATGGAGTAGTTGTATCTACTAAATGTAAGTACTAGTTGTATGAACTATTTGTATGTACTAGTTATTTGCACTACTTGTTTGTACTCGTTGTATGTTCAAGTTGAATGTACTAGTTTTGTGTACTAGTTGTATGTATTACTTGTATGTACTAGTTATATGTCTATGTGCTAGATATATGTAGAACTTGTGTACTAGTTATAGCTACTAGTTCTATCTATTACTTGTAAGTACTAGTTGTATGTACTAATTGGGTTTACTAGTTGTATGTACTTTACCAGTTGTATGTACTAGTCCTAGTTATATTTACTAGTTGTAGGTACTAATTGTATAATCTAGTTAGATGTACTACTTGCATGTACTTGTTTTATGTACTAGTTGCATGTACTAGTAATAATAACTGGTTGTTTTCACTAATTGTATGTACTAGTCCTAGTTATATTTACTAGTTGTAGGTACTAATTGTATAATCTAGTTGGTTGTACTACTTTCATGTACTTGTTCTATGTACTAGTTGCATGTACTAGTTATTATAACTGGTTGTATTCACTAGTTGTATATACTAGTTCTAGTTATATTTACTAGTTGTAGGTACTAATTGTATGTACTAGTTGTATATACTAGTTGTGTGTATTAGTTATATGTGTGTGTAATAGTTGTTGTAGGTCCTAGTACTAATTAAACTAAATTCTCGATAGGTTCTAGTTAAATGCAGTAGATACTAGTTGTATTTACTAGTAATATGAACTAGTTGTACATACTAGCTGTATGTACAAGTTGTGTGGACTAGTTGTATTTAGTAGTTGTATGTACTAGTTGTATGAAATAGTTGCAGGTTCTAGTACTAGTTAAACTAGGTACTAGGTAGGTATTGGTTGTATGTACAACTTGTTTGAACTAGTTGGGTGTACTAGTTGTATGTACTAGTCCTGGTTATATTTACTATTTGTAGGTACTAAATGTATGTATTAGCTGTGTGTAGTAGTTTTATGTACTAATTGTATGCACTAGTTGTGTATACCAATTGCATGTATTAGTTGTATGTAGTAACTGTATGTGCTACCTATGTACTTTATGTACTCTTTCTATGTACTAGTTCTATGTACTAGTTTCTACTTGCATGTACTATTTGTATGTACTGGTTTGTGTACTAGTTCTATGTGCTTCTTGTATGTACAAGTTGAATGTACTAGTTGTATGTGCTCGGTGTTTGTACTAGTCCTGGTTATATTTACTAGTTTAGGTACTAGGTGTATGTACATAGTTCTATGTATTAGTTGTAAGCATCAATTGTATGTACTAGCTGTATGCACTACTTGTATGTACTATTAATATGTGATAGTTATATGTGTATATACTAGTTATTTGTAATAGTTGTGTGTACTAGTTATAGGTACTAGTTGTATGTACTAGTTGTATGTACTAGGTTTGTGTGCTAGTTGTATGTACTAGTTGTAAGTTCTAGTACTAGTTATACTAGGTACTAGGTAGGTACTAGTTGTATGTAGTTGGTACTTTCTGCATTTACTAGTTGTATGTACTAATTGCATGTACCAGGTATTTGTACTGGTTGTATTTATTAGATACTAGTTGATGTACTAATTGTATGCACTAGTTGTATATAATTGATGTTTGTAATAGTTGTATGTTCTACTAACTAATTATATATACTAGTTGTATATACTAGTTGTATGAACTATTTTTATCTGCTAGTTATGTAAGTTTGTACTACTGATATGTGCTACTTGTTTGTTCTAGTTGAATGTACAAGTTGTATGTCATAGCTGTAGGTTCTAGTACTAATTAGATTAGGTTCTAGGTAGGTACTAGTTGTATGTACTAGATACTAGTTGTATATACTAGTTGTATGAGCTAGTTATATAAACTAGTTGTATGTACTAGTTGTGTGTAATTGTTTTAATTACTACTTGTATGTACTATTTGGGTGCATATACTAGTTGTATGTGCTAGTTACTAATTCTCTATAGTAGATACTAGCTGTATGTATTAGTTGTACATACCAGTTGTATTTACTAGTTGTAAATATTAGTTGTATGTACTCCATACTAGTTGTATGTACTAGTCGTATGAACTAGTTGTGTGTAATTGGTATATACACTAGGTATATTTACTAGTTGTAGGTTCTAGTTGTATGTAGTAGTTGTGTGCTTTATTTATATGTATATGACCTGTTTGTAACTGTTGTAGGTACTAGTTGTATGGAATTGTTCTATGTAGAAGTTTTAGTTCTAATTTAATGTAATAGGTGTATGCAGTAGTAGTATGTACTATATATATGTGCTAGTTATAAGTGTATGTTCTAGTAATATGTATTTGCTGTACGCACAAGTCTTATATACTAGATGAAAGTACTGATTGTATGAACTAGTATGTTCTAGTTATGTGTACTAGTTGTATATACTAAGTCTTTGTATTGGTTGTAGTACTAGTTGAATTTGCTAGTTCTATGTACTAGTTGTAGTACTAGTTGTATATACTAATTGAATGTAACAATTTTATGTACTAGTTGAAGTTCTAGTTTAATGAACTAGTTGCAAGTACTAGCTTTATGTAGTAGTTGTAAATACTAGTTGTAAGTAGTAGTTGTATGTACTAGTTGTATATACTAGTTGTATGTACTACAGTCAAACCTCTGAAGAAAGGACACTTTAGGACTGGGCCTTTTGTCCTTTGTTCGGAGGTTGTCCCCATCTCAGAGGTTAATCAAATTTTGATTGTATCATCCTCTATAATGTTTAGATATGGTAGACAATTTAATAAAATGTATGGTTGTGAGTAGTGAAAGTTGAAAAACAGTGATTTTGGATTAAGTGTTGTGAATGCCATGGATGCATGCATGAATCAATAAAATTATTGGATTGTTAGTTTTACCCGTAATGATCATTGTTGAGTGAAATAGTCATGTGGTGTTGCCTGTCTTGCAAATGTGTGTTTTAGGTTCACAATCCTCTCAATTGTGGAACCAATAGATAAGGCTTCATCTCCATGTCCTTTATATTCCAAAAATCGGGACACTTCCTCCAAAGAAGTTATGGCTTCCTTGTATGTCTTCAACTTGGGAAAGGGCTCTTCTGTGTTAGCAGTAGAGTCATCCTCAGCATCACTATCTCCATCTACTTGTCCACAATCTTCTACTTGCTGATGGTCCTCAAGCTCTTCAAGGAATGCTGCTTCCCAATTGTCATCGTCCATTTCCATGCACACAGGAGATCACTATCACCAGTCAAAAACTGATCTACAGTGCAGCTTTCACAACCAGTTTGCTCTATTTGAGTTTGCAATTCCATGCGTTTATCAGCCTCTAAGAAGGGGTCCAAATCATCTTCAATTCCACGGTTGACCACATCCAACCCCATGTCCAAGATGCCTGCCATTCTAAAACATTTTGTTATGGTTTCAACTGTTACTTGAGTCGACGCTAGAGCAACCCATCTGATTGTGACCAATATGTTGACTGATTTTACAACATCAGAAGCCGAATCAAACTCATCAATTTTTGAGAGAACATATCTCAAAAAATATCGACGATAATGGACCTTGAAATTTTGAATTATTCCTAGGTCCAAAGGCTGCAGAGTTGAGGTTGTATTTGGTGGTAGAAAGCAAATCTTGTTGTTGGAGAATTTTACAGACAAATCGCCTGGGTGACAGCCTGCATTATCCATAAGGAGCAAAATTTTGCGGTTTGAGCTGGACAAGCGGCAATTCAACTGAGTTAAAATAGCTTCTAGTATTTCTCCAGTCATCCATGCTTTTCTTTGGCTGTAATAACAAACTGGCAAAAAAGATTTTCAAAATTTTTCATATATCTAGGATTGTCAGATTTCCAGGTGACAACAGGTTTCTCTTTTTGACCTGATGCAGATATAAAAGAGGCAACTGTGATACACTGCTTGCTTTTTTTCCCTCCTTTACAGCTTCTACTCTTCTGGCCAAATCCATGTTCTGGTAAAGCACACCAATATATGCCGGTTTCATCCATGTTCCATATATCTTCATTTTCATACCCTTGAACAATTTCTGGGATTCTTGCCTTGCAAGATTTTAGAGTTTCTCCTTGCACATCAACACACTCCCCACAAATTCTCAACTACTTCACATTGTACCTCTTCTTCCACTTATCTAACCATCCCCTAGAGCCTTTGAAATCTGGTTTCCCTAGCTTTTCTGCCATCTCTTTAGCCTTCTCCATTAATTCTGGCCCTCCGGGATAAATATTCTTAGAGCAAGCAAGAGTGAACCATTTGTAGAGAGTATCATTGACTTCAACATACTCTGATGTGCGAGACTTCCCTGAATGGATTCTGCTGCCTGAAGTATTAGCCTGGTAAAGAGATAGTATTGATTCTTTGTTCTTAAGGATATAGGCAATCTGTGTTTTTCCACATCCAAAGATTTCCCCAAGAGTTCTGATAGATGTTCCATGATTCTTCTGTAAATGCTTGATAACTTCTACCTTCTTCTCTAATGATAAATACTTCCTCTTCTGTGAGCCACTAGCGCTTGCTCTTGAAGCCATACTTAAGCTCAAATTAGCAACCACGTGGTTTTACATGCAGCTATCTCAATCAAAATATTACGGTTTTTAATGCAGATTGCTAAATTAGCATAATAAAATGGTGGGTCAAATTGTAGGTGAAAATCTTAAACTTTTACAAATTAGCTCATATGTAAGAGGCTATCATGCATACATGGAACTATGGACACCAGTTCAAGATGAAATGCTGATTCTGAAACGTGAACCTACCAATGTAGCTGATAAAAATGCTGTAGAAGTATACAAACAAGATCAAGTGGTTGGTCATGTTCCTTTCAACCTAGCCCCCAGTATTTCACTCTTTTTGAAAAGAGACATTAACAAGGCATTTGCCAAAGTTGTTGGAGAGAAAGTTAACAGAGGAGCGGGATATGTACTTGAAATCCCATGTATATATCATCTTTAAGGACCGAAGCCTTACATAGATAAGATGAAGGAATTAGTGGACTCATTAATATC
Source organism: Chondrosia reniformis (assembly GCA_947172415.1). Taxonomy (NCBI): domain Eukaryota; kingdom Metazoa; phylum Porifera; class Demospongiae; order Chondrillida; family Chondrillidae; genus Chondrosia; species Chondrosia reniformis. The sequence continues at coordinate 3,475,075 of OX359202.1, read as the reverse complement.
ATCTTGACTTGTGTCATTGTAAATTTATAGTTCTACATCCTAAAAACTGACAATTAATGACAATTATTAATATAACATATAGTGGGAAAATTTGTGAGGACTTAAATTTGTTGATTTGGCAAGTAGTTTGAGGCTCGCCAAATTTAATTCCTCACCAAATTCGATTTATTTCGAACATAGAGGTACCGGCGTCCAGTTTCTGGATAGAGATTTAGGTAGAGTCACCAGTACGTGAACGTGCATCCGTTACTGTGCAAGCGTAATACGATTTTAACACATCTTGCACCATTAAAACTAGAAGCGATAAACGACACCCGTTCCTATGTAGTTACCGGAAGAAATGTGACACGTTCGAGCCACGTGTCATTTTAAGGGTGAGCTTTCCTGGGTGTCCGTTATTCAGAGGTAATTTTGTATTGAAAAATCACGTTGGGAGTTGGAATCTTGTACATTGTCCGGAATTTAGAAGCCTCCGCTTCTCGGAGGTTGGTTTAATATTACAACTATGCCGTTTTCAATCCTTACCATAGAGCCTGTCCGTTGAAGGGAGGCTGTCCGCTTCTCAGCGGGTCCGTTATGGGAGGTTCGACTGTATTTCTCTGTACGACTTGTTTGTACATGTTGTAGGTACTAGTTGTATGTACTAGATGAATGTAAGAGTTGTATGTACTAATTATATGTACTAGTTGTATGTACTAGTTGGATGTAAGAGTTGTATGTACTAATTATATGTACTAGTTGTATGTACTAGTTGGATGTAAGAGTTGTATGTACTAATTATATGTACTAGTTGCATGTACTAGTTATATCTTCTAGTTATGTACAAGTTATCTTTGGGATGGTACATCCTTCGACTTTTGAGCGTTTAAAAACGCAGTTGGTTTTCCGATTCTTGGTCAAACATTTCGACCCTGGGGGTCTTCCTCAGTGACTGATGGTTGAGTGGAAGAATTGCCTCTATTTATAGAGGATTTTTCCCGCCATTTCTACTTCCTGTCATGTGACCCTCAGCAGGATGAGAAAAACAGCAAGTATGAATATTAAATCGTCTCCAGGCTTGATGTAACACAATGCCTTGATCTAAATTCATTCAAAATCCTCTATAAATAGAAGCAATTCTTCCAATCAACCATCAGTCACTAAGGAAGACCCCCAGGGTCGAAACGTTTGACCAAGAATCGAAAAACCAACTGCGTTTTTAAACGCACAAAAGTCGAAGGATGTACCATCCCAAAGATAAGTTCGACGCAGTTATAAGGAATCCTTATTCTATTATGTACAAGTTGTATGTACTAGTTGTATGTATTAATTGTATGGACTAGTTATGTACCAGTTGTATGTTCTAGCTATATGTACTAGTTGTATGTAGTAGTTGTATGCACCAGTTGTTTTACTAATTCTATTTACTAGTTAAAGTACTAGTTGTGAGTACTAGATGTATGTACTAGTTGTTAGTAATAGTTCAAAGATGTGGGTGTATTTCTACTATAATGTACTAGATGTATGTACTAGTTCTATGTACTCCTTGTATTTATTATTTATATTTACTATTTATATGTGTATGTTCTAGTAATATGTATTAATTGTAGGCACAAGTGATATCTACTAGTTGTAAGTACTAGTTCTATGCACTAGTTGTGTGTATTGGTTTTGTACTTGTTGTGTGTACTTGTTGTATGTACCGATTATATGTACTAGTACAAGTTATATTTACTAGTTGTAGGTACTACTTGTATATACTAGTTTATGTACTAGTTGTATAAAGTAGTTACTAATTGTAGGTACCAGTTGTATGTACTAGTTGTATATACTCGTTGTATGTACTAGTTGTAGTACTAGTTGTATGTACTATTTCTATTTACTAGCTGTTTTACTAGTTGTACATACTAGCTGTATGTCATAGGTCTATGTACTAGTTGTGTTTCCAGTTTATTAAACTTTTTAAAAGTACTAGTTCTTGTAGTAGTTTTATATAATCTAAGTAGTACTAGATGTATGTACTAGTTGTATGTATTTTTTATATGTACAACTTTTTTTACATGTTGTATTTATGAGTTGAATGTACTAGTACTAGTAATATTTACTAGTTGTAGGAACTAGTTGTATGTACTATTTGAATGTAATACTTGTATGTACTAATTGTATGTACTGGGTATGTACTAATTGTATGTGCTAGTTCTATGTACTAGTTGTAGTTATAGTTGTATATACTAGTTGTATGTAATAGTTCTATGTACTAGTTGTATGTATTAGTTATATGTAGTACTTGTTTGTACATGTTATCATCATTTAACTCTGGGTTTTACCCCTGGTCACTCATGTCCTCTGAGGAGTGCAATGAGCTAATGGGCGGAACTGAAGATTGCTTGATGGGAACCAGAGTTTCCCCATATCCACTCAAAAAAATGGTCAAGCAATAGACAGCTGTTTCGTCCTTATTAGGACTCATCCGTGTGGCATATGATGGAAGTTTGAGTGGCTTGTCTGCTAATATGTACTCCCAGAAGCATAAAAGCCTGTGTTTTCCTTATCAGAAGATAATGGGTACAGCCAAAAGTATGGCAGCCCACGAATAGTAGGGCAGGGGTAATACCCAGAGTTATATGATGATGACATCGATGCTGAAGTTCCCTTATTTGTTTCATATTGTTTGCATTATGTTGCATGTACTAGTTGAATGTACTAGTAGTATTTACTATTTGTATGTACTAGAACTAGATATATTCACTAGTTGTAAGTACTAGTTGTAAGTAGTAGTTGAAATGTACTAGATGTATGTACTAATTATATGTACTAGTTGTATATACTAGTTGTATGTTCTAGTTCTATGTATTAATTGTATGCACTAGTTATGTACTAGTTGTACGTACTAGATGTACTAGTTGTTTATAATAGTTCAATGTACTGAGTGTATTTCTAGTTTAATGTACTAGATGTATGTATTAGTGGTATGTACTATTTATATGTACAATTTATATGTGTATGTTCTAGTAATATGTATTACTTGTAAGCACAAGTTATATGAACTGGTTGTAAGTACTAGTTCTATGTACAAGTTGAATGTACTAGTTATGTACTTGTTGTGTGTACTAGTTGATGTACTAGTTACATATTAGTTGTATGTTCTAGTTGTATGTATTAATTGTATGTACTAGTTATGTACTAGTTGTGTGTTCTAGTTGTATGTACTAGTTGTATGTACTAGTTACATATTAGTTGTATGTTCTAGTTGTATGTATTAATTGTATGTACTAGTTATGTACTAGTTGTGTGTTCTAGCTTTATGTTGTAGTTATATGTAGTAGTTATATGTAGTAGTTATATGTACTAGTTGTATGTACTAGATGTATGTACTAGTTGTTTGTAATAGTTCAATGTACTGGGTGTATTTCTAGTTTAATGTACTAGATGTATGTACTAGTTGTATGTACTATTTGTATGTACTATTTTTGGAGCGCCGCAGGCACCCCTATATTGTTTTCAGAAATTATGTTAACGTATGGCTTCCTGTTCGTAGTCTTGTATATATATATCTGTCAAAAAATGGCGGACGTTCGGCTAGCTTTCGTTTTCTAGCTTAAAATTAGCTTTCCCTTCCTTAGCGTAGAACAGTGAACGAACAAAATGGACTTAAAAACCACCCTTACTAATACTATGTAACGTAAAGCTTGCGTAAAAACGTTTTCTACGAGATATGGCCTTGAAAAGTTGACGGTCAACAAGAGTCGATCGGAAATCGGTTAACCGGATATCTATGAGAAGCAGCCAAGTAGTTCGAGTTTACTTAGGGGCGCCTGGCGCCCCACGAGTTTTTTAAACTCGAACTCCTTGTTATGTACTATTTATATGTGTATGTTCCAGTAATATGTATTAGTTGTAAGCACAAGTAATATGAACTAGTTGTAAGTACTAGTTCTATTTACTAGTTGAATGTACTAGTTATGTACTTGTTGGGTGTACTAGTTGTATTTACTAGTTGTGTGTACTAGTTGTGTGTACCACTTGTATGTATTATATAGTTGTATATACTAGTTGTGTTTACTAGTTTTATATCATATATATATGTACTAGTTATATGTGTATGTACTAGTAATATGTAGTAGTGTTGTATATTAGATATACGTACTAGGTTCTTGTACTAGAACACACAATTAGCACATAAAAGTAGTTCATACAACTAGTACACACAACTACTACATACAACTAGTACATTCAACTAGAAACTAGTACTTACAACTAGTACATAGAATGAGTACATAAAACCACTACACACAACTAGTACATAAAAGTGGAACATACAACTAGTACATACAACTAGTGCATACAGCCACTTCATACAACTAGAAACTAATACATACAACAAGTACATAGAACGATTACATAAAACTAATATATACATACAACTAGTACATACAACTGGTACATAACTAGTACCTACAACTAGTACATACAACTAGTAAATAAAATTATTATATACGACTACTACGTACGACTACTAAATACAACTAGTACCTACAACTAGTAAATATAACTAGTTCTAGTACATTCAACTAGTATATACAACTAGTACATATAACTAGTACATATACATATAACTAGTACATTTAAATAGTACATACACTTAGTACATGCAACTGGTACCTACAACTAGTACATAGAAGTAGTACATACAACTACTAACTAGTAGTTGTATGTAGTAGTTGTATGTACTAGTTGTAAGTACTAGTTTTAGGTTATAGTACTAGTTATATGAGGTATTAGATATGTACTAGTTGCATGTACTAGTTTTTGTACTAGTTGCAGGTGCTACTTGTATGAACTAGTTGTATGTACTAGTTTCTAGTTGTATGTACTAGTTGTATGTACTAGTTGTATGTACTAGTTGAGTGTACTATTTGTATACACTATTTTTATGTATTAGTTGTATGTTCTAGTTGTAAGTACCAGTTGTAGGATCTAGTATTAGTTATACAAGGTACAAGGTAGGAACTAGTTGTATGTACTAGTTAGATGTACTAGTTGTTTCTTCTAGTTGTGTGTAATTGTTGTATGTTCTATTTATATTTACTAGTTGGTGTATGTACTAGTTGTATGTACTACTTGTATGTACTATCTATATTTATTAATTGTATGTACTAGTTGTATGTACTAGTTGTACCTAGAAGAGGCTTGTACTAGTTGAATGTACTTGTTGTATGTACTAATTGTATGTACTAGTTGTATGTACTAATTTTATGTACTAGTTGTATCTACTAGTTATATGTTCTATTTATATGTTCTAGTTATATGTGTATGTTCTGTGAATATGTACTAATTGAATGTACTAGTTCTATGAACTAGGTATGTGTACTAGTTCTATATACTTATTGTATGTACTGGTTATGTACTAGTTATATGTACTAGTTCTATGTACTAATTGTAGTACTACTTGTATGTACTACTTGTATGTACTAGGTGTATGTACTTCCTGTATGTACTAGTTGTATGTAGTGGTTGTATGTACTAGTATTGGTTATATTTTCTAGTTGTATGTACTAGTTGTATTTACTTGTTGTATGTATTAGTTGTAGGTAGTAGTTTTTTGTACTAGTTCTATATACTAGTTCTCTGTACTAGGTCTATGTACTAATTGTATAACTAGTTGTATTTACTAGTTGTATGTACTAGTTGTATGTACTAGTTATATGTACTAGTTGTATGAACTAGATTTATAAACTTGTTCTATGTACTAGTTGTATGTACTAGTTTCTTCTAAACTTTGATTCCTACTAACTGCAAGTATGCATATTAGCCAGCTAGCTTATCAATTGACGTTAGTTGGTTAGTCATACTATTACAATATATAGCTGAATTATTACACTGCTTTTAAGTATGATAGGCCGTTTTCTGACCTGTTTTAGCCATTTTCGCCTTCGCGCAGCCAATTTTAAGTCTCAGTTGCTGTTTACACTCTTAGTTAGAAATCTGAATGCTAGCTTGATGGCTTCGTGACAAACCTCCTTTACCATTTTCACAGTTTCGGCCATTTACGCCGTTACCACTATCCCACTTGAGTGTAATTGTTGTATGTACAAATGATATTTACTAGTTGTTGGTACCAGTTTTATGTACTCATTCTATGTACTGGTTCTGTGTATTAGTTGTAGTGCTGGTTGTATGTATCAGTTGCATGTACTAGTTGTGGGTACTATGTGTATGTACTAGTTGTATGCAGTAGGTGTATATAGTAGTTGTATGCACAAGTACTGGTAATATTTCCTAGTTGTAGGTACTAGTTGTATGTACTAGGTTTATGTACTAGTTGTATGCAGTAGGTGTATATAGTAGTTGTATGCACTAGTACTGGTGATATTTTACTAGTTGTAGGTACTAGTTGTATGTACTAGTTGTATGGACTAGTACTAATTATATTTACTAGTCGTATGTACTAGTTGTATGTTCTAGTTGTGTGTACTAGTTGTATGTAGTAGTTGTATGTAGTAGTTGTATGTAGTAGTTGTGTACTAGTTGTATGTACTAGTTGTATGTACTAGTTGTATGTACTAGTTGTATGAATTAGTTTTATAAACCCATTCTATGTATTAGTTGTATGTACTAGGTTCTTCTAAACTTTGATTCCTACTAACTTCAAGTATGCATATTAGCCAGCTAGCTTATCAATTGACGTTAGTTAGTTAGTTATACTATTACAATATATAGCTGAATTATTACACTGTCATTAGGTATGATAGGCCTTGGGCTGACCTGTTTTAGGTCGCCATAATGTTTGCCATTTTCGCCTTCGTGCAGCCAATTTTCGGTCTCAGTCGCTGTTTACACTCTTAGTTAGAAATCTGAATGTTAGCTTGACGGTTTCATGACAAACCTACTCACCATTTTCACAGTTTTGGCCATTTATACCGTTTCCACTATCCCACTTGAGTGTAATTGTTGTATGTATTAGTGATATTTGCTAGTTTTATGTACTTATTGTTTGGACTGGTTTTATGTACAAATTGTTTGTAATAATTCTATGTACCAGTTGTATGCACTAGTTGTATATACTAATTGTATGTACTAGTTGTATGTACTAGTTCTATGTAGTATTAATATGTTCTAGTTTTTGTGTTTGAACAAGTTATATGTACAAGTTGCATGTACTAGGTGTATGTACTAGTTGTGTGTAATTGTTGTAGGTACTAGTTGTATGTACTAGTCGTATGTCCCAATTGTATGTACTAGTTGTGTTTACAAGTTGTATGTACTAGTTGTAAGAGCTAGTTGTAGGTTGTAGTACTAGTTATACTGGGTACTAGGTAGGTTCTAGTTGTATGTACTACTTGTAAGTACTAGTTGTATGTACTAGTTGTATGTACTAGTTGCTGGTACTAGGTATATGTAGTAGTTGTATGAACTAGTACTGGTTATATTTACTAGTTGTATGTACTAGTTGTATGTACTAGTTGTAAGTACTAGTTGTATGTAATAGTTGTAGGTTCTGGTACTAGTCATTCTAGAAACTCGGTTTGTGCTTGTTTCACGTACTCGTCCTATGTACTACTTTTATGTACTAATTAATTAACTAGTTGTACGTACTAGGTGTATGTACTAGTTGTTGGTACTAGGTATATGTAGTAATTGTATGAACTAGTACTGGTTATATTTACTAGTTATATGTACTAGTTGTATGGATTAGTACTAGTTGTATGTAATAATTGTATGTGCTAGTTGTATGTACTACTTGTATTTACAAGTTGTATGTACTAGGTGTATGTTCTAGGTGTATGTACGTGTTGTATATACTAGGTGTATGTAGTAGTTGTATGTACTGGTATTGGCTATATTTACTAGTTATATGTACTAGTTTTATGTACTATTTGTGTGTATATAATTGTTGTATTTAATCCAGAGGTATTATTGAGCAACAGCAACATAAATTATCGATTATAGAACGTTTTAACCATAGGTCTTCATCAGCAAAACATGATAAAATTAGGAATGGTTGGGGTTTAGATAGAAGTTTGATGGGAGGTGTGAAAAGATGATGTCATAAATTGCTCTGAATATTAAATTAAGATAAATGTGAATTCTAGGCTAAGAGAGTTAATTGACTAGGTCATTCCAAATAGGATGAAGGGAGATTCCCTTGAAGCAGGTGGGAGTCTTGATCTTGATGGTTTCGTTTGCCTTCCTTCTGGTCTTGTGTCTTTCTTTAGGATTACTTTAGCATCCTTCCAGGCGATGTTACGTCCTGTGCACCTCACATGGGTGGCAACTGAGTTGTTGTTATCAAATCTCCTCACAGCTCTTTGATGTTCCTTCCGTCTTTCATCCAATGTCTTGGAGGTTACTCCAATGTATGTGTCCCCACACTAGCAGGGAATTTAACACCAGTCAGCTAGATTAGGGTATTGGAGTTTTTACTTTTGTTAAGAGGGAACGTAGAGTTGTGGGGTCTTTGTAAACAACTTTGACATTGAGTAGTCTTTAGGTTCTTTGGAGAATTTCACTGACACCCTTGATGTACGGCGGACACTGTATCCCTTCTTCTTCTGTATCTTCCAACTTCCATATAAAGCCCAACCATTCCTCATTTTATCATGTTGCAATTACTCAATAATACCTCTGGATTAAAACATGATCGCAACAAAAAACCCTTATAACTTCATAATTGTAGTATGTACTAGTTATGTTTACTAGTTGTAAGTACTAGCTGCATGTACTAGTTCTATTTACTAGTTGTATATACTAATACTTAGTTGCATGTACTAGTAACTATCTGCATGTCTTAGTTGTATGTACCAGTAGTTTGTGCTAGTTGTATGCAGTTTTTTACTAGTTTTATGTACTAATAACTAGTTATATGTTCTAGCTGTATTAGTTGTATATACTGATTGTATGTACTAATTGTATGTACTAGTTGTATGTACTCCAAACTAGATATATGAACTATTTGTATTTACTAGTGATATGTATTAGTTGAATGAACTAGTTGTGTGTAATTGTTGTATGTACTAGTTATATTTACTAGTTGTAGGTACTAGTTGTATGTACTAGTTGTACGTAATTGATTTCTTGGCAGATGTACTATGGAGGGTGGTGAGCGGAGATCTGTCAGAAGGGGTCGCACTCTACTCATCCCCAAAAAGGATGACCCGAAACGTGCGGCCAACTACCGACCAATTGCATGTCCCAACACAATGTACAAAGCTGTTACAGCATACACTGTATCAGAACTACTCACTTAATCTTAATGGAAGATGACAACAGACGTCCCAAAAGAACCATAATCTGTCGGCTGAGATGAGGAAACAATTTAGGGGCTACCGAATTAAGGTGGTCGCGATGATAATTGGAGCTTTTGGGACTGTGGTAACCCTCCTGGAAGACTTTAGGGGAATTCCAAAGCTGTCAAAAGTGCAGTAGAAGTGATGAGAGCCATGCAGAGAGCTGTTTTCTGTTCAGCTGTAAGGATATGGAGGAAACATCCAGCTGTTGATGGATAGGGGCCTCGCTGATAAGTAGTCCTGTCCCAGTCCTTTCCTTTTGACCACTGGAAAATAGTGGTGGATTGGTGTATGGAGGTCAACTTTGTCCTGACGTGCATCTGTCTGCTGCTGCCGGAAGGAGGCAAAGCCGAAGCTTCAGGCTAAAAACCCAAACAAGGGAAAACATCACTGACTGAGGGATGTCCAAGTCAGACACTACTTTCCTTAATAAACTAAGACAAGCAGTAACAAGGTTCTCCATTAAGGCTTTTGTTTGTTAAGTATGTACTAGTTGTATGTACTAGTTGTATATATTAGTTACAAGTTGTATGTACCAGTTGTATGTTCTAGCTGTATGTACTATTTATATGTATTAGTTATATTTCCTAGTTGTATGTACTATGTGTATGTACTCTTTATATGTAGTCTTTATATGTGTATGTACAAGTTGTATGTAATACTTTTATGTATTGGGTGTATGTACTAATTGTATGTACTAGTTGTATGTTTTAGTTTTATGTATTAGTTTAATGAACTACTTGTATGTACTAGATGTATGCACTTATTTTATGCACCAGTTGAAAGGACTGGTTGTTTTTATAGATGTATGTACTAGTTGTACGGACTAGCTGTATGTACTAGTTGTATGGACTAGTTGTATGTACTAGTTGCATGTACTAGTATATGTACTAGTTGTTTCCTCTAGTTGTGTGTAATTATTGTATGTTCTATTTATATTTACTAGTTGTATGTACTAGTTGTATGTACGTGTTGTATGAACTGGGTGTATGTTCTATTTGTATGTCCTAGTTGTATGCACTAGTTGTATGTACTAGTACTAGGTATATTTACTGGCTCTAGGTACTACGTGTATGTACTCTAGGTGTATATGGTAGTTGTAGGAACTAATTGTATGTACTAATTGTATGTACTAGATGTATGTACTGGTTATGTACCAGTTGTGAGTACTAGTTGTATGTAGTAGTTTTATGTACTAGTTGTATACTAGATGTATGCTCTTGTTTTATGTACTAGTTGGATGGACTGGTTGTACGTACTAGCTGTATGGACTAGTTGTATGGACTAGTTGTATGTACTAGTTACATGTACTAGTTTTATGTACTAGTTGTATTTACTAGTTGTATGGGCTAGTTGTATGTACTAGTTGCATGTACTAGTATATTTACTAGTTGTTTCCTCTAGTTGTGTGTAATTGTTGTATGTTCAATTTATATTTACTAGTTGTATGTACTTGTTGTATAAACTGGGTGTATGTTCTTTTTGTATGTACTAGTGCCAGGTATATTCACTGGTTGTAGGTACTATGTGTATGTACCCTAGATGTATATGGTAGTTGTATGAACTAATTTTTTGTACTTATTGTATGTACTAGATGTATGAACTGGATATGTACCAGTTGAAAGTACTAGTTGTATGAAATAGTTTTACGTACTCCTTCTATGTACTAGTTATATGTACTAGTTGCATGTACTAGTTGTATGTACTAGTGATGTGTAGTAGTTGCATGTACTACATGTATATATATGTTGTGGGTACTAATTGTATATACTAGTTGTATGAACTAGATGTATGAACTATTTATATATACTTGTTTTATATGTATTTATTAGGTAGATGTACTAGTTGTATATACTAGTTATATGTACTAGTTGTATGCACTAGCTGTGTGTGATAGTTATAGGTTCTAGTTCTAGAAGTAGTATGTACTAGCTATTTTTTTGTACTAGTTATATGTACTAGTTGTATGTACTAGTTTTATGTACTAGTTGTATGTACTAGTTTTATGTAATCGTTCTATGCACTAGTTTTATGTACTAGTTGTATGTAATAGTTGTATATATATGTGTATGTAATAGTTATATGTAGTAGTTGTGTGTACTAGTTTTATGTAATCGTTCTATGTACTAGTTGTATGTACTAATTGTATGATGTTAGTGTATGTACTAGCTGTTGGTACTAGTTGTATTTACTACTTGTATTTACTAGGTCTATTTCCTAGCTGTTTGTACTAATTCTATCTACTAATTGTATGTACTAGATGTATGTACCAGTTGTATGTACTAGTACTATTTATATTCACTAATTATAGTAGTTGTATATAGTAGTTCTATGTAGTAGTTGTATGTACGAAGTGTCTATACTAGTTGTATGTAGTTGTTGTATATACTAGTTATGTACTAATTGTATGTACTAGTTGTTTGTATATACCAGGTGTATGTACTAGTTATGTACTAGTTGAGTGTACTAGCTGTATGTACTAGTTTCTAGTTGTATGTACTAGTATTATGCACAAGTTGTATGTACTAGTTTTATGTACTTGTTATAAGTACTAGTTGTGTTTAGTAGTTGAAAGTACTAGTAGTATGTTCTAGTTTTATGTACTAGTTGTAGTTCTAGTAGTATTTTCTAGGTTTATGTACTATATAATATGTACTAGTTATATGTGTATTTACTAGTTATATGTACTACTTATATGTACTGGTTGTATGAACTAGTTCTATGTCCTAGTTGTAGTACTAGTTGTATGTACTTTATAGTTGCATGTACTGGTTGTATGTACTAGTAAGTAGTTAATGTACTAGTTATATGTACTAGTTGTATGTACTAGCTGTATGTAACAGTTGATGTACTTGTTGTATGTACTAATTGAATGTACTAGTTGTAGGTATCTAGTAAGTAGTTGTAGGAACTAATTATATGTACTACTTGTATGTACTAGTAACTAGTAGAATGTACTAGTTGTATGTACTAGTTCTATGTACTAGTTTCATACTAGTTGTAATTAGAAGTGTTATGGACTTGTTGTATGTACTAGTAACTATCTGTATGTACTAGTTGTATGTAGTAGGTTTTTGAACTAGTTTAGTTATATGTACTACTTGTATGTACTAGTTGTGGATAATTTTTGTATATACTAGTTGTAAGTGCTAGTTGTATCTACTAGCAACTAGAAGCATGCACTAGTTGTACGTACTAATTGTACGTACTAATAACTAGTTGTATATAATGGAACTAGTTGTATATACTGGTTGTATATATGTACTAGTAACTAGTCATATGTACTAGTTATATGGACGTTTTGTATGTACTACTTGTATGTACTAGTTTTATGTACTAGTAACCATCTGCATGTCTTAGTTGTATTTACTAGTAGTTAGTGCTAGTTGTATGCAGTTATTTTTACTAGTCTTATGTTCTAATAACTAGTTTTATGTACTAATTGTATGCACTAGTTGTTTGTACTAGTTGTATCTCCTAGCAACTAGAAGCATGCACTAGTTGTACGTACTAGTTGTATGTACCTAAAACTAGTTGTTTATAATGGAACTAGTTGTATATACTAGTTGTATATATGTACTAGTAACTAGGCATATGTACAAGTTATATGGACTTGTTGTATGGACTACTTGTATGTACTAGTTTTATGTACTAGTAACTATCTGCATGTCTTAGGTGTATGTACTAGTTGTTAGTGCTAGTTGAATGCAGTTAATTTTACTAGTTTTATGTAGCAATAACTAGTTTTATGTACTAGTTGTGTGTACTAGTTGTTTGTACTAGTTGTATGAACTTGTTGTATTTATTAGTTGTATGTACAAGTTGTATGTACTAGTTAGTAGTTGATGTACTAGCTATATGTACTAGTTGTATGTACTAGCTGTATGTAATAGTTGTATGTACTAGTTGTATGTGCTAATTGTATTTACCAGTTGTATGTACTAGTTGTATGTAGTTATATGTACTAGTTTTATGTACTATTTGTGAGAAATGGTTGTACGTACTAGTTATATTTACTTGTTGTAGTTACTAGTTGTATGTACTAGTTTTATGTACTATGTGTATATACTATTAACTAGTTGTAGGTCTTTTATAGTTGTATGAACTAGCTTTATGTAATAGTTGTATGTACTAATTGTATGTACTAGTTTTATGTTGTTCTATGGACTAGTTGTATGTACTAGTTGTGTGAAATTGTTGTACGTACTAGTTATATTTACTAGTTGTAATTACTGGTTGTATGTACTAGTTTTATGTACTAGTTGTGTGTACTAGTAACTAGTTGTATGTATTAGTTCTTTGTAATAGTTTTATGTACTAGTAGTACGTAGAAGTTGTATGTTCGAGTTGTATGTACTAATAACTATATGTATGTTCTAGTTGTATATACTAGTTGTTTGAACTAGTTGTATTTAGTTATATTTAGTACTTGTATGTACTAGTTGTGTGTACTTTTTGTATGTACTAGTTATATTTACTAGTTGGGGTGCCAGAGACGCCCCTATATGTTTTCAGAAATTATTTTAACGTATAGCTTCCTGTTCGTACATACATACATTAGTTCAGTTAAATCTGGGAGAAGTATCTCCAGCAGTCCTTGTCATGCATTGCCTTCCATAAGTCTTATTGATCCTCTCTCCTCATGCCACAGTCTCTCAGGATGGGGTCAGAGTAAGTTTGCTTAGCCCCCTTGCCACGTCTAGTCTTTGCTTTTGGCTCCCACATGACCAGCTGACATACTGGTTGTGGAGCATAGCTGTTCATGCGAGTGCAATGGCCAGCAAACTTGAGTCTCTTAGCTCGAGGCCTCTCTGTCACTGGTTGGATGCTTCGATACACTTGGACATTGGTCTGGTGGTTTTGCTATTTGATCCCTAGTGCATATCTTAGCAACCGAGTGTAGGTGCCATCCAGTGCTCTCTCTAGCCTCTTAGTCAGTGTCCATGCTTCTGCTCCATAGAGCAGAACAGTCTCTACGGTGGCTTGAAAAAGACGTACCTTCATTTTGCGGGACACTCTTGACTGCCAGACCCTGTACATTCACTTGCATGCCTGCCAAGCTTGAGCTCGTTGTACCTCGATATCTTTGCGCGAAGACACTACCCAGCTGCCTAGGTATTTGAAGTCATCCACACGGGCAATGGGACCTTCAATCACGGTTAGCCCTGGGTCACACTTGAAGCCACCCACTAGCATGTACTCTGTCTTCTTCCGATTGATCTTCAGACCAGCAGGCAGAGCCTCCTGTTCCACAGCAGTGAGTAGAGATTGAGGGTCCACATGATTGTGTGAGAGCAAAGCATTGTCATCCGCAAAGTCCAGGTCTGATACTGCATATGTGGGGAAAGTTGTACGTGATCGAGTACCCACACGTGGACTGATGGTAAAGCCGCGAGTGTTGTCTGGTATGGCACATCTCAAAATGTAGTCCACCACCAGTACAAACAAGTATGGTGCCAGAGTGTCTCCTTGCAGTACCCCAGCAGATAGTTCAAATGGGTCTGCCTCTCAATCTTTGGTGGTCTCTACTGCCTTAGCTCTGTAACAGAGTGCCATTATCGCATTGTTCAGCTTCTGTGGGATACCGTATGCAGCCAGTATGCTGTTCAGGGCTGGCCATCTGATGGAGTCAAACGCCTTTCTGAAGTCAATGAAAGTGATAACAAGGTTGACCTGCTTGGTCTGACAACCCTCTATCAGCCGTCGCAGTGCGAGCACATGCTGTGTAGTGGATCTGTGTGGTCGAAAGCCATTCTGGTTGGTTCTGAGGTGGGAGTTCAGGACACTGCAGATTCTACTTAGAAGGATGCGATTGTACAGTTTTGCAGGGATGGACATCAGGGCTATGTCTCTGTAGTTGGTTTGCATAGATAAATCACTTTTCTTGGGAATGGGGATCAAAGCACTCAAGTGCCATTCTTCAGACAGTGTGCCAGACGCATAAACAGCATTGAGTACTTCGAGGAGCTCTTCACGTAGCTCAGGCAACTTCAATGACTCAGCTGTGACTTGGTCCAAGCCAGGCGCACACCAGTCCTGAGTGCTTTCACTGCTGAATCCAGTTCCTCAATGGTGATTGGATCTTGCTCAAATTGAGGGGATACTTCAAACACTGGCTCCCAGGAGAAGGATATTGTGGTGGCATTAGAATCAGGAGGTGACAAGAGAGTTTCAAAATGATTCCGCCACCCATGAAGTCGTTCAGTAGGGGAATCAGCAGGAATGATACCCCAAGCTCTCGCCTTCCTTCCAGCGAGAGTATTGATCAAGTTCCAGGCAGCACTCGACTTCGCTCAACATTGATTGATAGGACTCTTTATGCTTTTCAGTGTGAAGATCAGATAGAGATCGAGCTGTAACTTCAACCTTCTTCCTGGCTGTTGCACTATTCCTGTTTTCTTGCAAGGCTCTGCGGGCATCCACTAGATGCTTGGATGTCTTGGTCCTCAGCCAAAAGTGTTGCTCTTTGCCTGGCTGTTAGAGCTGGAATAGCTGTGGTAGCGCTTCTGATGGCTTTGGTAAACAGCGAATAGTTTACCTCTCCGTTGGCTCCACGACACGAACCCTTGACATGACTAATAAATTTAGCATGGTGTTCTTGGCTTTAACTTTGGTCTTCTTTGTTACTAAGCGCCAGTGGCACTTGACAATCAGGGCTGCATGATCAGACTTAACATTGTGCACTTGCTTACTCTCACAGTCAAGGAAAGATGAGCACCACTTTCGCCGTACAAAAATGTGTTCTAGATATGCCTGTCTGCCTCTAAATCCATTGTAGGTGACTAAATGGTACCTAGGTTTTTGGAGTTGGGTGTTTATAGCCACCAAGTCTGCTCCATCTGCCAAGTCTCGTAGTAGATCTCGGTTGCGATTCAGTTTCTGTTGTGGACAATGCCTTGAACCAGCGCTGGTTCCTGTTCGTAGTCTTGTATATATCTGTCAAAAACTGTAGGATGTTCGGCTAGCTTTCGTTTTCTAGCTTAAAATTAGCTTTCTCTTCCTTAGAGTAGAACATTGAATGAACAAAATGGACTTAAAAAGAACCCTTACTAATACTATGTAACATAAAGTTTGCCCAAAAGCGTTTTCTATGAGATATGGCCTTGAAAAATTGACGGCCAACAAGAGTCGATTGAAATCGGTTACAGGATATCCATGAGAACCAGCCAAGTAGTTGGAATTTACTTAGGGGCGCCTGGCTCCCCACGACTTTTTAAACTCAAAATACTTGTTTTAGTTACTAGTTTTATGGACTAGCTGTAGGTACTAGTTGTGTGAACTAGTAACAAGATGTATGTACTAGTTGTATGTACTAATTGTATCTACTAGTTGTATGTACTAGTTGTATGTACTAATTGCATGTACTAGTTGTATGTACTAGTTGCATGTACTAGTTTTAGGTACTTTTTAAATGTACTAGTTGTATGTACTAGTTGTATATATGTTCTAGTAAGTAGTTGTATGTACTAGACATATGCACTAGTTGTATGTACTAGCTGTATGTAATAGTTGTATGTTCTAGTTCTATGTACTAATTGTATGTACTAGCTGTATGTACTAGTAAGTGGTTGTATGTACTAGTTATATGTACTAGTTGTATGAACTAGTAACAATCTGTATTTACTAGTTGTGTGTACTAGTTATATTTACTAGTTTTAGTTACTAGTTTTATGTCTTAGTTGTAAGTACTAGTTGTATGTAGTAGTAACTAGATGTATGAACTAGTTGCAAGCACCAATTGTATGTACTAGTTGGATGTACTCAGTGTATGTACTAGTTGTATGTACTAGTTGTAGGTACTTGTTGTATGTATTAGTTGTATGTACTAGATGTATGTACTAGTTGTATGTACTAATAGTATATACTAGTTGTATGTACTAGTTTTATGTACTTTTTGAATGTATTAGTTGTATGTACTAGATGTATATACTAAGTGTATGTACTAGTAACAACCTGTATTTACTAGTTGTTTGAACTAGTTGTATGTAGTTATATGTACTAGTTGTATGTACTAGTTTTGTGTAATGGTTGTTCGTACTAGTTTATTTACTAGTTGTAGTTACTTGTGGTATGTATTAGTTCTATGTACTAGTTGTATGTACTAGTTGTACGTAGAAGTTGTATGTACTACTTGTATGTACTAGTAACTATCTGTATGGACTCGTTGTATATACTAGTTGTTTGACTTAGTTGAATGTAGTTATATGTAGTACTTGTAGGTACTAGTTGTGTATAATGTTTCTATGTACTAGTTTATTTACTAGTTTTAGTTACTAGTTTTATGTACTAGTTGTGCAGACTAGTTCTATGTACTAGTAACTAGATGTATGTACTAGTTGCATGTTTTAATTGTATGTACTAGTTGAATGGACTAGTTGTATGTACTCTAGTCGTATGTACTAGTTAAATGTACTAGTTGTATGTACTAGTTGTATGTACTAGTAACTAGTTGTATTTATTAATTATATTGCATGTTCTAATAATTATCCCTATGTACTAATTGAATTTACTAATTGTATGTACTATTTGTATGCAGTTATATGTACTTCTTCAATGTACTAATTATATTTACTACTTGTAGGTACTAGTTGTATGCTCTAATTGTATGTACTAATTGTATATACTAGTGACTAGTTGTAAGTACTAGTTATATTTACTAATTGTATGTTTAAGTTGTATGAACTAGTTGTATATAGTAATATGTACTAGTTGTGAGGACTAGTTGTATGCAATTGCTGAATGTACTAATTATATTTACTAGTTGTAGTTGCTAGTTGTATGTACTGGTTATATGTGCTAGGTTTATGTACTAGTCATATATCCTAGTAGTATGTATTAATTGTATGTACTATTTTAATGTATTAGTTGTATGTACCAGATGTAAATACTCGTTACTAGTTGTATGTTCTTGTTGTATATACTAGGACTAGTTATATTCACTAGTTGGAGGTTCTAGTTGTATGTACTCATTCTAAGTAGTAGTTTATGTACTAGCTGTGTGTACTAGTTGTGGGTATGTTCAAGTAAGTTGTTGTATCTACTAATTGTATGTACTAGTTGTATGTACTAGTTGTATGTACTAGTTGTATGTACTTGTGGTATGTACTAGTTGTATATACTGGTTGTATATATTTTCTAGTAAGTAGTTGTATGTACTAGTTGGATGTACTAGATATATACTAGTTGTATGTACTAGTTGTATGTACTAATAGTATATACTAGTTGTAGGTACGAGTAAGTGGTGTATGTACTAGTTATATGTACTAGTTTAATGTACTAGTTGTGTTTACTAGTTGTATGAACTAGATGTATGTACTAGTAGTGTGGACTAGTTACTTGTTGTATGTACTAGTTTCATGTTTTATGTAGTCTAGGTGTATGAACCAGTTATATGTACTAGTTATATGTGTATGTACTGGTTATGTATACTAGTTATTTGTGTAGGTACTGGTTTTACGTACAAGTTGTAAGTACTAGTTTTATGTACTAGTTTTAGTACTAGTTGTGGTACTAGTAATATGTCCTAGTTTTATGTACTAATTGAATGTAATAGTTGAATGTACTATATAGTTGTATTCACTAGTTGTAAGTTCACGTTACTAGTTGTATGTTCTAGTTGAATGTACAAGCTCTTGTTAAATTTACTAGTTGGAGCTTCTAATTGTATTCACTCAATTGTAAGTAGTAGTTGCATATTCTAATTGTTTGTACTAAATGTATGTACTAGTTTTGTGCTAGTTATATGTTCCAGTTGTATGTACTAATTGTTTTTACTAGTTATGTAATGGTTGTTTTGTACTAGTTGTATATAACAGCTTCATGTACTTGTTATATATACTAGTTCTATGTATAAACTAGTTGTATGTACTAGTAGTGTGTTCTAGTTTTATGTACTATATATCTTTACTAGTTATATGTGTATATACCGGTTATATGTACTAGTTATA
The DNA here is from genome assembly GCA_947172415.1 of Chondrosia reniformis. Taxonomy (NCBI): domain Eukaryota; kingdom Metazoa; phylum Porifera; class Demospongiae; order Chondrillida; family Chondrillidae; genus Chondrosia; species Chondrosia reniformis. The sequence goes on along the minus strand of OX359202.1, from coordinate 3,455,862 downwards.
TGTACTAGTAATATGTGTATGTACCGGTTATATATACTAGTTGTATAGACTAGCTTTATGTACTAGTTATATGTACTGGTTTTATGTACTAGTTCTATGACCTAGTTGTAGCACTAGTTGTATATACTTTATAGTTGTAGGTACTGGTTGTATGTACTTGCTACATGTACTAGTTTTATGTACTTGTTGTATTTACTAGTTTTATGTATTAGTTGTATGTACTAGTGGTATGTACTAGCTTTATGTAATAGTTGTAAATGATAGTTGTATGTACAAGTTGTATGTGCTAGTTGTATGTACCAGGTGTATGTACTAGTAACAATCTGTATTTACCAGCTATATGCACTAGTTGTATGTACTAATTTAATGTAGTTATATGTACTAGTTTTATGTACTAATTGTATGTAGTTATATGTACTAGTTTTATGTACTAATTGTATGTAGTTATATGTACTAGTTTTATGTACTAATTGTGGGTAATTTTTGCACGAACTAGTTCCATTTACTAGTTGTAGTTACTAGTTGTATGATCTAGTTTTATGTACTAGTTGTATGTACTAGTTCTATGCACTAGTTGTATGTACTAGTTCTATGCACTAGTTGACAACTTGTATGTAGAAGTTGTATGGACTAGTTGTATACACTAGTAATTATCTGTATGTACTAGTTGTATGTACTGCATGTTTGAACTAGTTATATGTACTTATATGTAATAGTTGTATGTACTAGCTGTATGTACTAGTAGTATGTACTAGTTGTGTGTACTAGTTGTATGTACTAATTATGGGTAATTTTTGTATGTACTAGTTATATTTACTAGTTGCAGTTACCACTTTTAAGTACTAGTTGTATGTACTAGTTGTATGCACTAGTAACTGAATGTCTGTACTAGTTGGATGTACTAGTTGTATGCACTAGTTGTATATTCTAGTAACTAGTTGTATGTACTAATTGTATGTACTAGCTGTATATATGTACTAGTAACTAGTCGTATGTACTAGTTATATGTACTCGTTGTATGTTCTAGTATTATGTACTAATTATATCTACTAGTTTAGTGTACTAGTTGTGTGTACTAGTTCTATGTACTAGTTGACGACTTGTATGTAGAAGTTGTATGGAGTAGTTATATACACTAGTAATTATCTGTATGTACTAGTTGTATGTACGGCATGTTTGAACTAGTTGTATGTACTAATTGAATGTAGTTATATGTACTAGTTTTATGTACTAATTGTATGTAGTTATATGTACTAGTTTTATGTACTAATTGTGGGTAATTTTTGCACGAACTAGTTCTATTTACTAGTTGTAGTTACTAGTTGTATGATCAAGTTTTATGTACTAGTTGTATGTACTAGTTCTATGCACTAGTTGTATGTACTAGTTCTATGCACTAGTTGACGACTTGTATGTAGAAGTTGTATGGACTAGTTGTATACACTAGTAATTATCTGTATGTACTAGTTGTATGTACTGCATGTTTGAACTAGTTATATGTACTTATATGTAATAGTTGTATGTACTAGCTGTATGTACTAGTAGTATGTACTAGTTGTGTGTACTAGTTGTATGTACTAATTATGGGTAATTTTTGTATGTACTAGTTATATTTACTAGTTGCAGTTACCACTTTTAAGTACTAGTTGTATGTACTAGTTGTATGCACTAGTAACTGAATGTCTGTACTAGTTGGATGTACTAGTTGTATGCACTAGTTGTATATTCTAGTAACTAGTTGTATGTACTAATTGTATGTACTAGCTGTATATATGTACTAGTAACTAGTCGTATGTACTAGTTATATGTACTCGTTGTATGTTCTAGTATTATGTACTAATTATATCTACTAGTTTAGTGTACTAGTTGTGTGTACTAGTTCTATGTACTAGTTGACGACTTGTATGTAGAAGTTGTATGGAGTAGTTATATACACTAGTAATTATCTGTATGTACTAGTTGTATGTACGGCATGTTTGAACTAGTTATATGTACTTATATGTAATAGTTGTATGTACTAGCTGTGTGTACTAGTAGTATGTACTAGTTGTATGTACTAGTTGTCTGTACTAGTTGTATGTACTAATTGTGGGTAATTTTTGTAGGCATTGTAGTTACCAGTTTTATGTACTAGTTGTATGTAATAGTTGTATGCACTAGTAACTGAATGTCTGTACTAGTTGGATGTACTAGTTGTATACACTAGTTGTATGTTCTAGTAACTAGTTGTATGTACTAATTGTATGTACTAGCTGTATATATGTACTAGTAACTAGTCGTATGTACTAGTTATATGTACTAGTTGTATGTTCTAGTATTATGTACCAGTTATATGTACTAGTTATATGTGTATGTACCGGTTATATGTACTAGTTGTATGGACTAGTTATATGTCCTAGTTATATGTACTAGTTAAATGTATTGGTTATGTGTACTAGTTCTATGACCTAGTTGTAGTGCTAGTTTTATATACTTTATAGATGTATGTACTGGTTGTATGTACTGGTTTTATGTACTTGCTGCAAGTACTAGTTTTATGTACTTATTGTATTTACTAGTTTTATGTATTAGTTGTATGTACTAGTGGTATGTACTAGCTTCATGTAATAGTTGTAGGTTGTAGTTGTATGTACTAATTGTATATACCAGGTGTATGTACTAGTAACAATCTGTTTTACCAGTTGTAAGTACTGGTTGTATGTACTAATTGGATGTGGTTATATGGACCAGTTATATCTACTAGTTGTGTGTATTTTTGCATGAACTAGTTCTATTTACTAGTTGTAGTTACTAGTTCTATGTACTAGTTGTAGTTACTAGTTCTATGTACTAGGTGTATGTAATAGTGAAAATCTGTATTAAATAGTTGTATGTACTAGTTGAATGTATTAGTTGTATGTACTAGTTGTATGTAGTTATATGTATTATTTGTATGTACTAGTTGTATTTAGTTATATGTATTAGTTGTATGTTGTAGTTGTATGTACTGATTGTGGGTAATTTTTGTATGTACTAGTTATATTTACTAGTTGTAGTTACCAGTTTTATGTACTAGTTGTATGTACAAGTTGCATGCACTAGTAACTGGATGTATGTACTAGTTGGATGGACTAGTTGTATGCACTAGTTGTATGTTCTAGTAACTAGTCGTATATATAGGAATTAGTTGTATGTACTAATTGTATGTACTAGTTGTATGAAGTTATATGTATTAGTTGTATGTACTAGTTATATGTACTAATTGTGGTTAATTTTTGTATGTACTAGTTATATTTACTAGTTGTAGTTACCAGTTTTATGTACTAGATGGATGTACTAGTTGTATGCACTAGTTGTATGTTCTAGTAACTAGTCGTATATATTGGAACTAGTTGCATGTACTAATTGTATGTACTAGTTGTATATATGTACTAGTAACTAGTCCTATGTACTAGTTATATGTACTAGTAACTAACTGTATGTATATGCACTAGTTGTATGCAATACTTCTGTGTACTAGTTCTATGTACAAGTTGTATGTACTAGTAACAAGTTGTATGTATTATTTATATGAACTAGTTGTATGTACTAGTTCTCTGTACTAGTTCTATTTACTAGTTGTAGGTACTAGTTGTTTGTACTAATTGTATGTACTAGTAACTAGTTGTATTTATTAATTATATGAACTAATTGCATGTACTAATAATTATCCCTATGTACTAATTGGATATACTAGTTGTATGTACTAGTTGTATGTAGTTATATGTACTTCTTCAATGTACTAGTTATATTTACAAGTTGATGTTAGTAGTTGTATGTACTAATTGTATGCACTAGTTGTATCCTCTAGGAACTAGTTGTATATATAGGTACCAGTTGTAAGTACTAGTTGTATGTTCTAATTGTATGTACTAATTGTATATATTAGTGACTAGTTGTAAGCCCTAGTTATATTTACTAATTGTATTTATACGTTGTATGAACTAGTTGTATGTAGTTATATGTACTAGTTGTGAGGACTAGTTGTGTGCAATTGCTGAATGTACTAGTTATATTTACTAGTTGTAGTTGCTAGTTGTATGTACTGGTTATATGTGGTAGTTTTATGTACTAGTCATATGTCCTAGTTGTATGTACTAATTGTATGTACTATTTTAATGTACTAGTTGTATGTACCAGATGTAAATACTCATTACTAGTTGTATGTTCTAGTTGTATGTACTAGGACTAGTTATATTCACTAGTTGGAGGTTCTAGTTGTATGTACTTATTTCTAAGTAGTAGTTTCTGTACTAGCTGTGTGTACTAGTTGTGGGTATGTTCAAGTAAGTTGTTGTATCTACTAATTTTATGTACTAGTTGTATGTACTAGATGTATGTACTAGTTGTATGTACTAATTGTATATACTAGTTGTATATATGAGTAAATAGTTGTAAATACTATATAGTTATATGTTCTTGTTGTATCTACTAGTTTTATGTAATTTTTATATGTATGTACTAGTTATATATGTATAAACGGGTTATATGTACTTGTTGTATGTACTAGTTTTATGTACTAATTATATCTACTAGTTTAATGTACTAGTTGTGTTTACTAGTTGTATGAACTAGATGTATGTACTAATACTTTGTACTAGTTACTAGTTGTATGTACTAGTTGTAAGTACTAGTTTCATGTTTTATGTAGTCTAGGTGTATGTACCAGTTATATGTACCAGTTATATGTGTATGTACTGCGTATATATACTAGTTATTTGTGTATGTACCGGTTTGACGTACTAGTTGTAAGTACTAGTTTTATGTCCTAGTTGTAGTACTAGTTGTATGTACTATTGGTATGTACTAGTAGTTTATTCTTGTTTTATGTAATCTTTATATGAACTAGTTAAATGTGTATGTACTGGGTAAATGTACTAGTTGTATGTACTAGTTGGGTGTACTAGATGTAAGTACTCTTTACTAGGTGTATGTTCTAGTTGTATGTACTAGCACTAATTATATTTACTAGTTGGAAGTTCCAGTTGTATGTACTCAATTCTAAGTAGTAGGTTATGAACTAGCTGTATGTACTTGTTGTATGTACTAGTTGTTTAAACTAGGTGTATTTAGTTATATGCAGTACTTGTATGTACTAGTTGTGTGTAATTTTTGTATGTACTATTTATATTTGCATGTACTAGTAACTAGATGTATGTACTAGTTGTATAAACTAGTCGTTTGTACCAATTGTATGTACCAGTTGTATGTACAAGTGGTAGGTGCTAGTTGTATATACTAGTTGTGTGTACTTGTTGTATGTAAGGTTGTATGTACTAGTTGTATATATTTTCTACTAAGTAATTGTATGTATTAGGTCTTTGTACTAGTTGCATGTACTAGTCGTCTGTAATAATTGTATGTACTAGTTTTATGTACTAGTAAGTAGTTGTATGTACTAGTTATATGTTCTTGTTGTATGTACTAGATTTATGTACTGTTTATATGTACTAGTTATATGTGTATGTACTGGTTATATGTACTAGTTGTATGTACTAGTTATATGTACTAATTTTATGTACCCGTTTTATGTACTAATTATACTTACTAGTTTTATGTACTATTTGTGTGGACTAGTTGTATGAACTAGTTGTATGCAATAGTGGTATGTACTAGTTTCAAGTTGTATGTAGTCTAGGTATATGTACCAGTTATATGTATTAGTTATATGTGTGTGCACTGGTTATATGTACTAGTTGTATGTATGCGTTTTATGTTCTAGTTATAGTACTAGTTGTATGAACTAGTTGTATGTACAAGTTGTAAGTAGAAGTTGTATGTACTAGTTGTATGTACTAGATGTAAGTCCTCGTTACTAGTTGTATGTTGTAGTTGTATATACTAGGACTAGTTATATTTACTAGTTGGAAGTTGTAGTTGTATGTACTCAATTCTAAGTAGTAGTTTATGTACTAGCTGTATCTACTAGTTGTATGTACTAGTTGTTTGAACTAGGCGTATTTTGTTATATGTAGTAATTGTATGGACTAGTTGTGTGTAATTTTTGTATGTACTATATATTTTTACTAGTTTTAGTTACTAGTTTTATGCACTAGTTGTATGTACTAGTTGTATGTACTAGTACCTAGATGTATGTACTAGTTGTATGTAATAGTTGTATGTTCTTGTTGTATGTACCAGTTGTATGTACCAGTTTTATGTACTAGTTTAATGTCCTAGTTGTATTACCGGTTGTGTGTACTTTATAGTTGTATGTACTGGTTGTATGTACTAGTTTTATATACTAGTTATGTACTATTGTATGTCCTACTTGTAGGTAATAGTTTTATGTACTTGTTATATATACTAGTTGTATGTACTAGTTGTGTGTATTAGTTTTATGTACTTGTTGTATTTACTAGTTGTATGTACTAGTTGTATGTACTAGTTGTATGTACTATTAGGTAGTTGTATGTTTTAGTTATATGTACTAGTACTGGTTTTATGTACTAGTTGTAATTACTAGTTATGTGTACTAGTTGTATGAACTAATTGTATGTACTAATTGTACGTACTATTAAGTAGTTGGATGTCTTAGTTATATGTACTAGTTTTAAGTACTAGTTTTATGTACTCAATGTATGTACTAGTTGTATGTACTAGTTGTTTTAACTAGTTGTATGTAGTTATATGTACTACTTGTATGTACAAGTTGTGTAATTTTTGTATGTATATACTAGTTATAGTTTGAACTAGTTGAATGTACTAGTTCTAGGTAATAGTTATATGTACTAATTACTATCTGTATATATAAGAACTGGTTGTATAGACTAGTTTTATTTACCTATTATATGTACTAGTCGTATGTACTAATAGTATGTTCTAGTTTTATGTATTATTTCTATGTATCTGTATGTACTGGTTATATGTACTAGTTGTATACGTGGCAGTCGAGATTAGAAACTCGACGTTATGTTGCAATACTAGTTTTGAGAACGACGTGTGCAAAGTTTTCGTTAGTATTCGACTGTTTGCGTTCTCAGCAGTCGTGTTTGACTACTTGCAGCGTATTGTCCAGTCAAAGGGCTGTCTTTTGGTCTTGTTCCTGGACCACGATATGCTCGCTCAAAGATGTGACATTAGCTATATGGTTTGTCAGATGTAGCTACATGTTGTTTATGCTGCTTGTATTAGCTACCTAGTGGAGTATGATTTTCTGCATGCATTTTGGTACACGTCGCTTTGCGTTCATCAGTAAGACTATTTAAGGATAAGGTAGCTAGTGAATGCTAGCTAGCTAGCTAACTGAAAACAATAATAGCTATTTTTTTCCTACTTGTCAATCTTTTGCTCTAGAATAAAATGCTGCTTATAATACTGTGGGGTGTAAATTGCTAAGGAACTTACCAATTACGATGCAGGATCGGGCTGTTTCGGAACGAAATCCGATTGTCTGTGAATGTGGCGGCGGCCATTTTATAGCTTATTAATATGCAAATTATATGGAAGGAGACGGCTGGAGTCCAATCGTGGGTACTTCTGAGGCTCTAGCTCTGCCGTAAATTAAGGTATTGCTTTGAAACTTTCAGCGAAGATAGTCCAATAGTTCTTCTTTCCAAAAATGCAAGAAACTTAAAATGCGACCCCTTGACATAAAGTCGAGTTTCTAACCTCGACTGCCACATATACTAGTTATATGTACTACTTTAATATACTAGTTGTGTGTAATGTTTGTTTGTGCTAGTTATATTTACTAGTTGTAGTTTTCTGTTTTATGTACTAGTTGTATGTACTAGTAACTAGTTTTGTCTATAGTGACTACTTGTATGTACTAGGTGTATGTACTAGTTGTATAAATATACTAGTAACTAATTGTATGTTCTAGCTATATGTACTAGTTATATGTACTAGTTGTACGTACTAGTTGCATATCCTAGTAACTAAATGTATGTATAAGTGGTATGTACTAGTTGTATTTACTAGTTGTATGTACTAGTTTTATGTATTAGATACTAGTTGAATATAGTAGTTGTATGTACTGGTTATATGTATGTACTATAGTTGTGTGTAATATTTGTATGTCCTAGCTATATTTACTAGTTGTAGTTTCTAGTTGTATGTACTAGTTTTATCTACCAGTTGTATATATAGGTACCAGTTGTATGAACTAGTTGTATGTACTAGTTGTATATACTAGTTGTATGTACTAGTTGTATGTACAATTTGTATGTACTAGTTGTTTGTAGTTATTAGTTCTAATTGTATGTACTAGGTGTGTGTAATTGTACGTACTGGTTATATCTACTAGTTGTATATACTAGTTACATATTCTGGTTGTAGTACTTTTTGTATGTATTAGTTCCATGTACTAGTTGTATGTACTAGTTTTGGGTAATATTTACTAGTTGAATATACTAGTTGTATGTACCAGTTATATGTGTACTAATTGTATTTACTAATTGTGTGAAATTGTTGTATGTACTAGATATATTTACTAGTTGTTTGTACTAGTTATATCTACTAGTTGTATAAACTAGTAACTAATTGTATATAAAGGTATTAGTTTTATGTATTAGTTATATACTAGTTGTAGTACTAGTTGTATGTGCTACTTGAATGTACTAGTCGTATGTACTAGTTGTTCGTACTCGTTACTAGTTGTATGTTCCAGTTGCATGTACTAGGACTAGGTTACTAGTTGGAGGTTCTAGTTGAATGTACTCAATTCTAAGTAGTAGTTGCATGTTCCAATTGGATGTACTAATTGTTTGTACTAGTTATGTGCTAATTGTATGTTCTAGTTTTATGGACTAATTGGATGTACTAGTAATGTACTAGTTGTAGGTTCTTGTTGTATGTAGTAGTTTTATGTACTTGTTATATGCACTAGTTGTATTTACTAGTTGTATGTACTAGTAGTACGTTCTAGTTTTTGTAATGTGTGTATGTACTAGTTATATGTGTATGTACTTTTTTATGTACTAGTTATATGTGTATGTACTGGTTATATGTACTACTTGTATGTACTAGTTATATGTACTAATTGTATGTACTAGTTTTATGTTCAAGTTATATGTACTAGTCTAATGCACTAGTTGTATGTACTAGTATTATGTACTAGTTACTAATTGTATGTACTAGTTTCTAGTTGTATGTAGTCTAGTTGTATGCACTAGTTTTATGTACTGGTTATATGTACTAGTTTGATGTACTAGTTGTAGTACTAGTTGCATGGACTTTGATGTACTAGTTGTAGTACTAGTTGCATGGACTTTGATGTACTAGTTGTAGTACTAGTTGCATGGACTTTTATGTACTAGTTGTATGTACTAGTTGTATGTAGTAGTAGTATGGACTAGTTGTATATACTAGTTGTATGTACTATTTGAATACAGTGAATCCTCGGTTATCCAAACCCCATTGGTCAAATGGCACAAAAATTGTGTTTGGATAAGTGAAAAGTTCGGATAAGTGAAATACAATCAAATATGTAGAACAGTAGAACGATTTCTTTGGACGATCAAGCACGCCAACAAAACACGTATACATTCAATACTTAAAACTTTTCTCTTCCGCTTAGGCTTCGCAGCGCTAGTAGACTCCACCATCCTTGATCGAGCAAATAACATTAGCGCGACAGAAACGTGTCACATTCGCATACGTTGGTATCATAACTGCATAATCCACGTGTCACGTGCAAGGTAATTTTGTGATCCGGATAATCGAGGATCCGGATAATCGAAGTTCAGATAATCGAGGGTTGACTGTATACTATTTGAATGTACTATATAGATAATATGCATATAAGATATGTACAATATATATTACATATCAGATATAATACATATATAAGATGCATACTTTTTTCTTTTTTCAAATGACCCAGCCTGGTATTGAACCAGGGCACCCTCGTACCTTGTATCCAGACGATGTCATCCGTAACACCATCGGTCACGTGGGTCACCCAATATATGTTGTAAATGAAGTCCTTTTTATATAACACACACTTTTGACTCTACATATATATGTAATATGAAAGATATATAATATGCATATAAGATAAAAACCATATATATAATACGTATATAAGATGTATACTTTTTTCTTTTTTAAAGTGACCCAGCCTGATATTGAACCAGGGCATCCTCGCACCTTGTATCCAGACGATGTCATCCGTAACACCATCGGTCACGTGGTTCACCCATTTTATGTTGTAAATGAAGTCCTATTTATATATCACTCACCTTTGACTCTACATATATTTGTTATATATAAGACATATAATATGCATATAAGATAAGGTATATAATACATATATTAGATGTATACTTTTTTCTTTTTTCAGGTGACCCAGCTTGGTATTGAACCAGGGCATCCTCATACCTTGTATCCAGACGATGTCATCCGTAACACTATCGGTCACGTGGGTCACCCAATATATGTTTAAATGAAGTCCTATTTATATACCACTCACTTTTGACTCTATATATATAAGTAATATATAAGATATATAATATGCATATAAGATATATACAATATATTTTACATATCAGATATTTAATACATATATAAAATGAATACTTTTTTCTTTTTTCATGTGACCCAGCCTGGTAATGAACCAGGGCATCTTCGTACCCAGAAGATGTCATCCGTAACACCATCGGCCACGTGCGTCACCCAATATATGTTATAAATGAAGTCCTATTTATATAACACACACTTTGGACCCTACATATATATGTAATATAAAAGGTATATAATATACATATAAGATAAATACCATATTTATAATATATAAATATATGATATATAATACGTATATAAGTTGTATACTTTTTTTCAGGTGACCCAGCCTGATATTGAACAAGGGCACCCTCGTCCCTTGTATCCAGACGATGTCATCCGTAACACCATCGGTCACGTGGGTCACCCAATATATGTTGTAAATGAAGTCCTATTTATATAACACACTTTTAACACTATATGTATATGTAATATAAAAGATATATAATATGCATATAAGATATATACCATATAAATGATATATATATATGAGATATAATACGTATATTAGATGTATACTTTTTTCTTTTTCAGGTTACCCAGCCTGATATTCAACCAGGGCACCCTCGTACCTTGTATCCAGACCATGTCATCCGTAACACCATCGGTCACTTGGGTCACCCAATATATGTTGTAAATGAAGTCCTATTTATATATCACTCACCTTTGACTCTACATATATTTGTTATATATAAGATATGTAATATGCATATAAGATATATACAATCTATATTACATATCAGATATTTAATACATATATAAAATGTCTTTTTTCAGGTGACCCAGCCCGGTAATGAACCAGGGCATCCTCGTACCCAGAAGATGTCATCCGTAACACAATCGGTCACGTGGGTCACCAAATATATGTTGTAAATGAAGGCCTATTTATATAATACACACTTTTGACACTACATATATATGTAATATAAAAGATATATAATATACATATAAGTTAAATACCATATATATAATATATATATATATTATATATAATACGTATATACGTTGTATACTTTTTTCTTTTTTCAGGTGACCCAGCCTGATATTGAACAAGGGCACACTCGTCCCTTGTATCCAGACGATGTCATCCGTAACACCATCAGTCACGTGGGTCACACAATATATGTTGTAAATGAAGTCCTATTTATATATCACCCACTTTTGACTCTACATATATATGTTATATATTATGCATATAAGATATATACAATATATATTACATATAAGATATATAATAAATATATAAGATGTATCCTTTTTTTCTTTTTTCAGGTGACCCAAAGCAGTATTGAACCAGGGCATCCTCGTACCTTGTATCCAGACCATGTCATCCATAACACCATCGGTCACGTGGGTCACCCAATATATGTTGTAAATGAAGTCCTATTTATATAGATAACAATAAACATTTTCTACAAAAATATTGAAGATGTAGGGATGGCACAAAAAGCATAGAAACAAGAAAGGGATGTTACACAGTGAAGCATTAGCTATATATGCATGAATCATACAACACCCTTGCTTGTAGGATTCATGCATAGCTAATGCTTCACTGTGTAACATCCCTTTCTTGTTTCTATGCTTTTTGTGCCACCCCTACATCTTCACTATTTTTGTAGAAAATTTTTATTGTTCTCTAGTTTCTGTACTTTTTATGGAGCATAAGCTAGGAATTCGTTGTATTTTAAACCACTTTGGTTTCGCAATCTTCGACTGATTATGACGTCATTAAAATGGCGAATTTATCGAGGTCTTGACTCTGGAGCCATGAAAACTGTCATACTCAATAATAGCGTTATCGCTCTCGCTTCTACAAAAGAATACAGCTCGGAAAATTTAGAGTAATTTCGATTAAGAAGTAGTCCGAAGGCTGATTTCGTTTTTTAGTTACAGCGGGCGAAGAAGATGAAGAAGAAGAAGATGAAGAAGAAGAAAATGAAAATGGGAGATTTCAAAGTTGGTTCATTTGCCAACGATACACGGTCGCTTGCCTTCAAGGCCAATTTATAGCATGGCTGTTCTATATTTAACTCTACATAGTCCCGTTTTGGCGATTTTCAGCCTAATTCGGAATTTCGCTCCTATACCAATGTATGGGGAAAACGAAACAACCAGTACCATCCCTACATAGAGAGTACTACCGTACTCTCTGATATCACTCACTTTTGACTCTACATATATTTGTTATATATAAGTTATATAATATGCATATAAGATATATAAAATATATATATATTATATATAAGATTTATAATTTTTTTTCTTTTTTCAAGTGACCCAGCCTGGTATTGAACCAGGGCATCCTCGTACCTTGTATCCAGACGATGGCATCCGTAACATCAATGGTCACGTTGGTCACCCAAAATAGATGTTGTAAATCAAGTCCTATTTATATACCACTCACTTTTGACTCTACATATATATGTAATATATAAGATATATAATATACATATAACATATATACAATATATATTACATATCAGATATAATACATATATAAGATTTATACTTTTTTCTTTTTTCCGGTGACCTAGCCTGGTATTGAACCAGGGCATCCTCGTACCTTATATCCAGAGAATGTCATCCGTAACACCATCGGTCACGTGGGTCACCAAATATATGTTGTAAATGAAGTCCTATTTATATAACACACACTTTTGACACTACATATATATGTAATATAAAAGATATATAATATGCATATCAGATAATATCATGTAAAAAAATGGAGTCGGTTGATTCAGACACGAGTAGCGACATGAGTAGTGAGTTGATTCCCGACCGTGATCCTCAATACCAAGCTCCTAACTTCTCCAAGAGCCAAGATACCCTACGTGGTCTTTGCACTGTTTGCTGCCGGTCAATGCCTGTGAGAAGGGACGGTTTTGTTTGTGTGCACGGGCCTGTAGGGCACCGCTGCCAGGGCTCTGCGGAACTACCTCAAAGGGCACCGCACACTCTTCCATCTGATGGTGATTGTACCCAACAAGCTATCAGTCGACCCATCAACATCGACATCGGGTCACTCTCTCCCGATACTATATCTTTCCCGCGAGTTAAACTCTTGAGAAGACTTCCCCGTGCTTCCAGAGCTCTCGCCGCTAAGACACTGAGCAACATACTCAACCAAATAACTCGTTTAAACAGCCATGAGTCTTGGAAACGTCTTTTGTTATTCCCCAGTCGTTGTTTCCGGGTTCCTAGAAGAGGGGGTCGCCGATGGAATCTAGCTAAGTGGGTTAAACAGCAACTTCTTGAGGAATCTGATCCACCTTCTGGGTCAGCTATTCCCAACCGCTCCACGTACCTCTCCCATTCTGCAGGTTCAGCCAATTATTTGGCTAAGAGAGTCTCCATTAAGATGGAGGAAGGAGACATTAAAGGTGCTGTTCGTTTGGCCGGCTCAGAAGACACAATAGCTTTAGAGACTCAGGAAACTATCTCTGTTTTGAAGGATAAGCACCCTCCCCCTCACCCAGACACTAAGTTTCAAGACCCTCCACCTGCAGGGGAACATATAACTGATGCCTTATCAGTTTCAGAGGCAGACGTAGTCAAAGCCATCAAGTCCTTCCCAAATGACTCTGCAGGGGGCCCTGATGGCCTCCGCCCACAACATCTCAAAGACATGATTTCTACTATAGCTGGCCCTGAAGGTGAGAACTTGTTGTCTTCCCTAACATCTCTTGCTAACCTTGCTCTCTCTGGTGATATTCCTTCATCTGTACGCCCAATTTTTTTTGGTGCCTCACTTACCATCCTAAATAAAAAAGGCGGAGGGGTTAGGCCTATTGCCATTGGCTGCACCCTTCGGCGTTTGGTGGCTAAACTAGCAAGCCATTCAGTCATGGAGTCAGTTGGCACTTATCTTTCCCCTTTTCAGCTCGGCTCTGGAGTTCCATTTGGGGCAGAGGCTGCTGCCCATTCGGCACGATCATATCTGAATGACTTACCTTCTTCACATATTTTGCTTAAGCTGGACTTTGAGAATGCCTTTAACACCATCAGACGTGACAAAGTCCTTGAAGCAGTGGCTGCCATTACACCCCAACTCCTCCCCTATGTATTTTCTTGCTATTCTTCTCCATCAACTCTTTACCTTCAGAGTACTACTTTAGAATCTAGAGAAGGAATTCAACAAGGGGACCCTCTAGGTCCTCCCCTCTTCTGTTTATCGATCCAACCCGTCATCCTCCAACTCAGCTCAGAGTTTCGTGTGTTTTACTTGGATGATGGAACTTTGGGGGGCCTTGACAAGGATGTTTTACATGACTTTTTTTCCATCAAACAGGAGTGCGGTTCTCTCGGTCTCAAACTTAATATTTCCAAATCAGAGCTCATTAGTTATGGCCCAGCTGGTGCCCAGCTGCTCAAGGTAGCACCCAATCTTCGCCAGATACACCCTAATGAAGCCACTCTATTGGGATCCCCTATTGGCCAGCTGCCTTCCATCAATACTGCTCTATCCAATAAGATCCAAGCACTGAGAACCATGGGCTCCAGATTATCTCTCCTTTCCAAGCATGATGCCTTGCTTTTACTTCGGCACTGTTTTGCCCTTCCAAAGATTCTATATGTTCTGAGGACAGCACCCTGCTTCTTGTCACCCCTTCTAACTTCCTTCGACCAGGAACTACGCTCTTCTCTGAGTTTGATCCTTAATATTAACTTTGACTCGCACCCCATATGGTCCCAGGCTTCTTTGCCATTGTCCTTTGGTGGTATTGGTGTTCGTAGTGCTATCCAGCTTGCTCCATCTGCCTACCTTGCTTCAGCTGCTGGAAGCACTACTCTACTGAAACAGATCCTACCATGCAGGTTTCACAACAACCTTTTCCCTGCTGAAACTGAGGCAATTGAAACCTGGAAAGTTGGCCATAACTGCCCCCCACCCTCCTCCCCAGCAGATTGCCATCAAAAGGCTTGGGACATCCCAAGGGTTCAGAGTACTTTTGAAGCCCTTCTATCTAATGCTCTGGATCCCAGATCTAGAGCTAGACTTCTTGCCACCTCAACAAAGGAATCGGGGGCGTGGCTTAATACCCTACCAGTATCTTCATTGGATCTGCGACTGGATGATAATTCCATCAGGATTGCTGTGGGTCTCCGCCTTGGTGCCCCTTTATGCAGAGTACACACTTGCCAGCTTTGCGGTGGTGAGGTGGATGAGCTAGCCCTGCATGGCCTTAGTTGTAATAGGAGTGCTGGCCGTCATCCTCGCCATTCAGCGATTAACGACATCCTCAAGAGAGGCCTTGCCTCCGCAGGAATCCCTTCAATTCTGGAGCCCCCAGGCCTTTCTAGGTGTGATGGAAAAAGACCAGACGGTGTTACTGTAACACCCTGGAAGACAGGCCTAAACCTCATCTGGGATGCCACATGTGTGGATACCTTTGCCGCCTCCCACATCACACATGCTACAAGGGAGGCTAGAGCAGTTGCCAACCAAGCTGAGCTCAGGAAAAGGCCAAATATAGCCTCCTCTCCAGATCAAACATCTTCCTCCCATTCGCAGTTGAGACATCTGGAGCCTTTGGACAAGAGGCTCTTCTATTTTGCTCCGACTTAGCCAGAAGAATACGATCCAGAAACCAAGAAAACAATTCTTATATGTTCCTGATACAACAACTATCTATTGCTATTCAAAGAGGCAACACTGCTGCATTCAGGGGATCAGCCCAATGCAGCCCTTCTGAACTATTTAACAATGATTCTATTTATTGACATAAAATTATGTTAGTGGTTTATTGTTATTCAATGTATATTACAAAGATATACATGTATAGTCAGATAAATACAATATATATGATATAAATATATTATATATAATATGTATATAAGATGTATACCTTTTTCTTTTCAGGTGACCCAGCCTGTTGTAAATGAAGTCTTATTTATATATCACTCACTTTTGACTCTACATATATTTGTTATATATCAGATATATAATATGCATATAAGATAAATACCATATATATGATATATATATAGATGATATATAATATGCATATAAGATGTATACTTTTTCTTTTTTCAGGTGACCCAACCTGGTATAAAACCAGGGCATCCTCGTACCTTGCATCCAGACGATGTCATCCGTAACACCATCGGTCACGTGGGTCACCCAATATATGTTGTAAATGAAGTCCTATTTATATATCACTCACTTTTGACTCTACATATATATGTAATATATAAGATATATAAGATATACAATATACATATAAGATATATTCAATACATATTATATATAAGATATATAATACATATAAAAGATGTATACTTTTTCTTTTTTCTTGTGACCCAGACCGGTATAAAACCAGGGCATCCTCGTACCTTGCATCCAGACGATGTTATCCGTAACATCATTGGTCACGTGGGTCACCCAATATATGTTGTAAATGAAGTCTTATTTATATACCACTCACTTTTGACTCTACATATTTATGCAATATATAAGATATATTATATGCATATAAGATATATACAATATATATTACATATAAGATATATAATAACTATATAAGACGTGCGCTTTTTTCTTTTTTCAGGTGACCAAACCTGGTATTGAACCAGGGCATCCTCGTACCTTGTATCCTGACGATGTCATCCGAACACCATCGGTCACGTGGGTCACCCAATATATGTTGTAAATGAAGTCCTATTTATATATCACTCACTTTTGACTCTACATATTTATGTAATATATAAGATATATAATATACATATAAGATATATCCAATATATATTATATATAAGATATATAATACATATATAAGATTTATAAAATATTTTTTCTTTTTTCAGGTGACTCAGCCTGGTATTGAACCAGGGCATCCTCGTACCCTGTATCCAGACCATGTCATCCGTAACACCATCGGTCACCTGGGTCAACCAACATATGTTGTAAATGGAGTCCTTTTCATATACACACTTTTGACACTACATATATATGTAATATAAAAGATATATAATATGCATATAAGATAAATACCATATATGTAATATATATATAAGAAATAAAATTCATATATAAGATGTAAACTTTTTCTTTTTTCAGGTGACCCAGCCTGGTATTGAACCAGGGCAACCTCGTAATTTGTATCCGGAAAATGTCATCCGTAACACCATCGGTCACGTGGGTCACCCAATATATGTTGTAAATGAAGTCCTATTTATATACCACTCACTTTTTACTCTACATATGTATGCAATATATAAGATATACTAAAGAACAATAAAAATTTTATACAAAAATTGTGAAGATGTAGGGATGGCACAAAAAGCATAGAAACAAGAAAGGGATGTTACACAGTGAAGCATTAGCTATATATGCATGAATCACACAACACCCTTGCTTGTAGGATTCATGCATAGCTAATGCTTCACTGTGTAACATCCCTTTCTTGTTTCTCTGCTTTTTGTGCTATCCCTACATCTTCACAATTTTTGTAGAAAATTTTTATTGTTCTCCAGTTTCTGTACTTTTTATCGAGCATAAGCTAGGAATTCGTTGTATTTTAAACCACTTTGGTTTTGCAATTTACGATTGAATATGACGTCATTGAAATGGCGAATTTATTGAGGTCTTGACTCTGGGGCCATGAAAACTGTCATACTCAATAATAGCGTTATCGCTCTCGTTTCTACAAAAGAATACAGCTCGGAAAATTTAGAGTATTTTCGCTTATGAAGTAGTCCGAAGCCTTATTTCGTTTTTTAGTTACAGCGGGCGAAGAAGATGAAGAAGATGAAGAAGAAGATGAAGAAGAAGAAAACGAAAATGGAAGACTTCAAAGTTCGTTCATATGTCAACGATACACGGTCGCTTGCCTTCAAGGCCAATTTATAGCATGGCTGTTCTATATTTAACTCTACATAGTCTCGTATCGGCGATTTTCAGCCTAATTCGGAATTTCGCTCCTATACAAATGTATGGGGAAAACGAAACAACCAGTACCATCCCTACATAGAGAGTACTACTGTACTCTCTGATAATATGCACATAAGATATATACAATTTATATTACATATAAGATATATAATACATATATAAGATGTGTGCTTTTTTTCTTTTTTCAGGTGACCCAACCTGGCATTGAACCAGGGCACCCTCGTACCTTGTATCCAGACGATGTCATCCGTGACACCATCGGTCAAGTGGGTCACCCAATATATATTTTATATGAAATCCTATTTATATATCACTCACTTTTGACTCTACGTATATACGTATTATATGAGATATATAATATACATATAAGAAAAAGCAATATATGTGACCGTCCATGTGAAAAGGGGCATATTCGTGCTGTAGCAATATGTTCAATAAGGGCGTTTTAAAACGTCATGGCCAAATAGTCAAAAGTGTGATTTTCTTTTTATATCATTAAATATTTGTTACTCGAACCTCTCCCAATGTCGCCGTCGTTATTTCGGTCTTCTTTGTGCAATAAATCCGATCTTATTAAATAGAAGCTACCGGAAATACACCATTTTGTACTATATACGGAACAGTGAATATCATTATCGTTCGTGAGTTTTTATTTGATTTGCTTGAGATTGCGCAATCAATGATGTCATCATTTTATTAACTAAACGGAAGTAAAGCTATTTTACATATTTCGTTTGGCAATGGTTCTGTTTCAAAGTGTCGTAACTTCGGATCCGTAACAGCTATGACACTTCCGATTGCACCATTCGCTAGTACTACGGAAGCCCTTTCAAATGATATCAAAAATGCAATTTCTGTTGCATACGCGAAAATGCCCCTTTTCGCATGGACGGTCACATATATTATATATAAGATATATAATACATATATAAGAGTATACTTTTTCTTTTTTCAGGTGACTCAGCCTGGTATTGAACCAGGGCATCTTTGTACCTTGTATCCAGACAATGTCATCCGTAACACCATCGGTCACGTGGGTCACCCAATATATGTTATAAATGAAGTCCTATTAATATACCACTCACTTTTGACTCTACATATGTATGGAATATATAAGATATATCATATGCACATAAGATATATACAATATATATTACATATAAGATATATAATACATATATAAGATGTGTGCTTTTTTTTCTTTTTTCAGGTCACTCAGCCTGGTATTGAACCAGGGCATCTTCGTACCTTGTATCCAGATAATGTCATCCGTAACACCATCGGTCACGGGGGTCACCAAATATATGTTGTAAATGTAGTCCTATTAATATACCACTCACTTTTTACTCTACATATGTATTCAATATATAAGATATATAATATGCACATAAGATATTTACAATATATATTACATGTAAGATATATAATCCATATATAAGATGTGTGCGTTTTTTCTTTTTTCAGGTGACCCAACCTGGCATTGAACCAGGGCATCCTCGTACCTTGTATCCTGACGATGTCATCCGTAACACCATATGTCACGTCTTTCACCCAATATATGTTGTAAATGAAGTCCTATTTATATATCACTCACTTTTGAGTCTGCATATATATGTAATATATAAGATATATAATATACATATAAGATATATACCATATATATCATATATAAGATATGTAATACATATTTAAGATTTATATTTTTTCTTTTTTCAGATGACCCATCCTAGTATTGAACCAGGGCATCCTCGTACCTTGTATCCAGACGATGTCATCCGTAACACCATTGGTCACGTGGGTCACCCAATATATAGAGAATAATAAACATTTTCTACAAAAATAGTAGAAGATGTAGGGATGGCACAAAAAGCATAGAAACAAGAAAGGGATGTTACACAGTGAAGAATTATTTATGCATGAATCATACAACACCTTTGCTTGTAGGATTCGTGCATAAATAATTCTTCACTGTGTAACATCCCTTTCTTGTTTCTATGCTTTTTGTGCCATCCCTACATCTTCTACTATTTTTGTAGAAAATTTTAATTATTCTCTAGTTTCTGTACTTTTTATGGAGCATAAGCTAGGAATTATATAATAGACCATTTTGGTTTCACAATCTTTGAATGATTATGACGTCATTAAAATGGTAAATTTATTGAATTTATTGACTCTTGGGCCACAACTAGTATATTCAACTAGCACATAGATTTAGTACATACAACCAGTATATACAACTAGGACATCAAACAAGTGCATACAATTAGTGCGTATAACCAGTATATACACATGTGTACTAGTACATACACCTAGACTATAAACAACTAGATACTAGCACATACAACTAGTACATACAACTAGTAACTACTACATACTACTAGTTCAAACAAGTAGAACATTTAACTAGTACATACAATTAGTACACAGAACAAGTATATACAACTAGTACATAAAACCAGTAAATACAAATATAACTAGTACATATAAACGGCACATAAAACTAGAACATACTACTAGTACATACAACTAGTACATACAACTAGTACATATAGCTAGTACATACAACTAGTAATAAAACTAGTACATACAACTAGTACATACCTCTAATTACTAGTACAAAAACTAGTACATACAGATAGTTACTAGTAAATACAAGTAGTACATACAACTTCTACAAACAACTAGTACATATAAACAGTACATACACATATAACTAGAAAATATGAACGGTACATAAAACTAGAACATACTAATTGTACATACAACTAGTACATAAAACTAGTAGTACAAATAGGACATAAAACTAGTACAAACAACTAGTATGTATAACAACTACATACACATATAACTAGTACATATAAACGGTATATAAAACTAGAACAAACTACTATTACATAAAACTACAACATGCTACTATTACATAAAACTAGTACATACAACTAGTATTTCAACTAGGACATACAATTAGTACATACAACTACTACGTATAACCAGTACATACACATATAACTAGTACATGTAATTAGTATATACACCTAGACTACATACAATCAGAAACTAGTACATACAACTAGTACATAAAATTAGTTTATACAACTAGTACACACAACTAGTACATATAACTAGTACATATAACTAGTAAATACAACTAGTACACACAACTAGCATATCCAACTAGTTACTTGTACATTCAACTAGGACGTATAACCGCTACATAAACATATAATTAGTACATATAGACGGTATATAAAACTAGAATATACTACTAGTACATAAACCTAGAACATACTACTATTACGTACAACTAGTACTTCAACTAGGACATAAAACTAGTACATACAAATAGTGTGTATAACCAGTACATACACATATAACTCTAACATAAAATTAGTACATACACCTAGACTACAAACACCCAGCCACTAGTACATACAACTAGTACATACAACTTGTTACGAGCTTAATGATGATGATATCGATGCTTTAAGATCGGTTTTGATCTTAAAGTTCCCCTATTTTTTCCATATTAGTGGTCAGCCACACTCTTGGCTGTACCCCTTATCTGCTGATAAGGAAACCACAAGCCTTTTTGCTTCTGGAAGTACTTATTAGCAGACTAGCCACTCAAACTTCCATCGTATGCCATACTGATGAGTCCTAATAAGGACGAAACAGCTGTCTATGGCTCGACTATCTTTTTGAGTGGCTAGGGGGAGACTCTGGTTCCCATCAAGCGAACTTCGGTTCCGCCCATGAGCTCATTGCGCTCCTCAGGGGACATGAGTGGGCAGGGGTAATACCCAGAGTTTAATGATGATGATACATACAACTATTACATGAAACTAGTATCTACAACTAGTACATATAACTATTACATTCAATAATTACACAACTAGTACCTAGAACTAGTACGTATAACTAGTAAATACAGATTGTTACTAGTACATAGACGTGGTACCTACAACTAGTACCTGGAACTAGTACATATAACAAGTTCATGCACCTACTTACTGGTACAAAGAATTAGTACATACAACCAGTACACACACCTAGTACATGCAACTAGTACATTTAACAAGTACTTAGACATATAACTAGTTAATATATATAGTACATAAAACCAGGACCAACGCCTAGACTACATACAACTAGAAACTAGTAGATAAAACTAGTACATACAACTAGTACTTAAAACTAGTAAATGCAAATAGTAAATATAACTAGAATACAAAAATACACACAGCTGTATATACAGCTGTATATACAAGTACTACATATAACTACATAGAACTAATACATTCAACTACTACATACATCCAGTTAGTAGTACATACAACTAGTACATACAACTAGTACATAAAAGAAGTACATACTACATAAAAGTAGTACATACAACTAGAACATACTACTAGTGAATACAGATTGTTACTAGTACATACACCTATAATATAGAAGTACTACATAAAACTTGCACATATAACTAGTACATACAACTACCTACTAGTACATACAACTAGTACATACAAAAGCGACATATAACTAGTTCATACACCTACTTGCTAGGACATACAACTAGTGCAAAACATTAGTACATACAACTAGTCCATAAAACTAGTACACACAGCTTGTACATACAACTAGTACATATAACTTATACATACAATTAATTATTAGGACAAGTATGCAACTAGTACATACAACTAGGACCTACACCTAGTAATAAAACTAGTACATACAACTAATACATACATTTAGTTACTAGTATATTAAACTAGTACATACAACTAGTACATAGAACTAGTAACTAAAACTAGTAAATATAACTAGTACGTACGAAAATTACACACAATTAGTACACACAAGTAGTACATATAACTAACTATATACACTAGTTCAAATAACTAGTACATACAACTAGCACATACAGATAGTTACTAGAACATACAACCTAGTACATACAACTTCTACAAACAACTTGTATATATAACCAGTACATATACATATAACTAGTAAATATAAACAGGATATAAAAATAGAACACACTACTAGTACATAACACTAGACCATACTACTATTACACACAACTAGTATATACAACTAGTAGTTCAACTAGGACACAAAACCAGGACATAAAACTAGTACGTATAACGAGTACATACACAAATAACTAGTACATATAATCAGTACATACAACTAGTTCATACAACTAGTACACACAACTAGTACATTACATTAGTACATATAACTAGTACATTTAACAAATACCTACAATTAGTACATATAACTAGTACATTAAACAAATAAATACAATTAATACATACAACTAATACATACAACTAGTACATCCGTCTAGTTACTAGTACATACAACTAGTAATAACAACTAGTAAATATAACTAGTATGTACAACAATTACACACATCTAGTACACACAAATAGTACATATAACTACATACAAGTAGTACATACAACTAGTACATATAACTAGTAAATACAGATTGTTACTAGTACTTACAACTAGTACATACAACTAGTATATCCAACTAGTAAATACAACTACTGCATATAACTAGGATATATAACTACTTACTAGAACATATATACAATTAGTATATAAAATTAGTTCATACAACAAGTTCAAACAACTAGTACATACTACAAACTCCATACAACTAGTACATACAATTACTACATATATCTAGTTATTAGTACATACAACTAGAACACACAATTAGTACATACAACTAGTACATAAAACTAGTAACTACAACTAATAAATATATCTAGTACATACAAAATATTCACCCAACTAGTACATACAAGTAGTACAAACAACCAGTACATACAACTATATAGAACATACAACTAGTACATACAGATTGTTACTAGTACATACAAATGGTACATACAACTTCTACATACAACTAGTAAATACAACTGGTAACTATAACTGGCATACAAAAAATACACACAATTATTATGTACAAGTACTACATATAACTACATACAACTAGTACATACAGGTAGTATATAAAACAAGTAAATAGAAGTAGTACATACAACTAGTAAATACAGATTGTTACTAGTACATACACCTAGTACATACCACTAGTACATGCAACTTGTACATATAACTAGTACATGCAACTATTTACTGGTACATACAACTAGTACATACAATTAGTACATACAACTAGTACAAATAACTAGTACATTCAACAATTACACACAATTAGTACATATAACTACATAAAACTTGTATATACAACTGGAAAATACAGATTGTTACTAGTACATACACCTAGTACATACAACTAGTACATACAACTAGTACATACAACTAGTACATACAACTAGAACATATAACTAGTTCATGCAACTACTTACCCATACGTACAACTAGTACATACAACTAGTACTTGCAACTAGTACATGTTACTAGTACGAAAAACTGGTACATACAACTAGTACATATCACTACATACAATTAATACATACAATTAGGACATACAACTAGTACCTACAACTGGTACATCCAACTAGTACATACAACTATTAAATACAACAAGTACAAACAACTAGTACTACAACTTGGACATAGAACAAGTACATATAACCAATTCATAAAACTAGTACATATAACTACTGCATACAGCTAGTTCATACAACTAGTACATATAACTAGTACATACAACAATTACACACAAGTAGTACATACAACTAGTACATATAACCACTTACAACCAGTACATGCAACTACACACAATTAGTATATATAACGAGTACATGCAATTACTTACAACTACATACAACTAGTACATACAATTAGTACATACAACTAGTACATATAACTTGTACATTCAACAATTACATATAACTAGTACATTCAACCAGAACATATAACTAGTACTTGAAACTGGTACACATCGAGTAACCAGTATAACAAGTACTGGAAACTACAACGAGTACATACAACTAGAACATACAACTAGTACAAACAACTGGTATATTAAACTAGTGCCTAGATTTAGTACATACAACTACTATAAACAACATAGGACATCAAACAAGTACATACAATTAGTGCGTATAACCAGTACATACACATATAACTAGTACACATAACTAGTACATACATCTAGACTATAGACAACTAGATACTAGACCATATAACTAGTACATACAACTAGTAACTGGTACATAATGCTAGTTCACACAAGTAGAACATTTAACTAGTACATACAATTAGTATATATAACAAGTACATATAACTAGTACATATAATCAGTAAATACAAATATAATTGGTACATATAAACGGTACATAAAACTAGAACATACTACTAGTACATACAACTAGTACATACAACTGGTACATACAAAAGTACATACAACTAGTACATACAACTAGTACACACAGCTAGTACATACAACTAGTAATAAAACTAGTACATACAACCAGTATATACCTCTATTTACTTGTACATACAACTAGTACATAAAACTAGCACATACAGATAGTTACTAGTACATACAAGTAGTACATACAACTTCTACAAGCAACTAGTACGTATAACAAGTACATACACATATAACTAGTACATATGAACGGTACATAAAACTAGAACATACTAATTGTACATACAACTAGTACATACAACTAGTAGTACAATGAGGACATAAAACTAGTACATACAACTAGTATGTATAACCACTACATACACATATAACTAGTACATATAAACTGTATATAAAACTAGAACATACAACTAGTACATAAACCTAGAACATACTACTATTATATACAACTAGTACATAAAACTAGTAGTTCAACTAGTGTAATGTTGTATAACTATGTGAAGTCATATCTATTAAGTCACTAGTCAGTTACAGATAATCACTTAAGTGTACTTTATAGGTGTGTGTATTTATTGTAAGAGGAGTTGATTGAGTTACTGCTGTGCACAAGTGAATTCTACGCTGCAGGTTTGCCACGGTATTATAGTGAACCCACGATATTACATTTGGCGACCGGGATGGCTACCATTGGAAGCTTGCAGGCGCTAGTGGAACATGTCAACACTTCCGACTAAGACTCTTTTTTAATTTATTCTATTTTACTTTAGAAACATCGTATCGTTAAACAAATTATATAGAATTATATAGAATTGAAGCGCTATTCTTTCTAAATATTTTGGCTACAACAGCGTCACGATTGCAGGCTTAAAGGAGAAGGGAAGCGGCCATAAGTGATAGGTGCCCAATCGGCAAAAACATTTTACCAGACAGTGGAAAATACGAAAATAGAATAAATGGTGACACCAATCTATGAAGGATAATGATATCTAACGATTGTATGTATACTCCTTTTAAATTCCCTTTAGTTTTTGAATTATAATCGAAAACGTGTTTCTTAGTAAGTATAACTAGTAAATACAACAGTTACACCCATCTACTACATACAACTAGTACATATACCTACATACAATAGTACATAAAACAAGTACATACAACTAGTACATATAACCAGTACATACAACTACTTATTAGTACATACAACTAGAACCTTCAACTAGTAAATATACCTAGTACATAAAAATTAGACAAAACTAGTACATACAAGTAGTACATATAACTACACACAGCTAGTTCAAACAACTAGTACATACAACTAGTTACTAGTAAATCAAACTAGTACCAAAAACTAGTACATACAACTAGCAACTACAACTAGTAAATATAACTAGTAGGTACAAGAATTACACCCAACTAGTACATACAACTAGTACATATAACTACATACAACTAGTACATTCAACTAGTAAATACAGATTGTTACTAGTCCATACACCTAGTATATACAACTAGTACATGCAACTTGTACATATAACTAGTTAATACAACTATATACTTACTAGTACCTACAACTAGAACATACAATTAGTACATACAAACTAGCACATACAACTAGTACATAATACTAGGACATACTACCAGTAAATACAACTATATAGCACATACAACTAGTACTACAACTAGGATATAGAACTAGTACATATAACTAGTACATATATCTAGTCCATACAACTAATACATATAACCAGTACATACACTTAAAACTAGAACATAAATATGGTACATAAAACTAGAACATACTACTAGTATATACATACAACTAGTATATAAATACAACTACTTTCTAGTAGATACGACTAGTACAAACAACTAGTTCATACAACAAGTACACACTACTATATAGTACATAAAACTAGTACTATAACTAGGACCTAGAACTAGTACATATGACCAGTACATATAACTAGTACATATAACTTGTACATATAACTAGTCCATACAACTTGTACATATAACCAGTGCATACATTTATTTTGAAGATCTCTGTGTGGCTAGGTGTATTCATGCTTCAGAATCTGGAATTGCACTAGCCAAGGGATTGGGACAGATGTCGCTTGTCAATGATTACCAAACGTTTCGACCCAATCTCGGGTCTTCATCAGTGGTAGTGAGATTACAGGGCATGGTGACTTATATATCAGTAGGGGGAGGGGCAGGTGAGATGGCTGTGGGTGGGAAAATAATGGGCGGGAAGCTGGGAGTGTGGGTGGTCACGTGAGGTATATTTTATGCAGTAAGATAAAACAAACAGTGCAGTAAGTAAGGAATAAATAGTGAAAGTGTGTGACTGGATGGGTCAAGGGGTGGGTGGAGCTTGACTAGTCTGAGGATCGAGGCTGGTGCACGAGGAGGTCATAAACCGGGGGGAGGTTGCCTTCATCTCTATTCATTGTGTTCAATTCAGATCGGATGTGCCACGATTCCAGCAGGCATCTCTGGTGATATTGCTGCTGAACATCCATCACTGTGGCACCCTCCCAGTCAATGTCGTGCGACTCCTGTGCAGCATGCTCTGCCACTGCCGACTGTGCCAGGTGTCCACTCACTAGAGCCCGTTTGTGTTCCTTCAGCCGTTGGGTCAGTGTTCTGCCAGTCTGGCCTACATACACTCTGGGGCAACCGTTGCAGGGGATCCTGTAGATCACCCCTGCCTTCTGCTGGAGAGGGACCCGGTCCTTCAAATTGACCAGTGCCTGTCTCAGAGTCCGGTGTGGTCTGAAGCAGGTACGGATCTTCAGCGGGGAGAGGATGCGCCGAATGGATTCTGACAGATGCTTAACGTATTTATTCCTTACTTACTGCACTGTTTGTTTTATCTCACTGCATAAAATATACCTCACGTGACCACCCACACTCCCAGCTTCCCGCCCATTATTTTCCCGCCCACAGCCATCTCACCTGCCCCTCCCCCTACCGATATATAAGTCACCATGCCCTGTAATCTCACTACCACTGATGAAGACCCGAGATTGGGTCGAAACATTTGGTAATCCTTGACAAGCGACATCTGTCCCAATCCCTTGGCTAGTGCAGTTCCAGATTCTGAAGCATACATTTATAACTCACTACATAATAATAATTCACTACAATTCTAATCAGCATCTGTCCACCAAGATTGGAACCATCTTATGCCTCAAAAAAGGGCTGAACACCTATGCAAAGGACAATCATTACAAAGAGAACTCGAACACATCAGAACCACCTTCATTGCCAATGGTTACCAAGAAGGACTTGTAAGAAGAACACTAAAGAAGAAGAAAAGAAGGAATGATGATCTGATTAAAGAAGGAGAACGTGTCCTCTGCTTACCTTACATCAAAGGTTTAAGTGAAACCCTACAAAGAGTTTGCAGACCACTGGAAGTGAGAATCAGAAACAAGGCAACTAACACTCTTCGCTCCTTATTGACCAGGATAAAGACACCACTACCAGAGACTCAGAATACAGGAGTCATTTATGAAATACCTTGCAGATGCGGACAGGTGTACATTGGTGAAACATGGAAAACCCTCATTGACAGGATGAAGGAACATAAAAGGTCAGAACAAAGAATTGACACCAACAACTCTCTAGCTGTACATATTAAAGAAACCTTGCATGACATCTCATGGGAGAATGCTAAAGTATTACAGGAAGAACAACAGAAAATCAGCAGAAAGATCAAGGAGGCTATACTAATACAGAAAACACCTTGTATGAACATGGACTTAGGAATGAATGTGGATCCTATTTGGAAGGACATACTTAATTAATTAACACTACCACCTATTTAATTCTTTTCATCCTAATTAATATTTGGCGCAATTCACTATTACATCATCACTCACCACCTGCCACCCAACATCTATTTAAACACACTTGTGCTTCTCTTTTCATTATTGCTGGTGAAGACCTTAGGGTCGAAACGTTCAATTCTAAAGAATATTCCTGTTGCTGTAGCTCAATAATCATCAATTAAATAATTATGATCGCAACAACTACTCCATATCACTTCATTTATAACTAGTACATATATATAGTACATAAAACTAGAACATACTACTAGTACATACAAATAGTTAATTCATACAACTGGTATACATAACTGGCACAAAACTAGTCCATACAATTAGAAAATGCAACTACTACTTACTATTGAGTACATACAACTAGAATCTCCAATTAGTAAATATAACAAGAGCTAGTACATGCAACTAGAACATAGAACTAGTAACGTATCCTTACAACTAGTACACACAACTATATAGTACATCCAACTGGTATATTCAATTAGCACATACAATTAGTACATACAACTAGTAGTACAAGTAGAATATAAAACTAGTACATACAACTAGTACGTATAACCAGTACATACACATATAACTAGTTCATAAAACTAGTACATACACCTAGACGTCATACAACTAGAAAGTAGTACATAAAACTAGTAGATAAAACTAGTAACTAGTACTTAATACTAGTACATACAACTAATTCATACAACTAGTACACACAACTAGTACATAAAATTAGTACATACAACCAGTACATACACATATAACTAGTACATATAAAGTATACATAAAACTTGAACATATATACTACTAATACATACACCTGGTACATACAACTGGGCCATATAACAAGTACATAAAACTAGTACATACAACAAGAACATATAACTAGTACATACCACCACTTACTAGTACATACAACTAGTACATACAATTAGTACATAAAACTAGTACATACAATTAGTACATACAGCTAGGACAAACAACTAGTACATATAACTAATACATACAACTACTTACTAGAACATGTATACAACTAGTACATACAACCAGTACATACAAGAAGTACTAACAGCTTGTAGATACAACTAGTCCATACAACTAGACATACAACTAGTACATACAACTAATACATAAAACTAGCACTAAATCAAGTACATACAACTAGTTCATACATCTAGTTACTAGTAGATACAACTAGTACATACAACTAGTAGATACAACTAATACATACAACTAGTAAATATAACTAGTACATACAAAAATTTCGCACAACTAGTACATACAAATAGTACATATAACTACATATATACAACCAGTTTAAATAACTAGTACATACAACTAGCACATACAGATAGTTACCAGTACATACAACTAGTACATACAACTTCTACAAACAACTAATACAAATAACCAGTACATACACATATAACTAGTACATATAAATGGTATATAAAATTAGAACATACTACTAGTACATAAAAACTAGTAGTCCAACTAGGATATTAAACTAGTACATACAACTAGTACATATATATAACCACTACATACACATATAACTAGTACATAAAAACGATATATATAACTAGAGTATACTACTAGTACATAAAACTATAACATACTACTATTACATACAACTAGTACATTTAACTAGTAGTTTAACTAGGACATAAAACTAGTACATACAACTAGTACGTATAACCAGTACATACACTTATAACTAGTACATAAAATTAGTACATACACCTTGACTACATACCACTAGAAACTAGTACATACACATAGTACATACAACTAGTGCATAAACCTAGTAACTACAACTAGTAAATATAATTAGCACATACTTAATTACACAAAACTAGTACATACAACTAGTGCATATAACTACATACACATAATTCAAAAAACTTCTATATACAACCCGTATATACAAATAGTCACTAGTACATACAACTAATACATACAACTTCTACATGCAACTAGTACCTAACAATAGTACATAGGGCTACTACATACAGCTAGTACATACAACTAGTTACTAGTGCATACAACTAGTACATAAAACCAGTACATACAACTAGTAACTACAACTAGTAAATATAATTAGTACATACTTAATTACACAAAACTAGTACATACAACTAGTACGTACAGCTAGTACTACAACAATTACATAGAACTTGTACATATAAAAGGTACATATAACTAGTACACACAACTAATACATTTATCCAGTACATACACATAAAACTAGTTCATATAAATAGTACATAAAACTAGAAAATAGTACTAGTAAATACAACTAGTACCTTCAGCTAGTAGTACATTTAGGACATAATACTAGTACATACACCTAGACTACATACAACTAGAAACTAGTACACACAATTAGTACATACAACTAGTACATACAACTACTAACTAGTACACACTACTAGTACATTCAACTAGTTCATACAACTAGTACACACAATTAGTTCAATAAACTAGTACATATAACTAGTACATACAATTAGTACATATAACTGGAACATACAACTAGCACATAACTAGTACATACAATGAGTACATACAAATAGCACTTGCAACTACTACTTAGAATTGCGTAAATACACCTTGAACCTCCAACTAGTCAATTAGTCCTACTACATACAACTAGTACACACAACTAGTAACTAGTACACACTACTAGTACATATAACTAGTGTATACAGATAGTAAATACAACAAGTGAATACAACTGATACACATAACCAATACATACAACCAGTACTTAAAACTAGTACATACAACTAGTATTACAACGAGGGCAAAGAACAAGTACATATAACCAGTACATATAACTAGTACATACAACTAGTTCTTATAACCAGTACACATATAGTACATAAAACTAGTACATACTACTAGTACATAAAACTAGTATATACATACAACTAGTTTATATAACAAGTACATCCAATTAGTACATCGAATTGGAACATACAACTACTATTTTGAATTGAGTACATACAACTTGAACTTTCAACTAGTAAACTAGTCCTAGTACATACAACTAGAACATACAACTAGTAACGAGTACGAACAACTAGTACATACGACTAGTAAATTCAACTAGTACATACAACTAGTACTAAAACTAGTATATATAACTAGTACCTACAACTAATACATAAAACCAGTATATGCAGGTAGTAACTACAAATATAACTAGTCAATACAATTACACACAACTAGTACACACCACTAGTACATATAACTACATACAACTAGTGCATACAACTAGTACATACAACTAGTACATACAACTAGTACATATAACTATTGCTTACGCTAGTTAATAGTAATACAACTAGTACATACAACTAATACCTATATATACAATTAGTTACTAGAACATACAACTAGCACATATAACTAGTACATACAACTAGTACATACAACTAGTACATATAAACGGTATATAAGACTAGAACATACAACTAGTACATAAAACTAGAGCATACTACTTTTACATACAACTAGTACATACAACTAGTAGTTAAATTAGGTTATTAAATTAGTTCGTACAACTAGTACGATTAACCAGTACATACACATATAACTAATACATAAAATTAGTACATACACCTAGGCTACATTCTACAAGAAGCTAGTACATACAACTAGTACATACAGCTAGTACATAAAACAAGTACATAGAATTAGTACAAACAACTAATTCACTCATCTACTTAGTAGTACATACAACTAGTAACTACAACTAGTAAATTTAACTATCTTTGGGATGGTACATCCTTCAACTTTTGAGCGTTTAAAAACGCAGTTGGTTTTTCGATTCATGGTCAAACGTTTCGACCCTGGGGGTCTTCCTCAGTGACTGATGGTTGAGTGGAAGAATTGCCTCTATTTATAGAGGATGTTTCCTGCCATTTCCACCTCCTGTCATGTGACCCTCAGCAGGATGAGAAAAACAGGAAGTATTAATATTAAATCGTCTCAAGGCTTGATTTAACACAATTCCTTGATCTAAATTCATTCTCACCTGACACTTCTGGATCCTGATGGCTTCTTTGACCCTTCTCCTTTACCAGTGGGTTTCCCTGTCTGTAATCTTGGCCTTGTCCCAAGCAATTGAGTGGCCAGTCTTGAGGGAGTGAACAGCCATACCGTTGTTCACATCCCCCATCCTGACTGCTCACTTGTAAAACCGTTTTATCCAACCCAAAACAGCCACAACCACCTATGGATATCAAGGGTGTAGTTTACCTAATTCCTTGCTCTGAGTGTTCTGCAGTCTACATTGGTGAAACTGGATGGACTCTGAAAGTGAGATTGGCAGAACACAAGCGAGCAGTCAGGATGGGGGATGTGAACAACGGTATAGCTGTTCACTCCCTCAAGACTGGCCACTCAATTGCTTGGGACAAGGCCAAGATTACATAAAGTGTCAGGTGAGAATGAATTTAGATCAAGGAATTGTGTTACATCAAGCCTGGAGACGATTTACTATTCATACTTCCTGTTTTTCTCATCCTGCTGAGGGTCACATGACAGGAAGTGGAAATGGCGGGAAAAATCCTCTATAAATAGAGGCAATTCTTCCACTCAACCATCAGTCACTGAGGAAGACCCCCAGGGTCGAAACGTTTGACCATGAATCGAAAAACCAACTGCGTTTTTAAACGCTAAAAAGTCGAAGGATATACCATCCCAAAGATGAGTTCGACGCAGTTATAAGGAATCCTTATTCTATTATAAATTTAACTAGTACGTACAACAATTACACACTGCTAGTACCTACAACTAGAACATATAACTAAATACAATTATGAACTACTAGTACATACGACTAGTACATTCAACTAGTACATACAACTAGTACTACAACTAATATATAACTAGTACATACAACTAATACATATAACCAGTACATGCAGGTAGTAACTACAACTAGTAATTACACACATCCAGTACACACAACTAGTACATATAACTACATACAATTAATTTTTTTTCACTACCTATTTTTAGAACGATTACATCATCATTGACAACATCATATTACGTCACGATTTCCTATCTCACCAATCAGTTGGTTTATATTCAAGGTGAAACTTATTTGGGTCATTCAGCTGATGAAGGCCAAGGACCAAAACGTCCTAAAATAATTCATTAATTGTTTCGCGTTGCTACGGAAAGCTCATCAACTAACTAACCATATTAACAATGTAGCAAAGAACCTATATTCTCTCATACAACTATTACATACAACTAGTACATACAACTAGTACATACAACTAGTACATACAACTAGTACATATAACTAGTGCTTACGGCAAGTTACTAGTAATACAACTAGTACATAAAACTATTACCTATATATACAATTAGTTACTAGTTTATACAACTAGAAGATACAATTAGCACCAAAAACTAGTAAATATATCTAGTACATACAACAATTACACACAATTAGTAAATACAATTAGTATATATAACTACATACAACTAGTACATACAAGTAGTACATATAACTAGTATAACCAACTATTACATATAACTGCACACAACTACCATATACTACTACTACATGCATCTAAGACATGCAGATAGTTACTAGTACATACAACTAGTACATACAACTAGTACATTCAACTACTACCTATATATACAACTATTTACTAGTACATACAACTAGTACACACAACTAGTAGATACAACTAGTACATACAAATATAACTAGTACATAGTAAAAATACATAAAAGTAGAACATACTACAAGGACATAGGACTAGTACATATAACAGGTAAATAAAACTAGTATATACAACTAGTTCCTATACATACAGATAGTTTCTAGTACATACAACTATTACATAGAACTAGTTTAAACAACTAGTAGATTCAACTAGTATATACAACAAGTATATATAACTAGTACATACGACTAGTTACTAGTACATATATACAACTAGTATATACAACTAGTACTTACAAGAAGTACTTATATATACCACTAGTTACTAGTACATACAATTAGTACATACAACTAGTACATTTAACTAGTACATAGAACCAGTAAATACAACTATGCACATACAATTAGAACATGCAACTACTATATTCTTACAATTGAGTACATACAACTAAAACCTCCAACTAGTGAATATAAGAAGAACTACTAAATGCAGTGCACCTAGTCACATGCATTAAAACTAGTCCATACAACTATATAGTACATTCAATAAGCACATACAACTAGTTCATACAACTAGTACAGACCACTACTTACTAGAACATATATACAACTAGTACATACAACCCTACATACAACAAGTACACACAACTAGTACATACACCTAGTACATACAACTGGTACATACAACTGGTACATACAACTGGTACATACAATACGTACATATAACTAGTAGATACAACTAGTACATACATCTAGTTACTAGTACACACAACTAGTATATACAACTAGTGCATAAAACTAGTAACTAAAACTAGTAAATATAAATAGTACATACAAAAATTACACACAACTATACATACAAGTACCACATAAAACTAAAGACACTTAGTTCAAACAACTAGTACACATAACTAGTACATGCAGCTAGTACATAAACTACTACTAAGAATTGAGTACATACAACTAGTACATTCAACTAGTAAATACAATTAGTACATACAGATAGTACATACAACTCCTACTTACAACTAGTATATACAACTAGCACATACAACTAGTACAAACAACTAGTTACTAGTAAATACAACTTGAACATACAACTAGTTACTAGTAAATACAACTAGAACATACAATTAGTACATGCAACTAGTAACTACAACTAGTAAATATATTTAGTACGTACAACAATTAAACAGAACTAGTACATACAACTAATAAATACAACTAGTAAATACAGATTGTTTGTAGTGCATACACCTTGTAAATTTAACAGGAACATACAATTAGTAAATATAACTAGTATATACCACTAGTACATACAGCTAGTACATAAAACTAGTACATATAATTAGTATATCAACTACTTACTAGTTTATACAACTAGTACAAACAACTACAACTAGTAAATACAACTAGTAGATACAACTAGTATATATAACAAGCACATCAAACTATTGCATACAACTAGTACATACAACCAGAACATAACTAGTACATATAACTATTACATATAACTAGTCCATACAACTAGTACATATAACCAGTACATACACATATAACTAGTAAATATATATAGTACATAAAACTAGAACATACTCCTATTACATACAACTAGTATAAACATACAAGTAGTATATATAACAAGTACATAAAACTATTACATAAAACTAGAACATACTACTAGTACATAACTAGTACATACAAATAGTAAATACATACAACTGGAACAAAAAACTAGTAACGTGAACTTACAACTTAGTGCATCCAACTATATCGTAGATTTAAATAGTACATTCAATTAGTACATACAACAAATACACAAAACTAGTTCATACACCTAGTATATACATATAACACGTACATACAACTAGTACAAACAACCAGTACATACAACTAGTACATAGAACCAGTACTACAACTAGGGCATAGAACAAGTACATATAACCAATACATGTAACTAGTTCATATAACTAGTACATATAACTAGTAAATACAACTAGTTGCTAGTACATACAACTAGTACATAAAACTAGTAACTACAAGTAGTAAATATAACTAGTACGTACAACAATTACACCAAACATACCATACAACTAGTACAGATAACTACATACAACCAGTACATACAACTTGTTCATACAACTAGTAAATACAGATTGTTACTAGTACATAAACGTAGTACATTCAACTAGTACATACAATAAGTAAATATAACTATATATAACCTACAATTACTTCCTTATATATACAACCATTTACTAATACATACAACTAGAACATACAATTAGAACATACAGCTAGTACATGCAACTAGTACATATAACAAGTACATCAACCACTTACTAGTACATACAACTAATACACACAACTAGTAAATACAACTAGTACATTCAACAATTACATACACCTATATAGTACATTCTAGTACATTCTAATTCTAGCCTCCTAATGTGCAGAGAATGTGGCAAGGCTATGGAAACGGTCAAACACATACTAAACATGTGTGAGCCCAAGGGATTTTCTCTCTACAAAGAGAGGCATGACCGGGCAATACTGATAGTGTTGTGGAGACTGTTGAAAGAATATGGATTCAAGCAGGAAGAGCCCTGGTACAAACTAGAAGCAAAACCAGTCTATGAGAATAGGTCTGTCAAAATCTTGTGGGATCCTAGTATCCCTACAGATGAAGAAATGACAGAAAGAAGGCCAGACTTAGTGGTTGAGGATCGGCTATGTAAGTCCATCTTCATTATTGAGATGTCAGTTCCTACTGACAGCAATATTAATGGAAGATGGCAAGAGAAGTTCCAAAAGTACCAGAAGCTGGCAGCTGATATGAGGAAACAATTTAGCGGCTACCGAATTAAGGTAGTCCCGATGATAATTGGTGCTTTGGGGACAGTGGACACGCTCCTGGAAGACCTTAGGGGAATTCCAAAGCTGTCAAAAAGTGCAGTAGAAGTGATGAGAGCCATGCAGAGAACTGTTCTCTGTTCGGCTGTGAGGATATTGAGGCGACATCTATCTGTTGAGGGATTGGGGCCTGGACGATAAGTAGTCCTGTCCCAGTCCTTGCCTGTCGACCTCTGGAAAGCAGTGGTGGATTGGTGTATGGAGGTACTCCCTCCTATTATGACGGTCAACTTTGGCCCGACGTGCACCCGTCTGCTGCTGTCGGAAGGAGGAAAAGCCGAGGCTTCTGGCTAAAAACCCAAAGAAAGGAAAACATAACTGACTGAGGGTTGTCCAAGCCAGATACTCCTTGCCTTAGTACACTAAGGCAAGAAGTAACAAGGTTCTCCGTTAAGGCTTTTGTTTTTCAAGTAAAAGTCGTAACAAGTATATAGTACAATTAGTACTACAACTAGGACATAGAACTAGTTGGTACAAGTAGTACATATAACCAGTAAATACACATATAACTAGTACATATTTATAGTACATAAAACTTGAATATAGTACTAGTACCTACACCTAGTATAAACATACAATTAGTATATATAACAAGTGCATAAAACTATTACATACAACCAGTACATACAACTAGTACATAACTAGTATATACATTTAGTACATACAATTAGAACATGCAACTATCTAATTACAATGGAGTAAATACTACTAGAACCTCCAATTAGTAAATATAAGAAGTTCTAGTTCATACACATAGAACATACAACTAGAACATACAACTATGTACGTGTACTTGCAACTAGTACACACAGCTTTATAGTACATTCAATTAGTACATTCAATTAGTACATACAACTAGGACATACAACTAGTACATACGACAAGTATATACATATAATAAGTACATACAAGTAGTACATACAACTAGTACATACAACTAGTACTACAACTAGTACATTGAACCACTACATTCTCATATAATTAGTTCATATAAATAGTACATAAAACTAGAACATACTACTAGTACATACAACTAGGACATACAACTAGTACTACAACTAGGACATAAAACTAGTACACAAAACATTAAACTAGTACATATAATTAGTACATAAAACTAGTACGTACAACTAGTATATATAACCAGTACATACACATATAACTAGTATATATAAACTGTACATAAAACTATAACATACAACTGGTACATACAACTA
This sequence comes from Chondrosia reniformis, assembly GCA_947172415.1. NCBI lineage: Eukaryota > Metazoa > Porifera > Demospongiae > Chondrillida > Chondrillidae > Chondrosia > Chondrosia reniformis. The sequence continues at coordinate 3,416,426 of OX359202.1, read as the reverse complement.
CTACATTAAACTAATACATACAACTAGTACATACAACAATTACACACAATTAGTAAATACAATTAGTACATATAACTAGTACATACAACTAGTATATATAACCAGTAAATACAGATATAACTAGTACATATAAACAGTACATAAAACTAGAACATACAATTAGTACAAACAAATGATACCTAAATATACAACTAGTAACTAGTAAATGCAACTAATAGATATAATTAGTACATACAACTAGTAATTATATCTAGCACATACAACAACTACACACAACTAGTATATACAATAAGTACATATAACTAGTACATACGCCCAGGCTACATACAACTAGAAACTTGTACAGACAACTAGTAGAGACAAATAGTAACTAGTACATACAACTAGTATATACAACTAGTACATTAAACTAGTACAAACAACTAGTACACACAACTAATACATTCAACTAGTACTACCACTAGTTAATAGAACCATAGACACATGAAAGAACGGGACTGACAAGGCAAACCGAAAATCCATATAAATTCCCTATCTCCAATATTGTACAAGGTTCGTACAGCTTCCCTATCCAAAGAAAGGTGTTTCACAGACGGATATACTTCAAATAAAACGTATGCAGTCGGCTTCTTTCGATGTACCCGCCGCATACCTAGCGGAAACCATACGACTCATAAGTGTCTGTGACAACGTAAAATTTGCACCTTCGTAGGACACTCGTACATCGAGATCATTTGCTCCCAATGGAAGACTTTTCGAACGAACCAACTTGGGAGCGAAGGATTTCTTCCTGTGAAACGTTTTTTGTTAGTCCAATGGTATGGATATATAGTGCCATCAGTAGTGCATTGCTTAGGCAGTGATTTATCGCGACCCTTGTATCCTTGCAGTAAGAAATGCCTTGAGCTAAGCCCTTACTGACGAAAGGAAAAAAGGCTGGGCACAGGAGTACTGCTGAGTTCTCCTCTGCCCAGATTTCCTTTAGTACACCTGTGCGTGCATGCAGAATGCATTTTATGTCAGTATGATACTAATACTAGTCAAAATAAATGAAAAAAAGGATATAATTATAAAATGTTCATTTTAGATGTCCTCCCAAAGATACACTCTTCACCGTCCCTTTTCCTTTGTCTATCTTGTACGGTTCGAGCATCTGTTTTGCATGTTCATGTCCACGTATGGTCATCCACAAAGTAATTACTTCCTTCAAAAGTATGCCGGCCTTCTCCTGAGGCAACTCGCTTGACAAATCATGCCAGTCAGTAACAATTTGTCATCCTTCAAAATGTAAGCATGAACAGCCACAGTGTCCACATTACCTCCTAGTAAATGCCGTGGAAGTATACCCCTCATTCGTTGCCGTAAAAAGACAAAGACATCATCCTTGACTTCAAAAAGGCCTCCCCTATTAATAGTTCGCGTCCACTCTTGTGTGTAGGCAAATAGGTCGTCCCCTGCACCGACAACAGCCATTTCACTCAAGCAATCCAGAACGCTGGGATCTTCTTGGGTGTCTTTCTTTTCGTGTACTTTCATCAACATAAAAGGTACATAGCCTGCCATGTAGCGAATGATGTTTCCCTCATCAGTCCCCAACTCTTCACAGGTGCTCAACATAGATGGCTCTGGCTGTTTCTCCTTCTTTGAATCATGGTCTATGCATGCAACCAAAGCCTGATTGAATAACAGCCTCTTCACAGTCTGTGCCTAAATCACGTCAAGGTGAGGCAAACTGAGAATGGCATGAAAATCATTCCACAGCTTATTCAGCTCTACTGCCCTGGCCTGGTAAACATTTGATATGATCGCTCCCTACGCAAGTCCACTGACGCCGCTGGCTTCACAATACATTGATTAATGAGCTGAAAAAGGGCTTTACAAAATCGCTGGAACTGTTCCTGCCGCTCTTCTGCACGAATTGCCCGCTTGAAACCATCAACTTCTTCTTCTTGCCTCTTTCCCTTCCACCAAGTTAGAGCATATTCCACTCCCCAAACCGTTCAAAACATCGATATATCATTTGCATTCGCTGTTGTACATCGGCATGGCTGCCATTATCATTGCTAATGAAACACGTGACCTGAACGACCCCCTGGCAACTTCCGGTTTGCGTTGCCAGTCCCGTGTCTGTGATAGAACTAGTACATATAACCAGTATATATAACTAGTACATACAACTGGCACATTTAACCAGTACATACACCTATGACTAGTTCATATAAATAGTATATAAAACTAGAACTACTACTAGTACATACACCTAGTATAAACATACAATTAGTATATATAACAAGTACATAAAACTAGTACATACAACAAGTAAAAATAACTAGTACATACAACTACTTACTAGAACATATATACAACTATTACATACAACTAGTATATACAAAGTAAAAAAACTAGTACATACAACTAGTACATACAACTAATACCTATATATACAAATAGTTACTAATACATACAAGTAGTAGATATAACTAGTACATACAACTAGTTACTACAACTAGTAATTATAACTAGCACATACAACAATTACACACAATTAGTAAATACAATAAGTCCATATAACTAGTTCATACACCTAGACTACATACAACTAGAAACTAGTACATACAACTAGTACATACAACTAGTAACTAGTACATACAACTAGTAAATTCAACTAGTACTACCACTAGTCAATAGAACTAGTACATATAACCAGTAAATATAACTAGTACATACAACTAGCACATTTAACCAGTACATACACATATAACTAGTTCATATAAATAGTACATAAAACTAGAACTAATACTAGTACAAACAACTAGTACATACAACTAGTACTACACCAAGGACATAAAATTAGTATATATAACTAGTAAATATAACTAGTACACACACTTAGACTACATACAACTAGAAACTAGTACATTCAACTAGTATATACAACTAGTAACTAGTACATACTACTAGTACATACAATTAGTACATATAACTAGTACATACAACTAGTACATATAACCAGTACATACACATCACACTAGTATATATAAACAGTACCTAAAACTAGAACAAACTATTAGTACATACAATTAGTACATATAACAATTACATAAAACTAGTACATACAACAAGTACCTACAACTATTACATTACTAATATATCCAATTAGTCTATACAACTAGAACATATAACAAGATTTAACTAGTACATACAATTAGTACAAACAAATAGAACATGAACTACTACTTAGAATTGAGTACATACAACTAGAACCTTTAATTAGTAAACTAGTCCTAGTTCATACAACTACAACATTAAACTAGTAACGAGTACGAACAACTAGTACATACAACTAGTACATTGAAAAAGTACCAACAATTAGTACATACAACTAGTGCATACAACTAGACCACACAACTAGTACTACAATTAGGATATATAACTAATACATACTTACTTTAGTTGTACATACAACTGGAATGTGCAACTTGTACTCACAACTAGACCACACAACTAGTAACTAGTCATTACATCTAGTACATTCAACTAATACATACAACTAGTAAATACAACTAGTTCATACAACTAGTAAATGCAACTAGTACATACAACAATTACACACAACTGGTACGTACAACTAATACTTAAAACTAGTACCTACAACTAGTACATACAACTAGTATCTAGGCCATAAAAACATACCTTCTTAGTACCTAGTATAACTAGTATTAGAACCTACAAAGAGAACATGCAACTAATACACACAACCAGTACTTTAAACTAGTACATTTAACTAGTAAACTCAACTACTACATATGACTAGTACATACACAAAAAGAGTACACACAATAAGTACATACAACTAGTAACTACAACTATTACAAATAACTAGTATATACAACAATTACACACAACTAGTACATACAAGTAGTAAATATAATTGCATACAACTAGTACATATAACTGGTATATACAATTAGTACATTCAAAGAATTACAAGTACATACAACTAGTTCATACAACTAGTACATACAACTAATTCATACAACTAGTACATACAACTAATTCATACAACTAGTACATACAACTAGTACATACAACTAGTAAATATACTTAGTACGTTCAACTAGTTACTAGTACATATATAAAAGAAGTACATACAACTAGTACCTATGTATACAACTATATTCTAGTACACACAACTAGTACATACAAGTAGTAAATATAATTGCATACAACTGGTACATATAACTGGTATATACAATTAGTACATTCAAAGAATTACTAGCACATACAACTAGTTCATACAACTAGTACACACAACTAGTACATGCAACTATTAACTAAAACTTGTAAATATAACTAGTACATAGAACTTGTACATATAACTAGTACATACAACTAGTACATACATCTAGTCCATAAAACTAGTACATACAACTAGTCCATAAAACGAGTACACACAACAAAACCATACAACTAGTAGCCAGTACATACAACTATTACATACAACTAGTTCATACAACTAGAATATTCAACTAGTCACTACAACTAGTATATATAACTAGTAAATACAACAATTACACACAACTAGTACATTCAACTAGTACTTGCAACTAGTAACTACCACAAGTAAATATAACTAGTACATACAACATTATAAACCACTATTACATACAACTATTACATAAAACTAGTACATATAGTTATTACATGGAACTAGTACATACAACTGGAACATGCAACTTGTACACCCAACTAGACCACACAACTAGAAACTAGTCAGTACATCTAGTACATTCAACTAATACATACTTTGAAACAAAAGCCTTTACGGAGAACCTTGTTACTTCTTGCCTTAGTTTACTAAGGCAAGGAGTATCTGGTTTGGACAACCCTCAGTCAGTTATGTTTTCCTTTCTTCGGGTTTTTAGCCAGAGGCCTCGACTTTGCCTTCTTCCGGCAGCAGCAGACATGTGCGCGTCGGGCCAAAGTTGATGGTCATAATGGGAGGGAGTACCTCCATACACCAATCCACCACTGCTTTCCAGAAGTCGACAGGAAAGGACTGGGACAGGACTACTTATCGTCCAGGCCCCAATCCCAACAGATAGATGTCGCCTCAATATCCTCACAGCCGAACAGAGAACAGTTCTCTGCATGGCTCTCATCACTTCTACTGCACTTTTTGACTACTTTGGAATTCCCCTAAGGTCTTCCAGGAGCATCTCCACTGTCCCCAAAGCACCAATTATCATCGGGACTACCTTAATTTGGTGGCCCCTAAAGTGTTTACTCATGTCAGCTGCCAGCTTCTGGTACTTTTGGAACTTCTCTTGCCATCTTCCATTAATATTGCTGTCAGTAGGAACTGACATCTCAATAATGAAGATGGACTTACATAGCCGATCCTCAACCACTAAGTCTGGCCTTCTTTCTGTCATTTCTTCATCTGTAGGGATACTAGGATCCCACAAGATTTTGACAGACCTATTCTCATAGACTGGTTTTGCTTCTAGTTTGTACCAGGGCTCTTCCTGCTTGAATCCATATTCTTTCAACAGTCTCCACAACACTATCAGTATTGCCCGGTCATGTCTCTCTTTGTAGAGAGAAAATCCCTTGGGCTCACACATGTTAGTATGCGTTTGACCGTTTCCATAGCCTTGCCACCTTCTCTGCACATCAGGAGGTTAGAATTCCTCAGAATCCTATTTTGGTACCACCTAGTGTGCAGCACATCATCTTGGGCTGCGAGAATCAGAGCCTCAGTTTGAGGTCTGAGTCTCCCATCAGAAAGCCACACATACGACTCACTATTTGTGACTTGTCTGTGGTATGAGACCTGGTGAGATTTTTTGGCTAGGTCACTTTTTAACCTTTCAGTCTGAGCCTCCCAGAGCTCACGTGAAACTCTCCTCCATTCTCTTACACTATTTTGTGAGGGATCTGTCTTTAGCCACATTTCAGGTTCTGGCGATAAGGAGTCTCCTTTGAAGAGTCCCCTGTTATCTCCTTTGAAGAGTCCCCTGTTATATTAAACAGGGGTGCTCCTAACCACCTTCCCCGCAGTCCTCAACTCAAGCACAGTAGCCCAGTGTTTGGAGAAGAGCTCTATAGACCTCCGGATCCAACCTGGGCACTTGATGGTTTTTAGCACCTTCATCACCCACTTGTGAGGGACTCTGTCGTATGCCTTCTCATAATCGATCCATGCCACACTAAGTGGCTTGCCCATAATTTGGCATCTAGACCGATTAATTGATCCAGCAATAGACAGTCCACACAGCGCCACCTCCCTTTCCTCATGGCTCGTTGAGCCATAGGTACAAGATCATTAGTGTAGGTGTAAGTGAGTAATTCTGATGCAATGTATGCTGTGACAGCCTTGTACATTGTGTTGAGACACGCAATAGGTCGGTAGTTGGCCGCACCTTTCGGGTCACCTTTTTGGGGATGAGTAGAGTGCGACCCCTTGTAAGCCAGTCTGGGACTGACAGATCTCTGCTCACTACCCTCCGTAGTACATCTGCAAAGGCAGACTGTGAAGAGGGGAGTGCTTTCCACCAAAAAGTGTTGACGCCATCCGGCCCAGGGGCTGACCAGCTTTTTGCTTTTCTCAAGGCTTTCCTCAGTTTAGTCTCATCAATGCTATCGGGACCTTCAGAGGAGGTTCTACCCACCCTCTTTTTGGTTTCCTTTAGCCATTCTTTCACCCCTGGGTCGTCTCTGTTGACCTTACCAGCAGTACCTACAATCTTTGTCCAAAAGTCTCTTACTACCTCAATTGAGGGAGCTTCATTGGAGGTTGGAACATTGCCATTCATCCGGAACTTCCTTTGGGTATTCCAAAGGTGGTTTTGTTCCTGGAATTTCCTGTGTTCAGCCAATCTTCGCTCTTGTAGGGTCCAGACCCTGAGTTTCCCCAGTGTCTGTTCCCGAGCTCTGATCAGCACATTCAGGTTAAATGAATGTAACTCCCTCCTAAGCTTACTTTGGAGAACTTGCTGGCGTTTGGTCATAGGATTATTTCTCTGTTGACGCGCTATTTCCACATCCAACCAGGCAAGCAGTCTTCTAAACCTAAGGCCTTTGGCCTTCCTGTAAATTATGTGACCTTCCTGTCTCTTACTTCCCTTCTGATTATCTGATTTCCTTCCCTGGTTGCATGGCTGCGATTCGTAGGTTTTTTTTCCCCTCACAGCCATAGCAACAGAGTAGACTAGGCAGTTCAGGTGCCAGGCTGACCTAGGGCCTTCCTGCCACTCTTTCTCCACCCAATCATGGCCTCCTGAAGCAGTGCCGTATCAACATGGTTGAACCGCACCACCCCTCAGGGTTTTCTATCAGAGAAATCTCCAGGTTTCTGTCGGAGACAGGCATCTTTTCCTTTGCCTAGAAGTTGCATCAGTTGATCATTGCCACTTGTCCTGGGACTAGGATGATCATTTGTAAGAGTTTCAACAGGGGCTGAAGGCAGCTCACCATTTTGTTCAGTCACAGCCTGAACTTTGTGAAGCTCCCCTTGCCCCTGGGCTCCCACACCTTCCTCCACAGTCTCAGTTAGGGTGGCTAAACCACAAGAGTCAGGTTCCACAAGGTTTAGTCTCGAGAGACCTTGACCTCTTCGGATTCTACTAATTCTCTAGTGCTACCTTTGTGGTTTTATGGTGTGGCATTTTAGCATTCCAAGCCTAGTACAACCGCTCGGCATACCCCTTTTCCATGGGCTTACTTTCTCGGTAGAGCTCCATGAGGATATTATCCCTCTGAAGGTTCCAGATCACCCCTTGGATCCTTCTCCTTCTAGAGGCACCTTGCGGTGCATCATTAACCAAATCTAGATCTCGGCTACCAGTTACTTGCAGTACTCCATCTTCTACCAAGTTCCTTTTGGCTTGGAAGGCAAGGGTTCGACCGGTCTGAGGCAAATGTGGGTACTTGCTCAGACATTCCCACTCTAAACGCTTCTGATAGCCACCTCTTTTGGGTTCAGATCACTCATAGCAATCAATTAGTGCCCTAACCATTTCCTCGGTCCAAAATGCTGGTTGGCCCATAATACATTCAGGTACATCTACCTGTGAGGCACCAGTGGAATCACCTATTCTGGTTGACCCAGGGCTTTCTTCACCACTGGTGCACCTAGGCCACAGCCTGTCTTGAAAATTGTCATTCTCATGGCACAACGTATCCCAGTGAAGCTGCCAGATGGGGCTTAGCCCATGCTGACAGGGAGGATGATTTAGCCACAGGATGCCACATGAGGGGCTAAGCACCCTGCTCCGTTGGGGGGGTTGAACTGGACAATACCCATCCTCTTGTTAGCTCGGAACCACGGCCTCCAATTCCCACAATAGGGAATTCAACTAATACATATAACTAGTAAATACAACTAGTTCACACAACTAGTAAATGTAATTAGTACATACAACAATTACACACAATTGGTACGTACAACTAATACTTTAAATTAGTACCTACAACTAGTACATACAACTAGTATCTAGGACATAAAAAAAGTACCTACTTAGTACCTAGTATAACTAGTATTAGAACCTACAACGAGAACATGCAACTAGTACATACAACCAGTACTTTCAACTAGCACATTTAACTAGTACACACAACTACTACATATGACTAGTACATACACATATAAATTGTACATATAAAGAGTACATACAACTAGTACATATAACTATTACAAACCCCTAGTATATAGAACTACTATATAAAACTAGTACATACCACTACTACATAAAACTATATAGTACATAAAACTAGAAAATACAACTAGTACATACAACTAGAACATACAACTTGTAACTAGTACTTACAACTAGTGCATACAACTAGTGCAAGGAAGAAAAGACTACTGTATCTTCATCTAAAGCTCTCTTTAGGTTTAGTTCCCCTATAGGCTCTTTTTACAGAATAGGCATATAGCATGTAGGAAAATGGTATCTTAGATTTTTCATACAACTAGTGCATACAACTATTACACACACATAGTACATTAAACTAGTACATATAACTAGTACATACATCTAGTACATACAATTATTCAATATAATTAGTACATACAACTAGTATATATACCCAGTATATACACATATAACTAGCGCATGTAAACCTACCTAAAACGAAAACATACTACCAGTAGTTACAACTAGTACATACAATTAATACATATAACAAATACATAAAACTAGTACATACAACTAATACCTACGATTAGTACATAACCAGTACATATAATTAGTACATACAACTATTACATAGAACTATTACATACAACTACTACATACAACTAATACATACAACTATTACATACAACTAGTACATACAACTAGTACATACAACTAGTGCATACAACGAGTACTAGAACTAGTACATAAAACTAGTATATATAACCAGTACATATAACTAGTACATACAATTAGTACATATAATTAGTACATACAACTAGTACATATAACCAGGACATACACATATAACTAGTACATATAAAAAGTACATAAAAAAGAACATACTACTATAGCTAGTACATACAACCAGTACATACAATTAGTACATTCAATTAGAACATGCAACTACTACTTACAATTGAGTACATACAACTAGAAACTCCAACTAGTAAATATTACTAGTCCTAATATATACAACTTGAACATACAACTAGTAACGAGTACTTACAACGGGTACATAAAACTAGTACATACAACTAGTACATTCAACCAGTACTACAACTACTATATAAAACTAGTATATATAACCAGTGCATAAAACTAGTCTCTAGTACATACAACTAATACATACAACTACTTCTTAAAACTTGTACATACAACTAGTACATGCAACTAGTATCTGGTACATACAACTAGTATATCAGGGAGTACAGTAGTACTCCCTATGTAGGGATGACGGGTTTTTTCCGTTTTCCCCATACATCGGTATAGGAGCAAAATCCCGAAATAAGCTGAAAATTGACAAAACAGGCCTATGTATAGCTAAATATACAATATACATACTCCAAATAGACCTTAAAGGCAAACCAACATTTCCCGCTGGCGAAATGATAAACTTTTAAAATCCTAATTTTTGTCTTCTTCATATGCTTCTTCTTATTCTTCTTCGCCAGCCATAACTTAAAAACTATATTAGCTTTTGGACTAATTGATAAATGAAACTGCTGCAAATTTTCCGAGCTGTATTCTTTTGTAGAAGTGAGAGCGATAAGGCATGACGGTTTTCATGACCCTAGAGTCAAGGCCTCAATTAAGTCGCCATTTTAATGACGTCGTATTAAGTCGAAAATGCGACACCAAAATGGGGTTAAATACAATCAAATTCCTAGCTTATGCTCCATAAAAAGTACAGAAACTAGAGAACAATAATTTTTTTTACAAAATTAGTGAAGATGTAGGGATTGTACAAAAAGCCCAGAAACAGGAAAGGGATGTTACACAGAGAAGCATTAGCTATATGCATGAATCCTACAAGCAAGGGTGTTGCATGATTCATGCATACATAGCTAATGCTTCACTGTGTAACATCCTTCCCTGTTTCTGTGCTTTTTGTACCAACCCTAAATATTCACTACTTTTGTAGTAAACTTTTGTTGTTCTCTATAAAACTATTACATACAATTAGTACCTATAACTAGTACATAATTATTACATAGAATTAGTACATACAACTAGTACATTCAACTAGTACATACAATTAGTACATAAAACAAGTACATACAGCTAGTACTACAATTAGTACATATAACTAGTACATACAACTAGTACATACAACTTTTACATATAACCAGTACATACATATATAACTAGAAAATATTACTAGTACATACAACTAGACTACATACAGCTAGTACATACAACCAGTAACTAGTTTATACAACTAGTGCACAAAACTTAAAATTGTACATATAAATAGTACATAAAACTAGTACATACAACTAGTACATAGAACGTGTTCATACAACTAGTAACTACAACTATTAAATATAACTAGTACATACAACAATGGCACACAACAAGTATATACAACGAGTACATAGAACTCCATACATACAGATAGTTACTAGTACATACAATTAGTACATACAACTAATACATAAACTAGGACATACAACTACTACATAGAAATAGTACATACAAGAAGTTACTACTATATACAACTAGTAAAAACAACTACTACCTATAAATACAACTAGTTACTAGTACATACAACTAGTACATACAACTAGTAAATAAAACTAGTAAATATAACTAGTATATACATAATGCAATTACACACAATTAGTACGTACAACTAGTACATATAATTGCAACATACAACTAGCATATACAACTAGTATCTAGTACATATAACTACATAAAACTAGAACATACAACTAGTACATATAATTAAAATATGCAGATAATTACTGGTACATACAACTAGTACATACAACTAGTACATACAACTGGTACATACAACTAGGACATGTAGATAATTATTAGTACATACATCTAGCCATACAACTAGTACATACAACTAGTTAGTAGTACAGCCTACTAGTACATACAACTGATACATACAACTAGTAACTACAACTAGTAAATTTAACTAGTACCAGTAACAATTACAAACACTACGTATGCACAATTACTATATATACCTAGTACATACAACTAGTATAAACAACTTGTATCTAGTGCATAAAACTAGTAAATATATCTAGTACATAAAACAATTACTCAACTAGAACATACAAGTAGAACATATAACTACATACAAATAGTACATACGACTAGTAAAAACAACTAATACATCCAACTAGTACATAAAACCAGTAAATACAACTAGTACACACAAAGAGTACATACAACTAGACCACACAATTACTAACATATAACTAGTACACACACGTATGACTAGTACATATAAATAGTACATATATCTAGTATATACCACTAGTCAATACAACTAGTACATACAACTAGTTCTAAAACTAGTACATAGAATTAGTTCATAGACGAGTACTTCATAACTAGTACATACAACTAGTACTTACAATTAGAACATATGTCTAGAACATGCACATATTACTAGTATATAAATTGTATATACAACTAGTACATGCAATTAGATCATTAAACTAGAACTACAACTAGTACATAGAACTATTACATACAGCTAGTACATTCAACTAAAACCTAAAACTAGTACATACAAGTAGTCCACACAACTTGTACATACAACTATATAGTACTACAACTAGGACATAAAACTAGTACAAATAACTAATAAATATAACTAGTACATATACCTCGACTACATACAACTAGAAATTAGTACGTACAACTAGTACACACAACTAGTAACTAGTACATACTACTAGTACATACAATTAGTACATATAACTAGTACATACAACTAGTACATACAACTAGTAACTAGTACATACTACTAGTACATACAATTAGTACAAATAACTAGTACATGCAACTAGTACATATAAACAGTACATAAACTAGAACAAACTACTAGTACAAACAACTAGTACGTACAACGACTACCTACAACTACTACATTACTAGAACATCCAATTAGTCCATACAACTGGAACATACAACGAGATATAACTTGTACATACAATTAGTACAGAGAATTAGAACATGCAACTACTACGTACTTAGAATTGAGTACATACAACTAGAACCTATAATTAGTAAACTAGTCCTAGTACATACAACTACAACATAAAACTAGTAACGAGTACGAACAAATAGTATATATAACCAGTACATACAACTTGTAACTACAACTAGTACATATAACTACAAAAAACTAGTATTTAAAACTAGTAAATACAGATTGTTACTAGTACATACACCTAGTAAATACAACTAGTCCAGTACATATAACTATTACATGAGCTAGTACATGAAACTAGTACATATAACAAGTACATACAACTAGTACATACAACTAGTACATAAAACTAGTAAAAGAACTAGTAAATATAACTAGCATCCAACAATACACACAATTAGTGAATACAAGTACTACATATAACTACATACAACTAGTACATACAGCTAGTACATAAAACTACTACATAAAACTAGTACATACAACTACCATATATATCTAGTTTCTAGTACATACATCTAGTACATAACCCTAGTACATATAACTAGTACATACAACTAGAACATACAACAATTACACACAACTAGTACATAAAACTAGGATTTAAAACTACACACCAGTAGTACATAAAACTAATACAAGGAACTAGTAAATACGGATTGTTACTAGCACATACACCTAGTACATACAAGTTGTACATACAACTAATACATATAACTAGTACATACAAATAGTATCTACAACAAGAACATACAACAATTATACACAACTAGTACATACAACTAGGATTTAAAACTACATACAAGTAGTACATATAACTAGTACATATAACTAATCTATACAACTAGTACTAATAACCAGTAAATGCAAATATAATTAGTACACATATATAGTACATAAAACTAGAACATATTACTAGTACATACATATAGTATATACATACAAGTAGTGCATACAATCTCTACATACATTTATATAGTACATATAACTAGTAGATACAAGTTTTCACTAGAATATATATACAACTAGCCCTTACAACTAGAACATACAACAAGTACATACAACTAGTAAATACAGATTGTTACCAGTGCTTACACCTAGTACATACAACTAGTACACACAGCTAATACATATGCCTTGTACAAACAAATAGTACATACAACATTTACAGACAGCTAGTATATACAACTAGTATATATAGCTACATACAACTAGTACATACAACTAGTAAATACAGATTGTTACCAGTGCTTACACCTAGTACATACAACTAGTACATACAGCTAATACATATGCCTTGTACAAACAAATAGTACATACAACAATTACAGACAGCTAGTATATACAACTAGTATATATAGCTACATACAACTAGTACATACAACTAGTAAATACAGATTGTTACCAGTGCTTACACCTAGTACATACAACTAGTACATACAGCTAATACATATGCCTTGTACAAACAAATAGTACATACAACAATTACAGACAGCTAGTATATACAACTAGTATATATAGCTACATACAACTAGTACATACAACTAGTAAATACAGATTGTTACCAGTGCATACACCTAGTACATAAAACTAGTTCATAAAACTAATACATATGACTAGTACACACAACCAGTACACACAACTAGTGCATACAACAATTACACAAAACTAGTATATACAACTAGTACATATAACTACATACAAGTAGTACATCCAACTAGCACAAACAACTAATAAATACACATTGTTACTAGTACATACACCTAGTACATACAAGCAGTACATACAACTTATACATTTAACTAGTACATACAACTACCTACTAGTATATACAACTAGAACACACAATTAGTACATACAACTAGTACATACAACAATTACTCACAACTAGTACATACAACTAGTACATATACCTACAAAGAACTTGTACATACAACTAGTACATACAACTACTACATAAAACTAGTAAATACAGATTATTACCAGTTGATACACATAGTACATACAACTAAACCATACAACTAGTACATACAACTAGTAAATATAACTACATACAAGTGGTACATACAACTAGTACTTGCAACTAGCAAATACAGATTGTTACTAGTACATTCACATTGTGCATACAACTAGTACATACAACTTGTACATATAACTAATACATACAACCACCTACTAGTATATATATACAACTAGGAAATACAATTAGTATATACAACTAGTACATACAACAAGTACATACAACTAGTACACACAAATATTATGTAAAACCAATACGTACAAATGTATAGTACATACAACTAGTACTTCAACTAGGACATAGAACTAGTACATATAAATAATCCAAACAAATAGGACACATAAGCGGTACTTACACATATAACTAGTACATAGATATAGTACATAAAACTAGAACATATTACTAGTATAAACAGCTAGTATAAACATAAAAGTTATACATACAACCTCTACATACAACTATTACATATAACTAGTAGATACAGGTACTTACTAGAATATATATACAACTAGTATTTACAACTAGAACATACAACAAGTACATACAACTAGTACACACAGTTAGTCCATACAACTAGTACAATCAGCTAGTACATACAACTAGTACATACAACTAGTACATACAAATAGTACATGATACTAGTACGTACAACTAGTATATACAGCCAGTACATACAACTAATACATACAGCTAGTACATACAACTAGGAAATACAACTAGTACAAATAGCTATATACAACTGGTACATACAACTAGTACATACAACTAGTATAGACAACTAGTAAATACTGATGTTTACCAGTGCATACACCAAGTACATGCAACTAGTACATACAACTAATACATATGACTAGTACATACAACTAGTATATATAACTAGTACATACAAAATTATACACAACTAGTACATAACAACAATTACATACAACTAGTACATACAAAATTATACACAACTAGTACATAACAACATTTACATACAACTAGTACATACAACTAATACAAATGACTAGTACATACAACTGGTATATACAACTAATACATACAAGTAGTACATACAACTAGTACATACAACTAGGAAATACAGAAATTTTCAAGTAAATACATCTAGAACATACAACTAGTATATACAACTAGTACATATAATAGTACATGCGACAACTTACTATTACATACAACTAGTACATACAATTAGTACATACAACTAGTTCATACAGCTAGTACGTACAACTAGTACATGATACTAGTACGGACAACTAGTACACACAGCTAATACATATGACTAGTACATACAACAATTATATACACCCAACTAGTACATTCAAAAAGTACATATACCTACATACAACTAGTACATTCAACTGGTACATAAAACTAGTACATACAACTAGTAAATACAGATTGTTACCAGTAGATAGACCTAGTATATACAATTAGTAAATACAACTGCAACAATTATACACAACTAGTAAATTCAACTAGTACATATAACTACCTACAAGTAGTACATCCAACTAGTCCATACAACTAGTAAGTACACATTGTTACTAGTACATACGCCTTGTACATACAACTAGTACTTGCAATAAGTACATAAAACTAGTACATTCAACTACTTACTAGTACATAAAACTAGTACATACAATTAGTACATACAACTAGTTCATACAGCTAGTACATACAACTAGTACATGATACTAGTACTTACAACTATTTCATACGGATAGTACATGCAACTAGTAGATACAACAATTACACACAACTAGTACATACAACTAGTACATATAGCTATATACAACTAGTATGTACAAGTAGTACATACAACTAGTACATACAACTAGTAAATACAGATTGTTACCAGTACATCCACCTAGTGCAAACAACTTATACATAAGAATAGTCCATACAACTAGTACATACAATAAGTACATAAAACTAGTTCATACAGATAGTACATACAACTAATACATGATACTAGTGCGTAAAACTAGTACCTACAGCCAGTACACACAACTATTACATTCAACAATTAAACACAACTAGTCCATACAATTAATACATACAACTAGTTCATACAGTTATTACACACACCTAGTACATGATACTAGTACGTGCAACTAGTATATACAGCTAGTACATATAACTAGTACAAACAACAATTACACAAAACTAGTACATACAACTAGTACATACAACTAGTACATATAGCTAAATACAACTAGTGCATACAACTGGTACATATAGCTAAATACAACTAGTGCATACAACTAGGACATACCACTAGTATATGCAACTAGTAAATACAGATTGTTACCAGTACATACACCTAGTACACACAACTAGTACATACAGCTAGTTCATACAGCAGCTACATATAACTAATACAAATAACTACTTACTAGAACATGTATACAACTAGTACATACAACAACTCCATGCAACTAGTACAAGCAACTATTAAATACAACTAGTACATAAAACTAGTAACTACAACTAGTAAATATAAGTAGTACATACAACAACATATATACAACTAGTTCAAATAACTAGTACAACAACTAGCACATACAGATAGTTACTAGTACATATAACCAGTAAATACACATATAACTAGTACATATAAACGGTTCAAAAAAACTGGAGCATACTACTAGTACATACAACTAGTACATACAACTAGTAGTACAACTAGGACATAAAACTAGTACATACAACTAGTACATATAACCACTACATACACATATAACTAGTACATATAAACTTTATATAAAACTAGAACATACTAGTAGTACATAAAACTAGAACATACTACTATTACATACAACTAGTAGTTCAACTAGAACATAAAACTAGTACATACAACTAGTACGTACAACCACTAAATACACATATAACTAGTACATATAATTAGTACCTACACATAGACTACATATCTCAGAAACCAATGCATACAACTAGTACATACAACTAGTTCATACAACTAGCACACACAACTAGTACATTAAATTAGTACATATAATTAGTACATAAAATTAATACATACACTTAGTACATATAACTAGTACATACAACTAGTGCATTCAACTAGTACATAGAACTAGTACATACAACTAGTAAATACAACTAGTACATCCATCTAGTTACTAGTATGTACAACTTGTACATATAAACACTACACACACATATAACTAATACATATAAACGGTATATAAAACTAGAACATGCTACTAGTACATAAAACTAGAACATACTACTATTACATACAACTAGTACGTACAACTAGTAGTTCAACTAGGACATAAAACTAGTACATACAACTAGTGCGTATAACCAGTAAATACACATATAACTAGTACATAAAATAAGTACATACACCTAGGCTACATACAACCAGAAACTAGTACATACATCTAGTTCACACAACTAGTGCATAAAACTAGTACATACAACTAATACATACAACTACTTCCTAGTGCGTACAACTATTACATACAATTAGAACATACAATTAGTACATACATCTAGTGCATTCAGCTAGAACATACAACTAGTACATACAACTAGTAGTTCATCTAGGACATAAAACTAGTACATACAACTAGTACGTATAACCAGTACATACACAAATAACTAGTACCATATAATTAGTACATACACCTAGACTACATACAACCAGAAACTACTACAGACAATTCGTATATACAACTAGTTCATACAACCAGTACACATAACATAGTACATTAAACTAGTACATATAACTAGTACATAAAACTAATACATACAATTAGTACATATAACTAGAACATACTACTTTTACATACAACTAGTCCATACAACTAATAGTTAAATTAGGACATAAAATTAGTTCATGCAACTAGTACGATGAACCGGTTCATACACATATAACTAGTACATAAAAATAGTACATTCACCTAGACTACATTCTACCAGAAACTAGTACAAACGACTAATTCATACATCTAGTTAGTAGTACATACAATTAGTACATACAAGAAGTACATATAAGTAGTGCATACAGCTAGTAAATACAATTATTATATACAACAATTACACACAACTAGTACATAGAACTAGTCCATATAACTACATAAAGGAAGTACATACAACTAGTACAAACAACTAGTAAATACAGATTGTAACTAGTACATACACCTAGTACATAGAACTAGTACATGCAACCAGTACATATAACATCTACAAACAACTAGTACATATAAACAGTACATACACATATAACTAGAACATATGAACGGTAGATAAAACTAGAACATACTAATTGTGCATACAACTAGTACATACAACTAGTAGTACAAATAGGACATAAAACTAGTACAAACAACTAGTATGTATAACAACTACATACACATATAACTAGTACATATAAACGGTATACAAAACTAGAACAAACTACTAGCACATAAAACTAGAACATACTACCATTACATAAAACAAGTACATACAAATAGCTTTGAAGATTTCTGTGTGGCTAGGTGTATTCATGCTTCAGAATCTGGAACTGCACTAGCCAAGGGATTGGGACAGATGTCGCTTGTCAATGATTACCAAACGTTTCGACCCAATCTCGGGTCTTCATCAGTGGTAGTGAGATTACAGGGCAAGGTGACTTATATATCGGTAGGGGGAGGGGCAGGTGAGATGGCTGTGGGCGGGAAAATAATGGGTGGGAAACTGGTAAAATAAACAGTGCAGTGAGTAAGGAATAAATAGGTAAATGAGAGGAAAAACTAAGTAATGGAAAAAAAAGGGAAGGAGGGGGTTGCAGGAAATGAGGAGGAACATCATGCAGTGAAAGTGTGTAACTGGATGGGTCAAGGGGTGGGTGGGGCTTGACTAGTCTGAGGATCTGAGCTGGCGGACGAGGAGGTCATAAACCGGGGGGAGGTTGCCTTCATCTCTTTTCATTGTGTTCAATTCAGATCGGATGTGCCACAATTCCAGCAGGCATCTCTGGTGATATTGCTGCTGAATATCCATCACTGTGGCACCCTCCCAGTCAATGTCGTGCAACTCCTGTGCAGCATGTTCTGCCACTGCCGACTGTGCCAGGTGTCCACTCACTAGAGCCCGTTTGTGTTCCTTCAGCCGTTGGGCCAGTGTTCTGCCAGTCTGGCCTACATACACTCTGGGGCAACCGCTGCAGGGGATCCTGTAGATCACCCCTGCCTTCTGCTGGAAAGGGACCCGGTCCTTCAAATTGACCAGTGCCTGTCTCAGAGTCCGGTGTGGTCTGAAGCAGGTACGGATCTTCAGCGGGGAGAGGATGCGCCGAATGGATTCCGACAGATGCTTAACGTAAGGGATGACCACCACGGCTTTGGGAGTGTCCAGTTCTGGAGGGGGAGTGGAGTGGGGTGTCGGGTGCCAGTTCTTCTTCACCAGTGCAGTGGGATAACCATTGCTGTTGAGGGCTTCAGTGATCCGTCTCTTCTCAACATCTCTGTCTGGGGCACTCCCGCAGATACGATCTGCCCGGGTGAGTAGTGTCCGAGCCACTGCCACTTTGTGCGCTAGAGGATGGTGGGAGTCAAAGTCCAGGTACCGGTCTGAGTGGGTCTTCTTTCTGAAGACTGTGGTGGTCAGTGAGCCATCACCGTTTCGAGTCACCCTGGTGTCTAGGAATGGGAGTGATCCCTCCTGTTCCATCTCAATTGTGAACTTGATGGTTGGTTCAATAGAATTGAGGTGGTCATGGAACTGTTGGATCTGCCCTCTGGGTAACACCGGGAAGGTGTCGTCCACGTAACGTTTCCAGAATGCAGGTGGGGATGCACAGGTGTTGAGTGCCCTTTGTTCCACATCTTCCATAACCAGATTGGCCACAGTGACAGAAACGGGGGAGCCCATTGCCGTACCATTGACCTGCTGGTACACCTCTCCTCTGTATGCTAGGTATGTGGCATCCAGGCAAAACTTCAGGAGACTGACAACCTCATCAGGTGATAATGCCGACCGCTCTGGTAGTGATGGGTCCTCAGTGAGGTGTTGACATTGGTCCAGGAGAGTAAGATGAACGCTCTACTTCTGCCGTTGATGAGATCTGGGGCCATTTCGGAGCGGCTCTATCAACGGCTGAGGAGCTCTGCTGGAAAGGTTCCCCTCCTCTATGGACTTCCGAAGGTGCACAAGACAGGGATCCCCTCCGGCCAATAGTGTCATTCGTCAACTCCCTTACCTACGCTTTATCAAAGCACCTGGTCTCCATTCTGGCTCCATTGGTTGGTAAGTCCCAGTCACATGTTCGTAACTCAACAGAGTTTGCCTCTTTCATCACAGGACAGACCATACCCCAGGAGATGACTATGGTGTCCTTTGATGTAGTGTCACTTTTTACCAAAGTGCCAACGGACCTAGCCATCAGGGTGGCGTGTCAACGCCTCGCTGAGGACCCATCACTACCAGAGCGGTCGGCATTATCACCTGATGAGGTTGTCAGTCTCCTGAAGTTTTGCCTGGATGCCACATACCTAGCATACAGAGGAGAGGTGTACCAGCAGGTCAATGGTACGGCAATGGGCTCCCCCGTTTCTGTCACTGTGGCCAATCTGGTTATGGAAGATGTGGAACAAAGGGCACTCAACACCTGTGCATCCCCACCTGCATTCTGGAAACGTTACGTGGACGACACCTTCCCGGTGTTACCCAGAGGGCAGATCCAACAGTTCCATGACCACCTCAATTCTATTGAACCAACCATCAAGTTCACAATTGAGATGGAACAGGAGGGATCACTCCCATTCCTAGACACCAGGGTGACTCGAAACGGTGATGGCTCACTGACCACCACAGTCTTCAGAAAGAAGACCCACTCAGACCGGTACCTGGACTTTGACTCCCACCATCCTCTAGCGCACAAAGTGGCAGTGGCTCGGACACTACTCACCCGGGCAGATCGTATCTGCGGGAGTGCCCCAGACAGAGATGTTGAGAAGAGACGGATCACTGAAGCCCTCAACAGCAATGGTTATCCCACTGCACTGGTGAAGAAGAACTGGCACCCGACACCCCACTCCACTCCCCCTCCAGAACTGGACACTCCCAAAGCCGTGGTGGTCATCCCTTACGTTAAGCATCTGTCGGAATCCATTCGGCGCATCCTCTCCCCGCTGAAGATCCGTACCTGCTTCAGACCACACCGGACTCTGAGACAGGCACTGGTCAATTTGAAGGACCGGGTCCCTTTCCAGCAGAAGGCAGGGGTGATCTACAGGATCCCCTGCAGCGGTTGCCCCAGAGTGTATGTAGGCCAGACTGGCAGAACACTGGCCCAACGGCTGAAGGAACACAAACGGGCTCTAGTGAGTGGACACCTGGCACAGTCGGCAGTGGCAGAACATGCTGCACAGGAGTTGCACGACATTGACTGGGAGGGTGCCACAGTGATGGATATTCAGCAGCAATATCACCAGAGATGCCTGCTGGAATTGTGGCACATCCGATCTGAATTGAACACAATGAATAGAGATGAAGGCAACCTCCCCCCGGTTTATGACCTCCTCGTCCGCCAGTTTCGATCCTCAGGCTAGTCAAGCCCCACCCACCCCTTGACCCATCCAGTCACACACTTTCACTGCATGATGTTCCTCCTCATTTCCTGCAACCCCCTCCTTCCCTTTTTTTCCATTACTTAGTTTTTTCCTCTCATATACCTATTTATTCCTTACTTACTGCACTGTTTGTTTTACCAGTTTCCCGCCCATTATTTTCCCGCCCACAGCCATCTCACCTGCCCCTCCCCGTACCGATATATAAGTCACCTTGCCCTGTAATCTCACTACCACTGATGAAGACCCGAGATTGGGTCGAAACGTTTGGTAATCATTGACAAGCGACATCTGTCCCAATCCCTTGGCTAGTGCAGTTCCAGATTCTGAAGCATACATACAAATAGTGTTTATAACCAGTACATACACATATTACTATAACATAAAATTAGTACATACACCTAGACTATATACATACAACCAGCCACTAGTACATACAACTAATACATACAACTAGTTCATACAACTAGTAGACACAACTAGTACATTAAACTTGTACATATATCTAGTACATAAAATTAATACACACAAATAGTACAAATAACCAGTACATACAACTAGAACATCCATCTAGTTACTAGTACATACAACTAGTAAATAAAACTATTAACTACATCTAGTAAATATAACTAATACATACATACATTATACAACTAGTACATACAAGTAGGACATATAAACTACATACAACTAGTTCAAACAACTAGTACATACAGCTATTAACTACAACTAGTTATTAGTACATGCAACCAGTACATACAACTAGTTAAAAGTAAATAGAACTAGCAAATAAAACTAGTACATACACTAATTACTACTTTAGAAACAAAAGCCTTAACGGGGAACTATGTTACTTCCTACCTTAGTTTACTAAGGCAAGGAGTATCTGGCTTGGACAACCCTCAGTCAGTTATGTTTTCCTTCCTTCGGGTTTTTAGCCAGAAGCCTCGGCTTTGTTTCTTTCCGGAAGCAGCAGACAGGTGCACGTCGGGCCAAAGTTGACCGTCATAATAGGAAGGAGTGCCTCCATACAGAAATCCACCACTGCTTTCCAGAAGTCGACAGGCAAGGACTGGGACAGGACTACTTATCGTCCAGGCCCCAATCCCTCAACAGATAGATGTCGCCTCAATATCCTCACAGCCGAGCAGAAAACAGTTCTCTGCATGGCTCTCATCACTTCTACTACATCTTTTGACAGCTTTGGAATTCCCCTAAGGTCTTCCTGGAGCGTGTCCACTGTCCCCAAAGCACCAATTATCATCAGGACTACCTTAATTCGGTAGCCCCTAAATTGTTTCCTCATATCAGCAGCCAGCTTCTGGTACTTTTGGAACTTCTCTTGCCATCTTCCATTAATATTGCTGTCAGTAGGAACTGACATCTCAACAATGCAGATAGACTTATAGCCGATCTTCAACCACTAAGTCTGGCCTTCTTTCTGTCATTTCTTCATCTGTAGGGATGCTAGGATCCCACAAGATTTTGACAGACCTATTCTCATAGACTGGTTTTGCTTCTAGTTTGTACCAGGGCTCTTCCTGCTTGAATCCATATTCTTTCAACCATCTCCACAACACTATCAGTATCGCCCGGTCATGCTTCTCTTTGTAGAGAGAAAATCCCTTGGGCTCACACATGTATAGTATGTGTTTGACCGTTTCCATAGCCTTGCCACCTAGTGTTCAGCACATCATCTTGGGCTGCGAGAATCAGAGCCTTAGTTTGAGGTCTTAGTCTCCCCTCAGAAAGCCACACATAAGACTCCCTATTTGTGACTTGTCTGTGGTATGAGACCTGGTGAGACTTTTCAGCTAGGTCACTTTTTAACCTTTCAGTCTGAGCCTCCCGGAGCTCACGTGCCACTCTCCTCCATTCTCTTACACTATTTTGTGAGGGATATGTCTTCAGCCACATTTCCGGTTTTAGCTCTATTCCGTGGCTTCTCAGTATCAATCTGGCTTCTTTCAAGACAGTCCTCCTCTGCTTTGAGCACTCCAGCCACTTTTGGTGTTTAACCACAACAGCTATAAGTGGATCATTGGCAGTATGGAGGTATCTTGCCAGATTCACAATAGCCCGGTCGTGATCCAAAGGAAAACTACAGAGCCCTCTACCACCTTGAGAGCGAGGCAAGTTCACTCTTTCAATGGCAGAGTTTTAGTGATGACACTGGTACTTTCTCATGATCTTTCTCACCATTCGGTCCAGTTTTGGAAGTTCACTTTGAGTCCACTTCAAAACTGGGTAAGAGTATCTCAATAGAGAGGCACACAACATGTTAGAGGCTTCTGCAGCATTCTTACCATTGAGGTGAGAGCCCCACACTTTGTGGAGTCTCCTCCTCAATTCGTTGATCAAGCAAGCTTTGACCTTGCTGTCATCTACCTCAAACAGTTGTTCTAGCCCTAGGTACTTATAGTTAGTACCTTTTTCAAGGCTCCTTATGGATTCTTCACTGCGTTCAGGGTTGTCTGGCCTAACCAGAACTTTCCCCTTTGGCATGTGAGCTCTTCCACACTTTCTCACTCCAAACCTCATGCCAATGGCATTTAAGGTTTTCTCCACCCATTCCATGGCTTCCCTGAGTTTATCAGGCCCTCCAGCATATATCTTAAGGTCATCCATGTACAACAAGTGTGACATGGTGTTCCTTTCCCCATTATACCATAGGGTATATCCCTTGGTTCTGTTAGGAACTTGGGATATGGTAGCTATGGCCAGACAAAAGGGGAGTGGCAATAAGGAGTCTCCTTGGAAGAGTCCCCTGTAAAATATAACAGGGGTGCTCCTAACCACCTTTCCCGCAGTCCTCAACTCAAGCACAGTAGCCCAGTGTTTGGAGAAGAGCTCTATAGACCTCCGGATCCAACCTGGGCACTTGATGGTTTTTGGTACCTTCATCACCCACTTGTGAGGGACTCTGTCGTATGCCTTCTCATAATCGATCCATGCCACACTAAGTGGCTTGCCCATAATTTTGGCATCTAGACCGATTGATTGATCCAGCAATAGACAGTCCACACAGCGCCACCTCCCTTTCCTCATGGCTCGTTGAGCCATAGGAAAAAGATCATTAGTGTAGGTGTAAGAGTAATTCTGATGCAATGTATGCTGTGACAGCCTTGTACATTGTGTTGAGACACGCAATAGGTCGGTAGTTGGCCGCCCTTTTCGGGTCACCCTTTTTGGGGATGAGTAGAGTGCGACCCCTTGTAAGCCAGTCTGGGACTGACAGATCTCCGCTCACCACCTTCCGTAGTTCATCTGCCAAGGCAGACTGTGCAGAGGGGAGTGCTTTCCACCAAAAAGTGTGGATGCCATCCGGCCCAGGGGCTGACCAGCTTTTTGCCTTTCTCAAGGCTTTCCTCAGTTTGGTCTCATCAATGCTATTGGGACCTTCAGAGGAGGTTCTACCCACCCTCTTTTTGGTTTCCTTTAGCCATTCTTTCACCCCTGGGTCGTCTTTGTTGACCTTACCAGCAGTACCTACAATCTTTGTCCAAAAGTCTCTTACTACCTCAATTGAGGGAGCTTCATTGGAGGTTGGAACATTGCCATTCATCCGGAACTTCCTTTGGGTATTCCAAAGATGGTTTTGTTCCTGGAATTTCCTGTGTTCAGCCGATCTTCGCTCTTGTAGAGTCCAGACCCTGAGTTTCCCCAGTGTCTGTTCCCGAGCTTTGATCAGCACATTTAGGTTTAATGAATGTAACTCCCTCCTAAGCTTACTTTGGAGTACTTTCTGTTGTTTGATCATAGGATTATTACTCTGTTGGCGCGCTATTTCCACATCCAACCAGGCAAGCAGTCTTCTAAACATAAGGCCTTTGGCCTTCCTGTCACTTATGTGACCTCCTTGTCTCTTACTACTCCTTTGATTGCCTGATTTCCTTCCCTGGTTGCATGGCTGCGATTCGTTGTTTTTTTCCCCTCACAGCTATAGCAACAGAGTAGACCAGGCAGTTCAGGTGCCAGGCCGACCTAGGGCCTTCCTGCCACTCTTTCTCCACCCAATCATTTGCCTCCTGAAGCAGTGCCGTATCCACATGGTTGAACTGCACCGCCCCACAGGGTTTTCTATCAGCAAAATCTCCAGGTTTCCTTCGGAGTCAGGCATCTTTTGCTTTGCCTAGAAGTTGCATCAGATGATCATTGCCACTTTTCCTGGACTGGGATGATCATGTGTGGGAGTTTCAACAGGGCCTGTAAACATCTCACCATTTTGTACGGTCCCAGCCTGAACTTGGTGAGGCTCTTCCTGTCCCTAGGCTCTCATACCTTCCTCCACAGTCTCAGTTAGGGTGGCAACACTACGAGAGTCAGGTTCCACAAAGTTTAGTCTCGAGAGACCTTGACCTCTTCGGATTCTACTAACTCTTGTAGTTAGCGCTACCTTTGTGGTTTTATGGTCTGGCATTCCAAGCCTGGTACCACCGCTCGGCATACCCCTTTACCATGTGCTTACTTTCTTGGTAGAGCTCTATGAGGATATTATCCCTCTGAAGGTTCCAGATCACCCCTTGGATCCTTCTCCTTCTAGAGGCACCTTGCGGTGCATCATTAATAATAATCTAAATCTTGGCTATCCGTTACTTGCAGTACTCCGTCTCCTACCAAGTTCCTTTGGCTTGGAAAGCAAGGGTTCGACCAGTCTGAGGCAAATGTGGGTATTTGCTCAGCCATTCCCGCTCTAAACGCTTCTGATAGCCACCTCTTTTGGGTTCAGATCACTCATAGCAATCAATTAGTGCCCTAACCATTTCCTAGGTCCAAAGGGCTGGTTGGCCCATCATGGGGACCGAAGAAAGGCTATTACATTCAGATACATCTACCTGTGAGGCACCAGTGGAATCACCTATTCTGGTTGACCCAGGGTTTCCTTCACAACTGGTGCACCTACGCCACAGCCTGTCTTGAAAATTGTCATTCTCATGGCGCAACGTAACCCAGTGAAGCTGCCAGACGGGGGTTAGCCCATGCTGACAGGGAGGCTGATTTAGCCCACAGGATGCCACATGAAGGGCTAAGCACCCTGCTCTGTTGGGGGGGTTGAACTGGACAATACCCATCCTCTTGTCAGCTCGGAACCACAGCCTCCAATTCCCCGACTAGTTCGTACAACAATTACACACAACTAGTACATATAACTATATACAACTAGTACGTACTACTAGTTCTTAAAGCTAGTAAATATAGAATGTTACAGTGTACATACACCTGATATATACAAGTAGTACATACAACTTGTACAAATAACTAGTACATACAATGACCTACTAGTACATACTACTAGAACATAGAAATAGTACATACAACCAGTACCTACAACTAGTTCCTACAGCTGGTACATACAACTAGTACTTATAGCTAGTAAATCAACTACCTACTAGAACATACAACTAGTAAATACACAAAGTACATACAACTAGTACATACAATTATACAGTACATCCAACTAGAACTACAACTACGACATAGAACGAATACATATAACCAGTTCATATAACTAGTACGTACAACTAGTTCATTTAACAAGTACTTTCACGTCTAACTAGTTCATATATATACTACATAAAGCCAGGACCTACACCTAGACTACATACAACTAGAAACTAGTACATACAACTAGTACATCCAACTAGTACATCCAACTAGTACATCCAACTAATACTACAACTAGGACATATAACGAATACATATAACCAGTTCATATAACTAGTACATACAGCTAGTTCATACAACTGGTACATATAACTAGAATTACACACAGGTAGTACATACAAATAGTACATATAACTACTTACCACCAGTATATACAACTAGTACACACATCTAGTACATATAACTAGTACATACAACCAGTATGTTTAACTACATAATACTTGTACATACAACTAGTAAATACAGATTGTTACTAGTCCATACACATGGTACCTACAACTAGTACCTACAACTAGTACCTAGAACTAGTACATATAACTAGTTCATGCAACTACTTACTTGTACATACAACTAGTACATAGAATAAGTATATACAACTATTACACACAGCTAGTACATGCAACTAGTACATTTAACAAGTGCATAAAACTAGAACATACAACTAGTTCATTTAACAAGTACTTAGACATATAACCAGTTCCTATATATACTACATAAAACCAGGACCTACACCTACACTACATACAACTAGAAACTAGTACATACAACTAGTACATCCAATTAGTACTTAAAACTAGTAAATACAAATAGTAAATATAACTAGAATACAAACAAGTTCGAGTATAAAAACTCGTGGGGCTACCGCCCCCACATTTACTCGAACCACTTGGTCGCATCGTTGGGTTTTGATATATTATTCTTAATCCTAACGATTGAGTAAGTGTCCTGAAAATTATAAATAGCGACAGAAAAGCTTTGTTAACTAAAGCTTCCTGAACGCCGCCATTTGCAAAAACGATGTATTTACGTATAAATTAAGTGTAACAATAGTTGCGTATGAACTCGTATTATACATATATCGACGTATAAAATGTGTTATAATAGTTGCGTATGAACTCGTATTATATATATATATATACGTAACATGAAGCCATACATAAATTGTGTTATGAAAACAATAGAATAAAATACACACAACTAGTACATACAAGTACTACATATAACTACATACAACTAGTACATACAACTAGTACATACATCTAGTTAGTAGTACATACAACTAGAACATGCAACTAGTAAATACAGATTGTCACTAGTACATATAATTAGTCCATACAACTAGTACATATAACCAGCACATACACATAAAACTAGAACATATTACTATTACATACCACTAGTATACATATACAACTAGTAAATAAAACCAGTACGTACAACAATTACACACAACTAGTACATACATCTAGTACATATTACTACATACAACCAGTGCATACAACTAGTAAATACGGATTTTTACTAGCACACACAACTAGTGCATCCATCTAGTTACTAGTACATACAACTAGTACATAAAACTATTAACTACAACTAGTAAATATAACTAGTACATACATAAATTACACACAACTAGTACATACAACATGAACATATAACTAGTTCATACAACTACCTACTAGTACATACAACTAGAACATACAAATTATGCATACAACCAGTACATACAACTAGTACCTACAGCTAGTACATACAACTAGTACTTATAGCTAGTACATCAACTACTTACTAGAACATACAACTAGTAAATACAACTAGTACATGTGACGAGTTATGTTATGGTAACACTGCTTAACCGTACACGAGTCACTTTCGGGTAAAAGATGATTATTAAGTTCTGTACAATAGCATATATACAAGTTCTAGAAAGCTAAATTACAAACCAACAGATACAGCAGCAATATAAAATCATCACAGGATGTTTACTAAGCATGCATTAGTTAGTTAGTTACTATGCTACATACATACAACTAGTACATACAACTAGTAGATATAACCAGTAAATACAACTATATAGTACATACAACTAGTACTGCAACTGGGACATAGAACTAGTACATATAACAAGTTCATAGAACCAGTACATATAACTAGTACATACAACTAGGACATATAACTAGTACCTACAACTAGTACATATAACTATTACATTCAACAATTACACGACTACTATATACAACTAGTATTTATAACTAGTACATACAATCAGTACGTATAACTACATAATACTTGTACATACAACTAGTAAATAGAAATTGTTACTAGTTCATACACATGGTACCTACAACTAGTACATTGAACTAGTACATATAACTAGTGCATGCAACTACTTACTCGTACATACAACTAGTACAAACAACTAGTTCATTTAACCAGTACATACACATATAACTAGTACATAAACCTAGTACACACACCTAGACTACATACAACTAGAAACTAGTACAGACAACTAGTACAAATAACTAGTATTTAAAACTAGTAAATACAACTAGTAAATATAACTAGAATACAAAAAATATACACAATTAGTACATACAAGTACTACATATAACTACATACAACTAGTACATACAGCTAGTTCATAAAACGAGCACATTGAACTAGTATATTCAACTACTACATACAACTAGGTACTCAGCACTATTTGCATGTTCAAGTTGTATGTACTGAGTACATACAACTTGAACATACAAATAGTACATACAGCTAGTACAAACAATTAGTACATATAACTTGTCCATCAACTACTTACTAGTACATACAAGCACATACAACTGGTACATACGACTAGTACATACAACTGTATAGTACATACTACTAGTACACACAACTAATACACACTACTAGTACAAACAACTAGTACATATAAAAAGTACATAAAACTAGTACATATTACTAGTACATAACAAGTACATACAATTTGTACATACAACTAGTACTACAACTAGTATATAACTAGTACATACAACTAATACGTATAACCAGTACATGCAGGTAGTAACTACAACTAGTAATTACACACATCTAGTACACACAACTAATACATACAACTACTTACTAGAACATGTATACAACTAGTACATACAACTAGTACATACAAGAAGTATTTACAACTTGTAGATACAACTAGTCCATACAACTAGACATACATCTAGTTACTAGTAGATACGACTAGTACATACAACTAGTAAATATAACTAGTATATACAAAATGTTCGCACAACTAGTACATACAAATAGTGCATATAACTACATATATACAACTGGTTTAAATAACTAGTACATACAACTAGCACATACAGATAGTTACCAGTACATACAACTAGTACATACAACTTCTACAAAAAACTAGTACAAATAACCAGTACATATACATATAACTAATACATAAAAACGGTATATATAACTAGAGTATACTACTAGTACATAAAACTATAACATACTACTATTACATACAACTAGTATATTCAACTAGCAGTTTAACTAAGACATAAAACTCTGTCTCAGGACAATGTACTTCCTGTACAGCGATGAGTTCTTTGAGCAGAGAGAAGGGGCAGCCATGGGATCTCCTCTGTCCCCGGTGGTAGCAAACATCTTCATGGAGAAATTCGAAATAGAAGCCCTTCATGCTGCTGTGAAATGGCCTAAGTTGTTGGTTGAGATATGTGGATGACACATTTGTCATCTGGAATCATGGTGAAGAGCAGCTGTAGGACTTTTTTAGTTTCCTCAATGGAAGAAATAGCAACATCAAATTTAATATGGAGAAGGAGACCAATGGTTCCTTACCCTTCCTGGATGTACAAGTAAAGAAGTGCATGGGAAGTTTGGACACATTTGTGAATAGGAAACCAAAACACACAGGCAGGACCTTCACTTTACCTCTCATCACCACCCTAGGGTAAAAACTGGTATCACACTGTGTCTCAAAGACAGATCCAAAAGATTTGTGGACGAAACTCTAGTAGCTTGGAAGAAGAAAAGGAGCACCTGGAAAGAGTGCTTCAAGCTAATGGATACCCTAAACGGGAGGCTTATAGACTGCTCAACAGGAGAAGGCATACTAACGGGAGTGAGGATGAGTATAAACACAAACTCTTTATTCCATATATAAAGGGACTCAGTAAGATGATCGATTAAAGCTGTAGAAAATGGGTATCCACACCATTTTCTACAAACAGAGAACACTGAGAACTGTTTTATCCAGCCCATAACAGCCACAACCATCTATGGATATTAAGGGTGTAGTTTACCTAATTCCATGCTCTGAGTGTTCTGCAGCCTACCTTGGTGAAACTGGAAGGACCCTGAAAGTGAGATTGGCAGAACATAAGCGAGTAGTCAGGATTGGGGATGTGAACAACGGTATAGCTGTTCACTCCCTCAAGACTGGCCACTCAATTGCTTGGGACAAGGCCAAGATTACATAAAGGGAAACCCACTGGCAAAGGAGAAGGGTCAAAGAAGCCATCAGGATCCAGAAGAGTCAACTGAGGATGAATTTAGATCAAGGCATTTTGTTACATCAAGCCCGGAGACAATTTAATATTCATACTTCTAATTCATAGTTGTTTTTCTCATCCTGCTGAGGGTCACATGAAAGGAAGTAGAAATGGCGGGAAAAGTCCTCTATAAATAGAGGCTATTCTTCCACTCAACCATCAGTCACTGAGGAAGACCCCCAGGGTTGAAACGTTTGACGAAGAATCGAAAACCAACTGCATTTTAACCACTCAAAAGTCAAAGGATGTCCTATCCCAAAGATAGTATATACAACTAGTATATACAACTAGTAAATGCAACTAGCATCTAGTACACATAACTAGTACCTACCTAGTACCTACTGTACTTACTACTAGGACCTACTACTACTACATTCAACGAGTACATACACACATACCTAGAAAATACAACTACAACATACAACTAGTACATACAACTATATATTAACTAGTACATACAATTAGTACATATAACTAGTATATTCAATTAGTACCTACAACTAGTAACTAGTACATACAACCAGTACATACAACTAGTACATACAACTAGTACGTATAACCAGTACATACACTTATAACTAGCACATAAAATTAGTACATACAAATAGACTACATACAACTAGAAACTACAACTAGTAAATATAATTAGTACATACTTAATTACACACAACTAGTACATACAACTAGTACATACAAGAATTACACACAACTAGTACATACAACTAGGACATATAACTACATACAAGTAGTACATACAACTAGTACATACAACTAGTACATACAACAATTACATACAACCAGTCCATACAACTAGGACATATAACTACATACAAGTAGTACATATATACAATTAGTACATACAACTAGTACATACAACAATTACATACAACTAGTACATACAACTAGGACATATAACTACATACAAGTTGTATATACAATTAGTACCTACAACTAGGAAATACAGATTGTTCCTAGTCCATACATCTAGAACATACAACTAGTACATGCAACTAGTACATATAACAAGTACATACAACAATTATATACACACAAGTAGTACATACAAAAAGTACATATAGACACATACAACTAGTACATACAACTAGTAAATACAGATTGTTACCAGTACATACACCTAGTACATACCACTAATAAATAGGACTAGTATATACAATTAGTACATACAACTTCAAAAATTATACACAACTAGTACATTTAACTACAACACTTATACACAACTAGTACATTCAACTATTATATATAGCTACATAGCTACAAGTAGTACATCCAACTAGTCCATACAACTAGTAAGTACACATTGTTACTAGTACACACACCTAGTACATACAACTAGTACTTGCAATAAGTACATATAACTAGTACATGCAACTTCTTACTAGTACATAAAACTAGTACATACAATTAGTACATACAATTAGTATCTACAACTAGTTCATACAGCTAGTACATACAACTAGTATATGATACTAGTACGTACAACTAGTACATACGGATAGTACATACAACTAGTACATACAACTAATACATACAACTAGTAAAACGGATTGTTACAAGTGCATACAACTAGTACCTACAACTAGTTCATACAACTAATACATATGACTAGAACATACAACAAATACATGCAACTAATACATATGACCAGTACATACAACTAGTACATACAACTAATACATACAGCTAGCACATACAACTAATAAATACTATAATTACACTCAACTAGTACATACATCTAGTCCATAAGGCTACATAACCTAGTACTAACAACTAGTACTTGCAATAAGTACATATAACTATTACATGCAACTACTTACTAGTACATAAAACTAGCACATACAATTAGTAAATACAGCTAGTCAATACAGCTAGTACATACAACTAATACATGATACTAGTACGTACAACTAGTACATACAGATAGTACATACAACTAGTATATACATACAACAATTACACACACCTAGTACATACAACTAGTACATATAGCTATATACAACTAGTACATAAAACTAGTACATACAACAAGTACATACAACTAGTAAATACAGATTGTTACCAGTACATACACCTAGTACAAACAACTAATACATAAGACTAGTACATACAACTAGTACATACAACAATTACACACAACTAGTATATACAACTAGTACATATAACTACATAAAAGTAGTTCATCCAACTAGTACACACAATAAGTTAATACAGATTGTTACTAGTACATACACCTAGTACATAAAACAATTACACACAACTAGTACAAACAACTAGGACATATAACTGCATACAACTAGTACATGATACTAGTACGTACAACTAGTACATACGGATAGTACATACAACTAGTACATTCAACTAGTACATACAACTAGTAAAACTTATTGTTACCAGTGCATACACCTAGTACCTACAACTAGTTCATACAACTAATACATATGACTAGAACATACAACTAACACATACAACTAATACATATGACTAGTACATACAACTAATACATATGACTAGTACATACAACTAATACACACAGCTGGCACATACAACTAATAAATACTACATTTACACTCAACTAGTACATACAACTAGTCTATAAGGCTACATAACCTAGTACATACAACTAGTACTTGCAATAAGTACATATAACTAGTACATGCAACTACTTACTAGTACATAAAACTAGCACATACAATTAGTACATACAGCTAGTTCAAACAGCTAGTACATACAACTAGTATATACATACAACAATTACACACACCTAGTACATACAACTAGTTCATATAGCTATATACAACTAGTACATAAAACTAGTACATAAAACTAGTACATAAAACTAGTACATACAACTAGTACATACAACTAGTAAATACAGATTGTTACCAGTACATACACCTAGTACAAACAACTAATACATAAGACTAGTACATACAACTAGTACATACAACAATTACACACAACTAGTATATACAACTAGTACATATAACTACATAAAAGTAGTTCATTCAACTAGTACATACAACTAGGAAATACAGCTTGTTTGTAGTACATACATCTAGTACATACAACGAGTACATGCAACTAGTACACATATTAGTACATGCAACTACTTACTAGATACATATAACTAGTACATACAACTAGTACCCACAACTAGAACATACAACAATTACATACAGCTAGTACACAAAACTAGTAAATACTGATTGTTACCAGTGCATACACCTACGTCATACAACTAGCACATACAACTAATACATATGACTTATACATACAACTAATACATACAACTAGTACATACAACTAGTACATACAACTAGTACATACATGAATTACACACAACTAGTACACACAACTAGTACACACAACTAGTACATCCATCTAGTTACTAGTACATACAACTAGTATATAAAACTATTAACTCCAACTAGTAAATATGTCTAGTACATACATAAATTACACTAAATTAGTATATAAAACTATATACAACTAGTACATACAACTAGTTCTTAAAACTAGTATATACAGATTGTTACTTGTACATACACCTAGTATATACAAGTAGTACAAATAACTAATACACACAACGACCTACTAGTACGTACTACTAGACCATACAAATAGTATATACAACCAGTAAATACAACTAGTTCCTACAGTTGGTACACACAACTAGTACTAAATCAACTACTTACTAGTACATACAACTAGTAAATACACAGAGTACATACAACTACTACATACAACTATATAGTACATCCAACTAGAACTACAACCAGGACATACAACTAGTACATATAACCAGTTCATATAACTAGTACATATAACTAGAACATAAAACTAGTACATACAGCTAGTACATATAACTAGAACATACAACTAAAACATACAGCTAGTTCATACAACTAGTACATATAACTAGAATTACACACAGGTAGTACAAACAAATAGTATATATAACTACTTTCAACCAGCATATACAACTAGTACATACAATCAGTGCGTAAATGTACATATTACTTGAACATACAACTAGTAAATACAGATTGTTACTAGTTCATACACGTGTTACCTACAACTAGTACCTAGAGCTAGTACATATAACTAGTTCATGCAACTACTTACTGGTACATACAACTAGTACATAGAATTAGTACATACAACTAGTACACAAAGCTAGTACATACAACTAGTAAATACAGATTGTTACCAGTACATACACCTAGTACAAACAACTAATACATAAGACTAGTACATACAACTAGTACATACAACAATTACACACAACTAGTATATACAACTAGTACATATAACTACATAAAAGTAGTTCATTCAACTAGTACATACAACTAGGAAATATAGATTGTTTCTAGTACATACATCTAGTACATACAACTAGTACATGCAACAAGTACATATAATAGTACATGCAACTACTTACTATTACATACAACTAGTACATACATTTAGTACATACAATTAGTTCATACAGCTAGTACATACAACTAGTACATGATACTAGTACGTACAACTAGTACATACAGATAGTATATACATATAACTAGTACAAACAACTAATACATATGACTAATACATACAACTAGTACATATAACTAGTACATACAACTAATACATACAACTAATACATGATACTAGTACGTACAACTAGTACCTACGGATAGTACATACAACTAGTATATACATACAACAATTACACACCTAGTACATACAACTAGTTCATATAGCTATATACAACTAGTACATAAAACTAGTACATAAAACTAGTACATACAACTAGTACATACAACTAGTAAATACAGATTGTTACCAGTACATACACCTAGTACAAACAACTAATACATAAGACTAGTACATACAACTAGTACATACAACAATTACACACAACTAGTATATACAACTAGTACATATAACTACATGAAAGTAGTTCATTCAACTAGTACATACAACTAGGAAATACAGCTTGTTTGTAGTACATACATCTAGTACATACAACTAGTACATGCAACTAGTACACATATTAGTACATGCAACTACTTACTAGATACATATAACTAGTACATACAACTAGTACCCACAACTATATAGAACATACAACAATTACATACAGCTAGTACACAAAACTAGTAAATACTGATTGTTACCAGTGCATACACCTACTTCATACAACTAGCACATACAACTAATACATATGACTTGTACATACAACTAATACATACAACTAAAACATACAGCTAGTTCATACAACTAGTACATATAACTAGAATTACACACAGGTAGTACAAACAAATAGTATATATAACTACTTTCAACCAGCATATACAACTAGTACATACAATCAGTGCGTAAATGTACATATTACTTGAACATACAACTAGTAAATACAGATTGTTACTAGTTCATACACGTGTTACCTACAACTAGTACCTAGAGCTAGTACATATAACTAGTTCATGCAACTACTTACTGGTACATACAACTAGTACATAGAATTAGTACATACAACTAGTACACAAAGCTAGTACATGCAACTAGTACATTTAACAAGTACATACAACTAGTACATACAACTAGTTCATTTCACAAGTACATACACATATGACTAGTTCATACATATAGTACATAAAACCAGTACCTTCACCTAGACTACATACAACTAGAACTAGTGCATACAACTAGTACATACAACTAGTACTTAAAACTAGTAAATACAAATAGTAAACATAACTAGAATACAAAAAATACACACAACTGGTACATAGAAGAACTACATATAACTATATAGAACTAATACATTCAACTAGTGCATACATCTAGTTAGTAGTACATACAACTAGTACATACAACTAGTACACAAAAGAAGTACATATAACTACATACAATTAGTACATACAACTTGTACCACCAACTAGTAAATACAGATTGTTACTAGTACATACACCTATTACATAGAAGTACTAAATAAAACTTGCACATTTAACTAGTACATACAACTACCTACTAATACATAAAACTAGTAAATACAACTAGTACATACAACAAGTACATATATATAACTAATTCATAGAACTACTTGCTAGGACATACAACTAATACAAAAAATTAGTACATACAACTAGTACATAAAACTAGTACACACAGCTTGTCCATACAACTAGTACATATAACTAATACATGCAATAAATTATTAGAACAAGTATACAACTAGTACATACATCTAGTACATACAACTAGTAATAAAACTAGTACATACAATTAGTACATACCTCTAGTTACTAATGCATAAAACTAGTACATACAACTAGTACATAGAACTAGTAACTACAACTAGTAAAAACTAGAGAAAAATAAAAATTTTCTACAAAAATGTTGAAGATGTAGGGATGGCACAAAAAGTATAGGAACAAGAAAGGGATGTTATGCAGTGAAGCATTAGCTGTGCATGAATCATACAACCAAGGGTGTTGCAACATATCCCTACATCTGACCTGGTGTGCTTTCCACTAGAAAATACATGGTGTCTACCTTATTCTTCCCTTGTACATTGATATATGCCACCATACAGGAAGCCTTTGTCATTCTGGTGGAGAAGGCTATAGTAGGGAAGATGTGTCCAGCTTTCAGTCATGCATCATTCGTATATAGCATGTCAGAACAATTAAGATTATTTCAGGACGTATATATACAATGGTATATGCCACCATACAGGAAGCCTTAAAATTTGTCATTCTATATGCAAACAAATGTTTTATTCATTTGAGCCATTTAAATTTTATATATACAGGGAAGTGGGACATAGAGTAAACATTGTTACACATAATACTTTGTGCAGACCTTCTTCAGCTGATAAAAGACTGATAGGTTCTATACTTATTTGCAGCCTTTACACTAATTTCACTGCATCACGGCAATTGTGAGGATTAGGCATGTTAGGGGTACTGCAGCTTCATCTGCCCCAGTTCCAATGCCAATGTTGCCAGATGTAGGGATATGTTGCGACACCCTTGGTTGTATGATGCATGCACAGTAATGCTTCACTGGGTAACATCCCTTTCTTGTTCCTATACTTTTTGTGCCATCCCTACATCTTCACTATTTTGTAGAAAATTTTTATTGTTCTCTAGTTTCTGTACTTTTTATGGGGCACAAGCTGATATATAATTTAGGGTTAACCTCCATGCATACCCCATAATTAATTCTTCATTAATTTACATCTTAAATATTTAAATATAATAAACTTTGTGGCTTCCAAATGATTCAGCTTAACAAAACAAAAGTAATTTAAGTGCAGTTGAATGTCATCTGTATATTGTCAATGCAGTTAGTAAAGGATAGTGAAAGGTGCACCATGTTCATGGTGTAATTGTAAGATGTACTTGGCGTCAAATCTTTGACTCTTAATTAAAGGAATTTTTCTTCATTTCACAAAACTTCATTTATAGTAGGAGAATTCTGCAAGGACAAGAGTGAAAAGTGTCTATCAACATTTGGTTGTGAACCAACATATGATATTGGCAATTATAATAGAAAATATAATGAGTTCTTACTCTTTCAGTTGGAGTCTATGGGCACTTGAGAACTTGCAAATTGTGTAAAATGTATGTAAACTTTAATGTATAAAATGTATTAAATATTATAAGCAAGAATAGATCAAAGACTCATGGTGTCAGAGCATTCACTGTATATAGGCCAATTTACCATCTCTCAATCCCAGCCAAAGAGCAAGCAATGCACCAACATCACTGTGTACACTATACTCGAGCCACCCATTTACAACTCCAGCCACAGAGTTAACCACCTCAGCCACAGCCTGTGAACATGCACAATACATTAACCCCATGTGTCTCAAGTCTCCGCCTTCACCACAGATGAGACTACCTCAAAATGTTGTGGAAAATGCACAATGTACATTGACTTTGCACTGCTGTCAACCGGCAAAGTGTGGTCCAAGTGGTAAGGACTATACAGTAGCCAGCTATCAGAACTGGTGTCAAACACATAAATGTTAGTCTGCAGTAAATGAGCCAAAGTGAGGATTTCTACATCTGTACCCCATGCGCCATCCCTGTCCATGTGTGTGTCCTGTATGTACTCAGCAATACTGTTCTGAGTTACATGCGCTCCTAGCAAGAGGGTTGCAATCTTTTGCATATGGTTGATGATTGTATTTCTAACGGCAAGATGGTCTTCTTGTGACCCTGTGATGATCATTGAGATTAAACGGAAAAGACAATTGCCATCTGGAAGCATCCGTCTCACTGTCTGGAAGTTGGGCCGTGTCAGAGGGCAGCCTGGTGTGCCATACCCAAATCGACAAGGTCGTTGGTACTGGACACCTACCCTACTGCATGCTTTATTTTGCCACTTAGAATCAACTGGATGGAACCTAAATGAGCATCGTTTCAATTGACTCCAACCTCTGTTGTTGCTGTCAATTTCAATACATGGCTTCTCTGCAAGTTGCCTTTTATTTTGCTTTATCTGGCAAAGTGGCCTCTTTCGAGCATTTTTGGAGCTTGCAGTTGAACCTTTCAGACTCTTCTTTTGCTTTTTAGGGTCAGGTGGGAATGTGCAAGAACCACTGAGCTTTCTCTTTCTAATGCTACTTTGTTCAGGTGGCAAAGCATAGACCATTAAGTCTGGTCTATGCAATTCTCGT
This sequence comes from Chondrosia reniformis, assembly GCA_947172415.1. Taxonomy (NCBI): domain Eukaryota; kingdom Metazoa; phylum Porifera; class Demospongiae; order Chondrillida; family Chondrillidae; genus Chondrosia; species Chondrosia reniformis. Next base: position 3,375,476 of record OX359202.1, on the reverse strand, counting down.
AACCTGTTAATTTCCAGCAGACACTTTGAGCATACGATAATTGACTTTCTATCAAAGGCAACAGGTGCACCCCATCAAGTGATCTTACTCGTGACAGTGCAACATAGGCCATACCTGAACTGAAGACCTGGTCACAAAAATCCATCAAGGCACAGTCAAGAGAAAGACTTTGACACTTGTGGATTGTTACAGCATAAGCCAATATCAGTGGAAACTGTTCCCTGTAAACATAGACTCTCCTCATTACAAGAAATCTGCTCTTGACCTTTTCTACTTCATACTCTGTGCTCATGTGGTCAAACTTCACCGTCACTTTGTGTGCACCAATGGACACAACTGTGCCAAGTGCACCATTAACTAACCCCAAGCTTGTGTTAGTATTCCTACGCAACATGACTCTTACCCCAACAGCAATACGAAGCACAGCCTCTAAACCAGCAGTTAGGTTGCAGTCTTTGTTCAGTCTCTTTAGCTCTTCTGCTTCTTTTTTGCTCCATTTATGCATGCCTTTAGTTTCATCTACTTCATCGGTGCAGAAAATTTCAACAGTCTTGCACTGTAACTTGCTGAGCATTTCATTGTTTAACTCTTCGCATGCCTTTCGTGTAGGAAATAGGCATACAGGCGACTTCCCAGAGTGCATCAGTTCCTCAAATTTATCAGTTATTGGACCATGGATAACTCTCTCTTCCAGAGTTTTAACACATTCTTCACACACGCAACCACGTCGGATTTCATCCAGAATTCCACAGAATTGTGTGTCCTTTCTCTGACGCTCATTAATTGTCAGCTCATCATATTCTACAGTGTCCTTCCAGATGTTGACTGAAGTCATGCAACCTAGCTTTGATAAAACTGCTTTGTTGTTCAGTTTGGCAAACACAGGTGCGCCATTGACTGAAGCCAGCTGCAGAAGATCACCCACAAAGAGAATATTGATTGACCCAAACCAATTGTCAGTCCCAAACACTTCTTCCAGGCGGAAATGAAGATAGGCCAGGTTGAGACTAGATAGCATAGACACTTCATCAATTATGAAAAGTTTCACATCTTGGAAGTGTCGTTCTCATGATCTTCAATGAGTCTCGCGGCAGTCCCCAATAGCCAGCTTCTTTTCCCTCATGCTCAATGGGTAACTGAAACAAACGATGCACAGTAACGCCACCAACATTAAAGGCTGCAAGCCCAGTTGGTGCAGCCACTGCACAGAGAAGTGTCTCATGCTTGTCTTTCCATATTGTAGCCACCTGAGCTCTGATGGCTTCAATAAGGAAAGCTTTTCCAGTCCCTCCAACTCCGCTAACAAACATTTGCAGTGGTTGCAATTGTGAGCACACTCCAGACTCATGTTTTTGTTGGTGTAGAAGGTGTTCAGACATGCGTGTAAAGACACGTGACTGGTCTGCATTCAATTTGTCAATTGGCACTTCAAGGCTGATTTCATAAGTACAATTTGCTTGCAGCTCCTGGACATCATTCATAGCTGCTGTTGCTTCCCCAACAATTTGGGGTCCTTTGTCCTCGTCCTCTTTGTCAACAGAGAAAGTTGCCTCTTCTTGTCTAGCTTCATTAATCTCCTTTACTTTAGCATTTGCTTTCAGCATTTGCTGCAATCTGTCATGGTGGCTGCACATGTCAGGGTTGGCCTCTACTAAATGAGCAAAGGCTTTTTCAGCAGATTCATTCTCTGCAAGTAGATTACCTTCACTTCTAAAAGGCGCAAACAACAGTAGCATGGAGTAAAAGTACTCTTCCTTCTGATCCTCTTTGTTAGGATCAAAGAGCCTGTGATTTGGAAGACAGGGCTTGGTAAGCCTGTGATACTTGCGCTGCCCTGATTTGTCATCTTTACACTTGGCATAGTATTTAACAAAATCATAAAGGCAAACCTCCTCCATTTCTGCTGGCCTTTGTGAGTAGTATGTGTCAATGACACTGTCTTCAAAGATTTCAGTTGAATTTGGATCTCCCTTTCCAAGCTCTTGCAGCCTACTGTGATCCTTCAGTCTGCGTTTCCTTTTGTGTGGAAAGGTGGCATCAATCCACTGAATTGTGTCAGACTTTTCACACAAGTGATCGCCAATCAACAGATCGCTTGCTTCATAGAGTCCACACTCTCGAGAACGCAAACTTCTGATACCAAAGCTCCAAAGTCGACTGTACACACTTTTGTTGGAGCCAATTTCCTGCCCCAGATCCTGCATGTTACTTCTTTCTGCCTTTGTGACATATCCAGTCACATAGTGAGCAAGGGCTAGTGACGACTCGGCAATAAACTGTACATCAATATTTGCTTTCCACAGCAAAAGCAACAGAGGATTGTAATCATTTACTCTCGTCTCCTGTTCTGCCCGTGGAAGGTGGTATAATTTTTTCTTGATTTGAGGCAATCTTCCACACTGTTCAAAGAGCCAGTGTCACTGACTTCCCGTGGAAATTCAGACTTGCATCTAGTCACAAATGCTCCATTGTACCTTGCCTTTCGCTTGCAGTAGTTGCTGTATTTGTGCATCTGGTACCTAATGACCAACCTGTGCAACTCTGGATTGGTCCTTTCTTCAGGTATTTGACAAGTGATTCTCTTCTGAATCCAATCTAGCACTCGCTTTGGCTAATCCTTGCCAATCACTGGTGCATTTTGTAACCAGAGGACAACATGATAATGAGGTGCACCCCGTGTCTGATATTCCTTCTTGAAGAAATAGTGCTCTACCTTGCCAAAAACCTGTCCTTTTAGAATCACAGTATTGAACAAGGCATGGAACTTTACAGAAAACTTCCTAGACACTGAAATGGGATCTTCACAGCACAGTTTGCCAACTGGATAGCTGTCAGATACCTGATTAATTTTTTTTAGGTAACTTCCAATCTCTGGAGACTCATATTCAGCACAACTGAATGTGAGAAACAGGGTAGGAGTACCCCATTCATGAAGCATGCAACGCAGTTCACTGTACCTCAAGAACCAGTACTGCTTAGTGCCTCGAATGGACTGCAATATTGTGGACACGTTTGCTTCCACCGATTCATCAGCATGTGATACCTTGTCTAAGAACAACTGCACAGACATTCTTTGGTGTTCTGTCCTTTTCATCAAATTGTAAACCCCTGCAGAGAGCTCCCATAATTCTTTCTGCCAAAGGAGAAAAATACATACTGGGGATCTTTTCGAAAACTAGTGTCCTTGTTTAACAGCCGAGATTTGGCATACTCACTGGAGGAGATTTTTAATTCACATGGGTGAAACTCACCAAACCTACCACTTGGGAACGGATGAGGAAAGCACATGACATCCAGGAATTTTTGGCGATTGTCAAGTGCATCCTCCTTTACACTAAGCAGTTTGTACTGTTCAATATCACAAACTGTAGACTGCTTCACATTCAAACTACGAATGGTGTATGACTGAAAGCTGGACACATCTTCCTTACTAGCCTTTACTAACATGGTACTGGTTGCACTGTCTGCAGTTTCAATGACTTGTTGTGCCACCTCATTAATGCTTGTATCAGCAACTTCTTTGTAAAGCCAATTTATTTCTCTTAGTTTTCGAATGGCAGTCTTGACTGCACTCACATCAACTATGCTGCGCCAATTGACCTTCTTCTCTGAAGGTGTTCCATTGACCATGATGTACAATTCAGGGTCAGGCAATGGCACATGTGGATCTTGGTCAGATTTCTGCGAGAGTGAATTGCTCTCTTGGTTGACAGTCTTCACATTTCCTAATGTTTCCAAAGTTTTTTTCAAAGGTAGGGGAAGAAAGAACATGGTTCCCCTACAAGCTTTCAGTGAATTGTAAATAGGCACTTTGGCTGTGTATGTGCCTAACCTTACAATTGTCTGAAATGCTTTCGCTCGTTGAATCAGCTGTCTACTCAAAACATCCAATTTAGCTAGTTCTGCAGGCATAGGCTCAGTTATTAAACCATTCAGAATACAGCGCGAAGGTACCTTGTTGTCATTCAGAATTGGTCGGCAGTATTGGCACACATACAGAGAATCAATTTCAGTTTCATTGTTCTGCTCAAGTATGTACTTCTTTAATTGCTGCTAGACCTTTGTCACAAACTTTAAGGCACTCTTCTTCATGCTTGTGACATTCTTTCGTTGGTGCAAACGCTCACAACAACAAAATGCATACTCTGGGTCATCACCAACCTCCTTCCCCAGTTTAGTAATCAGATTGGCATGCTTTACTTGAAGCAAGGGTTCCAGACTAGGAAGACCTGCTGCCAAGTTCTCTTGAGATGATTCACACTCACTCTGACATAGTTCCTCACAGTGACTGATGCCAGCAGCATCCTTTGGTAGATCAAAATCTACTAAACCAAGTGCCACATCAATGGCATAAATTTGGCGATGGTGGTTTCTTGCAGAATATAGCCAGACTAGGAACCTTGGTATTTGTGGGTAGTGAGGGAAGCAGTACTGAGGGTTTTATGCAGACTACTGCAGATTCCAATGGCACAGGGAAATGGGTGGCCTAGCGGCTTATGGAACTGCTCTTGCTCATCCAGTTGACTGGTGAATTTAGCTGCAAAGCACCGATCTGTATAGTGTCCATGCTGACATCCCTTGTCTATGGACTCAAGTCCATTTCTAAGCTCTTGCCGGGATTTTTTGTAAAGTTCCTTTGCTGCAACAATGGAACTAATCTCTTTATCTGTTGGCAGTTTGCACTCTTCTGTGCACTTCCACTTTTTGGGACGCATTGTATTTTTGTCTCTGTCACCCACTTCTTCAGCAGTGCAGCATCGTCCATACTCATCCACTGATATGGCATTGTTTTGCTTCATTGGCATGTAAGCGGTATCATAAAAGAATGGCTCTGATGAAGCAGTGTGCCACCTTTCTCCCAAATTCAATGATGACAGTTCAAAAGAATTTACCACTCGAACACCCTTCAGCAACTGTCCCACTCTCTCTCTGCACTTCTTGACTACCCTGTCAACAAGTCTTCGTACAGTGATTCTGTAAACGATTTTTGTCAAGACACCTTTTGACAATTTCCTTGCAATATTTTCATGACTTTGCTTAATGTCTTTCCTTAATTCCAGTCTCAAGGAAGGCCTTGAAAATAGCTTTTTCTGCAAATCTGCTACATACTGCTGCCTAGCATATGCTTTTGGTTCATTCAAAGCATATGTATCTCTACGATAAATATTTACATGCTCCTTTTTCTGTTCATAATTTGATTTTGATGCAGCTATTTTCATCCATTGTCTTTTAACATAATTTGCTCTTGAGGCAGCTTTTCTCACACCTGAGTTGAATTTGTACCTTTTTCTATCTGCAGCTTTCTTAGCTTCTGGATTGACAGCGTAACGTGCTTTAGCCGCAGCCTTCCTAGCTTCAGAATTAGTAGGGTAGTTTACTTTAAAAGCAAATTTCCTGACTTCTGGATCAGCAAAGTGTCTTGCTTTAGCTGTAGCTTTCTTTGCTTCTGGATTGACAGCGTAACGTGCTTTAGTCGAAGCCTTTCTAGCTTCAGAATTAGTAGAGTAGTTTACTTTAAAAGCAGATTTCCTGGCTTCTGGATCAGCAAAGTGTCTTGCTTTAGCTGCAGCTTTCTTTGCTTCTGGATTGACAGTGTAACGTGCTTTAGCCGAAGCCCTTCTAGCTTCAGAATTAGCAGAGTAATTTACTTTAAAAGCAGATTTTCTGGCTTCAATGTTAATTTCATAGCTTTCTTTGGATGCCTGTCGTTTTGGTTCAGGACTGTCTGCATAATCAAGCCTTCTCTTCTTCTCTTTGCAACACATACTTTTGTTTCTTGGCCTGTTTCTTAAGCCATTCCTTTAAAGGACCTGGATTTGATTCTGTATCTCCTCCAAGCAGCAGCAACAAAGTAAGTACACTGGCTAAGGAGCAATTACGTTTATAATAGCATCTTCTGCATTGTATATAGAAGCCACAGTGTGTATCTGAACCAGTACTGCTTCTGACAAATGAATGTATGCTTGCCAGCATCAACAGTACTTAAAATAAATGCATAATTCCTCATTGCTATGCTATTATAGTACTGAAGTATAGTATTTTCAGTATAATGACTGCGACTTGTCCCTTTTGCAGCTGTAATAGTGATCCTTATAAAATCATTTGGAGCTGCAACAAACTTTGGTACTTCCCTGAGAATCTCACTTTACCAACTGCCACAGTTATGGGACTTATGGCCCCAACAACAGAAGGAATTACCCCAGTCACAGGGCCAATAGTCCCAGCCACAGGACCAAATGCCCCAGCCACAGGGCCAATAGTCCCAGCCACAGGACCAAATCCCCCAGCCACAGGGCCGATACAAATTCATTAATTCATCAGTGCAATTAATACTACATATGGTACAAGGTAGACACAGGTTCTGCATATCTAAAAGTTCAATAGCAGGAACAACTGTTTCCTGTTCCTCGCCCTGTACAGCAGGTGGAGTTCTGCAGAAAATAAGTAAAGAGTCTGACACTGGTTGAAACAGGAGAGTAGCTGACAAATATGCCAGAAACCACATGACACAGCCACATTTCACATAACATTGTAAATTGTATAACTTATCTGATCTTGGTTCCAAAGCCATGTGCTTGGTGCATTTCCTCCTTGCTGATCCTTTCCCAAATTTCTTGTTCTAAATTTTGTAAATAAGTTGTATATGCTCAACTGAAAGATAATGCAATGGATTTCATAACAACAGTAATTCATATGAATTTGTTGCGCTCATTTTGCAAAAGGTACTAGGGGTGCGGAGTAACATTATTCATATGCATGCACGCCATAATTGTATTCATAGACATTTATCTCTTAAGTAATGCAATACGTGATATCAGGGTACAATAAGTGGTAATTGCTAAAGTGATTGTTGATCAATTCTCCCTCCTTTGAGTCACAGAGATTAGTTGCTATAATTTAAGACTGGCTTTTTAACATCTTCATAGACCGGATAGTGACAGAAGCAAGGAAGCAATTTTATGGCAGTGTGCAGTTAACCACTGGGCAGTTGGAGGTATTATTGTTTGCTGATTACCTGGTGATGCTGGCGGAAACTGAAGAAGCATTACAGCACAATCTGCAAGAGCTGAATGATAAGTTGGAAAAATGGGGAATGAAGATGAATTGGCAGAAGACAAGAGCCATGAGGATTGGAAGGAAAGATGAGGTATGCAGTGTCGAAGTGAATGGCAAGAGGGTGGAGCAAGTGAAGGAGATGCAGTACCTTGGTGTAATGATTAGTGGTGATGGGTATATGGATAGGGAAGTGGAGCAAAGAATAGGAAAGGCATCAAAATGATTGGGGCAATTGGAAATACAGTGCTGGGAAGGAAGGAACTGATGAAGGGCACGAAAATAAAAGTTGTAAATGCTATGGTGATACCCACCTTGACCTATGGATGTGAAGTGTGGGCTCTACAGGCAAAGCATAAGGGACGAATACAGGCTGTACAGATGAGGGTGTTAAGACGGATAGAGGGGGTGTCGAGATTGGATAGAATAAGTAACCGTGGATCTTAGGGACAGATTAAAGCAGGAGGGAGTTTTGGATTTTGTGAGGAGACGGCAGCATTGGAAGCAAAGGTTAGAAGAGATGAGTATCAGTAGAGTGACAAAGAAAGTGCTCAATGGTAAGATCCCAGGAAAACGCCCTAGAGGAAAACCCAGAAGGAGATTGATAAATACCTTCGAATAATTATTAACATTGTACATTGATACAGGAAATTTTTCTAGGCTAGTATAGTTATAAATATTAAACTCTGCCCGCAGAAAACTCTATATTTTGTTTGTTTGTAATCAGGGCGACCTCCCACTTGGGAGATAAAACCCTTGTTTTGATTGATAGATTGAACTTAAGACAACTGAAAGTAAAGTCATTTTCAACGTAACTCTCTATCTCACAATTATGTGAAAGAGTCAAGAAAACGATGAAGCTGAAACGTATGAAAGAAAGCTTTTATGATGTGGAAGTGGTCGAGCATAACATTATAACAGGCAAAGTGAAGGTCCATTACCGTGGTTATAATCATACGGTTACGATGAATGGAGGTAGCTATCCAGAGGACTTAGACATACAAGTTATTGAACGTTTTAAGTACAAAGGTCTTTATCAGCAAAAGAATGAGGTGGGAATGATACAGCCAGGTTATATATATATATATAGGAGGTGTGATGGGGAATGACAGTTAATGTTTTAAAAAAGGTTGGCCGAATAATTAAATGAAGATTTTAAGTTAAACTGAATTAAATGTGTCAAATGATAGGTTAAAAATTCAACATAGGAGTGCATGTAGTAGTAACTTACTGATACGAGCGTCAATGACGCTGGAGCGCTTAAAAGCACTGTTGAAGTTAAAAGCCCGAAGACTGTCAGAACATTTAAAGCAATCACCATTTTTACGAATAGGTTGCTAATGGAGTTACATTCATTAATTAATATATATAAAATGGCGAATTCATTGATGCGATGACTCTGGTGCCAAGAAAATCGTCATGCTGAAGATGAAGAAGATGAAGAAGATGAAGAAAATGAAGAAGAAGAAAACAAAAGTGGGATATTTCAAAGTTCGTTTATTTGCCAGCGGAACGCTATCGCTATCCTTAAAGGCTAGTTTATAGCAGTCTAGTGTTAACTATACATAGCCTTTTTTTCGGCGATTTTCAGCCTAATTCGGATTTTCACTCTTATACTAATGTATAGGGAAAACGAAACAACCCGTACCATCCCTACATAGAGAGTACTACCGTACTCTCTGATAACTAGTACATACGGAAATTACTCATAACTAGTACATTAAAGTAGTACAAATAACTACATGTATTCAACTAGTTCAAATAACTGGTACATACAACTAACACATACATATAGTTACTAGTAGATACAACTAGTGCATACTACTTCTACAAACAACTAGTACTTATAACCAGTACATACACATAGAATTAGTATATATAAACAGTACATAAAACTAGAACATACTACTTGTACATACAACTAATACATACAACTAGTAGTTAAACTAGGACATAAAACTAGTACCTACAACTAGTACATATAACCAATACATAAAACTAATTACTAGAAAAAGTATACAACTAGTAAACACAACTAGTACATGAAATTAGTAATAAAACTAACACATTCAACTAGTACATACATCTAGTTACTAGTACATACAACTTGTACATACAACTAGGACCTATAACCAGTACATACACATATAACTAGTACACATAACTAGTACATACACCTAGACAACACACAACCAGAAACTAGTACATACAACTAGTTCATAAAACTAGTACACACAATTAGTACATTAAACTAATACAAATAACTAGTACATAAAACTGATACATACAATTAGAACATATAACTAGTACATACTACTAGAACATACAACTAGTACATACAACTGGTACATACAACAATTACATAAAACTAGTACATACAACAAATACATACAACTAGTCCATACAACTACTTCCTAGTACACACAACTAGTACATACAATTAGTACATGCAACTAGTACATACAGCTTGTACATACAACTAGTACATATACCTAATACATACAATTAATTACTAAAACATGTATACAACTAGTACATACAACTAGTACATACCTCTGGTTACCAGTACATACAACTAGTACATAGAACTAGTAACTAAAACTAGTAAATATAACTAGTACATACGAAAATTACACACAACTTGTACATACAAGTAGTCCATATAACTACATATATACAACTAGTTCAAATAACTAGTACATACAACTGGTACATATAACAATTACATAAAACTAGTACATACAACGAGTACATATAACTAGTCCATACAACTACTTCCTAGTACATACAGCTAATACATATAACTAATACATACAATTAATTACTAGAACATTTATACAACTAATACATACAACTAGTATATACAACTAGTAATAAAACTAGCACAAACAACTAGTACATACATCTAGTTACTAGTACATACAACTAGTACAAACAACTAGTACATAGAACTAGTAACTAAAAACTAGTAATTTTAACTAGTACATACAAAAATTAAACACAACTAGTACATACAAGTAGTCTATATAACTACATATATACAACTAGTTCAAATAACTAGTACATTCAACTAGCACATACAGATAGTTACTAGTCATGCAACTAGTACATACAACTTCTACAAACAACTAGTACATATAATCAGTACATACACATATAACTACTACATATGAACGGACTAAAACATACTAATTGTACATACAACTAGTACATACAACTAGTTCATTTAACCAGTACACACATATATAACTAGTTCATATATATACTACATAAAACCAGTACCTACACCTAGACTACATACAACTAGAAACTAGTACATACAACTAGTACATACAACTAGTACTTAAAACTAGTAAATACAAATAGTAAATATAACTAGAATACAAAAAATACACACAACTAGTTCATACAAGTACTACATATAACTACATACAAGTAGTACATACAACTAGTACGTACAATTAGTAAATACAGATTGCTACTAGTACATACACCTATTACATAGAAGTACTACATAAAACTTGCACCTTTAACTAGTACACACAACTACCTACTAGTACATTAAACTAGAACACACAATTAGTACATACAACTAGTACACTCAACTAGTACATATAGCTAGTACATTAACTACTTACTAGTACATACAACTAGAACACACAATTAGTACATACAACTAGTACACTCAACTAGTACATACAGGTGGTACATGCAATTAGGACATGAAACTAGTATATACAATTAGTACATGTAACAAGTACATAAAACTAGTACATATAACCAGTACATACAACTAGTACATAACACTAGATCATAGGGCTGCTACATACAGCTAGTACATACAACTAGTACATAAAACCAGTACATACAACTAGTAACTACAACTAGTAAATATAATTAGTACATACCTAATTACACACAACTAATGCATACAACTAGTACATACAGATAGTTACTAGTACATACAACTAGTACATAAAACTTCCACATACAACTAGTGCATAAAACTAGTATATAGAACTAGTACATACAACTAGTACATGCAACTAGTACATCTAGCTAGTACATACAACTAGTTCATACAACTTCTACATACAACAAGGGCATAACACTAGTACATACAACTAGTACATACAAATAATTACTAGTACATACAACTAGTATATATAACTGGTACACACAACTAATACATATAACTAGTAAATACAACTGCTTACTAGAACATATTATGCAAGTTTTACTTAATACTAGTACATACAACTAGTACTACAACTAGTACATAGAACATTTACCTATAACGGATACATATAAGTAGTAAATATAACTAGTACATTTAACAAGTGCATACACATATAAATAAATCAGTACATACAACTACAACCCTCTACTAGGACATACAACTAGTACATATAATTACATAAAACTAGTACATACAACTAGTACATAGAGATAGTGACTGGCACATTCAACTAGTCCATACAACTTCTACAAACAACTGGTACATAAACCTAATACATCAAACTAGTACATACTACTAGTACATACAACTAGTTACTAGTCAATACAACTAGTACATAAAACCAGTACATACAACTAGTAACTAAAACTAGTAAAAATCACTTAGTACGTACAACAATTACACAAAATTAGTACATACAACTAGTACATATAACTACTTACAACTAGTACAAAAACTAGTAAATACAGATTGTTACTTGTGTATACACCTGGTACATACAACTGGTACATACAACTACTACATATAACTAGTACATACATCTACTTACTAGTATATACAATTTGTACATACAATTAGTATATACAACTGGTACATACAACTAGTACAGACAACTAGTATATACAACTAGTACATACAACTTGTACATATTACTAGTACATCAACAACGTACTAGTGCAAACAACTAGTAATTACCACTAGTACTACACCTAGGACATAGAACTAGTACATATAACAGGTACATATAAGTAGTAAATACAACTAGTACATTTAACAAGTGCATCCACATATAACTAAAATAGTACATAAAACTACAACACACTACTAGTACATACAACTAGTACATTCCATTAGTAGTACAACTAGTAAATATAACTAGTACGTAAAACAATTACACACAACTATATAGGACATACAACTAGTACATATATCTACAAAAAATTAGTACCTACAACTAGTACATAGAGATAGTTACTAGCACATACAACTAGTACATACAACTTCTAGAAACAACTAGTACATAAAACCAGTACAAGAAACTAGTACATACTACTAGTACATACAACTAGTTACTTGTACATACAACTAGTACATAAAACCAGTACATATAACAAGTTCATATAACTAGTACATATAACTAGTACATAACTAGCACATACAATTATTACATGCCACTGGAATATACAACTAGTCCAAAACTAGTAAATACAATTAGAACATACAATTAGAACACGCAACTACCTCTTACAATTGAGTTCATACAACTAGTAAATACGACTAGTTCATACAACTAGTACATGCAACTAGTACTACAACTAGTACATAGAACTTGTACATATAACAGGTACATATAACTAGTACATACAACTAGGACATTTTACCGGTACATACACACATAACTAGTTCATATAAATAGTATATAAAACTAGAACATAGTATTAGTACGTACAACCAGTACATACACATATACCTAGTTCATAATACTAGTACATACACCTAGACTACATACAACTAGAAACTAGTACACACTACTAGTACATTCAACTACTTCATACAACTAGTACACAACTAGTACATACAATTAGTACATACAAATAACACATGCAACTACTACTTAGAATTGAGTACATACAAGTAGAACCTCTAACAAGTCAAGTAGTCCATTACATACAACTAGTACATACAATTAATAACTAGTACATGCTACTAGTACATACAACTAGTTTATACAACTAGTAAATACAGCAAGTACATACAACTAGTACACAACACCAATACATACAACCCGTACTTACAGCTAGTACATTCAACTAGTATTACAACGAGGGCAAAGAACTAGTACAAATAACCAGTACAAATAACTAGTGCATACAACTTGTACTTATGACCATTGCATACACATATAACTAGTACATATATATAGTACATAAACCTAGAACATACTCCTAGTACATACAACTAGTATATACATACAACTAGTATATATAACAAGTACATCCAATTAGTCCATACAACTGGAACATGCAACTAGCACGTAACTAGTACATACAATTAGTACATCCAATTGGAACATACAACTACTATTTAGAATTGGGTACATACAACTAGAACCTCCAACTAATAAACTAGTCCTAGAACATATAACTAGAACATACAACTAGTAACGAGTATGAGCAACTAGTACATACGACTAGTAAATTCAACCAGTACATACAACTACTACTACAACTAGTATATATAACTAATACAAGCAACTAATACATATAACCAGTATATAGGGGTAGTAACTGCAACTAGTAAACATATCTAGTAAATTCAATTACACACAACTAGTACACACAACTAGTACATATAACTACATACAACTAGTACATACAACTAGTAGATACAACATGTACATATAACTAGTGCTACATATAACTACATACAACTAGTACATACAACTAATTCCTATATATAGAATTAGTTACTAGTACATACAACTAGTAGATACAACTAGTACATGCAACTAGCCCTTCAAGCAGAATACATAACTAGTACATACAATTACACACCACTAGTAAATACAACTAGTACATACAACTAGTACATACAACTAGTACAGATGACTAGTTACTAGTACATACAACTGGTACATCCAACTAGTTCATACAACTAGTACTTATATAAACAACTGGTAGATACAACTAGTACATACAACTAGTAAGTACTTGAAGAACAAAAGCCTTAACGGAGAACCTTGTTACTTCTTGCCTTAGTGTACTAAGGCAAGGAGTATCTGGCTTGGACAACCCTCAGTCAGTTATGTTTTCCTTTCTTTGGGTTTTTAGCCAGAAGCCTCGGCTTTTCCTCCTTCCGACAGCAGCAGACGGGTGCACGTCGGGCCAAAGTTGACCGTCATAATAGGAGGGAGTACCTCCATACACCAATCCACCACTGCTTTCCAGAGGTCGACAGGCAAGGACTGGGACAGGACTACTTATCGTCCAGGCCCCAATCCCTCAACAGATAGATGTCGCCTCAATATCCTCACAGCCGAACAGAGAACAGTTCTCTGCATGGCTCTCATCACTTCTACTGCACTTTTTGACAGCTTTGGAATTCCCCTAAGGTCTTCCAGGAGCGTGTCCACTGTCCCCAAAGCACCAATTATCATCGGGACTACCTTAATTCGGTAGCCCCTAAATTGTTTCCTCATATCAGCTGCCAGCTTCTGGTACTTTTGGAACTTCTCTTGCCATCTTCCATTAATATTGCTGTCAGTAGGAACTGACATCTCAATAATGAAGATGGACTTACTTAGCCGATCCTCAACCACTAAGTCTGGCCTTCTTTCTGTCATTTCATCAACTGTAGGGATACTAGGATCCCACAAGATTTTGACAGCCCTATTCTCATAGACTGGTTTTGCTTCTAGTTTGTACCAGGGCTCTTCCTGCTTGAATCCATATTCTTTCAACAGTCTCCACAACACTATTAGTATTGCCCGGTCATGTCTCTCTTTGTAGAGAGAAAATCCCTTGGGCTCACACATGTTTAGTATGTGTTTGACCGTTTCCATAGCCTTGCCACATTCTCTGCACATTAGGAGGCTAGAATTCTTCAGAATCCTATTTTGGTACCACCTAGTGTGCAGCACATCATCTTGGGCTGCGAGAATCAGAGCCTCAGTTTGAGGTCTGAGTCTCCCCTCAGAAAGCCACACATAAGACTCCCTATTTGTGACTTGTCTGTGGTATGAGCCCTGGTGAGACTTTTCGGCTAGGTTACTTTTTAACCTTTCAGTCTGAGCCTCCCGGAGCTCACGTGCCAATCTCCTCCATTCTCTTACACTATTTTGTGAGGGATCTGTCTTCAGCCACATTTCCGGTTCTAGTTCTATTCCGTGGCTTCTCAGTATCAATCTGGCTTCTTTCAAGACAGTCCTCCTCTGCTTTGAGCACTCCAGCCACTTTTGGTGTTTAACCACAACAGCTATGAGTGGATCATTGGCAGTATGGAGGTATCTTGCCAGATTCACAACAGCCCTATCGTGATCCAAAGGAAAACTACAGAGCCCTCTACCACCTTGAGAGCGAGGCAAATTCACTCTTTCAATGGCAGAGTTATAGTGATGACACTGGTACTTTCTCATGACCTTTCTCACCATTCGGTCCAGTTTTGGAAGCTCACTTTGAGTCCACTTCAAAACTGGGTAAGAGTATCTCAATAGAGAGGCACACAACATGTTAGAGGCTTCTGCAGCATTCTTACCATTGAGGTGAGAGCCCCACACTTTGTGGAGTCTCCTCCTCAATTTGTTGATCAAGCAAGCTTTGACCTTGCTGTCATCTACCTCAAACAGTTGTTCTAGCCCTAGGTACTTATAAGTAGTACCTTTTTCAAGGCTCCTTATGGATTCTTCACTGCGTTCAGGATTGTCTGGGCCAGCCAGAACTTTCCCCTTTTGCATGTGAGCTGTTCCACACTTTCTCACTCCAAACCTCATGCCAATGGCATTTGAGGTTTTTTTCCACACATTCCATGGCTTCCCTGAGTTTATCAGGCCCTCCAGCATATATCTTAAGGTCATCCATGTACAACAAGTGTGACATGGTGTTCCTTTCCCCATTATGCCAGAGGGTATATCCCTTGGTTCTGTTAGGAACTTGGGATATGGGAGCTATGGCCAGACAAAAGAGGAGTGGCGATAAGGAGTCTCCTTGGAAGAGTCCCCTGTTATATTTAACAGGGGTGCTCCTAACCACCTTTCTCCGCAGTCCTCAACTCAAGCACAGTAGCCCAGTGTTTGGAGAAGAGCTCTATAGACCTCCGGATCCAACCTGGGCACTTGATGGTTTTTAGCACCTTCATCACCCCTTGTGAGGGACTCTGTCGTATGCCTTCTCATAATCGATCCTTGCCACACTAAGTGGCTTGCCCATAATTTTGGCATCTAGACCGATTGATTGATCCAGCAGTAGACAGTCCACACAGCCCCACCTCCCTTTCCTCATGGCCCTTTGGGCCATAGGCAAAAGATCATTAGTGTAGGTGTAAGTGAGTAGTTCTGACGCAATGTATGCTGTGACAGCCTTGTACATTGTGTTGAGACACGCAATAGGTCGGTAGTTGGCCGCACTTTTCGGGTCACCCTTTTTGGGGATGAGTAGAGTGCGATCCCTTGTAAGCCAGTCTGGGACTGACAGATCTCCGCTCACCACCCTCCGTAGTACATCTGCCGAGGCAGACTGTGCAGAGGGGAGTGCTTTCCACCAAAAAGTGTGGATGCCATCCGGTCCAGGGGCTGACCAGCTTTTTGCCTTTTTCAAGGCCTTCCTCTTTTTGGTCTCATCAATGCTATCGGGACCTTCAGAGGAGGTTCTACCCACCCTCTTTTTGGTTTCCTTTAGCCATTCTTTCACCCCTGGGTCGTCTTTGTTGACCTTACCAACAGTACCTACAATCTTTGTCCAAAAATCTCTTACTACCTCAATTGAGGGAGCTTCATTGGAGGTTGGAACATTGCCATTCATCCGGAACTTCCTTTGGGTATTCCAAAGGTGGTTTTGTTCCTGGAATTTCCTGCGTTCAGCTGATCTTCGCTCTTGTAGGGTCCAGACCATGAGTTTCCCCAGTGTCTGTTCCCGAGCTCTGATCAGCACATTCAGGTTTAATGAATGGAACTCTCTCCTAAGCTTTCTTCGGAGTACTTTCTGGCGTTTGGTCATAGGATTATTATTCTGTTGACGCGCTCTTTCCACATCCAACCAGGCAAGCAGTCTTCTAAACCTAAGGCCCTTGGCCTTCCTGTCACTTATGTGACCTTCCTGTCTCTTACTTCCCTTCTGATTATCTGATTTCCTTCCCTGGTTGCATGGCTGCGATTCGTAGGTTGTTTTTCCCCTCACAGCCATAGCAACAGAGTAGACCAGGCAGTTAAGGTGCCAGGCCGACCTAGGGCCTTCCTGCCACTCTTTCTCCACCCAATCATTGGCCTCCTGAAGCAGTGCCGCATCAACATGGTTGAACCGCACTGCCCCACAGGGTTTTCTTCCAGAGAAATCTCCAGGTTTCTTTCGGAGACAGGCATCTTTTGCTTTGCCTAAAAGTTGCATCAGATTATCATTGCTACTTGTCCTGGGTCTGGGATGATCATGTGCAGGAGTTTCAACAGGGACTGCAGGCTGCTCACCATTTTGTTCAGTCCCAGCCTGAACTTGGTGAAGCTCCTCCTGTCCCTGGGCTCCCACACCTTCCTCCACAGTCCCAGTTAGGGTGGCTACACCACAAGAGTCAGGTTCCACAAGGTTTAGTCTTGAGAGACCTTGACCTCTGCGGATTCTACTAAGTCTTGTAGTTAGCGCTACCTTTGTGGTTTTATGGTCTGGCATTGCAGCATTCCAAGCCTGGTACAACCGCTCGGCATACCCCTTTTCCATGGGCTTACTTTCTCGGTAGAGCTCCATGAGGATATTATCCCTCTGAAGGTTCCAGATCACCCCTTGGATCCTTCTCCTTCTAGAGGCACCTTGCGGTGCATCATTAACCAAATCTAAATCTCGGCTACCCGTTACTTGCAGTACTCCGTCTCCTACCAAGCTCCTTTTGGCTTGGAAGGCAAGGGTTCGACCAGTCTGAGGCAAATGTGGGTATTTGCTCAGCCATTCCCGCTCTAAACGCTTCTGATAGCCACCTCTTTTCGCTCATAGCAATCAATTAGTGCCCTAAGCATTTCCTCGGTCCATAGGGCTGGTTGGCCCGTCACGGGGACCGAAGAAGGGTTATTACATTCAGGTACATCTACCTGTGAGGCACCAGTGGAATCGCCTATTCTGGTTGACCCAGGGTTTTCTTCACCACTGGTGCACCTAGGCCACAGCCTGTCTTGAAAATTGTTATTCTCATGACGTAACGTAACCCAGTGTAGCTGCCAGACGGGGGGTTAGCCCATACTGACAGGGAGGCTGATTTAGCCACAGGATGCCACATGAGGGGCTAAGCGTCGGGGGGTTGAACTGGACAATACCCATCCTCTTGTCAGCTCGGAACCACAGCCTCCAATTTCCACGACAACTAGTAACTACAACTACTAAATATAACTAGTACATACAACAATTACACACAATTAGTACAAACATATAAATTGTACATACTACTAGTATATACAACTGGTATCTAGTACATGAAAGAAGTACATAGAAGTAGTACATACAAGTAGTACTTACAACTAGTAATTACATCTAGTTACTAGTACATTCAACTAGTACGTACAACTAGTACATACAACTAGTACATATAACTAGTACATACGACTAGTTACTAGTACATAAACACACACTAGTACATACAACTAGTACATATAACTAGTACATACAACTAGTACATACAACTAGTACATATAACTAGTGCTTACGGCAAGTTACTAGTAATACAACTAGTACATACAACTAATACCTACATACAAAATTGTACACAACTAGTAGATACAACTAGTACATGCAATTAGTCCTACAACCAGAATATATAACTAGTACATACAACTAGTAGATATAATGTGTATATACAATTACCCACAACTAGTACATACAACTTCTACATACAAGGACTACATTAAACTAGTACATACAACAAGTACCTACAAATAGTACATTAACTAGTACATCCAATTAGTCCATACACCTGGAACATACAACGAGCACATAACTAGTACATACAATTAGTACATCCAATTGGAACATGCAACTACTACTTAGAATTGAGTACATACAACTAGAACCTCCAACTAGTAAACTAGTCCTAGTACATACAACTAGAACATATACTAGTAATGAGTACGAACTACTAGTACATACGATTAGTACATTCAACTAGTTCATACAACTAGTAGATACAACTAGTACATATAACTAGTGCTTACAGAAAGTTACTAGTAATACAACTAGTACATACAACTAATACCTACATAAAAAAATTAGTTACTTGTACACACAACTAGTAGATACAACTAGTACATTCAATTAGTCCTACAACCAGAATATATAACTAGTACATACAACAAGTAGATATAACCTGAATAAACAATTACACACAATTATTAAATACAATTAGTACATATAACCGGTACATACAACTAGAGCATACAACTAGCATATATTACATAAAACTTGTACATACAACTAGTACCTATATATACAACTGGTAGATAAAACTAGTACATACAACTAGTAACTACAACTAGTAAATATAGCTGGTACATACAACAATTACACAATTAGTAGATACATATAACTAATACATACAACTAGTATATACAAATAGTATCTAGTACATAAAAATAGTACATACAACTAGTAAATAAAACTAATACATACAGCTAGAACATATAGCTAGTCCATACAACAAGTTACTAGTATATATATACAACTAGTACATACTAATACTAAATACAACTAGTAACTATAAATAAAACTAGTTACTAGTACATACAACTAGTACATACATCTAGTTACTAGTACATGCAACTAGTACGTACAACTAGAACATATAACTGGTACATGTAACTAGTACAAACGACTAGTAACTATAGCATACTAGTATATACAACTAGTAGATTAAAGTAGTACATATAACTAATACATACAACTAGTACATAAAACCAGTACTAAAAATACATAGAAATAATACATAAAACTAGAACACACTACCAGTACTTACGACTAGTACATATAATAGGTAAATAAAACTGGTATATACAATTAGTTCCTATACATTGAGATAATTACTAGTATATACAATTAGTACATACAATTAGTACATACAACTAGTACATACAACTAGTACATACAACTAGTACATATTACAAGTACATACGACTAGTTACTAGTACATATATAGAACTAGTACATGCAACTAGTACATAAAACTAATACCTATATGTACTATTAGTTGCTACTACATGCAACTAATACATAAAACTTGTAAATACAACTAGTACATACATCTAGTTACTAGTACATACAACTAGTAAACACAACTAGTACATAAAACTAGTACATAAAACGGATAACTACTACTGGTAAATTTAATTAGTACATTAAAAAATTACACACAACTTGTAAACACAAGTAGTAAATATAACTACATACAACTAGTATAAGCAACTAGTACATAGAACTACAACATACAGATAGCTACTAGTACATACAACTAGTACATCCAACTTCTACATACAACTAGTACATAAAACTAGTAGATACAACTAGTAAATGCAACTAGCCCTACAAACGAAATATATAACTAGTACAAACAACTAGTAGATACTACCAGTATATAAAATTACACACAATTAGTACATACGACTAGTTACTAGTACATACAACTATTACATACAACTGTACATACAACTACTACCTATATATACAACTATTTACTAGTACATACAACTAGTACATAAAACTAGTAGGTACAACTAGTACATACAACTAGTACATATAATTAGTACTACAAATAGTACATATAACTACATACGACTAGTACATATAACTACTACATACATCTAAGACATACAAATAGTTACTAGTACATACTACTAGTACATACAATTAGTACATACGACTAGTATTTGCAACTAGTACATAAAACAAGTACATATAACTAGTACACACGACTAGTTACAAGTACATATATACAACTAGTATATACAATTAGTACTTACAACAAGTACTTATATATACAACTAGTAACTAGTACATAAAACTAGTACATACAACTAGTACATGAAACTAGTAAATATAACAATTAAATACAACTATGTACATACAATTAGAACATCCAACTACTACCTACAATTGAGTATATACATCCAACTAAAACCTCAAACTAGTAAATTTAACAAGAACTAGCACTTACAGCTAGAACATACACCTAGTAACGTGCACTTAAAACTAGTACATACAACTATATAGTACTTTCAATAAGTACATACAATTAGTATATACAACTAGTACATAGTACTAGTACATACAACTAGTACACACAACTAGTACATATGACTAGTACATACAACTAGTACATTAATGTAGTACGACAAGTAGTACATAGAACTAATACATATAGCCAGTACATAAAACTAGTACACACAACTTAGACATTTAACCAGTACATACCAATATAACTAGTTCATATACACAATACAAGAGAATAATAAAAATTTTCTACAAAAATAGTGAAGATGTAGGGTTGGCACAAAAGCATAGAAACAAGAAAGGAATGTTACACAGTGAAGCATTAGCTATGCATGAATCATACAACACCCTTGCTCTTTCAATGGCAGAGTAATAGTGATGACACCGGTACTTTCTCATGATCTTTCTCACCATTCGGTCCGGTTTTGGAAGCTCACTTTGAGTCCACTTCAAAACTGGGTAAGAGTATCTCAATAGAGAGGCACACAACATGTTAGAGGCTTCTGCAGCATTCTTACCATTGAGGTGAGAGCCCCACACTTTGTGGAGTCTCCTCCTCAATTCGTTGATCAAGCAAGCTTTGACCTTGCTGTCATCTACCTCAAACAGTTGTTCTAGCCCTAGGTACTTATAAGTAGTACCTTTTTCAAGGCTCCTTATGGATTCTTCACTGCGTTCAGGATTGTCTGGGCCAGCCAGAACTTTCCCCTTTGGCATGTGAGCTCTTCCACACTTTCTCACTCCAAACCTCATGCCAATGGCATTTGAGGTTTTTTTCCACACATTCCATGGCTTCCCTGAGTTTATCAGGCCCTCCAGCATATATCTTAAGGTCATCCATGTACAACAAGTGTGACATGGTGTTCCTTTCCCCATTATGCCAGAGGGTATATCCCTTGGTTCTGTTAGGAACTTGGGATATGGGAGCTATGGCCAGACAAAAGAGGAGTGGCGATAAGGAGTCTCCTTGGAAGAGTCCCCTGTTATATTTAACAGGGGTGCTCCTAACCACCTTCCCCGCAGTCCTCAACTCAAGCACAGTAGCCCAGTGTTTGGAGAAGAGCTCTATAGACCTCCGGATCCAACCTGGGCACTTGATGGTTTTTAGCACCTTCATCACCCACTTGTGAGGGACTCTGTCGTATGCCTTCTCATAATCGATCCATGCCACACTAAGTGGCTTGCCCATAATTTTGGCATCTAGACCGATTGATTGATCCAGCAGTAGACAGTCCACACAGCCCCACCTCCCTTTCCTCATGGCCCTTTGGGCCATAGGCAAAAGATCATTAGTGTAGGTGTAAGTGAGTAGTTCTGATGCAATGTATGCTGTGACAGCCTTGTACATTGTGTTGAGACACGCAATAGGTCGGTAGTTGGCCGCACTTTTTAGGTCACCATTTTTGGGATGAGTAGAGTGTGACACCTTGTAAGCCAGTCTGGGACTGACAGATCTCCGCTCACCACCATCCGTAGTATATCTACCAAGGAAGACTGTGCAGAGGGGAGTGCTTTCCACCAAAAGTGTGGATGCCATCCGTCCCAGGGGCTGACCAGCTTTTTGCCTTTTTCAAGGCTTTCCTCTTTTTGGTCTCATCAATGTTATCGGGACCTTCAGAGGAGGTTCTACCCACCCTCTTTTTGGTTTCCTTTAGCCATTCTTTCACCCATGGGTCTTCTTTGTTGACCTTACCAACAGTACCTACAATCTTTGTCCAAAAGTCTCTTACTACCTCAATTGAGGGAGCTTCATTGGAGGTTGGAACATTGCCATTCATCCGGAACTTCCTTTGGGTTTTCCAAAGGTAGTTTTGTTCCTGGAATTTCCTGTGTTCAGCCGATCTTGGCTCTTGTAGGGTACAGACCCTGAGTTTCCCCAGTGTCTGTTCCCGAGCTCTGATCAGCACATTCAGGTTTAATGAATGGAACTCCCTCGTAAGCTTCCTTCGGAGTACTTTCTGGCGTTTGGTCATAGGATTATTACTCTGTTGACGCGCTATTTCCACATCCAACCAGGCAAGCAGTCTTCTAAACCTAAGGCCCTTGGCCTTCCTGTCACTTATGTGACCTTCCTGTCTCTTACTTCCCTTCTGATTATCTGATTTCCTTCCCTGGTTGCATGGCTGCGAGTCGTAGGTTGTTTTTCCCCTCACAGCCATAGCAACAGATTAGACTAGGCAGTTCAGGTGCCAGGCCGACCTAGGGCCTTCCTGCCACTCCTTCTCCACCCAATCATTGGCCTCCTGAAGCAGTGCCGTATCAACATGGTTGAATCGCACCACCCCACAGGGTTTTTTATCAGAGAAATCTTAAGGTTTCTTTCGGAGACAGGCATCTTTTGCTTTCCCTAAAAGTTGCATCAGTTGATCATTGCCACTTGTCCTGGGAATAGGATGATCATTTGTAGGAGTTTCAACAGGGGCTGCAGGCAGCTCACCATTTTGTTCAGTCCCAGCCTGAACTTGGTGAAGCTCCCCTTGCCCCTGGGCTCCCACACCTTCCTCCACAGTCCCAGTTAGGGTGGCTAAACTACAAGAGTCAGGTTCCACGAGATTTAGTCTTGAGAGACCTTGACCTCTTCGGATTCGGCTAATTCTCGTAGTTAGCGCTACCTTTGTGGTTTTATGGTGTGGCATTTTAGCATTCCAAGCCTGGTACAACCGCTCGGTATACCCCTTTTCCATGGGCTTACTTTCTCGGTAGAGCTCCATGAGGATATTATCCCTCTGAAGGTTCCAGATCACCCCTTGGATCCTTCTCCTTCTAGAGGCACCTTGCGGCGCATCATTAACCAAAACTAAATCTCGTCTCCCAGTTACTTGCAGTACTCCGTCTTCTACCAAGTTCCTTTTGGCTTGGAAGGCAAGGGTTCGACCGGTCTGAGGAAAATGTGGGTATTTTCTCAGCCATTCCCGCTCTAAACGCTTCTGATAGCCACCTCTTTTGGGTTCAGATCGCTCATAGCAATCAATTAGTGCCCTAACCATTTCCTCGGTCCATAGGGCTGGTTGGCCGGTCATGGGGACTGGAGCAAGGCTATTACCTTCAGGTACATCTACCTGTGAGGCACCAGTGGAATCACCTATTCTGGTTGTCCCACGGTTTTCTTCACCACTGGTGCACCTAGGCCACAGCCTATCTACATACAACTAGTACATATAACTAGTACATACATCTAGTTACTAGTGCATTCAACTATTGCTTACAACTAGTATATAAAACGGATAACTACAACTAGTAAATATAACTAATACATACAAATATTAAACACTACTAGTACATACACATGGTACATATAACTACATACAACTAGTTCAAACAACTAGAACATACAACAAGTACATACAGATTGTTACTAGTACATACAACTTGTACATACTAATTCTACACACAACGAGTACATAAAACTAGTACATAGACCTAGTACATATAACTAATACATACAACTACTTAATATTACATACAACCAGTACAAATAATTAGTTCAAACAACTAGCACATACAACTAGTACATACAACTATTTAATCAACTACTTGCTAGCATGTCCAACTAGTACATGCAAATAGTAAATACAACAAGTACCTACAACTAGTACATATAACTAGTACTTACGACAAGTTACAAGTAATACAACTAGGATATAAAACTAGTAAATATATCTAGTACATACAACACTTACACACAATTAATAAAAATAATTAGTACATATAACTGCTACATACAACTAGTACATACAACTAGTATATATTTCATAAAACGAGTACATAAAACTAGTACATTGAACTAATACATACCAAAAGTACTACAACTAGGATATATAACTAGTATATACAACTAGTAGATATAACCAGTACATACAATCACACACAACTAGTACATACAACTAGTACATATAACTACATACAACTAATATATACACCTAGGCCATACAAGTAGGACAAACAGAGAATTACTAGTACATGCAACTAGTACATACAACTAGTTCATACAACTAGTACATGGAATTAGTACATATAACTAATACATGCGACAGGTTATTAGTTCATAGAACTAGTACATACAACTAGTACATACAACTAGTATACACAACTAATACCTATATATACAACTGGAAGAGAGAACTAGAACATACCACTAGTAACTGCAACTTGTAAATATAGCTAGTACATACAACAATTACACACAATTAGTACATGCCCCTAGGCCATGTTTTAACAGGTGATCTACGTATTGTTAGTAACCCAAAACTTAGAAAACTTCTTAAGAAAGGACCAAAATTTAGAGAACCTAATAACTTTAATTGGGTAACTGCTTTAAAAATGTGTAAGGAAGGTCTTAGAAAATATAAGATTTCCTGGGCCCGTAGAGAAAATGTATCTACTTCTGTATTTAGTGAGTAGGAAAATGCTGTACTTAAGAAAATTAATGATAGGATCTCTAAGCTGTCTAAATCGTATACCAAATCCTCAGTAGCCAAGAAGACCCTTACTTGCCCTAAAATTAAGAAATTCTTAGCAGACCTACATGATAAGTATGTTATAGCCCCTGCCGATAAGGCCTCTAATATTATAATTTTTACATGTCAGTCCTACTATAGACAAATTATTAATGAAGAACTAGGCAGTACCTCCACTTATGCTAAATGTACAGTAGAACCCCAACAGTTAATTAGGAAACATATAGATTTCTTAAAACTAGAGAACTTAGAACCTAAACCAGACTGGTGTAACCTTCCCTCCTTTTACTGGATGCCTAAGCTACATAAGAACCCTTACAGCTACAGATTCATAGCCGCCTCTCACAAATGTACTACCAAACCCCTTTCTAGATTTCTAAATTCGGCACTCAGACTAATTCTCAAACATTTTAGAGAATACTGCCTAGGTATATATAGGAATACTGGTGTTAATGCCTTTTGGATAGTAGAAAACTCACTAGAAGTCTTAGATAGTCTTAGGTCTATACCCACTAGAAAAGCCCAGCTAGCTATTTTTGATTTTTCTACATTATATACAGCAATCCCCCATAACCTACTTAAAGATAAGATTACTAACCTAATTTATAGTGCCTATACCTGTAGAAAGTCCCAATATACTAGAGAACAATAAAAATTTTCTACAAAAATAGTGAAGATGTAGGGATGGCACAAAAAGCATAGAAACAAGAAAGGGATGTTACACAGTGAAGCATTAGCTATATATGCATGAATCACACAACACCCTTGCTTGTAGGATTCATGCATAGCTAATGCTTCACTGTGTAACATCCCTTTCTTGTTTCTATGCTTTTTGTGACATCCCTACATCTTCACTATTTTTGTAGAAAATTTTTATTGTTCTCTAGTTTCTGTACTTTTTATGGAGCATAAGCTAGGAATTCGTTGTATTTTAAACCACTTTGGTTTCGCAATCTTCGACTGATTATGACGTCATTAAAATGGCGAATTTATTGAGGTCTTGACTCTTGAGCCATGAAAACTGTCATACTCAATAATAGCGTTATCGCTCTCGCTTCTACAAAAGAATACAGCTCGGAAAATTTAGAGTAATTTCGATTAAGAAGTAGTCCGAAGGCTTATTTCGTTTTTTAGTTACAGCGGGCGAAGAAGATGAAGAAGAAGAAGAAGATGAAGAAGAAGAAAACGAAAATGGGAGATTTCAAAGTTCGTTCATTTGCCAACGATACACGGTCGCTTGCCTTCAAGGCCAATTTATAGCATGTTTGTTCTATATTTAACTCTACATAGTCTCGTTTTGGCGATTTTCAGCCTAATTCCGAATTTTGCTCCTATACCAATGTATGGGGAAAATGAAACAACCCGTACCATCCCTACATAGAGAGTACTACCGTACTCTCTGATAGAAGTCTGTCAGGATAAAGCCTTTTGGTCTAACAATGTCTCCAATAAAGCAGTCACAGCTGTTCATTTAGTAGAGCTCTTTAATTACCTTATTGACAACATTTATGTATGTGTAGACGGTTCTGTATTTAAGCAATGTGTAGGTATCCCTATGGGTACTGACTGTGCCCCTGTAGTTGCTAATCTTTTTCTGTTTGCCTATGAGTATGAGTTTATGAAAGGACTACTTAAGGATAACATCACCCTAGCTATTAAATTTTCCAATACTTATAGGTATATTGATGACCTTTTATGTATTAACAACAAGGATTTTGAACTGTCAATTAGTGATATTTACCCCAAAGAACTTATTCTTAAAAAGACAAATACCAGCCCTAAAAATCCCCCTTTATAGACTTAGATATAACCATTACTAACAATCAATTTATCACTAAAGTATATGATAAGCGAGAGGACTTTAACTTTGATATAGTAAATTTCCCCCATTTAGATTGTAATATTCCTAATACCCCAGCCTATGGTGTCTTTATTTCACAACTAATTAGGTATTCTTGAATATGTAGTGACTTCTCCAGTTTTCAGGCTAAATGTTTGCAGTTATGCAGTAGGCTTATTAAGCAGGGTTACAAATACTTTAAGCTTAAATCAACCTTTAAAACCTTCCTATCCCGGCAGCCTCTAGTTAGAATCAAGTATAAGCAAAAAGTAGCTAGTATGCTTAAGGACTGTCTTGTGTTACCCCATATTGTGTTACCCCACCTCCAAAGAAATGTTACTACAAGAAGACCTAAGGGTAGACTTACGTAATATGTCCTACTTGTGTCTATAGTTATGCTGAGTCTGTTTTACCTGTACAAGCAAGATTACTAATAGATTTATAATTAATTCATAAAAGTTAATTGGACCTACATTCCTTTCATAAAATTAAATTTCATCATGTGTCTTAGTTAACACCTTATTTAACTTTTGGCGCAAAAATAGTGTATATAAGGCCCCTAGATTTAGCATAGAGAGCCAAGGATTCACAGAAGATCAAGATAAAGAAAAAGACAAAGACTCCCAGGATCACTGATGAAGGGTGGAATTCCCAGAAACGGCTGTCTGACCCAGTGGAGAAGAAGATGAAAGAAGGGAAAAGAAGGAAGAAAAGACTACTGTATCTTCATCTAAAGCTCTCTTTAGGTTTAGTTCCCCTATAGGCTCTTTTTACAGAATAGGCATATAGCATGTAGGAAAATGGTATCTTAGATTTTTCATCCATATAACCAGTACATACAACTAATATATAGAACTAGTATCTAGAAACTAAAACTGGTACATACAACTAGTACATACAAGTAGTATCTAAATATAAAACTAGTTACTAGTACATACAACTAGTACATAAAACGGATGACTACAACTAGTAAATGTAACTAGCACATAGAAACATTACACACCACTAGTAAATTAAAGTAATACATATAACTAGTACAAACAACTAGTAAATATAACCAGTACATACAAATACATAGAAATAATATATAGATAAAACTAGAATATACTACTAGTACATACGACTAGCACATATAATAGGTAAATAACACAAGTATATACAACTAGTTCCTCTACATACAGATAGTTACTAGTACATACAACTATTACATACAACTAGTACATATAACTAGTACATACAACTAGATACTAGTACATACAACTAGTATATATAACTGCATTAAACTACCACACACTACAACTACATGTATCTAGGACATACAGATAATTACTAGTACATACAACTAGTGCATAAAATTAGTACATATAACAAGTACATGCTACTAGTTACTAGTAAATATATACAATTAGTACATACAACTTGTACATACAACTTGTACATAAAACTATTACCTATATATACTATTAGTTACTGGTACATACAACTAATACATAAAACTAGTACATACAACTACTACATATAACTAGTACATACAACTAGTACATACATCTAGTTACTAGAACATACAACCAGTACATACAACCAGTAAATAAAACGGATAACTACTACTAGTAAATATAAATATACAAAAATTGCACACAACTTGTACATACAAGTAGTACATATAACTACATACAACTAGTTAAACTAACTAGTACATACAACCAGTTCATACAGATAGTTACTAGTACATAAACTAGTACTTACAACTTGTATATAACTAATACCTACAACTACTTAATAGTACATAAAACTAGTACATACAATTAGTTTTTACAACTAGTACATACAACTAGTATATACAACAAGTACATGCAACTAGTACACACAACTAGTACATACAACTAGTATAAACATAAAACTAGTATATATAAAAAGTACATAAAACTATTACATACAACTAGTACATACAATAGTACATAACTAGTATATACAACTAGTACATACAACCAGTACTTAAAAGTAGTACGTACAATTAGTACACTCAAGTAGCCCATATACCGAGTGCATACACATATAACTAGTACCTATAAATAGTCCATACAATTAGTGCATACAACTAGTACATACAACCAGTTTATACAATTAGTACATATAACTAGTAAACACAAGACCTACATATAACTAGGACATACACATATAAATAGTACTTATAAATAGTACTTTCAACTAGTACATACAACAATTACACACAACTAGTACATACAACTAGTATATAACTAGCATATACAACTAGGTCATACTACTTGTATCTAGACCATACATCTAGTACCTACCTAGTACCTTGTATAACTAGTACTGGAACCACCAACTAGTACCTACAACTAGTACATACAACTAGTGCATACAACTAGTATTACAACTAGTACAAACAACTTCTACATATAACTAGTACATACAGATATAACTAGTAATTATAAATAGAACATACAACTAATAAAAAGAACTAATACATACAACTAATAAATACAACTAGTGGATACAATTAGTACATACAAATAGTACAGAACTTAATTCATACACATGAAAATAGAACATATAAATGAAAGATACAACTAGTATATGCAACCAGTACATACAACTAGTACATCCAACGCGTAAATACCACTAGTGTACACTAGTAGTACATACAACCAGTCCACACAACATGTACAAACAAGTAATACATACAAGTGGTACAAAGAACTAGCATATACAACTAGTACCGACCTAGTCCCTAGTATAATTAGTACCAGAATCTACAACTACTACATACAAGTAGTACATACAACAAGTACATTGAACTAGTTACTAGTACATACAACTAGAACCTACCACTAGTAAATTTAACTATTATATACAACAATTGCAAATAACTAGTAAAAATAAATAGTACATATAACTAATCCATATAACTAGTACATGCAACTAGTATATATGGAGTACATGCAACTAGCACATACATCTAGTACATACAACTAGTACCTGCCTAGTATATATCTGGTATAACTAGTACTAGAACCTACAATTAGCACATACAACTAGTACACACAACTAGTACATATAAATACTAGATACAACTAGTACTTACAACTAGTACATACAACTAGTACAAACAACTAGTGCATAAACTTAGTACACACAACCAGTACCTATGACTAGTAAATATAACTAGTGCTAGTACATACAACTAGTGCATACAACATGTACATAAATCTAGTAACGAGTACATACAATTAGTACATACAATTAGTACACACAAACAGTCCAAACAACAAGTATATACAACTAGTACTACAACTGATAAATAAAAGTAATAATAATAATAATGTAGTTACACAGCACATGCAACGGACATTGTCAATAGCTCTAGCAGTCCTTTGTACTGCTTCAGTAGTTGAAGAAATCTGGGCAAGACAGCTGGCCAGTGCTTCCCAGAACTGATACAGAGTTCCCTCGCTGGATTGCCACAGACAGCCTTTGGAAGAGGTAGGTGGTAGATCTTTCATCCCCAGATGCTTGAGCCAAACGGTGACCCAGCTCCTTTAGGAAAGCAATGGTCTGTGACCCGAAAACTGCAGATGGCCACTGGGGTGAAGGCATGTGTGGGGTTAGGGTGGGCATACTTTGCCGTCTTCCTCCCTTCTGCCAAAGCTGCTACAGCTCCTGCCTCCCTGGTGGCACTTGATGAATAGGATAAGGCAAAAGTGTCGGGTCAGGTCGCGTCCCACACCAGCAACTTTCCATACTTCCAGGGGACTTGCCATCTGTATGGTAGAGGCCCACCGGCTCCAGACGCGATGGTACTTTGGCTGCAACCAAGGCTCTGTTTGTGATGTCATTCACTGCTACATGTTGATGGAGGCGCCTTTTGCTCCACCGGCAGCTGAGCCCCTGTGTTGCAAGGCTGTCTACCTCATCTCCACAGTGGTGGCAAGAATGTGGCCTGCATGAGGGTGCGCCAAGACGGAGGCCTGTTGCTACCCTGATGGTATCGTTATCCGTACACAGACCAAGAGATGTGATGGGCAAAGCATTCAGCCAGGCTCTCGACTCTTTGGCAGTAGAAGCGAGCAGGCGAGCACATGATCTGGGATCTGGTGCATTCTGCAGCAGGGAATCAGCCAGGGCAGATGCCCTCAGGGTATCCCAAGCCTTCTGTCGTTGTTGGTCTATGCCTTCGGAAGCACTTGATTGTGGCCTGAGGACCACAGAAAACTGGCGTCATCCACGTTGGGGAGTGGGGAGCCTTGAAGGTGGATTGGAACGATGCGGTTGACAAGGTGAGAAGTGGCAGAAGCCGAGGCCAGGAAGGCAGAAGGTGCTAGCTGCACTGCACTCCGGATACCTAGTCCCACCATCCTTACAGGAAGTGTGGCCTATGTCCATGCTGGGTCATCCTCACTGAAGTGTATGTTTGTGATGCCACTCAGGGTTGATTTTAAGAGCTCGTCATACTCCTGCAACACCGGGGAAAGAAAACAGGGTACTGTTCTGAGGTTGTAGAGGAGTTTGGAGAGCAAAGGAGTGCTACAGTAGGAGGAGGGCATCTTGGGCAGTCAGGCAACGCAGCCTTTCACCCATCCTCTTCAGCATGTTGGTCTTGGCCTTGAGAGTGGCTGAGACAGGGATAACATCTCCAATTGGCGATCCCAGCAATGTGGCTGTGGAGGGCTCCACCACCAAGGCTCCTGGGAGAGAAGACTGAACGAAAATTGTGGTGTCAGGATCAGTGCAGATGATTTCTGATTTCTGCCTGTTTAACTGCAGTCCGATTCTTGCCCCCTCTTGCTCCACCACTTCCAGGTCAGTCAAAAGGGTCTCCACATCTCCTCATAAGGTGCCATCATCAAGGTAGAAGAGGGACAACTCCGAATTCAGCTGTGAGACCAGCCGGTGGATGCTCAGACAGAAAGGAAGGAGCCCCAAAGGGTCCCTTGTTGTACTCCTTCTGCAGATTGTATGGTAGCGTTGCTCCAGAGGAGAGATGAGGGTGAGGAGTAGGCTGAATGCACTACTACAACTAGTACATAGAACCAGTATATATAGCTAGTACACACAACCACTACATATAGCTAGTGCATTTACATATAACTAGTTAATATAAATAGTACATAGACCTAGTGCATACATCTAGTACATACAACTACTACAAACAACTTGTACATATGACAAGTATATATAAGTAGTACATAAAACTAGTACATACAACTAGTGCATATAACTAGTACATACAACTAGTTCATATAATAATACATACAAGTAATACATAACTTTTACATAACACTAGTATATACAACTAGTTCATTCAATTAGAAATATACAACCACTACTATAAATAGTATATAAAACTAGTACATACAACTACTACATGAAACTAGTACATTCAACCAGTACCTACATTAGTAACTATAACTAGTGCTAGTACATACAATTAGTGCATTCAACAAGTACATACATCTAGTAACAAGTACATACAACTAGAACATACCACTATTACCTGCAATTAGTAAATACAAATAGTTCACAAAACTAGGACCTACAACAAATACGACAACTAATACAGAGAATTAGTACATAGAGCGAGTATATATAACTAGTACATAAAACTAGTACAAACAACTAGTACATACAACTAGTACATAAAACTATCAATCAATCAATCAATCAATCACAACAGCGTTTCTCCTATGCAGGAGGTAGCCAGAATACATATTGTTATAATACCTACTGGACCTGTTGCTTTAAAATAAAGATATACAAACTCAGATATATGCATGCACAGTTCTGTATAAGTTTTATCATTAATTCAAGTCATCTTCCCATCTTTTCCGCGGTCTCCCTCTTGGTCTCTTTCCTGGCAGCTCCTCTATATACACCGTCTTCACTAGTCTCTCTTCTGGCATCTCTTCAATCTTCTGCATCCATTGCTTCTTCTTTCTTATTACAGTATCTATAACATCTTCTTGCCTCAGTCTCTCTCTAATGTCATCGCTTCTCATCCTGTCCATTCTTGTGACACCCTCAACTTTCCTCAGGTATCTCATCTCTGTTGCCTGCAGCTTCTTCTTGTGCCTGTTCTGCAGTGTCCACGTTTCACTGCCATAGAGTAGTGTAGGCTTCACCACGGCATTGTATACTCTCAATTTTGTGGCCTTGCTTAGCTCTTTACGATCTACAACCTCCTTTCTCAGTGCCCCTATGGTTCTGCATGTCAGCCCTATTCTGCTATCAACCTCATCTTCGCATGACCCCTCCTCATTGAACATTGCCCCTAAATACTTCATCACTTTCACTTCTTCTATCTTCTCCCCCTTTACCGATACATTGCATGGACCTCCTCCTCTTTTCACAACCATTGCCTTAGTCTTCCCCCAGTTTATCTTCATCTGCCACTTTGCCATCACACCGTCTAAGATCCTTAGATTGCTCTCCACATCCTCCTCTTTCTCAGCCACTAGCATTAGGTCATCCGCAAATAAGAGAAACTGCACATTTCTATCTTCCAGTTTGACTCCTCCACTAAACCTCTCCTTCGCCTCCCTCAATATATGGTCCATGTACACATTAAAGAGCCATAAAACTAGTAAATACAAAAAGTACGTACAACTGGTGCATATAACTAGTATATACAAGTAGTACATGCAACTAGTACACAAAACTAGTACATAAAACTAGTACAAACAACTAGTACATACAACTAGTACATACAACTAATACCTTAAACTAGTAAATATAACAAGTGCTAGTACTTACAACTAGTGCAAACAACATGTACAAAAATCTAGTAGCGAGTATATACAACTAGAACATACCACTAGTATATACAATTAGTAAATCCAAATGTATAGTTCATATAAACTAGGACATACAACTAATACTACAACTAGTACATACAATTAGTACATAGAAAGAGTGCATAGAACTAGTACATAGAACTAGTACAAAACCTAGTAAATACAAACAACTAGTACATGCAAGTAGGACAAAAAACTAGTACATACAACCAGTACCTACAACTAGTGAATACAACAAAGAAATACAAAGAATACATAAAACTAGTACATGCATCTAGTACATACAACTAGTAAAAATAACTTGTACATACAACTAGTATATACAAAAGGTACATACAACTAATACATTCAAGTAGTACATAACTAGTACATACAGAGAGTACATACAGCCAGTACATACAACTAGTTCATACATATAAAACATACAACTACTACCTACAACTGGTACATATAAGTTGTAGTAAATGTAACTAGTTCTAGTTCATAAGACTAGTGCATTCAACAAGTACATACATCTAGTAATGAGTACATACAACTAGAACATACCACTAGTACATACATTTAATGAATACAAATAGTTCATACAACTAGGAAATACAACTAATACTGCAACTAGTACATAGAATAATACATAGAACGAGTACATATAACTAGTACATTAAACTAGCACAAACAACTAGTACATACATCTAGTATATACAACTAGTGCATACAACTGGTAGGTACAACTAGTACATACAACTAGTAGTTACAAGTAGAACATACAACTATTACACAAAACTAGTACATACAGCTAGTACATACAGCTAGTACATACAACTAGTACATATAACTATTACACACAGATACTGCATATAACTACTACATACACATGTAACTAGTACATATCAATCGAACATATAACTAGTACATACAAATTGTACATACAACTAGTAAATACAACTACTGCATACATCTAGAACACAGCTGGTACTAATAACTAGTACATTCAACTAGTACATACAACTGTTACATTTCTAGTGCCTACAACCAGTACATACAACTACTACACACAATTAGTACATACAAGTACTACACACAACTAATAAAAACAACTAGTACCTACAACTAAAGAAAACAAGTACTAGTACATACAACTAGTACATATAAATAGAACATAAAACTAGTACAAACTATTAGTACATATAACTAGTACATAACTAGTACATACAACTATTACCTACAACTAGAAAATATATCTAGTGCTAGTAAATAAAACTAGTGCAATCAACAAGTACATACATCTAGTAATGAGGACATACACTAGAACATACTACTAGTACATACAATTAGTAAATACAAATAGTTCATACAACTAGGATATGCAAATAAACCTACAACTAGTACATAGAATTAGTAGATAGAATGAGTACATAGAATTAGTACATAAAACTAGTACAAACAACTAGTACATACAACTAGTACATACAATTAGAACAAACAACTAGTACATATAAATAGGACATACAACAATTACATGCAACTAATGCATACAACTAGTACTTACTACTTGTACATACAACATGTAGATGCAATTAGTACATATGACTAGAACATACACATATAACCTGTTCATCTAAATAGTAAATATAACTAGTACATACAACTAGTATCTAGTACATACAACAAGAACCTATTTAGTACCTAGTATAACACGTTCTAGGACCTACAACTAGAACATAAAAGTAGTACATTCAACTAGTACATACAAGTAGTACATATAACTAGTACACAAAACTACTGCATATAACTACTGCATACACATGTAACTAATCCATATCAATCAGACATACAACTAGTACATACAAATTGTTCATAAAACTAGTAAATACAACTAGTCCTACAACTAGTACATGCATTTAGTACTTATAACTAATATACAAGACTACTGCATATAACTAGTACCTACACATGTAACTAGTACATACACATGTAACTAGTACATACACATGTAACTAGTACATATCAAATGTTTATACAACTAGTACATACAAATAGTACATATAGCTAGTACATACAACTAGTACTGCAAGTTGTACATACACATATAACAAGTACATATAAAAAGTAGATACAACTAGTACATACAACTAGTACATACAACTAGTACATACAACGTGTACATACAACTAGTACATACAAGCAGTACATACTACTAGTTCACACAACTGGTTCAAACAACTAGTACATACAACTAGTATTTACCTAGTACCTAGTATAACTAGTACTAGAACCTACAACCAGTATATGCAATTAGGACATTCAACCAGTACATACAACTAGTTGTAGCTCAGTGGCAGAGCAACTGGTGGTCATAACCAGCTCTCCTGGGTTCATTTCCCAGCAATTGCTTCTTTCGTGTTTTTCCCTCTTTATGATGTTTCATTGATTATTACTTGTGGTTTGATTATCACATCGATTATTCATAGATTTACCCAGCTCTCCTGTGGTTGATGGTGGCCAGCGACCCATTGGTTAAGATGGCCCCTCCCACTGGAAATGGGCTGGGTCTTGATTATCACCTTGTCTGATGAAGTGAATCACCACTAATTAAGAATGTACACTGATTATTGGTTGTAGTTAGTTTAAGAGGGAGAACATGGGAGAGGCATTGCTGTGGCAGTTGTAGCTCAGTGGCAGAGCAACTGGTGGTCATAACCAGCTGTCCTGGGTTCAATTCCCAGCAATTGCTTCTTTCGTGTTTTTCCCTCTTTATGATGTTTCATTGATTATTACTTGTGGTTTGATTATCACATCGATTATTCATACAACTAGTACGTCTAACTAGTATATACAACTAGTACATGCAACTGGTATGGAGTACATACGACTAGTACATACAACTAGTACATATAACTAGTACATACAACTAGTACCAACATCTAGTGCATACAACAATACACACAACTTGTACATACAACTAGTATAAGCAACTACTATCTAGAACATAAAACTAGCACCTCCCTAGAACCGAGTATAATTAGTACTACAAGCTAAAACTAGTGCACACAATTTATACATAAAACATAGTACATGCAACTTGTTGCTATAACTAATACACACAACTACTACATATAACTAGTACATATACATTTAACTAGTGCTTATAAAGAGTACATACAACTAGTACACACAACTAGTACATACAACCAGTACAAACAATAAGTACAAACCACCTGTACATACAACTAGTACATACACCAAGTACATACAAAAAGTACATACGTCTAGTAAATACAACTAGTTAATATAACTAGTACACACAATTAATATATACAACTAGTACATACAACTAGTACATACATTTAGTACATGCGACTAGTACATATATCTAGTACACACAACTACTACTTATAATTAGTATATACACATGTAAGTAGTGCTTATAAATAGTACATACAAATAGTGCATACACCTAGTACCTACAACTAATACATATAACCAGTACTTGGACAAACAACTAGTACATACAACTAGTACATATAACTTTTACACAGAGCTACTGCATATAACTACTACATACACATGTAACTACACATACATACACATACATACACATACATACAAATACATACACGTATCAATCATACATATAACTAGTTCATACAACATCTACATACAACTAGTACATATGACTAGAACATACACATATAACTTGTTCATCTAAATAGTACATATAACTAGTACATACAACTGGTATCTAGTACATACAACTAGTTCCTTCGTAGTACCTAGTATAACAAGTTCTAGGACCTACAACTAGAACATAAACGTAGTACATAAAACTAGTGCATAATACTAGTACATACAATTAGTACCTACCTAGAACCAAGAATAATTAGTACTAGAAGGTAAAACTAGTACATATAATTTAAACATAAAACTAGTACATGCAACTAGTTCATATATATATTACACAAAACTACTGCATATAGCTGGTACATACACATATAACTAGTGCTTATAAATAGTACATACAACTGGATAATACAACTAGTACATACAACCAGTACATTCAATTAGTGCAAACAATCTGTATATACAACTAGTGCATATAAGTAGTACACACAGCAACTTCTTATAACTAGTTCATACACATGTAAGTAGTGCTTATAAATAGTACATAATACTAGTACACATACCAAGTGCCTACAAATACATACAACCAGTTTTAGGATATACAACAATTCCAAAAATTAGTACGTGCAACTAAATTCATACAACCACTTCATACAACTAGAACATACAAGTAGTACATTCAAGTAGAATATTCAGCTAGCAACTAGTAAGTTCAACTAGTACATACAAATTGTTACTGGTACACACAACTGATACATACAAATAGTACATACAACTAGTACATAAAACTAGTACATACAATTAGAACATACAACTACTGCATACAATTGAGTACATACAAGTAGTAGCTACAAATAGTAAATTTAACTAGTTCTAGTACATACAACTGCTACAACTAGTTCATAGAACTAGTACATACAACTAGCATATACAACTAGAACATAAAACTAGTACATACAATTAGTAGGTATAACTAGTTCTAGTACAAACAACTAGAACATACACATATAACCTACAACTAGAAAGCAGTACTAGAACATACCACTTGTACAAAACATTAGTACATACAACTAGTACATAGACCTAGTTTATACAACTTTAACATACAACTAGTACACACAACTTGGCCATACAATTAGTAACTAGTAAGTACAGCTAGTACATACAACTAATACATACAACTAGTACATACAACTAGTAACTACAACTAGTACATATGACTAGTAAATACAATTAGTTCATGCAACTAGTACATACATCTAGTAAATAGCTAGCACAAAAAACTAGAACATACAACTAGTGCATACAACTGGTACATATCTAGTATATACAACTAGTACATACAATTAGTACATACAACTACTCCATACAACTAGTACATACAACTAGTATTTACAACTAGTTAAAATAATTAGTACTAGTATATACAACTAGTACATACAACTAGTCCATACAATTGGTCTATACAAGCAGTACATACATCTAGTACATACAATTAATACATACAAGTAGTACATACAACTACTACACACAACAAGTTTAGCTTTTCAGATCAAGTGAGGAGAACGGACCAGGCACTAATCCTAACCCTAACTCTATGTGGTCGCATTCAGAGCCTGGTCAGTTCCCTTCACTTACACGGTAGGTATATGGTTAATTCAAAGGCTTTTTCGCCACGGAGGGAAGGTTCCTGTCACCTGTGTGCACTAATCGTAAAGTGCCACTGTCTAACGACCACTTAACACCTGTTAGAGTTTGCTTAGGCGGCGCATATGCTAATAATGTACTGGGAAAGCCTGCGGCCTATCTATGACGATGTATATCGTCAACGGTTATCGGCTGCATATAATTATCATGACAATGCATGTCGTCTGCGGTCAATAAAGGGTAAATTTTGGAGAACGACAGTTATCTCTGGTCGAAAACTTCACCCTTTGCCTTTAAAGAGGAAGATCGAACTCATTGATGCTGTTGAGAAGCGCCCAGCTGGGAAGCAGAAGGAAGTTGCTGAAGAATTCGGTATCATTCCAAACACCCTTTCTACGATTGTGAAGGACAAGGACAAGTATCAACAGGCGCTTACATTTGTGTAATATTTCTTGTGTCAATGTGTTTAAATTGGTGCATGCCACATAGAGCCGATCCTAGAAATCTTGGATAAGTGGAAGTTTTTTATTTGTACCAAGAGATTTGACTTAACCAGACCCAACTGTACAACTAGCACCTTCAACTCGTACATTAAACTTGTACATGCAACTAGTTACTAGTTCATACATCTAGTACATACAAATAGAACCTACAAATAGAAAATATGACCAGTACATACGACTAGAACATAAAACTAGTCTGGAGTACATAAAACTAGTACATACAACTAGTATGGAGTACACACAACTAGTATGGAGTTCATAAAACTAGTACATACAGCTTGTACATACAACTAGTACATACAACTAGTACATCCACCTATTATATAGAACTAGTACATACACCTAGTCCATACAATACGTAAATACAACTAGTATATATAACTACTAGTTACAATTTGGAACTATAACTAGTACCTACAACTAGTACATACAACAAGTCCATACAACTAGTAAATACAACAGGTACATACAACTAGTACATACATTAGTACATAAAATTAGTACATATAATTAGTACATAGAACAAGTACATATAATTAGTACTTTTACATATAACTAGTAATTATAAATAGAACATACAACTAATGAAACGAACTAGTATATACAACTAGTACATACAAGTAGTATATACAAGTAGTTCATAACTGGTATATAGAACAAGTACATACAACTATTTTAGACTATTGGAACATTCAACTACTACAAAGAACTAGTACACAAAACAAGAACTTATATCTAGTAATGACTACATAAACATA
Source organism: Chondrosia reniformis (assembly GCA_947172415.1). NCBI lineage: Eukaryota > Metazoa > Porifera > Demospongiae > Chondrillida > Chondrillidae > Chondrosia > Chondrosia reniformis. The sequence goes on along the minus strand of OX359202.1, from coordinate 3,334,601 downwards.
GTACACACAATTAGGACATACAACTAGTACTACAACTAGTTCATAGAATTAGTCATAGAACGAATACATATAACTAGTACATAAAACTAATACATACATCTAGTACATACAACTAGTACATGCAACTAGTACCTACAACTAGTAAATATAACTAGTGCTAGTACATACAAGTGGTACATGCAACTAGTACATACAACTATTACAAAAAAACTTGTGCATATGAATACAACATGCACATTTAACTAGTACATATAAATGGTACATAAAACTAGTACATACAACTAGAACAAACAACTGGTACATACAACTAGAACAAACAACTAGTACATACAACTAGCACCTAGAATTAATACATAGAACCAGCATATGTAACAAGTACATACAACTAGTACAGACATCTAGTATATAGAACTAGTACATACAACTAGTACACATAACTACTAAATATAGCTAGTACATATACATATAACTAGTTAATATAAATAGTATATAGATCTAGTACATACGTCTAGTCTATTCATCTAGTAGGTACAACTAGTACATAGAACTAGTACATATAACTAGTACACCCGAGTACTATATATTGCTAGTACATATGCATATAACTAGTTAACCCTTTATTGACCCCAGACGATATACATCGTCATGATAATTATATGCAGCCGTTAACCGTTGACAATATACATCGTCATAGATAGGCCGCAGGCTTTCCCAGCACATTATTAGCATATGCGCCGCCAAAGCAAACTCTAACAGGTGTTAAGTGGTCGTCAGACAGTTGCACTTTACGATAGTGCACACAGGTGACAGGAACCTTCCCTCCGTGGCGAAAAAAGCCTTAGAATTAACCGTATACCTACCGTGTAAGTGAAGAGAACTGACCAGGCTCTGAATGCGACCGCATAGGGTTAGGGTTAGGGTTAGGGTTAGTGCCTGGTCCGTTCTCTTCACTTGATTTGAAAGGCTAAACTTGACGAGAATCCACATCCTCAATCGTAAAAACAACCTTACCTTACACGTAGCACTTACGTACATCACGTGACCTTTGAAAAAGTCAGTCATAAAGTATAGGGCCGCCCACTCAATAAGTTGGCGCGGAAAGGGTTAATATAAATAGTACATAGACCAAGTACATACATTTAGTACATACAACTAGTACAAAAAACTTGTACATATAACTAGTACCTACAACTTTTAGAAAGAACTAATACATACAACTAGTACATACAACTTGTACATACAGCTGGTACATATGACTAAAACATACACACCAAACTAGCATAAGACTAGTACATGCAACTAGTACATCTAACTATATAGTACATACAACTAGTACAAAAAACTAGTACAAACAGTTAGTACATACAACTAGTACATACAACTGGAACATACAACTAGTACATACAACTACTTATTAGTACATAAAACTAGTACATACAATTAGAACATACAACTACTACATACAATTGAGTGCGTACAACTAGTCCCTAGTACTAGTACATTCATCTAGAACATAGCTGGTACAAACAACTAGTACAATCAACTGTTATATATGTAGTACATAACCCTAGAACATACTACTAGTACAGTTGTCCTGGGTTCAATTCCCAGCAATTGCTTCTTTCGTGTTTTTCCCTCCTATTGATGTTTGACTGATTATACTTGTGGTTTGATTATCACTTTGATTATTCATTGATTTACCCAGCTCTCCTGTGGTTGATGGTGGCCAGCGACCCATTGGTTAAGATGGCCCCTCCCACTGGAAATGGGCTGGGGTTTGATTGTCAGTTTATTCTGATAAGAGAATCCACCACCAATTAAAATATGGAAACTAATTATTAATCTGGTAGTTAGTTTAAGAGGGAGTACATGGAGGAGGCATTGCTGTGGCAGTTGTAGCTCAGTGGCAGAGCAACTGGTGGTCATAACCAGCTGTCCTGGGTTCAATTCCCAGCAATTGCTTCTTTCGTGTTTTTCCCTCCTATTGATGTTTGACTGATTATACTTGTGGTTTGATTATCACTTTGATTATTCATATGCATATAACTAGTACCTATAAGTAGTAAATTCAATTACTATGTATGACAAGTACATACAACTACTACTGCAACTTGTACATATAACTAGAAGATATAAATAGTACATACATAGTACATAAATAGTACATGCTTCTTTCGTGTTTTTCCCTCCTATTGATGTTTGACTGATTATACTTGTGGTTTGATTATCACTTTGATTATTCATATGCATATAACTAGTACCTATAAGTAGTAAATTCAATTACTATGTATGACAAGTACATACAACTACTACTGCAACTTGTACATATAACTAGAAGATATAAATAGTACATACATAGTACATAAATAGTACATGCTTCTTTCGTGTTTTTCCCTCCTATTGATGTTTGACTGATTATACTTGTGGTTTGATTATCACTTTGATTATTCATATGCATATAACTAGTACCTATAAGTAGTAAATTCAATTACTATGTATGACAAGTACATACAACTACTACTGCAACTTGTACATATAACTAGAAGATATAAATAGTACATACAACTAGTACGCACAACGAATACATGCAACTAGTACATACAAGCGGTACATACAACTAGTACATACAACTGGTTCAACAAACTAGTACATAACACTAGAATGGAATACATACGACTAGTACATACAACTAATAAATAAAACTAGTACCTGCCTAGTACCTATTATAACTACTACTAGAAACTACAACTAGTACATACAACTAGTATATACAACTAGTATATACAATTAGGACATACAACTAGTACATACAACTAGTACATGCAACTAGTACATACAACTAGTACATACAACAATTACACACAACTACCTAGTACCTAATATAACTAGTACTAGAACCTACAAGTAGTACATACAATTAGTACATTCAACTAGTATGGAATACATACGACTAGTACATATATACAACTAATAAATAAAACTAGTACCTGCCTAGTACCTATTATAACTACTACTAGAAACTACAACTAGTACATACAACTAGTATATACAACTAGTATATAAAATTAGGACATACAACTAGTACATACAACTAGTACATGCAACTAGTACATACAACTAGTACATACAACAATTACACACAACTAGTACATACAACTAGAACATATAACTAGTACATACAACTAGTATAAGCAACTACTATCTATTACATACAACTAGTACCTACCTAGAACTGTGTATAATTAGTACTAGAAGCTGCAACTAGTACATACAACTTCTACATAAATCTAGTACATGCCACTAGTACATATAAATAGTAACCACAACTACTACATATAACCAGTACATACAACCACTACATCCAACTAGTCCATACAACTAGTACATAACTAGTATATGCAACTAGTACATAAAACTAGGACATAAAACTAGTACATATATCTAGTACATACAACAAGTACGTTTTACAAGTACATAAAACTAGAATATACAACTAGTACCTATAACTAGTGATTACCACTAGTACATACAACTAGTAAATATAACTAGAACATACACATATAACTAGTACATATAAATAGTACATATAACTAGTAGATAAAACTAGTGCATAAAACTAGTACATACAACTGTTATCGAGTACATACAACTAGTAAATACAACCAGTACATAAATTAATATATACAATTAGAACCTAAAATTAGTACATACAACTAGTACATATACATAGTACATTAATATATGACTAGTTATCAGGGAGTACGGTAGTACTCCCTATGTAGGGATGACACGGTTTTTTTCGTTTTCCCCATACATTGGTATAGGAGCGAAATCCCGAAATAGGCCGAAAATCGACAAAACAAGGCTATGTATAGCTAAATATACAATATACATACTCTAAATAGACCTTAAAAGCAAGCGAATATGTCCCGCTGGCGAAATAATAAACTTTAAAAATTCCCATTTTCGTCTTCTTCATATTCTTCTTCTTCTTATTCTTCGTCAGCCATAACTAAAAAAGTATATAAGCTTTTGGACTAATTGTTACACGAAACTACTGCAAATTTTCCGAGCTGTATTCTTTTGTAGAAGCGAGAGCGATAACGCTATTATTGAGCATGGCGGTTTTCATGACCCTAGAGTCAAGGCCTCAATAAAGTCGCCATTTTAATGACGTCATAATTAGTCAAAGATTGCGAAACCAAAATGATTTTAATTATACGAATCTAATTCCTAGCCCATGCTCCATAAAAAGTACAGAAACTAGAAATATTAAAAATTTTCTACAAAAATAGTGAAGATGTAGGGATGGCATAAAAAGTAGAGAAACAAGAAAGGCACAGTGAAGCATTAGCTATACATGAATCCTACAAGTAAGGGTGTTGTATGATTCATGCACAGCTAATGCTTCACTGTGCCTTTCTTGTTTCTCTACTTTTTATGCCATCCCTACATCTTCACTATTTTTGTAGAAAATTTTTAATATTTCTAGTTTCTTATAAATAGAACATGCAACTATATAATAAAAAGAACTAGTACATACAACTAGTATATGCAACTAGTACATACAATTAGTACATACAACTAGTACATATATACAAATAGTATATATACCTAGTTCATACACATATAAAAAGTACATATAAATAAGCACATACAACTAGTTCATACAACCAGTACATGCAACGCGTACACACCACTAGTATTAGTAAAGGGATTGAGATGAGTCTCAGCAACACAATTTTTTTATCAAATTTGGACGTTTCCACCCGAAGGTCTTCATCAGCAATGAGGAGAGGACTACAAACCAAGTTTAAATAGGGAAGGTGACAGGGAATGAGTAATGATGTAATGCCACATAATGAATTGAAGTAAATTACGGTGTTAGTTAATAATGTCATTCCAAATGAGATCTAAAGGTAACCCTGGGTCCATGTTTGATTATTATTTGACATTGCAATTGATAATTGGTTGGCACTCCCAATTACCATTTGAGAAAACTTTCCCACTAGAATGACATCACCATGCAGAGATAACCTTTTTACTGATTGCAATGTCCAGTCTGGTCAAGGGACCCAAAAAGTTTCTGAATCAGCATGTCTTCTTTAGTCTTTCTCTTTAGTCTGTGGGTCTCCTGGGTTATAATGGTAGCTTGGTCCCATGCGATGTCGTATGAAGTATTCAAAACATAAACAGCTATAGAATTGTTTGTGTTCATTCTACACACGGACCTCTTGTGCTCCTTCACTCTTTCATTGATGGTTTTGCCGGTCTCACCGATGTATACTTCACCTCAATTTCAGGGAATTTGGTATATGACACCAGTCTTCTGATAGCTGTCTAAGGGTGTCTTGACTTTAGTTAAGATTGACCTCAAGGTATTTGTAGCTTTGTTGGCAATCCTGATATTCAATGGTTGGCAGGTTCTCTGTAAAGTTTCACTCAAGCCTTGATATAAGGAAGACAAAGGGAAAACTCCTCCTTTTTGTTTGTTTGGCAGTCATTGCTCTTGGGTAGAAATGTCCAAATTTGATAAATAAATTGTATTGCCGAGACTCAACTGGGAAATATTATCGCAACAAACAATCCGTACCATTTCATACCACTAGAATATACAAGTGGTACATAGAACCAGTCCACACAACTAGTACATACAACTAGAACATACAACTAGTACAAAGAACTAGCACAATCAACTAGTACCTACCTAGTACCTAGTATAACTAGTCCTAGAATCTACAACTACTACATACAAGTAGTACATACAACTAGAACCTACCACTAGTAAATTTAACTAATACATACAACAATTACATACAACTAGTACAAAGAACTAGCACACACAACTAGTACCTGCCTAGTACCCAGTATAACTAGTATGAGAACCTACAATTAGTACATACAACTACTACCCACAACTTGTACATATAACTACTACATACAACCAGTACATTCAACTAGTACTTACAACTAGTACATACAACTTGTACATACATTTAGTACATACATCTAGTACATATAACTTGTTCATGCAACGGGTACACACAAACAGTACATACAACAAGTACATACAACCAGTAAACACAATTAGTACATCCAACTAGTGAATAACTAGTACATATAACTAGTACGTATAACTATTATAAACAACTTGTGCATTCAACTAGTAGAGAAAACTAAAACATACACATACAACTTGTTCATATAAATAGGACATACAACTAGTACATACAACTAGTCTATGAAACTAGTACATAAAACTAGCACATAAAATTAAAACATACTACTACTACATAAAACTTGTACATACAACTGGTACATACAACTAGTACATTCATCTAGTACATACAACAAGAACACACAACTTGTACATAAAACTAGTACATACATCTAGTAAGTTTAACTAGAACATACACATATAACTGGTACATATAAATAGCACATATAACAAGTATATAAAACTAGTGCATATAACTACTACATACAACTAGTACAAACGACAAGTCCATACAACTAGTAAATACAACAGGTACATACAACTAGTACATACATTAGTACATAAAATTAGTACATATAATTAGTACATAGAACAAGTACATATAATTAGTACTTTTACATATAACTAGTAATTATAAATAGAACATACAACTAATGAAACGAACTAGTATATACAACTAGTACATACAAGTAGTATATACAAGTAGTTCATAACTGGTATATAGAACAAGTACATACAACTAGTTCAGACTATTAGAACATTCAACTACTACAAAGAACTAGTACACACAACAAGAACTTATATCTAGTAATGACTACATAAACATAGTACACACAATTAGGACATACAACTAGTACTACAACTAGTTCATAGAATTAGTCATAGAACGAATACATATAACTAGTACATAAAACTAATACATACATCTAGTACATACAACTAGTACATGCAACTAGTACCTACAACTAGTAAATATAACTAGTGCTAGTACATACAAGTGGTACATGCAACTAGTACATACAACTATTACAAAAAAACTTGTGCATATGAATACAACATGCACATTTAACTAGTACATATAAATGGTACATAAAACTAGTACATACAACTAGAACAAACAACTGGTACATACAACTAGAACAAACAACTAGTACATACAACTAGCACCTAGAATTAATACATAGAACCAGCATATGTAACAAGTACATACAACTAGTACAGACATCTAGTATATAGAACTAGTACATACAACTAGTACACATAACTACTAAATATAGCTAGTACATAGCTAGTACATATAGTTAGAATCAAGTATAAGCAAAAAGTAGCTAGTATGCTTAAGGACTGTCTTGTGTTACCCCATATTGTGTTACCCCACCTCCAAAGAAATGTTATTACTAGAAGACCTAAGGGTAGACTTACGTAATATGTCCTACTTTTGTCTATAGTTATGCTGAGCCTGTTTTACCTGTACAAGCAAGTTTACTAATAGATTTATAATTAATTCATAAAAGTTAATTGGACCTACATTCCTTTCATAAAATTAAATTTCATCATGTGTCTTAGTTAACACCTTATTTAACTTTTGGCGCAAAAATAGTGTATATAAGGCCCCTAGATTTAGCATAGAGAGCCAAGGATTCACAGAAGATCAAGATAAAGAAAAAGACAAAAACTCCCAGGATCACTGATGAAGGGTGGAATTCCCAGAAACGGCTGTCTGACCCAGTGGAGAAGAAGATGAAAGAAGGGAAAAGAAGTAAGAAAAGACTCCTGTATCTTCATCTAAAGCTCTCTTTAGGTTTAGTTCCCCTATAGGCTCTTTTTACAGAATAGGCATATAGCATGTAGGAAAATGGTATATTAGATTTTTCATATACATATAACTAGTTAATATAAATAGTATATAGATCTAGTACATACGTCTAGTCTATTCATCTAGTAGGTACAACTAGTACATAGAACTAGTACATATAACTAGTACACCCGAGTACTATATATTGCTAGTACATATGCATATAACTAGTTAACCCTTTATTGACCCCAGACGATATACATCGTCATGATAATTATATGCAGCCGTTAACCGTTGACAATATACATCGTCATAGATAGGCCGCAGGCTTTCCCAGCACATTATTAGCATATGCGCCGCCAAAGCAAACTCTAACAGGTGTTAAGTGGTCGTCAGACAGTTGCACTTTACGATAGTGCACACAGGTGACAGGAACCTTCCCTCCGTGGCGAAAAAAGCCTTAGAATTAACCGTATACCTACCGTGTAAGTGAAGAGAACTGACCAGGCTCTGAATGCGACCGCATAGGGTTAGGGTTAGGGTTAGGGTTAGTGCCTGGTCCGTTCTCTTCACTTGATTTGAAAGGCTAAACTTGACGAGAATCCACATCCTCAATCGTAAAAACAACCTTACCTTACACGTAGCACTTACGTACATCACGTGACCTTTGAAAAAGTCAGTCATAAAGTATAGGGCCGCCCACTCAATAAGTTGGCGCGGAAAGGGTTAATATAAATAGTACATAGACCAAGTACATACATTTAGTACATACAACTAGTACAAAAAACTTGTACATATAACTAGTACCTACAACTTTTAGAAAGAACTAATACATACAACTAGTACATACAACTTGTACATACAGCTGGTACATATGACTAAAACATACACACCAAACTAGCATAAGACTAGTACATGCAACTAGTACATCTAACTATATAGTACATACAACTAGTACAAAAAACTAGTACAAACAGTTAGTACATACAACTAGTACATACAACTGGAACATACAACTAGTACATACAACTACTTATTAGTACATAAAACTAGTACATACAATTAGAACATACAACTACTACATACAATTGAGTGCGTACAACTAGTACCTACAACTAATAAATATAACTAGTACTAGTACATAGAACTAGTAACTTCAACTATACAGTACTTATAACTAGTACATACAACTAGTATATAAAACTAGTACTACATCTAGAACATAGAATGAGTAGATAAAAGTAGTACTTACAACTTGTACATACAACTAGTACATTCACCTAGTACCTACAAGTAGTAAAAATAGTTAGTACTGGTATATACAACTAGAACATAAAACTACTGCATACAACTAGTACATACAACTAGTACATACAACTAGTACATACAACTAGTACATACAAGTAGTACATTCAACTAGTATACACAACCAGTACATATAAGTAGTACAAACGACTGCTACATATAACTGGTTTTTTAAATAGTAAATACAACTAGTTCATACACCTAGTACATACAACTATTATTACATACGACTAGTACATACGACTGAACATACAACTGAACATACAACTATTACATACAACTTGTAACTACAAATAGTACATATAACTATTACATAGAACTTGTAAATTCAAATAGTAAATATACCTAGTATCTAGTACATTCAACTAGTATCTATCTAGGACCTTGTATAACTAGTACTAGAACCTACAACTAGAACACACAACTAGTACATAAAACTTGTACATAGAACTAGTACATTTAACTAGTACATATAACTAGTACAAACAATTAGTACATACAATTAGCACATACAACTAATACACATAAGTAGTACATAGAAAGTGTACCTAAAACTAGTACAGTCGACTCCACTTTCTAACCAACTCGCTCATAATGAATTTCGGGTTATAACAAACGATTGTCAAAAAACATTCAATTCCTTCTGTTTATAACAAACAACCCTAAACAAACTTCTATTATAACGAACGTTTTAACTTAAGATTATGTAAGTGTGAAGCCAAAAACGGCTGTATTTATCATTCTTAAACCGAAGTTACTGGACCAAGTGGATTAAGGGAGGAAGGAGTGGGGTATTTGTGATGAATTTTCAGTTGAAAAGTCCACCCTGAGTACCATTAATATACTATTTTACATAATTTTAATTTTGTAAGCATTCAACGGTATTCATACTGCACTGATGAGTAGTTTATTTATATAGTTATATACAGATAAAGTACATTTGGTTATAAAGAACTTCTTTTATAAACAACAATAACTGGGATTGTGGTGTTCGTTATATCAGGAGTCGACTCTATATACAACTAGTACATACAATTCGTATATACAATTAGTACATACAGCTAGTATGTACAACTAGTACATACAACTAGTACATACATGTAGTAGATACAACTAGAACATGCCTCTAGTAAATATATCTAATGAATGAAACAATTACACACAACTAGTCTATACAACTAGTATATGCCTAGTACATACAACAAGTATATACAACCACACAGGCGCCATATGACTGATCTGGGTGTTTTTACATTTTTTATAAACACTTTTAAGAGCAAGTTTCGTTCTAACAGAAATGATTTGCTACCTTAAACTGGTATACATCGAAGGGCTTATTTATATATCAGCGAAATCTAAAATTTGAGCGAGATTGAACGACCAATGTCGAAGATATAACGTGTTAAAAAGGGCCGATTTTAAAACTTTCAGACACTATGCACTTAGTCTAGGAAAAAGGTAGAACTATGCTCTATACTTCATTGAAAAGGTTACAATGTATGCTAACAAAATTAAGAAGTCCTTTTCGATTTGCCCATCCATTGAGAAGAAAACTGTGAAAATAAACTTTTAATAGATTAATAAATGCTATTTAATCTTTCATATCTTGGGAAATAAAGCTCAGACGCCAACGAAATTCTTAATTTTTACTAAATGACACTCACTGAATCCATTGAAGCTGACTACATGGCTATGAGGATCTTCTAACTTAAGCGCATAGGCAATTTTCCTTCACTTCTGCAATAGACGCCATTTCTCAACATTTAAATCATATTCATTAGCAAATAATATATTCAAATTTTATTCCCCTGCCCTCCTAGCTTAGATGGGGTCAATAAGGACATAGCAAAAATGTTAGTGGAAGGTCAGTTGAATGTTGGGCAACCATGTGCACCAATGGCCTTAGAAAGGTACATGCCTGATAGCAATATACCAATAGTCCAGGCTCATGGGAATAAAATTCCATTAACATCGCTTCGCTAGAAACTATTGGACAAATATAGTAAATATATGAGATTAACTACTGATGAGGAAATTACAAAAATGTCTCTTACCTATCTTGGATCAGAAGTTAGCAAATACATTAGTAATTGTGAATCCCTTTCTAGACCTGAAATAGAACATACATTCAAAACGTTGCAAAGAAAGAGACACCTAATAATGTGGCATGACCATTCTACTTTACTTTCCTATGGTCTCTTACTGATAACAGTTAAAACTGCATATGATCCAGCAGTATTTTATACAAATTCTGAAGTTCACGATAAAAAAGAAAGCTTTCAATTGAGGAAATAGTTGAAAAACCTGAAATTCACCTTGTTGGTTTTTCAACTTCTAGTCACAGCTCACAAGCAAATTTTATCTCCGACAGGTTAGATTCCTTATCAGAGATTAGTGAGAAAGTAAAAACGTCTAATGGAATTGAGATCACTAATGTATTACAGTTCTTTATTAATGATAAGCCTGCAGTCCAGTTTGAAAGCGGGACCCAACAGGGAGGAAATTATCCTTGTAGCTGTGGTGTACACCTTAGTAGATTCATAGATCAAGCTGTAACACTAAGACAACCTCCTAGGTCACTGACTGAAATCCAACTCTTAGCAATTGGTGGTAATGCTGGTAAGCAGCCTAATTCACTTATACCTTTTGATAAACTTAAAAAGAAAGAGTTACTAGAAGAACTTAAAAAAGAGGTTTTATTGACATTTATGACTTGACAAAACCTCAGCTAGAAAGCAAACTTGTTAATGAATTAAAGGGCGTTCAAAGAGTTCCAGCTTTACTTTTGCCCTCTCCCATGGCATCTCTAAAAACTGTAAACTTACAACAATATTGTGTATTAGACTGTGAGCCTCTTCATGATTTCAAAGGGTATGCCATGCATCTACTTACTGAGACCTCTAAGAGCCATCACTTGCCTGTTGTTTTAACGGATGATGTTAGGGCTTACATTGCTAGGGCTCTAAAGGGTGAACATGTTTCAGGATCTGATATTAGGTTTGCTGTTTACATATTTATCAAATGTTATCAAATGCTAAACAAGTTGGAAAATCCAAACACGTTTTTTGACTCTAGTTCAAATAAGCCAATGTCTTCATTCTGAAGATGTTGAGAGGTGCCCTAAACAAATATTGAGATTTTACAACTGCTGCTGGCTACATTATGAACTAAGTGTGGATTTATTCCCAGACCCACATGAAACTGCCTTACATGGAGTCTATTTCCATGCCCTGTTAAGTCATGGCCCTGTTCAGCAAGAGATTATCAATAATAGGTCTGTCAACACTGAAAGTGAAGAGCAGATCTTCCAAAAGGCAAAAAGGTGTGTAAGGGATACTATTAATAGAAAATCAGACACTCTGATTCCTAATCTGCTGATAAGATTAGAGGCCAAAGAGATATTATATGGCTCAACCTCAGTAACTGTGCATGAAAGTGACACTAGAGTCAAACAGGCTGCAAAATTTCTAAAACAATTCAGTGGCACTGAAATACCACTCAAATACATAAGAGAGAGGCCATACAGCTGGCAAGCACATTTGGAATGAATAGCACCTTTCCTAACACCAGGTAAAGGTCAGTGGTGGGACATTAACCAAAGTGAGTCAGACATCATCTTTCATGATGGTGACATTCATCGTTATTATATTGAGAAGTGACCTAGCCTTTTACATTTTAGGGATTCTACATTACAAGATGTAGTCACACAGGCTAGAGGTGAATGGCTCCAACTGTTAAATGGAAATGTTGATATTCCAAGTTTTGGGATAAAAATTTACAATGAACGGGGCCAAGTAACAGAAACAATTCCTGGACATCTACAAAATGTTAGAGGTTATTGCAGTCATATGGATGAAATGGACATCTGTACTAACGAAGAGCCAGATGATTGTAGTACATCGCCTCCGAAATCCAACTTAGAAATAAGCATTGATGTAACATTAAGTACAGATAGCTCCAATCAGGGTCCATCTATGTCTACCCCCATTACCCACTATCAACCACAATTGCAAACTAATATTGCAATCAGTCCTATAACTGAAGACGATGGTACAAACTGGGAGTCTGAGCCCACAAAAGAAGTACTGACGTATGCCAATGTATGTACAGAAACTACAGGTGAATGCTATACTTCTAGTTTGGCAAGGGCACTTCACCAAGTACTTGGTCCATCAAATGAATTGCTACAATTGGACAGGTGTAGAAAACAGCTAAAAGTACTTAGGCCAATACCCCTAGATATTAGGCAAACCCACAACTACCTCATGCGTAAATTGAAAAGCCAACTTTTCAAGCTTAAGGTAGATACCAAAAAAGAATTGGACAGGTTGATTCAAGCCAATATAAGTGAAAAAGACCTATCAACAAAGAATCATGACATATCAAAGGCAGTAGAAAAATATTTAGAAGAACTGTGAAGCTAGTAAGGGAGTTTAGGCTAGAGCCTGAATAGTGCTATAGTGTACTGATGATGGTTCTTGATTTGGAGTGGCAGTGGACAACCAACAAGCAACACATCAAGTTTAAAGTAAATAACATCTGCTAAGTACACAAAGTTGCCATACCTTTTTGTAACCCGTGTACACAGGATGGAACATTGGGAGACGTGTTCAACACTACAATATAATACAATACATATTCATTAATATGGCTTCAAACAATACCATAATAATTACAATAATAATTAATTAGTATTTTTGTACCATACTAGACGTTTGAACTAGTTTTAAGTTCCAGTACAAGTTATACTAGGTACTAGGAATGCACTAGCTGTATGAATTCCTTGTCTGTTGTGTGAACCAGTTTTCTGTACTATTTGTATGTACTACATTTATGTACTACATATATGTGTATGTACTAGTCATATGTAATAGTTATATGTACTAGTTATATGTACTAGTTGCATGTACTAGTTGCATGTACTAGTAGTATTTACTAGTTGTAGGTTATAGTCCTAATTATACTAGGTACTAGGGAGGTACTAGTTGTATATACTAGACACTAGTGTATGTACTAGTTGTTTGAACTATTTATATGTACTAGTTATACATACTATATATATGTACTATATATATGTGTATGTACTAGGTATATGTACTACTTGTATGTACTAACTGTATTAGCTGTTTGTATGTACTAATTCAATGAACTAGTTGTGTATACTAGTTGAATGTACTGGATATGAACCAGGTGTATGTACAAGATGTATGCACTAGTTCTTTGTACTAGCTATATACTAGTTTTATGAACTAGTTGTATGCACTAGTTGTTTGTACTAGTTGTATGTACTAGTCGCATATACTAGTTGTATGTACTAGTTACTAGTTGTATGAACTAGTTGTACCTATTAATTTTATGTACCAGTTGTATGTACTAGGTGTATGTATAGACCAGTTGTATGTACTAGTTAAATGTACTAATTTTATATATATACTAGTTGTATGTACTAGTTTCTTGTTGTATTAACTAGTTATGTGTACTTGTTAAAAGTGCTATTTGCATGTATTACTTGTATGTACTGGAACTCGCTATATTTATTAGTTGTATATACTAGTTGTACGTACTATATAGTTGTATGTGCTAGGTGTGTGTACTATTTGGTATGTACTATTCATATGTGTGTGTACTAGTTATTTGTACTAGTTGTATGCGCTAGCTGTATGTACTAGTTGTATGTACTATTTACATTTACTAGGTATACGTGTATGTACTAGTTATATGTTAGTAGGTGTATGTACTAGTTATATGTCCTAGTTGTATGTACTGGTTGCATTCACTAGTTGTATGTACTAGTTCAATGTACTAGTCGCATGTACTAATTATATTTACTAGTTACTAATTTTATGAACTAGTTGTACCTACGAATTATATGTACTACTTGTATGTACTAGTTGTATGTACTAGTTGTATGTACTAGTTGTATCAGAGAGTACGGTAGTACTCTCTATGTAGGGATGGTACCGGTTGTTTCGTTTTCCCTATACATTTGTATATGATGGCAAATCCGAAATAGGCTGAAAATCGCCGAAAAAAGGCTATGTATAGTTAAACATAGACCAGCCATGCTATAAACTGGCCTTTAAGGGAAGTGACCGTGTTCCGCTGTCAAATGAACGAACTTTGAAATTTCCAATTTTCGTTTTCTTCTTCTTCATCTTCTTTTTCATCTTCTTTGCCCGCTGTAACTAAAAAACGAAATAAGCCTGTCCGAAGGCTTATTTCGCTTTTTAGTTTTAGTTAGCTATGCATGAATCCTACAAGCATAGGTGTTGTATGATTCATGAATATATAGCTAATGCTTCACTGTGTATCATCCCTTTCGTGTTTCTGTGCCTTTTGTGCCATCCCTACACCCTTCACTATTTTTGTAGAAATTTTTATTATTCTCTTGTATATACCAGCTGTATGTACTAGTTAAATGTACTAGTTTTATATATATACTAGTTGTATGTACTATGTGTATGTACTATTCAGATATACTAGTTATATGTATATGTATTAGTTATATGTAGAAGGTGGGTGTACTTGTTATATGTACTAGTTGAAAGTACTAGTTGTATGTGCTAATTGTATGTACACGTTCTGTGTACTAGTTGCATGTACTAGCTTTGTACCAGTTGTATGTTCTAGTGGTATGTACTAGTTACTAGTTGCATATACTATTTGCATGCACTAGTTGTACGCACTAGTTGTATGTTCTAGTTGTATTTACTATTTGTATGTACTAGTTATATGTTTGTGTACTAGTTATATGTTCTAGTTTTATGCACAAGCTGTATGTACTAGTTGTATATACTATTTATATTTACTAGGTATATGTGTACGTACTCGTTATATGTAGTAGTTATATGTACTAGTTATATGTCCTACTTGTTTGTGCAGGTTGCACGTACGTGTTGAATGTACTAGTTGTATGTTCAAGTATTATGTACTCTTTCTATGAATTAATTGTATGTACTAGTTTTTAGTTGTATACACTAGTTGTGTGTACGTTTTGTATGTTGTATGTACTAGGGGTATGTACTTTTTTATATACTAGTTATACGTGTATGTACTGGTTATATGTAGTAGTTGTTTTTAACAGTTGTTGTACAAGTTGCCTGTACTACGTGTATGCGCTAGCTGTATGTACAAGTTGTAGGTTCTAGTACTAGTTATATTAGGTACTAAATAGGCATTAGTTGTATGTACCAGTTGTTAATACTACTTTAAAGTATTAGTTGTATGCACTAGATTTATGTATAAATTTCCTAGTTGTATGTAGTAGCTATGTACTAGTTGTATGTACTAGTTTCCTGTTTATGTAGTAGTTGTATATACTAGTTGAATGTACTAGCTATATATACTAGTTGTATGTACTCGATACTATTTGTATGTACCAATCTAATGTAGTATTTATATGTACAAGTTGTATATATTAGTTGTATGTACTAGTGATTAATTGTATATACTAGTTGTTTGTACTAGTTTTGAACTAGTTGTAGGTTCAAGTCCTAGTTATATTATTTACTAGGGAGGTGCTAGTTGTATGTACTATATACCAATTGTATGTACAAGTTGTATGTACCAGTTGTGTGTAATTGTACTAGTTGTATGTACTATTTATATGTTCTATTTATATGTTTATGTACTAGGTATATGTCCTACTTTTATGTACTAGCTGTATGTGCTGGTTGTATGTACTAATTGTATGCACTTGTTGTATGTACTAATACTAATTATATTAACTAGTTGTAGGTGCTAGTTGTATGTTCAAGTTGCATGTGGTAGTTGTATGAACTAATTGTATGTACTAGTTGTATGTACTAGTTGTATGTACTCTTTGAATGTATATTCTAGTTTTATGTAATAGTTAAATGTACTAGTTGTACTAGTTAAATGTACTAGTTGTATGTTCTATTTGTGTGTACTGTTAGGATGTACTAGTTGTATGCACTAATGGCATGTACTAGTTGTATGCACTAGTTTTATGAAGTAGTTCTATTTATATTTACTAGTAGTAGGCACTAGTTATATGTAGCAGATGGATGTACTATTTGTATCTACTATTTGTATGTACTATGTGTTTGTACTATTTATAAGTACCAGTTATGTGTATATAGTAGTTATATGTTTGGGAACTAGCTAAATATACTAATTGTATGCACTAGCTGTATGTACTAGTTGTATGCACTATTCATAATTACAAGGTATATGTGTATTTACTAGTTATACATAGTAAATGAATGAGCTGGTTATATGTACTAGTTGTTTCTCCTAGTTGAATGGACTAATTGAATGTACTAGTACTATGTACTAATTGTATGTGCTAGGTGTGCGTACTATTTGGTATGTACTAGTTGTATGTACTATTTGTATGTACTAGTTATGTACCAGTTGTCCTTAATAGTTGTATATATATACTAGTTGTTAATATTAGCTATGTACTACATGTATATTCAAGTTGTATGTTCTATATAGTATAATGTTCTCGTTCTATGAACTAGTAGTATTTACTAGTTTCTAGTTGTGAGTACTAGTTGTAAGTATTAGTTGTAAGTACTATGTGTATGTACCAGTTGTTGATCCTTGTACTAGGTATACTATGTACTAAGTAGGTTCTAGTTGTATGGACTAGAGATTTGTTGCATGCACTAGTTGTATGAACTAGTTTTATGAACTAGTTGTGTGTACGGTTTATATATATCAGTTATATGTACCCGTTATATGTACTAGTTTTATGTACTAGTAGTATGTACTAGTTATATTTACTAGCTGTATGTACTCTTTGTGTGTACTAATTGTATGCACTAGTTGTATGTACTAGTTGTAGGTACTCAATACTATTTATATGTACTAGTCAAATGGAGTAGTTATTTGTACTAGTTGAATGAAAAGTAGTGTGTAATTGTTGTATTTACTAGTTATATATACTGGTTGTATGTACTAGTTGTATGTACTATGTGTATGTACCAGTTGTTGATTCTTGTACTACTTATACTATGAACTAGTTAGGTTCTAGTTGTATATACTAGATACTTGTTGCATGTACTAGTTGTATGAACTAGTTTTATGAAATAGTTCTGGGGATTTTTTATATGTACTAGTTATATGTACCAGTTATATGTACTAGTTTTATGTACTAATAGTATGTAACAGTTATATTTACTAGCTGTATATACTATTTGTTTGTACTAATACTAGTTGTATGTACTCAATACTATTTGTATGTTTTAGTCGAAAAGAGTAGTTATTTGTACTAGTTGAATGTATAAGTAGTGTGTAATTGTTGTATGTACTAGTTATAGGTACTAGTTGTATGAACTTTTGTATGTACTAGTTGGATGTACTAGTTGTATGTACTATTGCCTAACTGTATGTACTAGTTGTATGTACTAGATGTTTGAACTAGTTTTAGGTTCTAGTACAAGTTATACTAGGTACTAGTAATGAACTAGTTCTATGAAGTACTTGTTTGTTTGTGTGAACTAGTTTTCAGTACTAGTTGTATGTTCTCTATTTATGTACTAGTTATATGTGTATGTACTAGTCATATGAAATAGTTATATGTACTAGTTGCATGTACTAGTTCCATGTACTAGTAGTATATACCAGCTGTAGGTTTTAGTCCTAATTATACTAGGTACTAGGGAGATACTAGTTGTATATACTACTTATATGTAGTAGTTGTATGTACTAGTTGGATGTACTACTTATATGTACTCGTTACATTTGTATGTACTGGGTGTATGTACTAGTTGTTTGTACTACATATATATATTCTAGTTGTACGTACTATTTACATGTACTATATATGTGTATGTACTAAGCATATGTACTACTTGTATGTACTAGCTGTATTATCTGGTTGTATGTACTAATTCTATGTACTAGTTGTATGAACTAGTTGTATGTACTAGATATGAACCAGTTGTATGTACAAGATGTTTGCACTAGTTCTTTTACTAGCTATATACCAGGTTAATGAACTAGTTGTATGTACTAGTTGTAAGTACTAGTCGCATGTACTAGTTTTATGTACTAATTACTAGTTGTATGAACTAGTTGTACCTACTAATTTTATATACTAGTTGTATGTACTAGTTGTATGTTTATACCAGTTGTATGTACTAGTTAAATGTACTATATTTTATATATATACTAATTGAATGTACCTGTTTCTAGTTGGATTTACTAGTTTTATGTACTAGTTGTATGTACTCTGTGGATGCACTATTTATTTGAACTAGTTTTATTTTTATGTATTAGTTATATGTAGTAGGTGTGTGTACTAGTTATATATACTAGTTAAAAGTACTAGTTGTATGCATTAGTTGTATTTACTAGAACTAGCTATATTTACTAATTTTAGGAAATAGTTTTATGCATTAGATGTGTGTAGTAGTTGCATGTGCTAATTGTATATACAAGTTCTGTGTACTAGTTGTATGTATATACTAGTTGTATGTACCAGCTAGGTACTCTTTGTATGTTCTAATTGTATGGACTAAATACTAGTTGTATGTACTAATTATACGTATTAGTTGTATGTACTATTTGTATTTTCTATTTGTATGTACTATATATATGTGTGTGTACTAGTTATATCTTCTAGTTGTAAGCGCTAGCTGTATGAACAAGTTGTATGTACTATTTACATTTACTAAGTATACGTGTATTAACTAGTTGTATGTAAAAGGTGTATGTACTAGTTCCATGCATTAGTTGTATGTACTAGTTGTATGTACTAGTCGAATGTACTACTTATATTTACTAGTTACTAATTCTATGAACTAGTTGTACCTACGAATTTTATGTACTACTTGTATATAATAGTTGTATGTACTAGTTGAATGTATATACCAGTTGTATGTATTAGTTTTATATATATATATATATTAGTTGTATGTACTAGTTTCTAGTTGTATGTACTATATGTATGTACTATTCATATATACTAGTTATATATTTATGCATTAGTTATATGTAGTAGGTGTGTGTACTTGTTATATGTACTAGTTGAAAGTACTAGTTGTATGTGCTAATTGTATTTACAAGTTCTGTGTACTAGTTGTATGTACTAGCTTTGTACTAGTTGTATGTTCTAGTTGTATGTACTAAATACTAGTTGCATATACTATTTGCATGTACTAGTTGTAAGCACTTGCTGTATGTACTAGTTATATGTACTATTTATATTTTCTAGGTATATGTGTATGTACACGTTATATATAGTAGTTATATGTACTAGTTATATGTCCTAGTTGTTTGTGCTCGTTGTACGTACGAGTTGAATGTACTAATTGTATGTTCAAATATTATGTACTCTTCAATTAGTTGTATGTACTAGTTTCTTGTTGTATATTCTAGTTGTAAGTACTTTTTGTATTTACTAGTTTTTTATGAACTAGGTGCATGTTACTATTTTTATATACTAGTTATATGTGTATGTACTGGTTATATGTAGTGGTTGTATGTTCCAGTTGTATGTACTAATTATAGGTTTTAGTAATAGTTATAGTAGGCACTAAGTAGGAATTAGTTGTATGTACAAGTTGTTGGTACTACTTTAACGTACTAGTTGTATGTACTAGTTCTATTTACTAGTACTAGTTATATTTACTAGATGTAGGTACTGGTTGTATGTAGGAGTTGGATGTAGTAGTTGTATGAAAAATCTAAGATACCATTTTCCTACATGCTATATGCCTATTCTGTAAAAAGAGCCTATAAGGGAACTAAACCTAAAGAGAGCTTTAGATGAAGATACAGTAGTCTTTTCTTCCTTCTTTTCCCTTCTTTCATCTTCTTCTCCACTGGGTCAGACAGCCGTTTCTGGGAATTCCACCCTTCATCAGTGATCCTGGGAGTCTTTGTCTTTTTCTCTATCTTGATCTTCTGTGAATCCTTGGCTCTCTATGCTAAATCTAGGGGCCTTATATACACTATTTTTGCGCCAAAAGTTAAATAAGGTGTTAACTAAGACACATGATGAAATTTAATTTTATGAAAGGAATGTAGGTCCAATTAACTTTTATGAATTAATTATAAATCTATTAGTAAAACAGACTCAGCATAACTATAGACACAAGTAGGACATATTACGTAAGTCTACCCTTTGGTCTTCTAGTAGTAACATTTCTTTGGAGGTGGGGTAACACAATATGGGGTAACACAAGACAGTCCTCTTACTAGTACTTTTTGCTTATACTTGATTCTAACTAGAGGCTGCCGGGATAGGAAGGTTTTAAAGGTTGATTTTAGCTTAAAGTATTTGTAACCCTGCTTAATAAGCCTACTGCATAACTGCAAACTTTTAGCCTGAAAACTGGAGAAGTCACTACATATTCTAGAATACCTAATTAGTTGTGAAATAAAGACACCATAGGCTGGGGTATTAGGAATATTACTATCTAGATGGGGGAAATTTACTATATCAAAGTTAAAGTCCTCTCGCTTATCATATACTTTAGTGATAAATTGATTGTTAGTAATGGTTATATCTAAGTCTAAAAAGGGGGATATTTTAGGGCTGGTGTTTGTCTTTTTAAGAATAAGTTCTTTGGGGTAAATATCACTAATTGACAGTTCAAAATCCTTGTTGTTAATACATAAAAGGTCATCAATATACCTATAAGTATTGGAAAATTTAATAGCTAGGGTGATGTTATCCTTAAGTAGTCCTTTCATAAACTCATACTCATAGGCAAACAGAAAACGATTAGCAACTACAGGGGCACAGTCAGTACCCATAGGGATACCTACACATTGCTTAAATACAGAACCGTCTACACATACATAAATGTTGTCAATAAGGTAATTAAAGAGCTCTACTAAATGAACAGCTGTGACTGCTTTATTGGAGACATTGTTAGACCAAAAGGCTTTATCCTGACAGACTTCTATATATTGGGACTTTCTACAGGTATAGGCACTATAAATTAGGTTAGTAATCTTATCTTTAAGTAGGTTATGGGGGATTGCTGTATATAATGTAGAAAAATCAAAAATAGCTAGCTGGGCTTTTCTAGTGGGTATAGACCTAAGACTATCTAAGACTTCTAGTGAGTTTTCTACTATCCAAAAGGCATTAACACCAGTATTCCTATATATACCTAGGCAGTATTCTCTAAAATGTGTGAGAATTAGTCTGAGTGCCGAATTTAGAAATCTAGAAAGGGGTTTGGTAGTACACTTGTGAGAGGCGGCTATGAATCTGTAGCTGTAAGGGTTCTTATGTAGCTTAGGCATCCAGTAAAAAGAGGGAAGGTTACACCAGTCTGGTTTAGGTTCTAAGTTCTCTAGTTTTAAGAAATCTATGTGTTTCCTAATTAACTGTTAGGGTTCTACTGTACATTTAGCATAAGTGGAGGTACTGCCTAGTTCTTCATTAATAATTTGTCTATGGTAGGACTGACATATAAAAATTATATTATTAGAGGCCTTATCGGCAGGGGCTATAACATACTTATCATGTAGGTCTGCTAAGAATTTCTTAATTTTAGGGCAAGTAAGGGTCTTCTTGGCTACTGAGGATTTGGTATACGATTTAGACAGCTTAGAGATCCTATCATTAATTTTCTTAAGTACAGCATTTTCCCACTCACTAAATACAGAAGTAGATACATTTTCTCTGCCGGCCCAGGTAATCTTATATTTTCTAAGACCTTCCTTACACATTTTTAAAGCAGTTACCCAATTAAAGTTATAAGGTTCTCTAAATTTTGGTCCTTTCTTAAGAAGTTTTCTAAGTTTTGGGTTACTAACAATACGTAGATCACCTGTTATAACATGGCCTAGGGGCTTGTAAATGAAGGGGGACTTGTGACACTCACATGGTTCTGGTTTTCTAAAAACATCTGACTTAGAGGTTTGTGAAAAGTTAAAGATTTGAGGTCCTATTGGTTGGGAATACTTATATACTACACATGGGGCTCTTTGTTTTGTATAAAGGGTGGTCCTAGTTGTATGTACTAATTGTTTGTACTAGTTGTATGTACTTGTTGTATGTATATACTAGTTTGTTGTTTATGTAGCAGTTGTATATGGTACTTTTATATACTCGTACTATTTACAAGTTGTATGCACTAGTTATGTACAAGTTGTAAATACTAGTTATGAACCAGTTGTAGGTCCTAGTTGTATGTATATACTAGTTGTATGTAGTTGCTATGAACTAGTTGTATATATAAGTTGTGTGTTCTAGTTTTATGCACTCGTTCTATGAACTAGGTGTTTCTAGTTGTGTGTACTAGTTGTATGTACTAGTTGTATATACGTTTTGTATGTTCTTGTTTTATGAACTAGGTGTATGTACTATTTTTATATACTAGTTATATGTGTATATACTGGTTATATATAGTAGTTGTATGTGACCGTTTTATGTACAAGTTTCGTGTTCTACGTGTATGCGCCAGCTGTATGTACTAGTTGTAGATTCTAGTACTAGTTAAATTAGGTACTAAGTAGGCATTAATTGTATGTACTAGTTGTTAGTACTACTTTAATGTATTAGTTGTAGGTACTGGTTGTATGTAGTAGTTGTATGTAGTAGTTGTATGTACTAATTGTGTGTATTAGTTGTATGCACTAGTTGTATGTATATACTAGTTGTATGTAGTAGCTATGTACTAGTTGTATGTACTAGTTTCCTGTTTATGTAGTGATTGTATATACTAGTTGAATGTACTAGTGACCAATTGTATGTACTAGTTGTATGTACTAGTTTTTTGAACTAGTTGTAGGTTCTAGTACAAGTTATACTAGGAACTAGAAAGGAACTCGCTCTATTTACTACTTGTTTGTTTTTTTAAACTATTTTATGCACTAATTGTATGTACTAGTTGTATGTACTAGTTGTAGGTTGAAGTCCTAGTTATATTAGGTACTAGGGAGGTGCTAGTTGTATGTACTAGATACTAATTGTATGTACTAGTTGTAGGTACCAGTTGTGTGTTATTGTACTAGTTGTATGTACTATTTATATGTACTATTTATATGTTTATGTACTAGGTATATGTCCTACTTTTATGTACTAGCTGTATGTACTAGCTGTATGTGCTGGTTTTATGTACTTGTTATATGTACTAAAACTAGTTATAGTTACTAGTTGTAGGTGCTAGTTGTATGTACAAGTTGTATGTTGTAGTTGTATGTTCTAATTGTATGTACTAGTTGGATGTACTAGTTGTATGTTCTTGTTGTATATACTAGTTGCATGTACTAGTTGTATGTGCTCGTTTTATGTTCTAGTTGTATATACTAATTATATATACTGGTTGTATGTCCTAGTTCTATAAACTAGCACTATTTATATTTACTAGTTGTAGGTTCTAGTTGTATGTACTAGTTGTGTGTACCAGTTATATGTACTAGTTGTATATACTACCTGTATGAACTAGTTGTATGTACTAGTTTTATGTACTAGTTATATGACTAGTTGTTTGTACTTGTTTTAAAGAGTAGTTGTATGAACTTGTCGTATGGTCTAGTGGAACGTCCTAGTTGTATGTACTAGTTCTATGTATGTACTGGTTGTATGTACTTGTTGTATGTACTTGTTACTAGTTGTATGTACTAGTACAAGTTATATTTACTAGCTGTATGTACTAAATTGTATGAAGAAGTTGAATGTACTTGTTATATTTACTTGTTACTAGATGTTTGTAATAGTTGTATGTACCAGTTGCATGTAGTAGAACTAGTAATATTTACTTGTTGTAGGTACTAGTTGCATTTACTAGTTGTATGTCTAGTTGTAGGGACTTATTGTATGTACTCAATTGTATGTAGTAGTTGTATGTTCTAATTAAAGGTTCTAGTTGTATGTTTTAGTTGCATGTTTCAGTACGGGTTATATTTACTACTTGTAGGTACTAGTTGTATGTACTGGTTTTACTTACTAGTTAGTAGTGCATGGTCTAGTTGTATATTCTAGTTTTATGTCCTAGTTGTATGTTCCACTACTGGTTATATTTACTACTTGTAGGTACTATTTGTATTTAATAGTTGTATGAACTTGTTACTAGTTGTATGTACTATTTGTATGTTCCAGTTGTATGTAATAGTTATATGTGCTAGTTCTATTTACTAGTTGTAGTACTAGTTGTATGTACTAGTTGAATGTACTAGTTGTATGTACTAGTTGTAGTACCGGTTGTATGTACTAATTGTATGCACTAGATGTATTTACTAATTGTATGTACTATTTGTATGTCCTAGTTGTTTGTACTAGTTGTATTTACTCGTTACTAGTCGTATGCACTAATTGTATGTACTAGTACTAGTTATTTACTAGTTGAAGGTTCTTGTTGCATGTCCTAGTTGTATGTACTAATTGTATGTTCTAGTTGTATATACTTGTTATATCTGCTAGTTATATGTACCAGTTGTATGTAATAGTGGTATGTATTAGTTATATGTACTCATTGTATGTACTAGTTTAATGTACTTGTTGTAAGAACTAATTAAATGAACTAGTTGTATGTACTAGTTGTATGTACTAATTGTATGTACTAGTTTTGTGTATTACTTATATGTACTTGTTATACGTACACGTTACTAGTTTTATGTACTAGTTGTGTGTACTAGTACTAGTTATATTAACTAGTTGTAGGTACTAGTTAAATGTATTAGATGTATGTAGTAGTTGTACTTAAAAGGTACTAGTTGTGTGGTCTAGTTGTATGTACTAGTTGAATGAACTAGGTATAGGTACTTGTTGTATTTCTTTGTTACTAGTTGTAGGTACTAGTTGTATGTACTAGTTGTTTGTAGTAGTTTTATGTACATACAACTAGTACAAAACATTTATACGTACAATTAGTACCTATTTAGTACCTAGCATAACTATTACTAGCACCTAAATTTAGTACACACAGCTAGCATATATAACTGGTATATATAAATAGTAGATACAACTACTACATACGACTAGTGCATACAACTAATACATAAAACTATTACATACAACTATAGCATACAACTTGTACATACAATCTAGTTCTACAACTAGAACATACAACTACTACATATAACTAGTACATAAAACTAGTAACTAATACATAAAACGAGTACATACCACTAATACATACAACTAATACACACAACTTGTCCCTACAACTAGTTCATTCAAGTTGTACATACAAGTGGAACATATAACTAGTACATACAATTAGTGCATAAAACTACTACCTACAACTAGTACATACAACGTGTACCTACAACTAGTAAATTTAGCTAGTACTAGGACAAACAACTAGTAGATACAGCTGGTACATACAAGTGGTGCATACAACTAGTGCACACAACTAGTATATACACCTATACAACTAGAACATATTATTACATAATACTACTACAAACAACTAGTACATACAACTAGTACCTACAACTAGTAAATATAACTGTTACTAGTTTATACAACTAGTACATACAACCAGTATATACAATTAGTAAATGCAACTACTACATACAACTAGTGCATACAACTAGTTTATACAACTACTACATACATCTAATACATACAATAAGTACCTACAACTAGTAAATACAACTAGTTCTAGGGCAAAAAACTAGTAAATACAATTAGTACATTCAAGCAGTACATACAACTAGTACACACAATTAGTACCAACAACTAGTATATACAACTAGTACTTACAACCAGTACATAAAACAAGTACATACAACTTGTACATACACCTAGTTCATACGACTAGTATGCACAACTAGTACCTACAAGTAGTACATAAAGCTACTACAAATAACTAGTAAGTACAACTAGTACCTATCTAGAACCTGGTATTACCAGTACTAGAACCTAGAACTAGTATATAAAGCTAGTATTTATAACTAGTAGATATAAATAGTAGATACAACTACTACAAACGACTAGCATATATAACCAGTATATTACACTAGTACTACAAGTAGTACATAGAACTAGTAGATAAAACTAGTACATACAACTAGAGAACCACTAGTACATACAATCTAGTATTACAACTAGTACATACAACTAGTACATACAACAAGTACAGACAACTAGTCCAAACAACTAGTACACATAACAAGTACATACAACTGGAACACACAACAAGTTCTTACAACTAGTAACTACTACCTAAAACTAGCACATACAACTAGTACTGCAAATACTACATACAACTACTACATATAATTAATACTTACAACTAATCCATATAACTAGTAAATGTAACTAGTAACCAGTGCATACAACTAGTACATACCCCTAATACATAAAACTAATACATAAAACTAGTACACCCAACTGGTACATAAAACTAGTACATACAGCTAGTCCCTACAACTATTACATTCAAGTAGTACATACAACTAGTACACACCACTAGTATATACAACTACTACATACAACTAGTACCTAGTACATACAACTAGTACATACAACTAGTAACCACAACTAGTCAATATAACTTGTACTAGTACATACAATTAGTACATATAACTAGTACCTACAACTAGTTAATATAACTAGTACTAGTACACACAACTAGTACATAAAACACATTCACGTTACTAGTTTTATATACTAGTTGTGTGTACTGGTACTAGTTATATTAACTAGTTGTAGGTACAAGTTAAGTGTATTAGATGTATGTAGTAGTTGTACTTAAAAGGTACTAGTTGTGTGGTCTAGTTACAAGTACAAACAACTAGTACATATGAGTAGTACATACAACTAGTAGATGCAACTAATATATACAACTGGTATAAACAACTAGTAAAAACATTTAGCACCCGCAACTAGTACATACATCTAGTACCTAAAACTTGTACACTTAACTAGTACATACAACTAGTACATACTACTCGTACAAACAACTACTACATATTAGTCATCAATGCAACTAGTACATATATATAAAACTAAAACTACTACATAGAACTTTCGTGTACAACTAGTACATACAACTAATGCATACTACTTCTCCTTACAACTAGTACACACGGATTGTATATACAATTAGTACATACAACTAGTACATAAAACTAGTACTTTAAACTATTCCCACAACTACTACATAGAACTAGTACATGCAACAAGTACATACAAATAGTACATACAACTAGTATATACAACTAGAACATACAAGTAGTATAAACAACTAGTACATACAACCAGTTTATACAACAAGTACTACAGCTAGTATATAGAACTAGTACACCGAACTAGTACATAGGACTAGTACATAAAACTAGTAACTAGTACATACAACTAGTCACTAGTACATGCAACTAGTATATACAATAGTACATACAATTATAACTATAACAAGTACACCAAACTAGTACATACAACTAGTAACTACAACTAGTACACACAAGTAGAACTTACATTTAGTACATAATACTAGTACTACAACTAGTACATATAACTAGTTCATAAATTTAGTACATACTACTAATTCATACAACTAGTATATACATACAACTAGTTCATACAACTGTTACATAAATAGTACATACAACTAGTACATACAACTAGTGCATATAATTAGTAATTTCAACTACTACAAAACTACTACCAACAACTAGTACCTACCTTGTACCTTGTATGTCTAAATTGCAGTAGAGCCTACAACTAGTACATACAACTAGTATCTGCAGCTAGTACATATAACTAGCAAATACAACTAGTACATATACCTAGTACATTCACATAAAACTAGAATATATAAATACTACATACAACTAGTACATACAACTAGTACATTTAACTAGTACATACAACTAGAACATACAATTAGTACATACAACTAGTGCATACTACCAGTAATTAGTACATGCAACTAGTTCATACACCTAGTACATACAACTAGTAAATACAATTAGTACTTACAACTAGTATAAACAACTAGTACAAACAACGAGTACCTACCTAGTCCCTTTTAAAACAATATAGCACTAGAACCTACAACTAGTACATACAGCTATTACATGCAGGTAGTTCACATAACTAGTAGATACAATTAGTACATATACCTAGTAAATACACATATAACAAGTTCATAAAACAGTACATACAACTAGTAACTACGACTAGTACATATGACTTTTACATACAACTGGTAACTAGTACGTACAACTAGGACATAGAAGTAGTATAAACAAGTAATACATAAAACTAGTACACACGACTAGTACATAGAACTAGGACATACAACTAGTACATAGAACTAGTACATTCATCTAGTAATTAGTACATACAACTAGTACATACAACTAGTACATACAACTAGTGCATACAATTAGTTCTTACAAATACTACATACAACTACCACTGGCAACTAGTAACTACCTAGAACCTTGTATGTCTAAAGAGCAGTAGAACCTACAACTAGTACATACAGCTGGTACATGCAGCTAGTACATCTAACTAGCAAATACAACTAGTACATATAACTAGTACATACAACAATTGCACCCAACTAGTCATACAACAAGTACATAAAACTGGTATCAAGTCCATACAACTAATACATACAACTAGTACATATATATAGTGCATACAACTGGTACACAAAACTAGTACATACGACTAGTACATACAACTAGTCCATACAACACGGACACACAACTAGTACATACAAGTAGCACATACAACTAGTAGATACAACTAGTACCTACAACTAGTACCTACAACTAGTGCCTACTTAGGACCTAGTATAACTTGTTATAGCACCTACAACTAGTATATACAACTAGTACAGTACAACTACTTTCTAATGCATACGACTAGTACATACAACTAGTACACACACCTAGAACCTACACATAATATATATAACTCATATATGCAACAATTACACACAACTACTATATAGAACTTGTACAAAAAATAGTATATACAACTAGTACATACGACTAGTACATACAACTAGTACAAACAACTAGTGCATACAATTAGTTCTTACAAATACTACAAACAACTACCACTGGCAACTAGTAACTACCTAGAACCTTGTATGTCTAAAGAGCAGTAGAACCTACAACTAGTACATACAGCTGGTACATGCAGCTAGTACATCTAACTAGCAAATACAACTAGTACATATAACTAGTACATACAACAATTGCACCCAACTAGTCATACAACAAGTACATAAAACTGGTATCAAGTCCATACAACTAATACATACAACTAGTACATATATATAGTGCATACAACTGGTACACAAAACTAGTACATACGACTAGTACATACAACTAGTCCATACAACACGGACACACAACTAGTACATACAAGTAGCACATACAACTAGTAGATACAACTAGTACCTACAACTAGTACCTACAACTAGTGCCTACTTAGGACCTAGTATAACTTGTTATAGCACCTACAACTAGTATATACAACTAGTACAGTACAACTACTTTCTAATGCATACGACTAGTACATACAACTAGTACACACACCTAGAACCTACACATAATATATATAACTCATATATGCAACGATTACACACAACTACTATATAGAACTTGTACAAAAAATAGTATATACAACTAGTACATACGACTAATACATACAACTAGTACAAACAACTAGTACTTATAACCGGTATCTTCATAGTAGCTAGTATAACTAGTAGTACAACTTACAACTAGGACATACAACTTGTTTTCATACAACTGGTACATATTACTAATTACTAGTAAATACACATACACCTAGTACATTTAAATAGTACATACAACCAGTACCTACAACTAGTGTTGAGTACATGTAACTATTACATACAACTTGAATATACAACTAGTAAATACAACTAGTACCTACCTAATACCTAGTACATCTAGTACATTCAACTAGTGCAAATAACTAGCTTTAGAAACAAAAGCCTTAATGAAGAACCTTGTTATATCTTGCCTTAGTCTACTAGGGCAAGGAGTATCTGGCTTTGACCACCTCAGTCAGTTATGCTTTCCCTTCTTTATGTTTTTAGCTAGAAGCCTCGGCTTTGCCTCTTTCCAGCAGTGGCAGACTGGTGAACGTTGGGCCAAAGTTGACCGTCATAATAGGAAGGAGGACCTCCATACACCAAACCACCACTGCTTTCCAGAGGTCGACAGGCAAGGACTGGGACAGGACTACTTAACCTCCAGGCCCCAATCCCTCAACAGATGGATGTTGTCTCAATATCCTTACAGCCGAACAGAGAACAGTCCTCTACATGGCTCTGATCACTTCTACGGCACTTTTTGACAGCTTTGAAATTCCCCTAAGGTCTTCCAGGAGTGTCTCCACAGTCCCCAAAGCACCACTTATCATCGGAACAACCTTAATTTGATAGCCCTTAATTGACAAAGTGCTGATCCTTGGTCCGTTCCATGTGTACTTCTGATAGTACAACCAGCCTTCTTAAAACCTCATGCTACAAACGGGTTACTCCAAGCCTCTTTTAACCAAGATCAGTCCAAAGCCAAGTTTTCCAACATGAGGACATTTTATGTTACGTCATAAACGGCCATTTTAGCATACTGAGCCGTTCCTAAATGTTTCAAAGCCTTTCTTATAGACGTTCACCCCAAAGGACAGCTTTAAGAGGCTCCTTCAATCGCTGCTACTGCATCTCTATTAGTTAGAAAGATGCATGCATTTCCAACTGACTAGTGGCTTTGAAAAAAGCCCATTTTCGTGCTTTCTGCCATTCTTGCTGTTTCCACCATTTCCGCCATTTCCCCTGCTCCCACACAACTAGTACGTACAACTAGTATGTATAACTATAATAGAATAAGGATTCCTTATAACTGCGTCGAACTTATCTTTGGGATGGTAAAAACGCTCAAAAGTCGAAGGATGTACCATCCCAAAGATATGTATAACTAGTACATACACATACACCTATGACAATGAAATAGTACATATAACTAGTACATACAACTAGAACATATACCTAGTACACAAACATATAACTAGTTCGTATAAATAGTACATATAACTAGTACATACAACTAGAACATACTACTAGTACACACAAGTGGGAAATACAATTAGTGTATATACAACTAGTACTTACAACTTCTACACACAACTAGTACATACAACTAGTACATACATACAACTGGTACATACAACTGGTTCATAAAACTAGTATATTTAACTAGTAAATAAAACTAGTATCTTAGACAAATAACTAGTACCTAGTATAAAAAGTACAAGAATCTACAACTAATACATATGACTAGTACACACACCTACTGCATATAACTAGTTCTCTAACATATAACTAGTATATATAAATAGTGCATAAACCCGATTCACACAACTAGTAGTTACAACAAGCTCATATAAATAGAAACTAGTACATAGAACAAGTACATAAAACTAGTACATACAGCTAGTACATACAACTAGTACATAGCTAGTGCCTACAACTAATATAGACATACAACTAGTGCACACAACTGGTACATAACTATTACGTACAACTAGTACCTACAACTAGTAAATATAACTAGTCTTAGTATATACAACTAGTTCATAAAACTTGTGCATTCAACTAGTGCATAAAACTAGTAGCTAGTAAAAACAACTAGTCCCTACCAATACCTACTATAACTAGTACTAGAACTTACAACTAGTTCATACAGCTAGTACATATAACTAGTACATACACATACATCTAGTTCATACAAATAGATCAATGAACTAGTACATATATACAGTTAGTACAACAACTAGTACATATAATTACTACGTACAACTAGTACATGTGCCTAGTACACAAACATATAACTAGGACATCTAAATAGTACATACAACTAGAACATACTACTAGTAAACACAATTGGTAAATACTATTAGTGTATATGCAACTAGTACATAAAATGTTTACACACAACTAGGACATACAACTAGTACATACATACAACTAGTACATAAAAACTAGTTCATAAAACTTGTACCAACATCTTGTACTTCAGAAACAAAAGCCTTTACAGAGAACCTTGTTACTTCTTGCCCTAGTTTAATAAGGCAAGGAGTATCTGGCTTGGACAACCCTCAGTCAGTTATGTTTTCCTTTCTTTCGGTTTTTAGCCAGAAGCCTCGGCTTTGCCTCCTTCCTTCAGCAGCAGACAGATGCGCGTCGGGCCAAAGTTGACCGTCATAATAGGAGGGAGTACCTCCATACACCAATCCACCACTGCTTTCCAGAGGTGGACAGGCAAGGACTGGGACAGGACTACTTATCATCCAGGCCCCAATCGCTCAACAGATAGATGTCGCCTCAATATCCTCACAGCCGAACAGAGAACAGTTCTCTGCAGGGCTCTCATCACTTCTACTGCACTTTTTGACAGCTTTGGAATTCCCCTAAGGTCTTCCAGGAGCGTCTCCACTGTCCCCAAAGCACCAATTATCATCGGGACTACCTTAATTCGGTAGCCCCTAAATTGTTTCCTCATATCAGCCGCCAGCTTCTGGTACTTTTGGAACTTCTGTTGTCATCTTCAATTAATATTGCTGTCAGTAGGAACTGACATCTCAATAATGTAGATGGACTTACATAGCTGATCCTCAACCACTAAGTCTGGCCTTCTTTCTATCATTTCATCATCTGTAGGGAAAACTAGGATCCCACAAGATTTTAACAGCCCTATTCTCATAGACTGGTTTTGCTTCTAGTTTGTACCAGGGCTCTTCCTGCTTGAATACATATTCTTTCAACAGTCTCCACAACACTATCATTATTGCCCGGTCATGTCTCTCTTTGTAGAGAGAAAATCCCTTGGGCTCACACATGTTTAGTATGTGTTTGACCGTTTCCATAGCCTTGCCACATTCTCTGCACATTAGGAGGCTAGAATTCTTCAGAATCCTATTTTGGTACCACCTAGTGTGCAGCACATCATCTTCGGCTGCAAGAATCAGAGCCTCAGTTTGAGGTCTGAGTGTCCCCTCAGAAAGCCACACATAAGACTCCCTATTTGTGACTTGTCTGTGGTATGAGCCCTGGTGAGACTTTTCGGCTAGGTTACTTTTTAACCTTTCAGTCTGAGCCTCCCGGAGCTCACGTGCCACTCTCCTCCATTCTCTTACACTATTTTGTGAGGGATCTGTCTTCAGCCACATTTCCGGTTCTAGTTCTATTCCGTGGCTTCTCAGTATCAATCTGGCTTCTTTCAAGACAGTCCTCCTTTGCTTTGAGCACTCCAGCCACTTTTGGTGTTTAACCACAACAGCTATGAGTGGATTATTGGCAGTATGGAGGTATCTTGCCAGATTCACAACAGCCTTGTCGTGATCCAAAGGAAAACTACAGAGCCCTCTACCACCTTGAGAGCGAGGCAAAGTCATTCTTTCAATGGCAGAGTTATAGTGATGACACCGGTACTTTCTCATGATCTTTCACACCATTCGGTCCAGTTTTGGAAGTTCACTTTGAGTCCACTTCAAAACTGGGTAAGAGTATCTCAATAGAGAGGCATACAACATGTTAGAGGCTTCTGCAGCATTCTTACCTTTGAGGTGAGAGCCCCACACTTTGTGGAGTCTCCTCCTCAATTCATTGATCAAGCAAGCTTTGACCTTGCTGTCATCTACCTCAAACAGTTGTTCTAGCCCTAGGTACTTATAGGTAGTACCTTTTTCAAGGCTCCTTATGGATTCTTCACTGCGTTTAGGTTGTCTGGGCCAGCCAGAACTTTCCCCTTTTGCATGTGAGCTGTTCCATACTTTTTCACTCCAAACCTCATGCCAATGGCAGGTTTTCTCCACACATTCCATGGCTTCCCTGAGTTTATCAGGCCCTCCAGCATATATCTTAAGGTCATCCATGTACAACAAGTGTGACATGGTGTTCCTTTCCCCATTATGCCAGAGGGTATATCCCTTGGTTCTGTTAAGAACTTGGGATATGGGAGCTATGGCCAGACAAAAGAGGAGTGGCGATAAGGAGTCTCCTTGGAAGAGTCCCCTGTTATATTTAACAGGGGTGCTCCTAACCACCTTCCCCGCAGTCCTCAACTCAAGCACAGTTGCCCAGTGTTTGGAGAAGAGCTCTATAGACCTCCGGATCCAACCTGGGGACTTGATGGTTTTTAGCACCTTCATTACCCACTTGTGAGGGACTCTGTCATATGCCTTGTCATAGTCAATCCATGCCACACTAAGTGGCTTGCCCATAATTTTGGCATCTAGACCGATTGATTGATCCAGCAATAGACAGTCCACACAGCCCCACCTCCCTTTCCTCATGGCTCGTTGAGCCATAGGTAAAAGATCACTAGTGTAGGTGAAAGTGAGTAGTTCTGATGCAATGTATGCTGTGACAGCCTTGTACATTGTGTTGAGACACGCAATAGGTCGGTAGTTGGCCGCACTTTTCGGGTCACCCTTTTGGGGGATGAGTAGAGTGCGACCCCTTATAAGCCAGTCTGGGACTGGCAGATCTCCGCTCACCACCATCCGTAGTACATCTGCCAAGGCAGACTGTGCAGAGGGGAGTGCTTTCCACCAAAAAGTGTGGATGCCATCCGGCCCAAGGGCTGACCAGTTTTTGCCTTTTTCAAGGTTTTCCTCAGTTTGGTCTCATCAATGCTATCAGGACCTTCAGAGGAGGTTCTACCCACCCCCTTTTTGGTTTCCTTTAGCCATTCTTTCACCCCTGGGTCGTCTTTGTTGACCTTACCAACAGTACCTACAATCTTTGTCCAAAAGTCTCTTACTACCTAAATTGAGGGAGCTTCATTGGAGTTTGGAACATTGCCATTCATCCGGAACTTCCTTTGGGTATTCCAAAGGTGGTTTTGTTCCTGGAATTTCCTGTGTTCAGTCGATCTTCGCTCTTGTAGGGTACAGACCCTGAGTTTCCCCAGTGTCTGTTCCCGAGCTCTGATCAGCACATTCAGGTTTAATGAATGGAACTCCCTCCTAAGCTTTCTTTGGAGTACTTTCTGGCGTTTGGTCATAGGATTATTACTCTGTTGACGCGCTATTTCCACATCCAACCAGGCAAGCAGTCTTCTAAACCTAAGGCCTTTGGCCTTCCTGTCGCTTATGTGACCTTCCTGTCTCTTACTTCCCTTCTGATTATCTGATTTCCTTCCCTGGTTGCGTGGCTGCGATTCGTAGGTTGTTTTTCCCCTCACAGCCATAGCAACAGAGTAGACCAGGCAGTTCAGGTGCCAGGCCGACCTAAGGCCTTCCTGCCACTCTTTCTCCACCCAATCATTGGCCTCCTGAAGCAGTGCCGCATCAACATAGTTGAACCGCATCGCCCCACAGGGTTTTCTGTCAGAGAAATCTCCAGGTTTCTTTCGGAGACAGGCTTATTTTGCTTTGCCTAAACGTTGCATCAGTTGATCATTGCCACTTGTCCTGGGACTAGGATGATCATTTGTAGGAGTTTCAACAGGGGCTGCAGGCAGCTCACCATTTTGTTCAGTCACAGCCTGAACTTGGTGAAGCTCCCCCTACCCCTGGGCTCCCACACCTTCCTCCACAGTCTCAGTTAGGGTGGCTAAACCACAAGAATCAGGTTCCACAAGGTTTAGTCTCGAGAGACCTTGACCTCTTCGGATTCTACTTATTCTCGTAGTTAGCGCTACCTTTGTGGTTTTATGGTCTGGCATTTTAGCATTCCAAGCCTGGTACAACCGCTCGGCATACCCCTTTTCCATGGGCTTACTTTCTCGGTAGAGCTCCATGAGGATATTATCCCTCTGAAGGTTCCAGATCACCCCTTGAATCCTTTTCTTTCTAGAGGCACCTTGCAGTGCATCATTAACCAAATCTAAATCTCAGCTACCAGTTACTTGCAGTACTCCGTCTCCTACCAAGTTCCTTTTGGCTTGGAAGGCAAGGGTTCGACCGGTCTGAGGCAAATGTGGGTATTTGCTCAGCCATTCCCGCTCTAAACGCTTCTGATAGCCACCTCTTTTGGGTTCAGATCGTTCATAGCAATCAATTAGTGCCCTAACCATTTCCTCGGTCCATAGGGCTGGTTGGTCGGTCATGGGGACCGAAGAAAGGCTATTACATTCAGGTAAATCTACCTCTGAGGCACCAGTGGAATCACCTATTCTGGTTGACCCAGGGTTTTCTTCACCACTGGTGCACCTAGGCCACAGCCTGTCTTGAAAATCTTCATTCTCATGGCGCAATGTAACCCAGTGAATCTGCCAGACGGGGGTTGGCCATGCTGGCAGGGAGGCTGATTTAGCCAAAGGATGCCACATGAGGGGCTAAGCACCCTGCTCCGTCAGGGGGTTGAACTGGACAATACCCATCCTCTTGTCAGCTCGGAACCACAGCCTCCAATTCCCACGACTGACACCTACTACATATAAATACATAAAAAACAAGTAGTTCGAGTTTAAAAAACTCGTGGGGCACCAGACGCCCCTAAGTAAACTCGAACTACTTGGCTGGTTCTTATAGATATCCGGTTAACCAATTTCCGATTGACTCTTGTTGGCCGTCAATTTTTCAAGGCCATATCTCGTAGGAAACGTTTTTGCGCAAGCTTTACGTTACATAGTATTAGTAAGGGTAGTTTTTAAGTCCATTTCGTTCGTTCAATATTCTACGCTAAGGAAGAGAAAGCTAATTTTAAGCTAGAAAACGAAAGCTAGCCGCATGTCCGCCATTTTTTGACAGATATATATATATATATATACAAGACTACGAACAGGAAGCCATACGTCTTTAAATAAATAGTGCATCCACATAATACATACAACTAGTACTTAAAACTAGTAAAGACAACTAGAAACTAGTACATACAAGTATATACATAAAATATAGTACATTTAACTAGTACATACAACTAGAACATACAACTAGAACATACAACTAGTATTTTAAATAATCACTACAACTAGTTCATGCAACTAGTTCATACAACTTGCGCATACAACTAGTACATATAACTAGTACTACAGCTAGTATATAGAACTAGAGTATACAACTAGTCCATACAACTAGTACATACAACCTGTACTTACAACTAGTACATAAAACTAATACATTCAACTAGTACATACAACTAGTACATACAACTGGTACAAACAATTAGTTCCTTCAACTAGTTCATACATCTAGTACATAAAAAGTTCATACTACTAGTACATACAACTAGTACATACAACGAGTGCTTACAAATAGTAAATATTGCTAAAACATACAACTAGAACATACTACTACTACATACAACTAGAACATAAAAGTAGTACATTCAACTAGTACATACAACTAGAACATACAACTAATACACACAACTAATACATACAACTAGTACTTTTAACTAGTATTAAAACTTGTATATAGAACTACAACATTGAACTGGTACATACATAAAGTACTCAACACTTGTACAAACAACTACAACATTCAAAAAGTAACATACAAGTCGTACATACAACTAGTGCATACAAGTAGTACACACATTTTGAACATACAACTTGTACTTACAACTAGAACATACAACTAGCACATAGAACTAGTACATGGAACTAGAACATACAAATTGTACATACAATAGTACATACAACTAGTACATACAACCAGTACATCCAACTAGTACATCCAACTAGTACATCCAAATTGAACATACATCAAGTTCCTAAATTTAGTAAATATAATTAGTACATACAACTAGTACATACAACTTGTTCCCACAACTAGTACTACAACTAGTACATAGAACTTGAATATAGAACTACAGGTACATAAAACTAGTTTATATGGAAAGTACATACAACTAGTACAAACAACTGGTATTACTAACTAGAACATAGAACTACAGTATTCACCTAATACATACATCTGGTACATACAACTTGTAATTACAACTTGTACATACTACTAGTATATACAACTGGTACTACAACTAGTACATACAATTAGTTCATAAAACTGGTTTACACAACTAGTTCACACTACTAGTACGCACAACTAGTTCATACACCTTGAACAAATAACATGTACTTACAACTAGTAAATTCAACTAGTACATACAACTAGTACATACAACTAGTACATTCAACTAGTACTTACAATTAGTAAATATAACTTGTGCATACCACTAGTACATACAACGAGTATCTACAACTAATACTACCAGTTAGTTAATACAGCTATTATATGCAACTGGTAAATATGACTAGCACATACAACTAGTACATACAACTAGTACATACCAATAGTACATTCACCTAGTACTACAACTAGTACATAAAACTAGAGTATCCAACTAGTAGACACAATTAGTTCCTACAACTAGTACATACAAGTAGTACAACCAACTAGTTCTCTCAACTGGATCATACAA
The DNA here is from genome assembly GCA_947172415.1 of Chondrosia reniformis. Lineage (NCBI taxonomy): Eukaryota > Metazoa > Porifera > Demospongiae > Chondrillida > Chondrillidae > Chondrosia > Chondrosia reniformis. The sequence continues at coordinate 3,295,204 of OX359202.1, read as the reverse complement.
GTAGTACACACAATTTGTACAAACAATTTGTACTCACAACTAGAACATACAACTAGTTCATAGAACAAGTACATTTAACTAGTAAATAAAACTAGTATTTGCAATTTCTAAATATAACTAGCGCACACCACTAGTACAAACAATGACTACCTACAACTAGTATATACTATCAGTTAGTACATACACCTAGTACATAGAACTAGAGCATCCAACTAGTAGACACAACTAGTTCCTACAACTGGTACTTACAACTACTACATACCACTAGTACATTCAGCTAGTTCATTCAACTTGTAACGAGTACATAAAAGTAGTACATACAACTAGTACAAACAACTAGTACATATAACTAGTAGATGCAACTAGTATATACAACTAGTACAAACAACTAGTACAAACAACTAGTACATACAAGTAGTACATACAACTAGTAGATTCAACTAATATATACAATTTGTATAAACAACTAGTCCATACATTTAGCACTTGCAACTAGTACAGTACGAAGAAGATGAAAGAAAGGAGGGAAGAACAGACTCCTGTATCTTCATCTAAAGCTCTCTTCAGGTTTAGTTCCCCTATAGGCTCTTTTTGCAGGATAGGCAAATAGCATGTAGGAAAATGGTATCTTAGATTTTTCATACATCTAGTACCTATAACTAGTACACTTAACTAGTACATACAACTAGTACATACTACTCGTACAAAAAACTACTACATATTAGTCGTCAATGCAACTAGTACATATATATAAAACTTCTACATAGAAATTCCATGTACAACTACTATATACAACTAGTGCATACTACTTCTACTTACAACTAGTACACACGACTAGTATATACAACTAGTACATACAACTAGACATAAAACTAGTATTTTAAACTATTCCCACAACTACTACATAGAACTAGTTCATGCAAAAAGTTCATACAAATAGTACATACAACTAGTACATACAACTAGAACATACAAGTAGTATAAACAACTAGTACATACAATCAGTTTATACAACAAGTACTACAGCTAGTACATAGAACTAGTAGTACATGCAACTAGTACATACAATTATTACTATAACTAGTACACCGAACTAGTACATATGATTAGTACATACAACTAGAACATACAACTAGTACATACAACTAGTATATACAACTAGTACAAACAACTAGTACATACAATTAGTACAGAAAACTAGTACATACAACTATTAAATATAACTAGTAATACAATTATAACTATAAATAGTACACCTAACTAGTAAGTACCACTAGTCCACACAAGTAGAACTTACAACTAGTACATGATACTAGTACTACAACTAGTACATATAACTAGTTCATAAAATTAGTACATCCAACCAGTTCATACAATTAGTATATACATAGAAATATTAAAAATTTTCTACAAAAATAGTGAAGATGTAGGGATGGCATAAAAAGTAGAGAAACAAGAAAGGGATGTTACACAGTGAAGCATTAGCTGTGCATGAATCATACAACACCCTTGCTTGTAGGATTCATGTATAGCTAATGCTTCACTGTGTAACATCCCTTTCTTGTTTCTCTACTTTTTATGCCATCCCTACATCTTCACTATTTTTGTAGAAAATTTTTAATATTTCTAGTTTCTGTACTTTTTATGGAGCATGGGCTAGGAATTAGATTCATATAATTAAAATCATTTTGGTTTCGCAATCTTCGACTGATTATGACGTCATTAAAATGGCGACTTTATTGAGGCCTTGACTCTAGGGTCATGAAAACCGTCATGCTCAATAATAGCGTTATCGCTCTCGCTTCTACAAAAGAATACAGCTCGGAAAATTTGCAGTAGTTTCGTGTAACAATTAGTCCAAAAGCTTATATACTTTTTTAGTTATGGCTGACGAAGAATAAGAAGAAGAAGAATATGAAGAAGACGAAAATGGGAATTTTTAAAGTTTATTATTTCGCCAGCGGGACATATTCGCTTGCTTTTAAGGTCTATTTAGAGTATTTATATTGTATATTTAGCTATACATAGCCTTGTTTTGTCGATTTTCGGCCTATTTCGGGATTTCGCTCCTATACCAATGTATGGGGAAAACGAAAAAAACCGTGTCATCCCTACATAGGGAGTACTACCGTACTCCCTGATACAACTGGTACATACAACTGGTACATAATAAGTACATACAAATAGTACATACAACTAGGAAATATAATTACATAGTACTAGTTCATACAATTAGTACATACAACTGGTATATATAATTAGTATATTGAAAGTACATACAACTACTATGTCTAACTAGTATATACAACTAGGACATTCAACTAATAATTAGTACATACAACTAGTACATAGAACTGGAACATACAACTAGTATATACAATTAGTATATAGAACTAGTACATACAACTAGGACATGCAACTAGTACTACAACTAATACATAGAAGTAGGGCAAACAACTAGTACATACAATTAGTACATACAATTAGTACATATAACTAGTACTATAACTAGTACATACAACTAGTACATACAATTAGTACATACAACTAGTACATAAAACTGGTAAAACCAAATAAGACATACAACTAGTTCATACAACTATTACAAACAACTAGTACATGCAACTCGTACGTTTCTAGAACGTTGTATAACTACTACTCGAACCTAAAACTATTGGATAGCTAGTACATACAACTAGTACATACTACTGGTACATATCTAGTATATACAAGTGGTCTATACAACTAGTACATACAATTAGTATATACAACTGCTCTATATAACTAGTGCTTACAATTGGTACATACAACTGTATATATAGCTAGTGCAAACCAGTAGAAAATTGAACTAGTTCATGCATCAAGTAATTGGTTCATACAATCAGTACATACAACTACAACATACAACTACTTCCTAAAACTAATAAAAGCAACTAGTACTAGTACATACATCTGGTACACACAACTAGTACATGCAACAAGTACATATAACTAGCATACAAAATTACTACATATAACTCGTACATACACATAAAATTGGTTCATATTAATAGTACATATACCTAGTGCATAGATTTCATACATACAGCAAGTATATACAACTAGTACATACAACTAGTATATACAAGTAGTACATAAAACTAGAACACACAACTAGTATATGCAACTAGTACTTAGAACTAGACTAACAACTAGTACATAGAACTATTATATACAACTGGAGCATACATGTAGTTCATACAATAAGTACACACAACTAGTACTACAACTAGTATATACAACTAGTGCATACAATCAGTTCTTACAAATACTACAAACAACTGCCACTAGCAACTAGTAACTACCTACTACCTTGTATGTCTAAAGAGCAGTAGAACCTACATACAGCTGGTACATGCAGGCAGTACATATAACTAGCAAATACAACTAGTACATATACCTAGTACATACAAATATAACTAGTATATATTAATAGTACATACAACTAGTACATATAACTAGTACATACAACAATTGCACCAACTAGTCATACAACAAAAACATACAACTAGTATCAAGTCCATATAACTAATACATACAACTAGTACAAACAACTAGTACATATAAATAGTACATACATGTGGTACATAACAACTAGTATATACGACTAGTACATACAACTATTCCATACAAAACGTACACACAACTAGAACATAAAACTAGTATCTAGTACAAATAACTAGTACCAAGTATAAAAAGTACAAGAACCTACAACTAGTACGTATGACTAGTACGCACACTTACTGCATATAACTAGTTCTCTAACATATAACTAGTATATATAAATAGTGCATAAACCCGCTTCACACAACTAGTATTTACAAATAGAAACTAGTATATAGAACAAGAACATAAAACTAGTACATACAGCTAGTACATACAACTAATATATACATACAACTAATACACACAACTGGTACATAACTATTTCACACAACTAGTACCTACAACTAGTAAATATCACTAGTCCTAGTACATACAACTACTTCATAAGACTAGTTCATTCAACTAGTGCATAAAACTGACTAGTACGCACACTTACTGCATATAACTAGTACATAAATATATAACTAGTATATATAAATAGTACATAAACCTAGTTCACACAACTAGTAGATACAACTAGTTCATACAAATAGAAACTAGTAGGTAGAACTAGTACATAAAACTAGTACATACAGCTAGTACATACAACAGCATATAGCTAGTCCACACAACTAGTATATACATAAAACTAGTACATACAACCGTTACAAACAACCACTACATGCAACTAGTACCTACAACTAGTAAATATAACTAGTCTTAGTATATACAACAAGTTCATAAAACAAGTGCATGCAACTAGTGCATAAAACTAGTATCCAGTAAAACCAACTAGTCCCTCCCTAGTACCTACTATAACTAGTACTAGAACCTACAACTAGTTCATACAGCTAGTACATATGAGTAGTACATACACATCTACCTAATTTATATAGATAGATCAAAGAACTAGTACATACAGTTAGTACAAAAACTAGTACATATAATTACTACGTACAACTAGTTCATATGCCTAGTTCACTGACATATAACTAGTACATATAAATAGTACATACAACTAGTACATACAACTAGTAAAAACATACAACTAGTACACATACCTGGTGCATTAAAGAAGTACATATAACTAGTACATATAACGAGTACATACAACTAGTACATACAACTAGTAACTAGTACATACAACTAGTACATACAACTAGTAACTAGTACATACAACTAATAATTAGTACATACAAGTCGTACATACAACTATAACAACAACTAGTACATAGAACAAGAGTATACAACTAGTACATTCAATTAGTACATACTACTTGTACTAGAACTAGTTAATTCAACTAGATTAAACAACTAGAAGATACAACTAGTGTATACAACTAGTGCATACAAGTAGTACACACAATTTGAACATACAACTTGTACTTACAACTAGAACATACAACTAGTACATAGAACTAGTACATGGAACTAGAACATACAATTAGCACATCCAACAAGTATTAGAAGTAGTACATAGAACTAGAGCATGACATTAGTAAATACAACTAGTACATACAACTTGTACTAAAAACTAGTACATACAACTGGTCCATACAACTCGTTCATACAAGTAGTGCATACATGTAGTCCTACAACTAGTAAATAGAACTAGAGTATACAACTAGTACATACTACTAGTACATACAAGTTGTACTTAAGACTAGTACCTACAACTAGTACATACTAAAAGTTCTAAAACTAGTACTTACAACTGGTACATACAACCATTACATGCAACTAGTAGATACAGCTAGTACATTCACCTTGTAACACGTACATACAAGTAGTACATAGAAGTATTACAAACAACTAGTACAAACAACTAGTACATTCAACTAGTACCTACAATAACTAAATATAACTAGCACACACCGCTATTGCATCCAATGACTACCTGCAACTAGTTCTACCAGTTAGTAAATACAGCTAAGACGTTCAACTAGTAGTACAACTGGAACATAGAACTAGAGTATCAAACTAGTAGACACAACTAGTTCCTACAACTAGTACATACATCTCATATATAAAAGTAGTAATTTAAGCTAGTTCTACAACTAGTACATAGAACTATTACATGGAACTAGTAAATACAAATAGTACATTCAACTATTACATTCAACTAGTACCTACAAAGAGTACACACTAATTGTACAAACCACTAGTACATATTAGTCATCCATACAACTACTACATACAACTAATACTATAACTAGTACATAGAACTACGGTGTACAACTTGTACATCCAAAAAGTACATACAATTTCTACTGACAACTAGTACATACGACTAGTACATACAACTAATACATTCAACTAGTACATAGTACTCTCACTTACAACTAGTACACATTAGTTGTACATACAACCAGTACATACATTTAGTACTATAACTAATAAATGGAACTAGTACATACAACTTCTACTTACAACTAGTACATACAACTAGTACATACAACTATTACATACAACTAGTGCATACATCTAGTTCTAAAACTAGTACATAGAACTAGAGTATACAACTAGTACATACTACTAGTACATACAAGTTGTACTTATACCTAGTGCCTACAACTAGTACATAAAACAAGTACATACAACTAGTATTTTAAACTAGTACTACAACTAGTATTTTAAACTAGTACTACAACTACTACCTACAACTAGTACATGGAACAAGTGTATACAAATAGTACATACAACTAGTACATACAACTAGTACATAGTACTCGTACACACAACTTGTACATATTAGTCGTACATACAACTAGCATGTACATCTACTACTATAACTAGTACATACAAGTAGTACATACAACTCCTACTCACAACTAGTACATGCAGTGAGTTCTACAATTAGTACATAGAACTAGAGTATACAACTAGAACATACTAATAGTATATACAACTTGTACTTATACCTAGTACCTGCAATTACTACATACAAAACATTTGACAACTAGTACATCCAACTAGAACATAAAACCATGATATACAACTAGTACTTTAAACTAGTACAGCAACCAGTACATAGAACTGGCATATAGAACTAGTACATACATATAGTACATACAAAGAGTACATACAACTAGTACATAAAAGAAGTACATACAACTAGTACATCCAACTAGTTCATACAACTAGTACATACAATTCGTACATCCAACTAGAACATACAACTGGTACTACAACTAGTACATACAAATAGTTCATAAAACTAAGACATAGAACTATTATATACAACTGGAGCATACATCTAGTTCATACAATAAGTACATACAACAAGTACTACTACTAGTATATAGAAATAGAACATACACCTATCACATACAATTAGTATATACAACCAGTACATTCAGCTAGCATATGCAACTAGTACTACAACTAGTACATAGAACTAGTACATAGAAGTTGTACATACAACTAGACCATACAACTAGTACATCCACCTAGTAATTAGTACATTAAACTAATATATACAACTGGTACATACAACTAGGGCATAGAGTTAGTAATTACAACTACTACAAAAAACTACCACCAACAACCAGCACCTACCTTGTACCTTCTCTGTCTAAAGAGCAGTAGAGCTTACAACTAGTACATACAGCTAGTATATGCAGCTAGTACATTCACATATAACTAGAATATATAAATACTACATACAACTAGTACACACAATTAGTATATACAACTAGTACATTTAACTAGAACATACAACTAGTACATACAACTAGTACATACTATTAGTACATACAACTAGTGCATACTACCAGTAATGAGTACATGCAACTAGTGCATACTACCAGTAATTAGTACATGCAACTAGTAAATACAATTAGTACAACTAGTATAAACAACTAGTATAAACAACTAGTACAAACAACAAGTACCTACCTAGTACCTTTTAGAACTATATAGTACTAGAACCTACAACTAGGACATACAGCTATTACATGCAGGTAGTTCACATAACTAGTAGATACAACTAGTACATATACCTAGTAAACACACATATAACAAGTTCATAAAACAGTACATACAACTACTACATTCGACTAGTACATACGACTATTACATACAACGGGTAACTAGTACGTACAACTAGGACATAAAACTAGTACAAACAAGTAGTACATACAACTAGTACACACGACTAGAACATAGAATTAGGACATACAACTACTACATAGAACTAGTACATCCATCTAGTAATTAGTACATACAACTAGTACATACAACTAGTACATACAACTAGTGAATACAATTAGTTCTTACAAATACTACAAACAACTACTACTAGCAAACTAGTAACTATCTAGTCCCTTGTAGGTCTAAAGAGCAGTAAAAACTACAACTAGTACATACAGCTTTTATATGCAGCTAGTACATACAACTAGCAAATACAACTAGTACATATACCTAGTACATACATATATAACTAATATATATAAATAGTACATACAACTAGTACATATAACTGGTACATACAACAATTGCACACAACTAGTCATACAACAATTGCACACAACTAGTCAGACAACAAGAACATATATACAATTAGTATCAAGTCCATACAACTAATACATACAACTAGTACATACAACGAGTACATATAAATAGTACATACAACTGGTACATAAAAGTAGTACATACGACTAGTACATACAACTAGTACATACAACTAGAACCTACAACTAATATATATAACTAATACATGAAACAATTACACACACCTAATACATAGAACTAGTACAAAAAATAGTACATACAACTAGTACATACAACTAGTACATACAACTAGTACAAACAACTAGTACTTACAACCAGTATCTTCCTAGTAGCTAGTATAACTAGTACTAGAAACTACAACTAGTACATACAACTTGTATTCATACAACTAGAATATACTACATATACCTAGTCATTTAAATAGTACAAACAACTAGTACATATAACTAGTACCTACAACTAGTATTGAGTACATGCAACTAATACATACATCTAAAACATTCAACTAGTACAAACAACTAGTACTCACAACTAGTACCTTCATAGTAGCTAGTATAACTAGTAGTACAACTTACAACTAGTACATACAACTTGTATTCATACAACTAGTTCATATTACTAATTACTAGTACATACACATATACCTAGTACATTTAAATAGTACATACAACTATTAACTACAACTAGTGTTGAGTACATGCAACGAAACAAAAGCCTTAACGGAGAACCTTGTTATAACTTGCCTTAGTTTACTAAGGCAAGAAGTATCTGGCTTTGACCACCCTCAGTCAGTTATGCTTTCCCTTCTTTGTGTTTTTAGCCAGAAGTTTTCGCTTTGCCTCCTTCCAGCAGTGGCAGACCGGTTGACGTTGGGCCAAAGTTGACTGTCATAATAAGAAGGATAACCTCCATACACCAAACCACCACTGCTTTCCAGAGGTCGACAGGCAAGGACTGGGACAGGACTACTTATCCTCCAGGTCCCAATCCCTCAACAGATAGATGTCGCCTCAATATCCTGAAAGCCGAACAAAGAACAGTTCTCTACATGGTTCTGATCACTTCTACTGCACTTTTTGACAGTTTGGAATTCCCCTAAGGTCTTCCAGGAGTGTATCCAAAGTCCCCAAAGAACCAATTTTCATCGGAACAACCTTAATTTGGTAGCCCCTAAATTGACAAAGTGCTGATCCTTGGTCAGTTCCATGTGTACTTCTGGTAGTACAACCAACCTTCTTAAAACCTCTTGCTACAAACAGGTTATTCCAAGCCTCTTTTAACCTCTTTTAACTCAGCCGTTCCTAAATGTTTCCAAGCCTTTCTTATAGATGTTCACTCCAAAGGACAGCTTTAAAAGGCTCCATTAATCGCTGCTTCCGCACCGCTATTAGTTAGAAAGATGCAAGCATTTCCAGCGGACTAGTGGCTTTGAGACAAGCCCATTTTGGTTCTTTCTGCCATTCCTGCCGTTTCCACCATTTCCACCATTTCCGCCGTTACCCCTGCTCCCACACAACTAGTACGTACAACTAGTACATATAACTAGTACATACAGCTGGCACATATAACTAGTATATACACATACACCTATGACATATAAATAGTACATATAACTATTACATACAACTAATACATATACCTAGTACACAAACATATAACTAGTTCATATAAATAGTACATATAACTAGTACTTATAACTAGAACATATAACTAGTACATCTAAATAATACATACAACTAGGACATACTACTACTACACAATTGGTAAATACAATTAGTGTATATGCAACTAGTACTTACAACTTTTACACACAACTAATACATACAACTATTACATCTAAATAGTACATACAACTAGTAAATACATACAACTGGTACATACAACTGGTACATATATAACTCTAGTACATACAACTTGTACATACACCTGTAACATATAAATAGAACATACACATATAAATAGTAACTATAACTAGTACATGAAACTAGTATATATTACTAGTACATACTACCAGTACATTTAACCAGTACATACAAATAGAACATACAACTATTATATAACTAGTACATAAAACTAGACATATAACCAGTTTACACACTAGTACATACAACCAGTTCATACAACTAGGACATACAACTAGTATTTTAAATAATCACTACATCTAGTTCATGCAACTAGTTAATACAGTTTGTACATACATCTAGAACATACAACTAGTACACACTACAACTAGTACATAGAACTAGAGTATACAACTAGTCCATACAACTAGTACATACAACCTGTACTTACAACTAGTACATAAAACTAATACATTCAACTAGTACATACAACTAGTACATACCACTGGTACATACAATTAGTTCCTTCAACTAGTTCATACATCTAGTACATAAAAAGTTCATACTGCTAGTACATACAACGAATGCTTACAACTAGTAAATATTGCTAGAACATACAACTAGAACATTCAACTAGTACATACAACTAGGACATACTACTAGTACACACAATTGGTAAATACAATTAGTGTATATGCAACTAGTACTTACAACTTTTACACACAACTAATACATACAACTATTACATCTAAATAGTACATACAACTAGTAAATACATACAACTGGTACATACAACTGGTACATATATAACTCTAGTACATACAACTTGTACATACACCCGTAACATATAAATAGAACATACACATATAAATAGTAACTATAACTAGTACATGAAACTAGTATATATTACTAGTTCATACTATCAGTACATTCAACCAGTACATACAAATAGAATATACAACTATTACATAACTAGTACATAAAACTAGACATATAATTAGTACATATAACCAGTTTACACACTAGTACATACAACCAGATCATACAACTAGGACATACAACTAGTATTTTAAATAATCACTACATTTAGTTCATGCAACTAGTTAATACAGCTTGTACATACATCTAGAACATACAACTAGTACACACTACAACTAGTACATAGAACTAGAGTATACAACTAGTCCATACAACTAGTACATACAACCTGTACTTACAACTAGTACATAAAACTAATACATTCAACTAGTACATACAACTAGTACATACCACTGGTACATACAATTAGTTCCTTCAACTAGTTCATACATCTAGTACATAAAAAGTTCATACTACTAGTACATACAACGAATGCTTACAACTAGTAAATATTGCTAGAACATACAACTAGAACATTCAACTAGTACATACAACTAGTGCATACACGTAGTACACACAATTTGAACATACAACTTGTACTTACAACTAGAACATACAACTAGTACATAGAACTAGTACATGGAACTAGAACATACAATTAGCACATCCAACAAGTATTAGAAGTAGTACATAGAACTAGAGCATGACATTAGTAAATACAACTAGTACATACAACTTGTACTAAAAACTAGTACATACAACTGGTCCATACAACTCGTTCATACAAGTAGTGCATACATCTAGTCCTACAACCAGTAAATAGAACTAGAGTATACAACTAGTATATACTACTAGTACATACAAATTGTACTTAAGACTAGTACCTACAACTAGTACATACAACTGGTACATACAACCATTACATGCAACTAGTACATATAACTAGTACATTCACCTTGTAACGAGTACATACAAGTACATAGAACTAGGGCAAACAACTAGTAAATACAACTAGTACTTACAATTATTAAATGTAACTAGCACACACTACTATTGCATGCAATGACTACCCACAACTTGTTCTATCAGTTAGTAAATGAAACTAATACGTTCAACTAGTGGTACAACTGGAACATGGAAATAGTGTATCAAACTAGTAGACACAACTAGTTCCTACAACTAGTATATACATTTAGTACATACAACTAGTACACACAACTAGAATATTAAAGTAGTAATTTAAACTGGTACTACAACTAGTACATAGAACTAGTACATTGAACTATTAAATACAAATAGCACATTCAACTAATACATGGAACTAGTACATACAAATAGTAAATACAACTACTACATGCAACTAGTCCATACCGCTAGTACATTCAACTTGTAACAAGTACATACAAGTAGTACATAGAACTAGTACAAACAACTGGTATATACAACTAGTAGATAAAACTAGTAATTTTAACTAGTACTACAACTAATACTATAACTAGTACATAGAACTACAGTGTACAACTTGTACATACACAAAGTACATATGGCTTCTACTGACAACTAGTACATATGACTAGTACATACAAGTAATACATTCAACTTGTACATAGTACTCTCACATACAACTAGTACATATTAGTCGTACATACAACCAGTACATACATCGAGTACTATAACTAGTATATAGAACTAGTACATACAACTTCTACTTACAACTAGTACATACAACTAGTACATACAACTTGTACATACAACTAGTGCATACATCTAGTTCTAAAACTAGTACATAGAACTAGAGTATACAAGTAGTACATACTACTAGTACATATAAGTTGTATTTTACCTAGTACCTACAATTAATACATACAGAACGTTCGACAACTAGTACGTACAACTAGAACATAAAACCAGTATATACAACTAGTACATAAAACTAGTACTTTAAACTAGTACAACAACCAGTACATAGAACTGGTACATAGAACTAATACATACAATTCGTACATACAATTAGTACATACAACTAGTAATGCAACTAGTACATAGAGCTAGAGTGTTCATCAAGTACATTCAACTAGTGCATACAACTTGTACTTACAACTGGTTCACACAACTAGTACGTACAACTAGTACATAGAAGTAGTTCATACAATTTGAACATACAACATATACTTATAACCAGTAAATTCAACTAGTACATATAACTAGTACATACAACTCGTACATGCAACTAGTACTTACAATTAGTAAATATAACTGGCATATACCACAAGTACATACGACGAATACCTACAACTATTCCTGCCAGTTAGTTAATACAACTAGTAAATACAACTGGTAAATATAACTAGCACATACAACTAGTCCATACAACTAGTACATACTAATAGTACATTCACCTAGTACTACAACTATTACATAAAACTAGAGTGTCTAACGGGTAGACAGAACGAGTTCCTACAACTAGTACATACGATTAGTACATACAACTAGTACAATTGCAATTTTAAGAGTTCAGTTACTGGCAGGACCTATCAAGGCCGTAGCCCTTGTGGTCCCCTAGGATGCCTGAGTAGGAATGTGGTGTATCTTATTACTTGTAAACAATGTGATGTAGAGTATGTAGGAGAAACCTCTCAGATGCTTAGGAGTAGAATGAACAACCATAGGACTAGTACCAAAGGTTTTAAGCCACTGTATCTTTACAATCACTTTAATTCTGATAACCATAGTTAACAAAGAGCCCCCATGTGTAGTATATAAGTATACCCAACCAATAGGACTTCAAATCTTTAACTTTTCACAAGCCTCTAAGTCAGATGTCTTTAGAAAAACTGAACCATGTGAGTGTCAAAAGTCCTCCTTCATTTATAAGCCCCTAGGCCATGTTTTAACAGGTGACCTACGTATTGTTAGTAACCCAAAACTTAGAAAACTTCTTAAGAAAGGACCAAAATTTAGAGAACCTAAAAACTTTAATTGGGTAACTGCTTTAAAAATGTGTAAGGAAGGCCTTAGAAAATATAAGATTACCTGAGAAAATGTGTCTACTTCTGTATTTAGTGAGTGGGAAAATGCTGTACTTAAGAAAATTAATGATAGGATCTCTAAGCTGTCTAAATCATATACCAAATCCTCAGTAGCCAAGAAGACCCTTACTTGAAGAAATTCTTAGCAGACCTGCATGATAAATTTGTTATAGCGCCTGCCGATAAGGCCTCTAATAATATAATATTTATATGTATGTCCTACTATAGACAAATTATAAATGAAGAAATAGGCTGTACCTCCACTTATGCTAAATGTACAGTAGAACCCCAACAGTTAATTAGGAAACACATAGATTTCTTAAAACTAGAGAACTTAGAACCTAAACCAGATGGGTGTAACGTTCCCTCTTTTTACTTGGATGCATAAGCTACATAAGAACCCTTACAGCTACAGATTCTTAGCTGCCTCTCACAAATGTACTACCTGAATGTACCTTTCTAGATTTCTAAATTCGGCACTCAGACTAATTCTCAAATATTTTAGAGAATACTGCCTAGGTATATATAGGAATACTGGTGTTAATGCCTTTTGGATAGTAGAAAACTCACTAGAACTTTTAGACAGTCTTAGGTCTATACCCACTAGAAAAGCCCAGCTAGCTAGTTTTGATTTTTCTACATTATATACAGCAATCCCCCATAACCTACTCTAAGATAAGATTACTAACCTAATTCATAGTGCCTATACCTGTAGAAAGTCCAAGATATAGAAGTCTGTCAGGATAAAGCCTTTTGGTCTAACAATGTCTCCAATAAAGCAGTCACATCTGTTCATTTAGTAGAGCTCTTTAATTACCTTATTGACAACATTTATGTATGTGTAGACGGTTCTGTATTTAAACAATGTGTTGGTATCCCTATGGGTACTGACTGTGCCCCTGTAGTTGCTTATCTTTTTCTGTTTGCCTATGAGTATGAGTTTATGAAAGGACTACTTAAGGATAACATCACCCTAGCTATTAAATTTTCCAATACTTATAGGTATATTGATGACCTTTTATGTATTAACAACAAGGATTTTGAAATGTCAATTAGTGATATTTACCCCAAATAACTTATTCTTAAAAAGACAAACACCAGCCCTAAAATATCCCCCTTTTTAGACTTTATTATCAACTTTCACAACTAATTAGTTATTCCAGAATATGCAGTGACCTCTCCAGTTTTCAGGCTAAAAGTTTGCAGTTATGCAGTAGGCTTATTAAGCAGGGTTACAAAAACTTTAAGCTTAAATCAACCTTTAAAACCTTCCTATCCCGGCAGCCTTTAGTTAGAATCAAGTATAAGCAAAAAGTAGCTAGTATGCTTAACGACTGTCTTGTGTTACCCCATATTGTGTTACCCCACCTCCAAAGAAATGTTACTACTAGAAGACCAAAGGGTAGACTTACGTAATATGTCCTACTTGTGTCTATAGTTATGCTGAGTCTGTTAGATTTATAACTAATTTATAAAAATTAATTGGACCTACATTCCTTTCATAAAATTAAATTTCATCATGTGTCTTAGTTAACTCCTTATTTAACGTTTGGTGCCAAAATAGCCCCTAGATTTAGCATAGAGAGCCAAGGATTCACAGAAGAGCAAGATAAAGAAAAAGACAAAGACTCCCAGGATCACTGATGAAGGGTGGAATTCCCAGAAACGGCTGTCTCACCCAGTGGAGAAGAAGATGAAAGAAGGGAAAAGAAGGAAGAAAAAGACTCCTGTATCTTCTTCTAAAGCTCTCTTTAGGTTTAGATCCCCTATAGGCTCTTTTTACAGAATAGGCATATAGCATGAAGGAAAATGGTGTCTTAGATTTTTCATATAACCAGTACATCCAACTAGTACATCCAACTAGTTCATACAACTAGAAAATACATCTAGTACCTACATCTAGTAAATATAACCAGCACATACAACTAGTACCTAGAACCAATGCATACAACTAGTACATACAACTAGTACATTCAACTAGTTCAAACAACTGGTTCACACAACTAGTTCACACAACTAGTACATACAACTAGTTCATAAAAGTAGTTCATACAACTTGTAAAATCAAAATGTACTTAAAACTAGTAAATTCAACTACAACTTGTACATACAATTAGTACATCTAATTAGTAAATATAACCATCACATACGACTAGTACATACAACGAGTACCTACAACTAGTACTACCAGTTAGTTAATACAACTAGTAAATAGAACTGGTAAATAGAACTGGTAAATAGAACTGGTAAATAGAACTAGCACATACATCTAGTACATACAACTTGTATATACTAATAGTACATTCACCTAGTACAACTACTAGTACATAAAACTAAAAGTATCTAACTAATAGACGGAATGGGTTCCTACAACTAGTACATCCAACTAGTACATCCAACTAGTATATCCAACTAGAACATACATCAAGTACCCACATTTAGTAAATATAATTAGTACATACAACTAGTACATACAACTAGTTCCTACAACTAGTACATACGACTAGTACGTGCAACTAGTTCATACAACTTTGTACATACAACATGTACTTAAAACTAATAAATTCAACTAGTACATACAACTAGTAAATGCAACTAGTATTTACAATTTCTAAATATAACTAGCGCACACCACTAGTACAAACAATGACTACCTACAACTAGTATATACTACCAGTTAGTGCATACACCTAGTACATAGAACTAGAAAATCCAACTAGTAGACACAACTAGTTCCTACAACTAGTACATACAACTAGTACATGGAACAAGTACATACAAATAGTACATACAAGGAGTACATACAACAAGTACATACAGCAAGTACATACAACTGGTACATACAACTAGTACTTTAAACTAGTACTAAAACTAGTACATAGAACTAGAACATGGAACAAGTACATATATAGTCCATACAACTAGTACATACAACTAGTATATACAACTAGTACATAGTACTCGTACAAACAACTAGTACATATTAGTCGTATATACAATTAGGACATACAACTAGTACTATAACTAGTACATACAACTAGTTTATACAACTAGTACATACAACTAGTACAAATAACTAATACATTCAACTACTTCATACAACTGGTACATTCAACGAGCATATATAACTAGTACACACAACTAGTACATACAACTATTACATACATTTCAGTACATATAACTAGTACATACAACTAAAACACACCACTAGTACATACAACTACACTGGTACCTTATGGCTGTTCCTGAGGGATAAACTGCGTTATAGCGATCGTCACCTAACAATCGCTAATTAGTAAAGAATGTTTGTTTTTTAATCGTTAGAGTGAATGCGTTATTTAGCGTTAGTCCATATAGATTCCGCGCTTTAAAGACTGCCTAGTAATAAAATTCACCAATTCGAAACACTTACCTTTTGTTGGCAAATAAATAATAAGCAGCAACGCGAACAAATCCACAATTGAAGGTCAAACTTCCACGAATTGCTTTGGCTTTTCTTGGCATTTCTTTGAAGGATTTTAGGTGATTTTCACTTGAGAAATAAAGTAACACTTTAGCCAAAGCTGTAAATATATGCATACGTACGCCCAGCCAATGATCGCCGACTATTGCACTTCTGAAAGTACCGTTAACTGTATTTGCGTTAGACGAAACACGATAGGTGTTAAATGACAATGAATTTATTTAACTGTATTTTTGAATATCATTACAACTGCCTAAAATGTCGACGAAGTGTTGTTGTGAAGAAAATCGTTTTGTGCTTAGTCTAGAAGAACAGTTGGACAATGCCGATGGTTTCATACTGATAAGTAAGTGTTGCTATACAAAACTCTCGGCCTCGGTATCGATTCCTTCTTCATTAGTCAAGTTATGACCAAATTTGTGCCTGTTAATTACACTTAATAGTAACATTCTTTATTATCTCAAGAAAGGAAAGCTGCATTAAAACCGAGGCCAACAGATTTTTAGTTTAACCTATAAGGATTCCAATGATGTACAGAAATTGGCTGTAGCTCTTCCAAGAACTAAGCACAAACCTTATGAGTGTTATAAACGGGTGCTAATTCGGCGGAGAATTTCGAAGAAAAAGTTTATTCGATGCCCTTCAAAAATCATAAAGACCTTAAATATAAATTTTGAAAGGCATTAGTTATTCCTATGCTGAGAAATTAACGTTTTAACGCAATTTAACGCGGAACAGCCATACGGCGCATGTGTAGTACATACAATTAGTGCATACAACTATATAGTACATACAACAAGTACATATAACTAGTACATATAACTAGTACATATAACTAGTACATACAATAGTACATTAAACAAGTACATATATCTAGTACTTACAACCAATACATATAAATAGTATATATAACAAGTACCCTATAACTAGTGTTTACAACTAGTGCATACAACTAGTACATAAACCTAGTACATATAACTAGTATATACAACTAGTACATATAACTAATAAATACAACTTATGCATACAACTATAACATATGTAACTAGTACATATCACTAGTAAATATAGCTAACACATTGAACTAGTACATACTACTATCACATGCAACTAGTATATATAACTGCAACTAGTATATATTACTAGTACATACCACTGGTACTTATAAACTAGTTCAAACAACTTGTACGTACAACTTTTATATTCAACTTGTATATAGAATTAGTATGGATAACTAGAACTTACACATATAACCAGTACATATAAAGAGTACATACAACTAGTACATACAACTAGTACATACAACTAGTAAATATAACTTGGACCTATTACTAGTGATTACAACTAGTATATACAACTAGTTCATATTCCTAGTACATACTACCAGTACATTCAATTAGTATATACAACTAGTACGTAAACTTAGTACATATAACTAGTACTTACAACTAGTACTATAACTAGTACATACAACTAGTAAATAAAACTAGTACATAAATCTAGAACATACAACTAGTACATACAAGTGGCACATACAACTAGTAAATATAACTAGACTAGTACATAGAACTAGTACGTATAACTAGTAACTAGTACATAGAACTAGTACGTATAACTAGTAACTAGTACATAGAACTAGTATATACAACTGGTAACTAAGGAACTTCAACTAGTATATACAAGTAGTTCCTACAACTAGGAAATATAACGAGGACTATTACATACAACTAGTAACTAGGGCCTACAACTAGCACATACAACTAGTCCAAACAAGTAGTTCCTAAAACTAGAAAATATAAATTGTACTAGAAACTACAACTAATAATGCAACTAGTAATGAGTATATACAACTAGTACATAAACCTAGTACATACAATTAGTAACGAGTACATACAACTAGTGCATATATCTAATACATACAACTAGTGCCTACAACTGATTATAATAACTAGTATATCCAACTAATATATAAAACATGTACCTAAAACTAGTAAATATAACTAGTAATAGTATATACAAAAAACTAGTACACACAACAAATAGGGAATACATTCAACTAGTAAATACAGCTAGTTCATAAGAGTAGTACATACAACCAGTACATATTACTAGTACATACAACTAGAATATACAACTAGTGATTACCACTAGTACATACACTAGAACATACAACTAGTACATATAACTAGTTCATACCACATACAACGTAGTACGTACAACTCACTTATTCAACTTGTACATAGAACTAGTCCATGCAACTAGTACATTCAAAGAGTACATATAACTAGTACACACAACTAGTACATGCAACTATTACATACATATAACTAGAATATACACATATAACAAGCACATATAAATATTACATACAAGTAATACATAACTACAACCTAAAACTAGCATATACAACTAATATATAAAACTTGCACCAAAAACTAGTAAATATATCTAGTACTAGTATATACAAAAAAGCTAGTACATACAACTAGTAGCGAATACATACAACTAGAAATACATCTAGTTCATACAACTAGTACTTACAACTATTTCATACAAATAGTACGTGCAACTAGTACATACAACTGGTACATAGAACTAGTAAAGATAACTAGAACATACACATATAACTAGTACATATAAATACCACATACAACTAATACATAACTAGTACATAAAACTTGTACATACAATTAGAGCATATGACTAGAACATACACATACAACTAGCACATACAACTAGTACATACAAACAGTAAATTCAACCAATACATACAACTAGTACATACAACTAGTACATACAAGTAGTTCCTAAAACTAGGAATTATAACTAGTACTAGTACATGCAACTATTACATGCAACTAGTAACGAGTACATACAACTAGTGCATATACCTAATACATACAACTTATGCCTACAACTAATTAATATAACCAGTACATACAACTAATACATAAAACTAGAAAACGAAACTAGTATATACAACTAATATATAAAACTAGTACCGACAACTAGTAAATAAAACTAGTACTAGTATATACAAAACACTAGTACATACAACTAGTAGTGAATATATACAACTAGTAAATTCACTTAGTTCATACAACTAGTCCCTACAACTAGTACATACATCTAGAACATAAAACTAGTTCCTACAACTAGTAAATAGAACTAGTAACTAGTTCCTACATCTAGTACATACAACCATTACATGCAAGTCCTTCCTACAACTAGGAAATATAACTAGATCTAGTATATATTAAACTAGTACATACAACTAATACTTCCAACTAATAAGCATAACTAGTATTAGAACGTCCAACTAGTTCATACAACTAATAACGTGTACATATAACTCGTACATACATCAAGGACATACAACTTGTACATATGACTAGAACATAAAACTAGAACATACACTATTAACTAGTACATTCAACTAGTACATATAAATAGTAAATTCTACCAGTTAATACAACTAGTACATAAAACTAGCACATACAACCTGTACATAAAACTAGTACATATAACTAGAAGATTCCCATATTACTAGTACAAATGAAAAGTACATACAACTAGGACATACAACTAGTAAATATAAATAGTACATACAACAAGTACATATAACTTGTACATACAATAAGTACATACAACAAGTACATAACTAGTATATGCAACTGGTACATAAAACAAGGACATACAACTAGTACATACAACTAGAACATATAACCACAGCATAAAAATATCACTAGTCCAGTTAAACCGTACATACAATTAGTGCATACAACCAGTGAATACAACCAGTATATAAAACTAGTACATACAACTAGAACATACAACTAATACATATAAGTAGTACTTAGAACTAGTACATACAACCAGTACATATAACTAGAATATACAACTAGTATGTAAAACGAGTATGTACAACTAGTACATATAACTAGTACTTAGAACTAGTGCATATAACTACTACATACAACCAGTACATAAAACTAGAATACACACCTAGTATATACAACTAGTACCCATAACTAGTGATTACAACTACTACAAATAACAAATACATACAACTAATATATATAAGTAGTTCATACAACAAGTACATACACCTATTACATACAACTAGTACATACAACCAGTATATACAACCAGTACAAAAAACAAGTACATACAACTAGTACATACAACTAGTACATAACTAGTATATGCGACTAGAACATAAAACTATGACATACAACTAGAATGTACAACTAGTATGTACAACTAATTCAAACAACTAGTAGATACAACTCGTTCATGCAATTCGTACATAGAACTAGTAAGGATAACTAAAATATAGACATATAACTTGTACATATAAATAGTCCATACAACTAAATGCATGCAACTAGTACAAGCTACTGGTACATTTAACTAGTACATACAACTGTTAAATACAACTAGTACATAAAATTAGTACATACAACTAGTACATATAACCAGTACATACACTAGTACATCCAACTAGAACATAAATGTAGTACATACAACTAGTACATACAACTAGTACATATCAGTAATACCTATAACTAGTGATTACAACTTGTACATACAACTAGTAGAAATAACTAGTGCATACACCTAGTACATATAACTAATACAAGCAACTAGTACATATTACTTGTACGTTAGCTAGTACATTCAACTAGTACATACAAATAGCACATGCAACTAGTACATATAATTAGTACAGACCCCTAGTACATATAACTAGTACTTACACGTAGTACACACAACTAGTATTTATAACTTGTGATTACCACTAGTACATAAAACTAGTTCTTACAACTAGTGGATACAGCTAGTACATATAACTAGTAAATGCACTAGTCCATAGAATGAGTACATATGTTTAGAACATGCAACCAGTGCAAACAAATAGTTTATATAACTGGTTAACTATAACTAATGTTTACAACTAATACATACAACAAGTACATATAACTATTACATAAAACTTTTAAATTCAACTAGTACAGAAACTAGAACATACACATATAACTTGTACATATAAATAATACATACCACTAATACTTACGAATAGTACATACAACTTTTCAAACAACTAGTACATATAACTAGAATATACACATATAACTAGTACATATAAATAGTATATATAAATAGCATATATACATGGTATACATAAATAATACATAAAACTAGGACATACCACTAGTACATATAACTAAACTAGTACATACAAAAAGTAGATATTATAAGTACATTCAACTAGAATATCCAACTAGTATTTATATCTAGTACCTACAACTAGTACATAGAACTAGTACCTATAACTAGTGATTACCACTAGTACCTACAGCTAGTACATTCAACTAGTACATATAACAAGTTCATAAAACTAGAACATACAACTAGTACATACAACTTGTATATAGAACTAGTAGTAATAACTAGAACATACCCATATAACTTGTACATATACATAGTACATACAACTAGAATATACAACCAGTACATATGAATAGTACATACCACTAGTATATACAACTAGTAGATACAACTATTAGTAGCTATAACTAGTGATTACAACTAGTACATACAACTAGCACATACAACGAGCACATATAACTAGTATATACAACTAGTTCATATAACTAGTACATAACTTGGATATACAACTAGTACAAAAAACTAGGACATTCAACTTGTACATAAAGCTATAGTACATACATCCAGTACATATTACTAGTACAGGCAACTAGTACATATAATAAGTTCATACAACTTGTACATATAAGAAGTTCAAACAACTAGTACATACAAGTCATACATACAACTTGTACATAGAACTAGTAAGGATATATAACTAGAACCTACCCATATCACTTGTACATACGAATAGTACTTACAACTAAAATATACACTAAGTACATCCTACTGGTACATACAATTAGTACACACAACTAGTAAATACCACTAGTACATACAACTAGTACATACAACTAGTACATATAAAAAGTTCATACAACTAGTTCAGGCAAGTCGTACATACAACTTGTACATAGAACTAGTAAGGATAACTAGAACATACACATATAACTTGTACATATAATTAGTACATCAAATAGTTCAGGCAAGTCGTACATACAACTTGTACATAGAACTAGTAAGGATAACTAGAACATACACATATAACTTGTACATATAAATAGTACATACAACTAGTACATACAACTAGTACATAACTAGTATATATATGCAACTAGAACATATAACTAGTACATACAACCAGTACATATTACCAGTACATACAACTAGAATATACAACAAGTATGTACAACTAGTACCTACAACTAGTACATATAACTAGTCCCTAAAGCTAGTGATTATCACTAGAACCTACAACTAGGACATAAAACTAGTACATATATCTAGTTCATAGAACAAGTTCATACAACTACTACATACAACTCGTACCTACAACTTGTACGTAGAACTAGTTAGGATAACTAGAACATACACATATAAC
This sequence comes from Chondrosia reniformis, assembly GCA_947172415.1. Classification (NCBI taxonomy): domain Eukaryota; kingdom Metazoa; phylum Porifera; class Demospongiae; order Chondrillida; family Chondrillidae; genus Chondrosia; species Chondrosia reniformis. The sequence goes on along the minus strand of OX359202.1, from coordinate 3,271,345 downwards.
TTGTACATATAAATAGTACATACAATTAGTTCAGGCAAGTCGTACATACAACTTGTACATAGAACTAGTAAGGATAACTAGAACATACACGTTTAACTTGTACATATAAATAGTACATACAACTAGTACATACAACTAGTACATGCAACTGGTACATACAAGTAGAACATATAACTAGAACATACATATACAACTAGTACATACAACTAGTACATATAAATAGTATATACTACAAGAACATACAACTAGTACATTTAACCTGTACATACAACCAGTATATACAACTAGTCCATACAACTAGTACATAACTAGTATATGCAACTAGAACATATAACTAGTACATACAACCAGTACATATTACCAGTACATACAACTAGAATATACAACAAGTATGTACAACTAGTACCTACAACTAGTACATATAACTAGTCCCTAAAGCTAGTGATTATCACTAGAACCTACAACTAGGACATAAAACTAGTACATATATCTAGTTCATACAACTACTACATACAACTCATACATACAACTTGTACGTAGAACTAGTAAGGATAACTACAACATACACATATAACTTGTACATATAAATAGTACATACAACTAGTACATACAAGTAGTACATGCAACTGGTACATACAACTAGTACAGACAACTGGTACATACACCTAGTACATACATCTAGTACGCACAAATTGTACATTCACCTATTACATATAACTAGAACATACACAGATAACAAGTTCATATAAATATTAAATAAAACTAATACATAACTAGTACCTAAAACTTGTACATACAAGTAGAACATATAACTAGAACATACACATATAACTAGAACATACAACTAGTACATATAAATAGTATATACAACCAGAACATACAACTAGGACATTCAACCAGTATATACAACCAGTACATCCAACTAGTCCATACAACTAGTACATAACTAGTATATGCAACTAGTACATGAAACTAGGACATACAACTAGTACCTATTACTAGTACATACAGTTAGAATATACAACTAGTATGTACAACTAGTACCTACAACTAGTACATATAACTAGTACCTATAACTAGTGATTATCACTAGTACCTACAACTAGTTCATACGACTAGTACATACAAACCGTACATACAACCAATACATACAACTAGTCGATACAACTATTACATAACTAGTATATGCAACTAGTACATATAACTAGTACATACAACCGGTACATATTACTAGTACATGCAACTTGAATATACAACGAGTATGTACAACTAGTACCTATAACTAGTACATCTAACTGGTACATATAACTAGTGATTTCCACTAGAACCTACAACTAGTACAAGCAACTTGTACATACAACTAGTTCAGACAACTGGTACATACAACTAGTACATACATCTAGTCCGCACAAATTGTACAAACACATAGTATATAAAACTAGTACCTATAACTAGTGATTACCACTAGAACCTGCGACTAGTACATGCAACTGGTACATACAACTAGTTCAGACAACTAGGTACATACAACTAGTACATACATCTGGTCCGCACAAATTGTACAAACACCTAGTATATATAACTAGTACATGCACATATAACTAGTACATATAAATACTATATACAACTAATACATAACTAGTACTTACAACTAGTACATACAACCAGTAATTACAACTAGTCCATACAACTAGGACATAACTAGTATATGCAAATAGTACTTAAAACCAGGATATACCACTAGCATATATAACTAGTACAATACAACCATTACATATTACTAGTAGACACAATTAGAATATACAACTAGTACGTACAACTAGTACATACGACTTGTAGATACAACTTGTACATAGAAGTAGTAAGGATAATTAGTACTTACACATATAACTTGTACATATTAATAGTACATAGAACTAGTAAATACAACTAGTACATGAAACTGCTACATACAACTAGTACATAGAACTGGTACATACAATTAGAACAAACATTGAATACACACAAATTGTACAAACACCTTGTACATATAAATATAAAATACACAAATAATTAGTACATATAAATACTGCATACAACTAATACATAACTAGTACATACAACTAGTATATACAATCGGTACATATAACTAGTACCTACAACTAAAACACACAACTAGTACATACAATTAGTACATATATACAACTAGAATATACAACTAGTACGTACAACTAGTACATACAATTAGTACATATAACTAGTACTTATAACAAGTCATTATATACCACTAGTACATTCAACTAATTCATAAAAATAGTACATATAACTAGTTCAAACAACTAGTACATGCAACTGGTACATAAAACTAGAACATACAACTGGTACATACAACTAGTATATAGAACTAGTACATACCACTAGTACATACATCTAGTACAATCAACGTGTACATACACTTAGTACATATAACTAGAACATACACATGTAATAGTACATATATAGAGAACAATAAAAATTTTCTACAAAAATAGTGAAGATGTAGGGATGGCACAAAAAGCATAGAAACAAGAAAGGGATGTTACACAGTGAAGCATTAGCTATGCACGAATCATACAACACCCTTGCTTGTAGGATTCATGCATAGCTAATGCTTCACTGTGTAACATCCCTTTCTTGTTTCTATGCTTTTTGTGCCATCCCTACATCTTCACTATTTTTGTAGAAAATTTTTATTGTTCTCTAGTTTCTGTACTTTTTATGGAGCATAAGCTAGGAATTCGTTGTATTTTAAACCACTTTGGTTTTGCAATCTTCGACTGATTATGACGTCATTAAAATGGCGAATTTATTGAGGTCTTGACTCTTGAGCCATGAAAACTGTCATACTCAATAATAGCGTTATCGCTCTCGCTTCTACAAAAGAATACAGCTCGGAAAATTTAGAGTAATTTCGATTAAGAAGTAGTCCGAAGGCTTATTTCGTTTTTTAGTTACAGCGGGCGAAGAAGATGAAGAAGATGAAGAAGAAGATGAAGAAGAAGATGAAGAAGAAGAAAACGAAAATGGGAGATTTCAAAGTTCGTTCGTTTGCCAACGATACACGGTCGCTTGCCTTCAAGGCCAATTTATAGCATGTTTGTTCTATATTCAACTCTACATAGTCTCGTTTTGGCGATTTTCAGCCTATTTCAGAATTTCGCTCCTATACCAATGTATGGGGAAAACGAAACAACCCGTACCATCCCTACATAGAGAGTACTACCGTACTCTCTGATATTGTATATACAACTAATACAATACTAGTAAGTACCACTTGTACTTACAAGTAGAACATATAACTAGAACATACACATATAACCAGTGCTTACAACTACTACATACACACAGTACATTCAATGAATACATACAACTAGTCCAGACAAATAGCGCACACAACTTATCAGGGAGTACGGTAGTACTCCCTATGTAGGGATGACACGGTTTTTTTCGTTTTCCCCATACATTGGTATAGGAGCGAAATCCCGAAATAGGCCGAAAATCGACAAAACAAGGTTATGTATAGCTAAATATACAATATACATACTCTAAATAGACCTTAAAAGCAAGCGAATATGTCCCGCTGGCGAAATAATAAACTTTAAAAATTCCCATTTTCGTCTTCTTCATATTCTTCTTATTCTTCTTCGTCAGCCATAACTAAAAAACTATACAAGCTTTTGGACTAATTGTTAAACGAAACTATTGCAAATTTTCCGAGCTGTATTCTTTTGTAGAAGCGAGAGCGATAACGCTATTATTGAGTATGACGGTTTTCATGGCCCCAGAGTCAAGGCCTCGATAAATTCGCCATTTTAATGACGTCATATTCAGTCGAAGATTGCGAAACCAAAATGGGTTTAAATGATACAATCGAATTCCTAGCTTATGCTCCATAAAAAGTACAGAAACTAGAGAAAAATATAAATTTTTTACAAAAATAGTGAAGATGTAGGGATGGCACAAAAAGCACAGAAACAAGAAAGGGATGTTACACAGTGAAGCATTAGCTATATACATGAATCCTACAAGCAAGGGTGTTGTATGATTCATGCGTATAGCTAATGCTTCACTGTGTAACATCCCTTTCTTGTTTCTGTGCTTTTTGTGCCATCCCTACATCTACACTATTTTTGTAGAAAATGTTTATTTTTCTCTAGTATATACATACAACTAGTACATAATACCAGAACATATAACTAGTCCATATCAATATATAGGACATATGACTATTACATGCAAAAAGGACATATATATAGTACATACAACATGTATATACAACTAGTACATACAATCAGTACATACATCCAGTCCATAAAACTAGTCCATACAACAAGTACATAACTATGATTCATCTAGAACATAAAACTAGTACATACAACTAGTAATGAATACATACAACTAGTACATATACCTTGTACATACAACTAGTAACAAGTACATACAACTAGTGCATATACCTAATACATACAACGAGTACGTACAACTAATACATAAAACTAGAACATAAAACCAGTATATACAACTAATATAAAGAAGTGGTACTTACTTTAGAAACAAAAGCCTTAATGGAGAACCTTGTTACTTCTTGCCTTTGTTTCCTAAGGCAAGGAGTATCTGGCTTGGACAACCCTCAGTCAGTTATGTTTTCCTTTCTTTGGGTTTTTAGCCAGAAGCCTTGGCTTTGCCTCCTTCCGGCAGCAGCAGACAGGTGCACGTCGGGCCAAAGTTGACCGTCATAATAGGAGGGAGTACCTACATACACAAATCCACCACTGCTTTCCAGAGGTCGACAGGCAAGGACTGGGACAGGACTACTTATCATCCAGGCCCCAATCCCTCAACAAATAGATGTCGCCTCAATATCCTTACAGCCGAGCAGAGAACAGTTCTCTGCACCGCTCTCATCACTTCTACTGCACCTTTTGACAGTTTTGTAATTCCCCTTAGGTCTTCCAGGAGCGTGTCCACAGTCCCCAAAACACCAATTATCATCTGGACTACCTTAATTCGGTAGCCCCTAAATTGTTTCCTCATATCAGCCGCCAGCTTCTGGTACTTTTGGAACTTCTCTTGCCAGCTTGCATTAATATTGCATCTCAATAATGAAGGTCGACTTACATAGCCGATCCTCAACCACTAAATCACCTTCCCCGCAGTCCTCAACTAAAGTACAGTAGCCCAGTGTTTGGAGAAGAGCTCTATAGACCTCTGGATCCAACCTGGGCACTTTATGGTTTTTAGCATCTTCATCACTCACTTGTGAGGGACTCTGTCATATGCCTTCTCATAATCGATCCATGCCACACTAAGTGGCTTGCCCATAATTGTGGCATCTAGTAGATATAACTAGTCCTAGTATATACAAAAAACTAGGGCATACAACTAGTAGCAAATAGATACAAATAGCAAATACACCTGATACATACAACTAGTGCCTACAAATAGTTAATAGAAGTAGTACCTACAAGTAATACATTCAGCTAGAACATAAAACTAGTTCCCGCAACTGGTAAATATATCTAGTATTAGTACATACAACTAGTAAAAACAAGTAGTAACTAGTTCCTACATCTAGTACATACAACTAAAACTTCCATCTAATAAACATAAGTACTACTACAACGTACAACTAGTTCATACAACTAGAAATGTGTATATATAAATAGCACATATAACTAGAACATACTCCTAGTATATAACTAGTTCATAAAACTAGTACAAACAATTAGTACATAAAACCAGTTCTTACACTAGTAAATACAAACAGTACTTTCAACTAGAACATAAAACAATATAGTACATATAGTGCGTTTCAGTCAAAGCTTCCACTTTTTGAATATTTTACCTTTTAAGCTTTGATAAGCTTAAATTCAAATTTGGTAAGGTCTTTTTCTTTGAAACTTGGACAGGTTGTAGCTAAGTCATGTAGCTTTGGAATAGCGAGATAATAGTGTTACCATGGTAACCATGGGCTTGCATAATTGCCCCCAATTTCCTAATAAGATAAGAGATGCTTTTCTTCAATCTCCTCCTAGGTTGTTTGAAATTTTTTTACTTTGTTTAATGTAACATATATTTAAGATAATTTTTAAACTTTATAAGAGGCTTTTTGTAATATACTTCTTTATTTTTGAGAAATATCAGTTGGAAATTTTTAATGGTACATATATTCATTTTCTATCTAGTTTGTGGGGAAACCTTCTAGGAAGTAAATTTTGCTAACATTCTAAACCAGAATGAATTATCTAAATTTGTAAAGAGGATTTTTTCCATAAATGGTTCTAGGAAGGAGTTATTAACTTTAATATTTTACCTAATTTGCATATTTGAAACCACAATGTAAACAGATCGCTCTGATATGCCTACTAAAGATTCTGTCTGCCTACAAGCTTGTACTGTACCCTTACCCTCCTTCCTTAGGGCATCTACTACTCTTAACCCTACCCTTTTGTACTTCACCAGCCTGATCCCTGACCCAATCCTTATAATTTACTAATGCCTCCTCAGTTGGGAATTGAAAGCTGGAAAGAACCAAGTAATTAAAATTTAATAATGGTTGAAATTACCTTTGAATACCTTTAGAACGCAAACAGAGCACATTTAGTCTAATTATAAGACTTTTAGGTATGCTCTAAGGGTGTAAATAGGTAAGAAAGGCCAAATGATTGCTATACGTTAATGTTTATAAACAAACATTGCATAATATTCAGTTAAAGTAGAAATCTAAACGAACAAAGCTTTAGTTAAACTTTAGATACTTAAATAAATGCTCTAGTTTAAAGCATAATACGTTTCTCTATCCCAGTATTCAATATGAAAACATACCCAACATCGCCGTCTTCATCTTCACTAGGATTTTCAGCTTCTGACTGATTTGTACCAGTGATCGCTTCAATCATTTCTTCTTCTTCTTCTGTCTCTTCATTGGCAGAGTATTGATCACTTAGGCTTTCACTGACGCTGACTTGTGGCGAATTGACTACTAATAAAGGCTCTTTGGGAAGTTGCCGTGAAGAAGACTGAACATTTTCATCGACTTCTTCTTCATTGGGCTTGAATCTTTTCAGATTTCGCAACCTATCCATTTTATTCTTCATAATACTAACTATTGACTTCCTTTTAGGCATAATAAAGCCTTAGAATAATCGACTGAAAGAACAAACGAATAAAATGAATCTCTTCGCGGCGATGGGCGTTGTTATCTATAAGTAGGACGGACTTATACAGATTCTGTGGTTAAACGTCATAGGAAACCATAGTAACGCATCCTGATGTCACAGCTAACAAGCCATATGATTGGCTTATATCGAAACTGTGCTTTAGAACGATCGTTTTAAAAATCTAATGTCAGATTCGGAATCTACGGTATAAAAAACCTATATGTACGTATTAATTTCATAGCGGTTCCGTACTGTATAATATTTATACAGGTTTTAAAAAGTGGAAGCTTTGACTGAAATGCACTATACAACTAGTACATATATATAACTAGTATATGCAACTAGTACATATTACTAGTACATATAACTAGTACATACCAGGGGTAAATATAACTAGTACTTACAACTAGTACATACAACTAGTACATACAACTAGTACAAACAACTAGTACATACAACAAGTACATACAACTAGTACATACAACAAGTACATACAACCAGTATGCAAAACTAGTCCATACAACTAGTACATAAAACCAGGACATACAACTAGTACATATTACTAGAAAATACAACTACTATGTACAACTAGTACCTACAACTAGTACATATAACTAGTACCTATAACTATTGATTACCACTAGTACCTACAAGTAGTACAATTAACTATTACATACAAACAGCACATACAACCAGTACATTAGACTAGTCCATACAACTAGTACATAACTAGGATATGCAACTAGTACATTTAACTGGTACATACAACCAGTACATATTACTAGTACATACAACTTGAATATACACTCAGTATGTACAACTAGGACCTCCAGCTAGTACATATAACTAGTACCTATTAGTAGTGATTACCACTAGTACCTACAACTACTGCATACAAATAGTACATATAACTAGTTCATACAACTAGTAACATACAACTCGTACATACAACTTGTACTTGGAACTAGTATGAATAACTAGAACATACACATATACTAGTACATAAAACTAATACATAACTAGTACATAGAACTTGTACATACATGTAGAACATATAACTAGAACATACACATATAACTAGCACATACAACCAGTACATTCAATCAATACGTACAACTAGTACATACAACTAGTACTAACAACTTGTATATACAACTAGTACATATAAATAGTACGTAAAACCAGTACATACAACTAGTATATACAACAAGTACATGTAAATAGAACATACAACTATTGCATACAACTAGTACATACAACCAGTACATATAACTACTACATACAATTAGTACATAACTAGTATATGCAACTAGTACTTAAAACTAGGACATACAACTAGTACTTTAACTAGTTCACACAACTGGTACATACAACTTGTACATACAATTTGTACATAGAACTAGTAAGGATAACTAGAACATACACATATAACTTGTACATATAAATAGTACATACAATTAGTTCAGGCAAGTCGTACATACAACTTGTACATAGAACTAGTAAGGATAACTAGAACATACACATATAACTTGTACATATAAATAGTACATACAACTAGTACATACAACTAGTACATGCAACTGCTACATACAACTAGTACATATAACTAGTACATAATAGTACATACAACTTGTTCGTAAAACTAGATCATTCAATTAGTACATACAACTTGTACATAGAACTGGTAAGGATAAGCAGAACATACATATATAACTTGTACACATAAATATTACATACAACTAGTACATACAACTAGTACCTGAAAGTGATACATACAACTAGTACATACAACTGGTACATACAACTAGTACATACATCTAGTACATGCAAATTGTACATACATCTAGTGCATCTAACTAGATTGTACACATATAACTAGTACATATAAATAGAAGATGCAAACTAATACATAACTAGTACATTCAACTTGAACATACAAGTAGAACATATAACTAGAACATGCACATATAACTAGTACATCCAAATAGTACATATAACTAGTACAGATAAATAGTACATATAACTAGTACATTCAACTAGTACAAACAAATAGTCCATACAACTAGTGCATACAACTTTTACACACAACTAATACATATAACTAGAACATACTACTAGTATATAACTAGGTTTCATAGCTAGCAGATACAATTAGTACATATAACCAGTAAACACACTAGTGCATACAACCAGTTCAAACAACTAGAACGTCAAAATTGTAATTACAAATAGTAAATACAACTATTACATACACCTAATACATACGGATAGTACATAGAACTAGTATATCCAACATGTACACACATCTAGTACACACAAATTGTACATACACCTAGTACCTATAAGTAGAACATACACATATAACTAGCACATATAAATACTACATACAACTAATACATAACTAGTACATAGAACTTGTACATACAAGTAGAATATATAACTAGAACATACACATATAACTAGTACAGACACATATAACTACTACATACAACTAGTAAATACAAAGTACATTCAACTAGTACATACATCTAGTACATGCAACTTGTACATAGAACTAGTAGAGATAACTAGAACATACACATATAATTTGTACATATAAATAGTACATAAAATTAGTACATACAACTAGTACATGCAAGTGGTACACAACAACTAGTACATGCAACTGGTATATACAACTAATACATGCAACTGGTACATACAACTAGTAGATGCAACTGATACATTCAACTGGTACATACAACTGGTACATACATCTAGTACATACAATTTGTACATACACCTAGTACATATAACTAGAACATACACATAAATGTAGTACATATAAATAGTACATACAACTAATACGTAACTAGTACATATAACTGGTACATAGGATTGGTAAATATAACCAGTACATACACTAGTACATGCAACCAGTACCTACAACTAGAACATAAAACTAGTACATACAACTAGTACATACAACTAGAACATATAACTAGTACATATAACTAGTTCCTATAACAAGTGATTAAAACTAGTACTCACCACTAGTCCATACAACTAGTACATTTACTTAGTACATACAAAAGTACAGATAACTAGTACATACATACCACCTGTAAATATAAGTAATATTTAAAACTAGAATATACAACTATTTGGTACAACTAGTATATACAATTAGTATATACAATTTGTACATATCACTAGTACTTATAACTAGTGATTTCAACTAGTACATGCAACTAGTACATATAACTAGTACATGCAACTAGTACGTATTACTAGTACATACTACCAGTACATTCAACCAGTTCATACAACTAGTGAATACAACTAGTACATATAACTAGTACATACACTAGTCCATACAACCAGTACATATGTCTAGAACATACAACCAGTGCAAAAAAATACTACATATAACTGCTTCACTATAACTAATGCTTACAACTAATACATACAACTAGTACGTACACAAAATATATACAACGTTTACAATCAACTAGTTGAGATAACTAGAATAAACACATATAACTTATACATATAAATAGTACAAAAACTAGTACATACAACTATTATATGCAACTAGTACATAAAACTAGTACATACAACTAGTACATATAAATATAATATACAACCAGTCCAAAAAATTTGTACATACAACCAGTACATACAATCGGTACATACAACTAGTACATAAAACTAGTTCATAACTAGTGTATGCAACTAGTATATAAAACTAGGACATACAACTAGTACATATAACTAGTACATACAACTAGTAATAATTACTAATTCATACTACCAGTACATTAAACCAGTACATACAACTAGTTCATACAACTAGTACATATAGCTAGTTCCTATAACTTGTGATTACCTTTAGTACATACAACTAGGCCACACAACTAGTCCATATAACTAGTTCATACAATCAGTACATACAAATCGTACATACAACTTGTACATAGAACTAAAAAGGATAACTGGACCATACACATATAACTTGTATATATAAAATAGTACAAACAACTAGTGCAACTAGTACAGGCAACTGATACATTCAACTAGTACCTGCAATTGGTACAAACACCTAGTACATACAACTTGTACATACACCTAGTTCATATACCTAGTACATGAAAAGAGTACATACAACTAATACATAACTGGTACATATAACTTGTACATAGAATTAGTACATATAACCAGTACATACACTAGCACATAAAACCAGTACATTCAACTAGAACATAAAACTAGTACATACACCCAGAACATATAACTAATACATATAACTAGTACCTATAACAAGTTATTAAAATTATTACTTACCACTAGTACATACACCTAGTACATATAACTAGTTCATGCAACTAGTGCATATTAGTAGCACATATAACTTGTACATACAACTAGTATAGACAACTAGTAAATATATACCACCACTATATACAACTAGAATATACAACTAGTACGTACAACTAGAACATACAACTAGTACAAATCAGTTGTATCTATAACTATTGATTACAACTAGTACCTGCAACTAGTACATATAACTAGTACATGCAGCTAGTACATATTACTAGTACATACTAAAAGAACGTTCAATCAGTACATACAACCAGTAAATTCAACCAATACATACAACTAGTACAAATAATTAGTACATACACCCGTCCATACAAACAGTAAATATGTCTAGAACAGACAACCAGTGCATATAAATAGTACATATGACTGGTTCACTATAACTTGTGTTTACAACTAATACATACAACTAGTATGTACACCAAGTACATATTACTAGTACATACACCTAGAACATATAACTATTACATACAACTTGTACATTCAACTAGTAGACATAACTAGAACATACACATATAACTTGTACATATAAATAGTACATACAACTAGTACATACAATTACTATATGCAACTAGTACATAAAACTAGCACATACAACTAATACATACAACTACTATATACATACAACTAGTACATACAACTAGTACATTCAAATAGTACATAATACTAGTACATGTAACTAGTACCTATAACTAGTGATTACCACTAGTACATATATCAAGTGCATACAACTAGTACATACAAGTCGTACATACAATTGTACATAGAACTAGTACGGATAACTAGAACATACACATATAACTTGTACATATAAATAGTACATACAACTAGTACATTAAACTTGTGCATACAACTAGTACATATAATTTGAACATACACATTTAACTTGTCCATATAAATTGTACATATAACTAGTATATATAATAAGTACAAAAAACCAGTACATAGAACTAGTAAATACAAATGGTATATACAACCAGTGCTTACAACTAGTGTATACAACAGTGCATACAACTAGTACATACAAATAGTACATACAACTAGAACATATAACCAAATCATTAAATTAGTACATTCAACTCGTACATACAACTTGTACATAGAACTGGTAAAGATAACTAGAACATACACATATAACTTGTACATATAATAAGTACATATAACTAGTTCATATAACTAGTACATGCAACTGGTACATACAACTAGTACATACAACTGGTACATACAACTAGTATATTCATCTAGTAGATAGAAATTGTACATACACCTAGCACGTATTTCTAGAACATTCACAAATACCTAGTACATAGAACTAGTACATACAAACAGTATATTCAACCAATACCTACAACTAGTACATACAATAAAAACATACACATATAACTAGTATATATAAATACTACATTCAACTGATACCTAACTAGTACATACAACTAATACATAAAACTAGTATGTACACCTAGTACATATAATTAGAACATACAACTAGTACATATAAATTGTACATACAAGCAGTACCTACAACTAGAACATTGCTAGTAGATGGAAATAGTACATGAAATTACACATACAACTAGTTACTATAAATAGTACATAAAACCAGTACATATTACTAGTACATACAACTAGAATAAAAAAACTAGTACTTACAACTAGTACATGCAACTGGTACATACAACTAGCACATACAACTAGTACATGCTACTGGTACATACAACTAGTACAAACAAGTGGTATATACATATAACGAGTCCGTACAACTAGCACCCATAACTAGTTATTACAACTAGTACATATACTAGTTAAGAAGTGTAGATATAAGCCGTGTAAAACATGTCCCTCTTTAGTTACTAGCCCTACTTTTAAGAGTTCATTTACTGGCAGGACCTATCAAATCCGTAGCCCTTGGGGTCCCCTAGGATGCCAGAGTAGGAATGTTGTGTATCTTATTACTTGTAAACAATGTGATGTACAGTATGTAGGAGAAACTTCTCAGATGCTTAGGAGTGGAATGAACAACTATAGGACTAGTACCAAAGGTTTTAAGCCACTGTATCTTTACAATCACTTTAATTCTGATAACCATAGTTTTGATGATGCCTTGATTATGCCCACAGAACAGATACCTGAGACACCTAATTCTACTAGCCTCAGACTACTGAGAGAAGTGTTCTGGTAAAAGGAACTCTGCTCTATTTACCCATAGGACTTAACGATAACATTAAAGGCGTTGGCAATATTTCAAAACTTAAAAATGAAATCATCGTATTGGCGCTCCAACCTAAAATCGACAGGCAGTAGTAATAATGCTGCCTACAACACTGAATGGCTCAAAGAACGACTACCACTTTACAAGAACGTGGGCTTTCTAGCCAAACTTAAACTTATGCATTACAATCTCGACACCTTCATTGTTTGTTAAACTCGGTACAATGTCTCATCGATACCCCAGAAACACCTTTTCCACTTAGACTTATGCTAATGATAAAAGACGTTATTAAAGCACGCGCTTCAGCCAGCCTTCCCAAACACCCAACGAAAACGACAAGTCCAGAAAGGTTTCTTAAAATCGTGTTTCATAATAAAGGTGTCAAAAAATAGGCCTCTCAGGTATCTTAAACCAAAAGTTAGTGTTAGAAACTGTCCCACCCTTTATACAAAACAAAGAGTCCCCATGTGTAGTATATAAGTATACCCAACCAATAGGACCTCAAATCTTTAACTTTTCACAAGCCTCTAAGTCAGATGTTTTTAGAAAACCAGAACCATGTGAGGGTCACAAGTCCCCTTTCATTTACAAGCCCCTAGGCCATGTTTTAACAGGTGACCTACGTACTGTTAGTTACCCAAAACTTAGAAAACTTCTTAAGAAAGGACCAAAATTTAGAGAACCTAATAACTTTAATTGGGTAACTGCTTTAAAAATGTGTAAGGAAGGTCTTAGAAAATATAAGATTACCTGGGCCAGTAGAGAAAATGTATCTACTTCTGTATTTAGTGAGTGGGAAAATGCTGTACTTAAGAAAATTAATGATAGGATCTCTAAGCTGTCTAAATCGTATATCAATCCCTCGGTAGCCAAGAAGACCCTTACTTGCCCTAAAATTAAGAAATTCTTAGCAGACCTACATGATCAGTATGTTATAGCCCTCCCGATAAGGCCTCTAATAATATAATTTTTATATGTAAGTCCGACTATAGACAAATTATAAATGAAGAAATAGGCAGTACCTCCACTTATGCTAAATGTACAGTAGAACCCCAACAGTTAATTAGGAAACACATAGATTTCTTAAAACTAGAGAACTTAGAACCTAAACCAGACTGGTGTAACTTTCCCTCTTTTTACTGGATGCCTAAGCTACATAAGAACCCTTACAGCCACAGATTCAAAGCCACCTCTCACAAATGTACTACCAAACTCCTTTCTAGATTTCTAAATTCGGCACTCAGACTAATTCTCAAACATTTTAGAGAATACTGCCTAGGTATATATAGGAATACTGGTGTTAATGCCTTTTGGATAGTAGAAAACTCACTAGAAGTCTTAGATAGTCTTAGGTCTATACCCACTAGAAAAGCCCAGCTAGCTAGTTTTGATTTTTCTACATTATATACAGCAATCCCCCATAACCTACTCTAAGATAAGATTACTAACCTAATTCATAGTGCCTATACCTGTAGAAAGTCCCAATATATAGACGTCTGTCAGGATAAAGCCTTTTGGTCTAACAATATCTCCAATAAAGCAGTCACAGCTGTTCATTTAGTAGAGCTCTTTAATTACCTTAATGACAACATTTATGTATGTGTAGACAGTTCTGTATTTAAGCAATGTGCTGGTATCCCTATGGGTACTGACTGTGCCCCTGTAGTTGCTTATCTTTTTCTGTTTGCCTATGAGTATGGGTTTATGAAAGGACTACTTAAGGATAACATCACCCTAGCTATTAAATTTTCCAATACTTATAAGCATATTGATGACCTTTTATGTATTAACAACAAGGATTTTGATATGTCAATTAGTGATATTTACCCCAAATAACTTATTCTTAAAAAGACAAACACCAGCCCTAAAAATCCCCTTTTTATACCTAGATATAACCATTACTAACAATCAATTTATCACTAAAGTATATGATAAGCGAGAGGACTTTAACTTTGATATAGTAAATTTCACCCATTTAGAGAGTAATATTCCTAATACCCCCAGCCTATGGTGTCTTTATTTCACAACTAATTAGGTATTCCAGAATATGTAGTGACTTCTCTAGTTTTCAGGCTAAAAGTTTGCAGTTATGCAGTAGGCTTATTAAGCAGGGTTACAAATATATTAAGCTAAAATCAACCTTTAAAACCTTCCTATCCCGGCTGCCTCTAGTTAGAATCAAGTATAAGCAAAAAGTAGCTAGTATGCTTAAGGACTGTCTTATGCTACCCCATATTGTGTTACCCCCCTCCAAAGAAATGTTACTACTAGAAGACCTAAGGGTAGACTTACGTAATATGTCCTACTTGTGTCTATAGTTAGTGCTGAGTCTGTTTTACCTGCACAAGCAGGATTACTAATAGATTTATAATTAATTCATAAAAGTTAATTGGACCTACATTCCTTTCATAAAATTAAGTTTCATCATGTGTCTTAGTTAACACCTTATTAACTTTTGGCGCCAAAATAGTGTATATAAGGCCCCTAGATTTAGCATAGTGAGCCAAGGATTCACAATAGATCAAGATAAAGAAAAAGACAAAGACTCCCAGGATCACTGATGAAAGGGTGAATTCCCAGAAACGGCTGTCTGACCCAGTGGAGAAGAATATGAAAGAAGGGAAAAGAAGGAAGAAAAGACTACTGTATCTTCATCTAAAGCTCTCTTTAGGTTTAGTTCCCCTATAGGCTCTTTTTACAGAATAGGCATATAGTATGTACGAAAATGGTATCTTACATTTTTCATATAATTAATACATACAAAAAATATATATCAGGAATTCATACAACTAGTACATACACCTACTACATACAGCTAGTACATTGAACTAGTATTGAACTAGTGATTACCACTAGTACATTCAACTGGTACATATAACTAGTACCTTTAACTAGTGATTACCACTAGTACATTTAACTAGTACATATTACTAGTACCTATAACTAGTTATATGTTTATTAGTATATACAACTACTACAAAGTTCTAGTCCATACAACTAGTACACACAGCTAGTAAAATAAAATATAGTACTTACAACTAGTAAATATAACTACTACACACAAATAGTACATGCAACTAGTACATAAAACTAGTCCTACAACTAGTATACACAACAAGTACATGCAATAAGTACATACAAATAGTACATACAATTAATACATCCAACTAGTACTACAACTAGGCCATACAACTCGTACATCCAACTAGGCCATACAACTCGTACATCCAACTAGTACATACAACTAGTACATACACTAGTCCATATAACCATACATATGTCTAGAACATTTAACCAGTGCATACAAATAATACATATAATTGGTTCAATATAACTAGTGTTTACAACTAATACATTCAACTAGTACATACAACTAGTACATATAACTATTACATACTACTTATATATACATTCAACTAGTACATATAACTAGAACATAGACTTATAACAAGTACATATAAAGAGTTCATAAAACTAGTTCAGATAAATAGTACTTATAACTAGTACATACAACTAGTACATACAACTTGTTCATACAACTAGTACAAACAACTTGTACATACAACTAGTTAATATAACTAGAACATAGACATATAAGTAGCACATATAAAGAGTACATATAACTAGTACAGATAAATAGTACATATAACTAGTACATAAAACTAGTACATATAAATAGTACATACAACCAGTACATAACTAGTATATGCAACTAGTACATACAACTTGTACATAGAACTAGTAACAATAACTAGAACACACATTTAACTTGTACATATGAATAGTATATACAACTAGTACAAACATCTAGTACATACAAATTGTTCACACACCTAGTACATATAACTAGAACATATAAATAGTACATTAAACTAGTTCATATAAATAGTACATATAACTAGTGAACAAAACTAGAAGATACAACTAGTACATAACTAGTTAATGCAACTAATACATAAAACGAGGACATACAACTAGTACATATAACTAGTACATACAACAAGTACATATTATTATTACATACAACTAGGATATACAACTAGAACGTACAACTAGTACATAAAACTTGTATATATAACTAGTACCTATAACTAGTGATAACCACTGGTACAATCAACTAGTACATGCAACTAGTACATTTAACTAGTTCATACAGCTATTACATACAACCCGTACATACAACGAGTACATGCAACTGGTACATACAACTAGTACCTGCAACTGGTACATACAGCCAGTACCTGCAACTGGTACATACAACTAGTACTACAAATTGTACATGCACCTAGTATATATAACTAGAACACACATATAGTTCATACAACTTGTACATACACTTAGAACATATGACTAGTACATATAAATAGTACTTCCAGCTAATGCATAACTAGTACATATAACCAGTATATACACTAGTACATGCAACCAGTACATACAACTAGAACATAAAACTAGTACATACAACTAGTACTTACAACTAGACCATATGACTAGTACTTATAACTAGTACCTATAACAAGTGATTAAGCCTAGTACTTACCACTGGTACCTACAACTAGTACATACAACTAGTACTTACAACAAGTGCATATAACTAATTCATGCAACTAGTACATATTAGTTGTACTTATACAGTGCAGTCTACTTAATTCGAATCCGTTTTTGACAAAATTTTGCCTATTATGAATAGAACTCCGGTTCCCTGTATAGTCCCAGTACATCAATTTCGTTGGGAACTTTCGTTTATTTCGTAGAGAATACAGAAGTATTTTAACAGAAATAAGCGAGCTCAAATTTATTTAGGAGGCAATCACACCTTTAACGGTTAAGAATTTTAGCTAATTCATCATTAATCATTCTCAGTATGGTGTTATTCTCTAGCTTTGCAACATTCTCTGTACCAATCACTTATTCTGGAACGAAAACTAGAGATTATCCATCTCGTGGACAACACTCCATCTGGAAAAGAAGAAAAAGGACATTGCTACTGCTACTTTGCTGTGTAATTTTTCCTTTTCATTATATTTCAAATGTATATTTGGTCTTTAGACATTACTTTGCTATTTTGTACATAATCTCCTGATAATTCAAAATTCCTGTAATTTCAAATTTTTCCTGATTCCCTGGAGATTTGAATTAGGTGGACTGCACTCTAGCTAGTACATACAACTAGTGCAGATAACGAGTACATGTATACAACCAGTACGTTTAACTAATATATACAACTAGAATATACAACTACTACGTACAACTAGTACATACAACTAGTAAATATCACTAGTACCTATAACTAGTGATTAAAACTAGTACATGCAATTAGTATATATAACTAGTACATACTCCAGTACATTCAACCAGTACATACAACTAGAACATAACTAGTTCATAAAACTAGTACATACAAGTAGTAGATATAACTAGTTCATACACTTGTCCATAAACCCAGTACATATATCTAGCATATATAACAAGTAAATACAACTAGTACATATAACTATTACATACAACTTGTACATTCAACTAGTAGAGATAATTAGAACATACACATAAAATTTATATAGGTAAATAGTACATACAACCAGTACATACAACTAGTATATGCGGCTAGCACATACAACTAGCACATAAAACTAATACATACAACTACTACATACAACTAGTACATACAACTAGTACATAAAACTTGTACAAACAACTAGTACATACAATTTGTACATACTGGTAGTACAAACATCTAGTACATACAACTTGTACATAAAACTAGTACACATAACTAGAACATACAAATATAACTAGTACTTATAAATAGTACATACAACTAGTGCATAAAACTTTTACATTCAACTAGTACATATAACTAGAGCATCAACATATAACTAGTTAATATAAATAGTACACATAACTAGGACATACAACTGGTACATTTGAATAGTATATACAACCAGTTCATGCAACTAGTACATATATACAACCAGTACATACAACCAGTATATACAACTAGTACATACAACTAGTACATAACTAGTATACATATGCAACTAGTACATAAAACTAGTACATACAACTAGTACATACACCTACTACATACAGCCAGTCCATTGAAATAGTATATACAAGTAGTACATACAAGCAGTGCATACAACTTGTACATAGAACTAGTAAGGAAAACTAGAACATACACATATAACTTCTACATATAAATAGTACATACAATTAATACATACACCTAGTACATATAACAACTTCATACAACTAGTACATACAAGTCGAACGCACAACTTGTACATAGAACTAGTAAGGAAAACTAGAACATACACATATAACTTCTACATATAAATAGTACATACAACTAATACATACACCTAGTACATATAACAACTTCATACAACTAGTACATACAAGTCGAACGCACAACTTGTACATAGAACTAGTAAGGAAAACTAGAACATACACATATAACTTCTACATATAAATAGTACATACAACTAATTCATACACCTAGTACATATAACAACTTCATACAACTAGTACATACAAGTCGAACGCACAACTTGTACATAGAACTAGTAAGGATAACTAGAACATACACATATAATTGGTACATATAGTAGTACATACAACTAGTACATACAACTAGTATATACACCTACTACAGACAGCTAGTCAATAGAACTATTATATACAACTAGTACATAGAACTAGTATATACAACTAGTGCATACAAGTCGTGCATACAACTTGTACATAGAACTAGTAATCATAGCTAGAACATACACATATAACTTGTACATATAAATGGTACACACAACTAATACATACAACTAGTTCATGCTACTGGTACATAAAACTAGTACATATAACTAGAACATACACATATAACTAGTACATATAAATAATACAAATAACTAGTACCTAAAACTATTTGTACATAGAACTTGTACATACACCTGTAACATATAACTAGAACGTACACATATAACTAGTACATATAACCAGTACATACACTAGTACATACAACAAGTACATACAACTAGAAAATAAAACAAATATATACATACAACTTGAACATATAACTAGTGCATATAACTAGTGCTTAAACCAAGTAATTAAAACTAGTATTCACCACTTGTACATACAACTAGTACATATAACTAGTACATACAGCAAATACGTATAACTAGTGCATACACATATAACTAGTACATATAAATAATACAAATAACTAGTACCTATAACTAGTGATTACCATTTGTACATAGAACTTGTACATACACCTGTAACATATAACTAGATCTTACACATATAACTAGTACATATAACCAGTACATACACTAGTACATACAACAGGTACATACAACTAGAAAATAAAACAAATATATACATACAACTTGAACATATAACTAGTGCATATAACTAGTGCTTAAACCAAGTGATTAAAACTAGTACTCACCACTAGTACATGCAACTAGTACATATTAGTAGTAACTATAACTAGTGATTACAACTAGTACATGCAACTATACCAATATAACTAGCACATACTACTAGTACATTCATCTAGTACTACAACTAGTACATAGAACTAGAGTATCCAACTAGTAGACACGACTAGTTCCTACAACTAGTACATACAACTAGTATATAAAACTAGTACATAAAAATAGTACATTGAACTAGTACATGGAACTAATACATGAAAATAGTACATACAACAAGTACATAAAACTAGTACATAAAAACTAATACATACTACTCGTACATACAACTAATACATAATACTCATACATACAACCAGTACATCATCTCCTACAACAACTCGTACATTGAACTAGAGTATACAACTAGTACATACGACTACGACATACAACTATTACATCCAACTAGAACATACATCTAGTACATACATCTAGTGAATATAACTAGCACATACAACTAGTACATACATCTAATACATACCACTATTACATACAACTAGTACTTTAAACTAGTAGTACACTTAGTTTATTCAACTAGTTCATAAAAATAGTACATACAACATGTACTTACAACTAGTAAATTCAAGTAGTACATACACTAGTACATACAACTAGTACATACAACTCGTACATACCACTAGTACATACGACTAGTACTATAAATAGTACATTGAACTAGAGTATACAACTAGAACATACAACCAGTACTAACAATTAGGACATACAACTAGTAAATACAACTAGTACTACAACTAGTACATACAACTAGTACATACAACTGGTCCTACAACTAGTACATACAACTAGTATTATAAACTAGAACTACAACTAGTTCATACAGCTAGTACATACAACTAGTTCACACAACTAGTTCATACAACTAGTACATACAACTAGTACATACAACTGCTTCAACAACTGGTACACACAACTAGTACATACAACTACAACATACAACTAGTACATTAAACAAGTACTCCAGCTAGTACATATAAGTAGTACATACAACTAGAACAAACAACTAGTACCTACAACTAGTAAGTATAAATAGTACATTCAACTAGTACATACAGCGACTGCCTACAACTAGTACTTACAGCTAGTATATACAATTAGTTCTCACAACTAGAAAATATAACTAGCACATTAAACTAGTACATACAACTAGAACATAAAACCAGTACATACAACTAGTACATTCAACTAGTACTTCAACCAGTATATATATCTAGTACATACATATAGTACATAGAAAGAGTACATACATCTAGTACATACAAGTAGTATATACAAGTAGTACAAACAACTAGTACATCCAACTAGTACCTACAACGAGTTCATAAAACTAGAACTTACATCTAGTACTTACATCTAGTAAATATAACTAGCACATACAACTAGTGCCTAGAACCAATACATTCAATTAGTACATACAACTAGTACATACAACTACTTCCAACAACTGCTTCACACAACTAGTACGTACAACTAGTACATAGAAGTAGTTCATAGAATTTGTACATACAACATGTACTTATAACCAGTAAATTCAACTATTACATATAACTAGTATATACATACAACTCATACATACAACTAGTACATACAATTAGTAAATATAACTAGCACATACCACAAGTATTTACAACAAGTACCTACAACTAGTCCTACAAGTTAGTTAATACAACTAGTAAATACAACTGGTAAATATAACCAGCACATACAACTAGTACATACAAATAGTACATTCACCTAGTACTACAACTATTACATAAAACTAGAGTGTCTAACTAGTAGACAGAACAAGTTCCCACAACTAGTACATACGACTAGTACATACAACTAGTTCATACAACTGGAATATACATCTAGTACCTACATCTAGTTAATATAACCAGCACATACAACTAGTACTTAGAATCAATACATACAACTAGTACATACAACTAGTACATTCAACTAGTTCAAACAACTGGTTCACACAACTAGTTCACACAACTGGTTCACACAACTAGTTCACCAAACTAGTACGTACAACTACTTCATAGAAGTAGTTCATACAACTTGTACATTCAACATGTACTTATAACTTGTAATTTCAACTACAACTCGTACATACAACTAGTACTTACAATTGGTACATACAATTACTACATGCAACTAGTCCATACAGCTAGTACATTCAATTTATAACAAGTACATAAAAGTAGTACATAGAACTAGTATAAACAACTATTATATACAACTAGTACATACAACTAGTAATTTTAACTAGTACTCCAACTAGTACATGGAACTAGTACATGGAACTAGTAAATACAAATAGTACATTCAACTAGTACATTCAACTAGTACATTCAACTAATACATACAAAGAGTATATACTAAACCACTAGTACATATTAGTCGTCCATACAACTAGTTCATACAACTAATACTATAACTAGTACATAGAACTAATACTATAACTAGTACATAGAACTACAGTGTACAACTTGTACATACAAAATGTACATACAACTTCTACTGACAACTAGTAAATACCACTAGTACATACAACTAAATCATTCAACTAGTACATGGTACTCTCACATACAACTAACACATATTAGTCATACATACAACCAGTACATAAATCTAGGACGATAACTAGTATATAGAACTAGTTCATACAACTTCTACTTACAACTAGTACATACAACTGGTACATACAACTAGTATATACATCTAGTTCTATAACTAGTACATGGAACTAGAGCATACAAGTAGTACATACTACTACATACAAGTTGTACTTATACCTAGAAACTACAACTAGTACATAAAACAAGTACATACAACTAGTACTTTAAACTAGTACTACAACTAGAACATACAACTAGTACATGGAACAAGTATATAAAAATAGTACATACAACTAGTACATACAACTAGTACATACAACTAGTACATAGTAATTGTACATACAACTTGTTCATATTAGTCGTATATACAACTAGCACGTACATCTACTACTATAACTAGTACATACAACTAGTACATACAACTTCTACTTACAACTAGTATATAAAACTAGTACATACAACTCCTACACACAACTAGTACATGCATCTAGTTCTACAATTAGTACAGAGAACTAGAGTATACAACTAGAACATACAAATAGTACATACAACTTGTACTCATACCTAGTACCTACAATTACTACATACAAAAAGTTCGACAACTAGTACATACAACTAGAACATAAAACCAATATATACAAATAGTACATTCAACTAGTACTTTAAACTAGTACAACAACCAGTACATAGAACTGGTACATAGAACTTGTACATACATATAATACAAAGAAAGAGTACATACAACTAGTACATACAAGAAGTACATACAACTAGTACATACAACTAGTTCATGCAACTAGTACATACAATTCGTACATACAATTTATACATACAACTAGTAATACAACTAGTACATAGAGCTAGAGTATACAACAAGTACATACAACTAGTACATACAACTTGTACTTACAACTGGTACATACAACTAGTATATACATACAACTAGTACTACAACTAATACAAACAACTAGTTCTTAAAACTAGTTCACACAACTAGTACATTAACTACTCCATATAACTAGAAGATACAGATATAACTAGTATATATAAATATTACCTACAACTAGTAAATACAACTAGTACATGCAACTAGTACCTGCAACCAGTACCTACAACTAGTACATGTTGCAGTCGAGGTTAGAAAATCGAAGTTATGTCGCAATACTAGTTTTGAGAACGGCGGGTGCAAAGTTTAAGTTAGTATTCGACTGTTTTCGTTCTCAGACGTCGTGTTTGACTACTTGCAGTGTGTTATCCAGTCAAAGGGCTGTCTTTTGGTCTTTGACCAACAACAATATCACGTTTCTGGACCACGACATACTCGTTCAAAGATGTATATGGTTTGTCAGATGTAGCAACATGTTGTTTATGCTGCTTGTATTAACTACCTAGTGGAGTATGATTTTCTGCGTACATTTTGGTACACGTTGCTTTGCGTTCATCAGTAGGACTATTTAAGGATAAGGTAGTTAGTGAATGCTAGCTAGCTATCTAACCTAAAAACAATAATAGCTATTGCTTTCCTACTTGTCAATCTATTGCTCTAGAATAAAATGCTGCTTATAATACTGTGTGGTGTATATTCCTAAGGAACTTAGCAATTACGATGCAGCATCGGGCTGTTTTGGAACGAAATCCGATAGTCCGTGAATGTGGCGGGGCCATTTTATAGCTCATTAATATGCAAATTTTATGGAAGGAAACGACTGGAGTCCAATTGCAGGTACTTCTGAGGCTCTAGCTCTGCCATAAATGAAGGAATTGCTTTGAAATTTCAGCGAAGATAGTCCAATAGTTCTTTCCAAAAATGCAAAAACTTAAAATGCGACCCCTTGACATAAAGTCAAGTTTCTAACCTCGACTGCCACACATGACACTAGCAATTACAAATAGTACATACAATTAGTACTTTAAACTAGGACATAGAACTAGTACATGGAACAAGTACATACCAATAGTACATAGAATTATTAAATACAACTAGTACATACAACTAGAACATGGCACTCGTACACATTAGTCGTTCATACAACTAGTGCATACATCTAGTACTATAACCAGTCCATAGAACTAATACATACAAATTCTACTTACAACTAATACATACAACTTGTACTTATACCTAGCACCTACAACTAGTACATACAACAAGTTCGACAAGTAGTATATACAACTAGAACATAAAACCAGTATATACAACTAGTACATTAAACTAGTACATTAAACTAGTACTTCAACCAGTATATATATCTAGTACATACATATAGTACATAGAAAGAGTACATACATCTAGTACATACAAGTAGTATATACAAGTAGTACAAACAACTAGTACATCCAACTAGTACCTACAATGAGTTCATAAAACTAGAACTTACATCTAGTACTTACATCTAGTAAATATAACTAGCGCATACAACTAGTGCCTAGAACCAATACATACAACTAGTATATACAACTAGTACATAAAACTACTTCAAACAACTGCTTCACACAACTAGTACGTACAACTAGTACATAGAAGTAGTTCATACAATTTCTACATACAAACAATAAATATAACCAGCACATACCACTAGTACATACACCGAGTACCTACAACTAGTACTACCAGTTAGTTAATACAACTAGTAAATACAACTGGTAAATAGAACTGGTAAATATAACTAGCACATACATCTAGTACATACAACTTGTACATACTTATAGTACATTCATCTTGTACTACGACTAGTACATAGAACTCGAGTATTCACCCATTACATACATCTGGTACATACAACTTGTAATTACAACTTGTACATACAACTAGTACATACAACTGGTACTACAATTAATACATACAACTAGTTCATAAAACTGGTTTACACAACTAGTTCACACTACTAGTGTGTACAATTAGTTCATACAACTTGTAAACACAACATGTACTTACAACTAGTAAATTCAACTAGAACATACAACTAGTACATACAACTAGTACATTCAACTAGTACTTACAATTAGTAAATATAACTAGTTCATACCACTAGTACATACAACGAGTACCTACAACTAGTACAACCAGTTAGTTAATACAACTATTAAATGCAACCGGTAAATATAACTAGCACATACAACAAGTACATTCAACTAGTACATACTAATAGTACATTAACATAGTACTACAACTAGTACATAAAACTAGAGTATCCAACTAGTAGACACAACTAGTACATACGACTAGTACATACAACTAGTACAACCAACTAGTACACACAACTGGATCTTACAAGTAGTACACACAATTTGTACAAACAACTTGTACTAACAACTAGAACATACAACTAGTTCATAGAACAAGTACATGGGACTAGTACATACAACTAGTACCTGTAGCAAGTACATACATCTAGTACATAAAACTTGTACATTCACTTAGTAAATACAACTAGTATCTACAATTTCTAAATATAACTAGCGCACACCACTAGTACAAACAATGATTACCTACAACTAGTATATACTACCAGTTAGTAAATACATCTAGTACATAGAACCAGAGCATCCAACTAGTAGACACAGCTAGTTCCTACAACTAGTACATACAACTAGTACCTGGAACAAGTACATACAAATAGTACATACAAGGAGTACATACAACAAGTATATACATACAGCAAGTACATACAACTAGTACTTTAAACTAGTACTACAACCAGTACATAGAACTAGTACATGGAACCAGTACATACATATAGTACACACAACTAGTACATACAACTAGTATATCCAACTAGTACATAGTACTCGTACAAACAACTTGTACATTTTAGTCATATATACAATTAGTAGTATAACCAGTACATACAACTAGTACTATAACTAGTACATACAACTAGTACAATAACTAGTACATAAAACTAGTACATACAACATGTCCTTAACCTGGAACATACAACTTGTCCATTCAACTCATACATAAGACTAGTACATACATCTAGTCCTACAACTAGTGCATAGAACTAGAATATGCAACTAGTACATACTACTAGTAAATAAAACTTGTACTTACAGATAGTACCTACAACTAGTACATATTAAATGTTATAAAGCTAGTACTTTCAACTAGTACATACAACTAAAACATACAACTACTATATACCACTAGTACATTCAGCTAGTTCATTCAACTTGTAACGAGTACATAAAAGTAGAACATACAACTAGTACAAAAAACTAGTACATGCAACTAGTAGATGCAACTTGTATATACAACTAGTACAAACAACTAGTTCAAACAACTAATACATACAAGTAGTACATACAACTAGTAGATGCAACTAATATATACAACTGGTATAAACAACTAGTACATACATTTATAGTGCATTTCATCATAAATGTCCCACTAATGCAATTTTAATAGTAAAGATGCATTGATCATAATTCAAATTTTAGGCTGAATACGCCTGTATTTATTAAGTGTATATGTTATCAGATCGGAAAAGAATTGAGGTTGTCATGGTATTCTGTTATTTTGACAATTTTCAAGGGCTATTTTAGAAAGATTGAACATTTTAATTTTTTGATTTTTTTAGTATCTATTGTATTAGTTATTTTCTTAAATATTAAGGAAACTTTTATTGCTAGCCACCTTCATTAAAAAGAAATGACATTTCCAAATTTAATAAAATAGAAATTATGATGTCTTTTCGAAGGCCTATTCTCAGATATATAAACCCCTAGAGACAACATGAAATTAAAGCTCATCTAAATAGGAAGGAAATCATCTATAGCTATTCATGACAATTATGTTAAATTCTCTATCTTAGGTTATAAGTAATCTATAATTGGCATTATTGCTTGTACTAAAAGTTTCTGCACATTACTGAATGGACTCTGCTTCAGCAACCCTCCTATGCGATTTATATTCCTTTACAACTTCATCGGCTTTATAACCACTTTGCCCATTGCAAAATGCCAGGATATATTCTCTGGATGTTATCAAGTGTTACACTTTCCATGGCTGGTGTAATAACATTTTGCAATCCATGGAAAGTGTAATCACACTTATGTCTAGCAAAGCGCTTAGCCAGTCCCCAAACTCGCTCTATAGGATTCAACTCTGGGTGAAACTTACGCAGGAACAAGGCAGACTGTTCACATCTACGGAGTAATCTTTTCATTCTGTTCTTCTCATTCTTAAAATCAGGGAACTCATTCAACTTCTTCACCATGTCATCCTTCACCATTCCTTGCGTGTTCACTCCTCTTTCTTCTAAAACCATCTTTAAACCTTTAGGTCGCCCATCTGATAAAACCATGCTTTGAGGTCTTCCATTAAAAATCAAAGATGAGGTCCTCATCTTTGGGGCCTTCCCTCCTGGATGAACATTCATTTTAGAGGCAACCAAAGCATCGTCATCATAAACGGTATGGATTTTTGCTTGGTCAAAAACAAAGGTGACATCATACCTCTCGGGTGGATACTTGAATGATGCAATGCGAGCAGCTTTGGCAACCTGCCGCATAAACCTATCAGATGTGAAGTAGCCTTCATTATTTTCTCCAAAAATCAGAATTTCTTGGGCAATGGGTGGAATAGTATCATCAGCACAATGCTTTTCAGCCTCTGATAAGCGAAGAAAGCCATTGTGCTCATCAATATAATCAGAAATCATTAGTCCTTTACCTTCGTCCTTTGGAAGCAATGGCATTTTACCCTTTTCATGCCAACCTGAGGTATTACCAACATTAGAGTGGAAGCAAGACTCATCATGAAAGATGAGAACTAACTCTTTCTCTGTACTATCTATTCCTATTCTGTAAGGATGATAACCATCAGAGGCAGTAGGCAGGGGCTTGTGGGTGTCCTCTAAAACTTTAATCTTCTGTAAGAATTGGTTCCTGTAGGCAATAACATCTGCTCGCTCATGACCATCAACATATCCTCTTTTGAATTTAGAGAATTCAAATCCTAAGTTATTTAACCAACGCCATGCAGTAACAGCTGATATAGTGGAATAGTCGTGTGGTTGAGGAAGTGAGGGAATAAGGTCATCATTCACCCATCTTGTAAATCTTGCTGTTGTCAGATTATGGCTTTATGTGAAGTTTCTTTTCTAAGCCATGCTGTTGCTCGATCAGAAATGTCCTCATCAGCTATCAAGTTTGGCCTAGAATAGCTTCTTCGGTTATCTTGCAAATCTTTCCCATAACTCCTGTAAAAGTCATACCTCCGTCGTCTTACAGTTCGCTCAGATATCTCAAGATAGTTCCCAATCACTGTGGCTGCTGGTCTTAGGGGGATGGAGGCAGCTAGTAGAATATCAGCAACCAACAAAATAGTCATTCTAAAATTCTCAGGAGACTGGTGAGACATCCAGTCTACAAAACAACTCCTTGAAGCTTGGGCATCAAATTCGTAGTCATCATCATCGTCAGCTTCCTCTGCAAGTTGTTCTAAAATAGCTTCAGTTGTGTTAAGATCATCTTCTGTATTGTTTTCCCCGAAAGTGTCTAATTCTGACATATCCTGGCCTTCATTGTCTTCAGTGATTTGTAGTACTTGATTTTCGATAGAATTCTGTTCCTGCGGGTTACGTGAGTCTTCAGTAGTTGAACATGAAGTGCCTTCAACGATGGCCGCCGATATCTTAATTTGCTTACCGTCAAGCATTTTTTTATTTCTACTCTCGGATAATCGCTTTCGCCACCATCTGTCTCACTTTACTGCTTTTCTGCCATTGTTCCCAAAAACGAAACATGAAATGATTTATTTAAACGTGCTAAATGAATAGAAACTAACAAAAGCTTGTCTCGATAGATTCCCTTTATTTACCAGAAAGAAACAGGAATAGTTCAAAAACGGAAATATTTGAAATTATGCAATTTGTCACCAATGAATTATAGACGTTTCTATGGTAGTGCGTGATTACGTGTACATAATAGAGAAATTTGATTGGCTACTTACATTACCAGGCTCTACAAAGGTGCTACATAGTTGCTTTTTCGGAAATGAAATCAGTGGTATTGAAAACCCTATATTACCTCTTTAACCGAATTCTAACGGATTTTGCTGAGGCAAAATACAAGTGGGACAATTATGGTGAAATGCACCATAGCACCTGCAACTAGTACCTACATCTAGTACCTATAACTAGTACACTTAACTAGTACACACAACCAGTACACACTACTCGTACAAACAACTACTACATATTAGTCGTCAATACAACTAGTACATATATATAAAACTAAAACTACTACATAGAACTTCAGGGTACAACTAGTACATACAACTAGTGCATACTACCTCTACTTACAACTAGTACACACGGCTTGTATATACAACTAGTACATAAAACTAGTACTTTAAACTATTCCCACAACTACTACATAGAACTAGTACATGCAACAAGTACATACAAATAATACATACAACTAGTACATACAACCAGTTTATATAACAAGTACTACAGCTAGTACATAGAAGTAGTACACCGAAATAGTACCTAGGACTAGTACATACAACTAGAACATGCAACTAGTAACTAGTACATGCAACTAGTATATACAACTAGTACAAACAACTAGTACATACAATTAGTAAAGAAAATTAGTATATACAAGTAGTAAATACAACTAGTACATACAATTATAACTATAACTAGTACACCAAACTAGTACATACAACTAGTAAATACAACTAGTATATACACACAAGTAGAACTTACAAATAGTACATAATACTAGTACTACAACTAGTACATATAACTAGTTCATAAAATTAGTACATACAACTAGTTCATACAACTAGTATATACATACAACTAGTACATACAACTGGTACATAAATAGTACATACAACTAGTACATACAACTAGTAAATACAATTACAGAGTACTAGTTCCTACAATTAGTACATACAACTGGTATATATAATTAGTATATTGAAAGTACATACAACTAGTATGTTCAACTAGTACATACAACTGGTACATAAAACTAGACCAACAGCTATTACGTATACCTATTACTTACAACTGGTAAATACATCTAGAACATACAATTAGTACACACAACTAGTACTAAAACTAGTATATAGAACTATTACATACAACTAGGTCAATACAACTAGTACATTCAACTAGGACATTCAACTAGTAATTTGTACATACAACTAGTACATAGAACTGGAACATACAACTACTACATACAATTAGTAAGAGAACAATAAAAATTTTCTACAAAAATAGTGAAGATGTAGGGATGGCACAAAAAGCATAGAAACAAGAAAGGGATGTTACACAGTGAAGCATTAGCTATATATGCACGAATCATACAACACCCTTGCTTTTAGGATTCATGCATAGCTAATGCTTCACTGTGTAACATCCCTTTCTTGTTTCTATGCTTTTTGTGCCATCCCTACATTTTCACTATTTTTGTAGAAAATTTTTATTGTTCTCTAGTTTCTGTACTTTTTATGGAGCATAAGCTTGGAATTCGTTGTATTTTAAACCACTTTGGTTTTGCAATCTTCGACTGATTATGACGTCATTTAAATGGCGAATTTATTGAGGTCTTGACTCTTGAGCCATAAAAACTGTCATACTCAATAATAGCGTTATCGCTCTCGCTTCTACAAAAGAATACAGCTCGGAAAATTTAGAGTAATTTCGATTAAGAAGTAGTCCGAAGGCTTATTTCGTTTTTTAGTTACAGCGGGCGAAGAAGATGAAGAAGATGAAGAAGAAGATGAAGAAGATGAAGAAGAAGATGAGGAAGAAGAAAACGAAAATGGGAGATTTCAAAGTTCGTTCGTTTGCCAACGATACATGGTCGCTTGCCTTCAAGGCCAATTTATAGCATGTTTGTTCTATATTCAACTCTACATAGTCTCGTTTTAGCGATTTTCAGCCTAATTCGGAATTTCGTTCCTATACCAATGTATGGGGAAAACGAAACAACCCATACCATCCCTACATAGAGAGTACTACCGTACTCTCTGATATAGAACTAGTACATACAACTAGTACATGCAACTAGTACTACAACTAATATATAGAACTAGTGCAAACAACTAGTACATAAAATTAGTACATACAAGTAGTACTATAACTAGTACATACAACTAGTACATACAACTAGTACATATAACTAGTACATAAAACTGGTAAAACCAAATAGGACATACGACTAGTTCATACAACTATTACGAACAACTAGTAAATGCAACTCGTACGTTTCTAGAACGTTGTATAACTACTACTTTAACGTACAACTATTGGATTGCTAGTACATACAACTAGAACATACTACTGGTAGATATCTGGTATGTACAAGTGGTACATACAACTGGTACATACAATTAGTACATACAACTGCTATATATAACTAGTGCTTAGAATTGGTACATACAACTGTTATATATAACTAGTGGAAATCAGTAGAAAATTGAACTAGTTCATACATCAAGTAATTGGTTCATACAATTAGTACATATGACTACTACATACAACCACTTCCTAAAGCTAATAAAAACAACTAGTACTAGTACATACATCTAGTAAACACAACTAGTACATGCAACAAGTACATATAACTAGCATACAAAATTACTACATATAACTAGTACATACACATAAAATTGGTTCATATTAATAGTACATACACCTAGTGCATACATCTAGTATATACATACAGCAAGTACATGCAACTAGTACATATAACTACTACATACACATAAAATTGGTTCATATTAATAGTACATACACCTAGTGCATACATCTAGTATATACATACAGCAAGTACATACAACTAGTACATACAACTAGTATATACAAGTAGTATATAAAACTAGAACACACAACTAGTACATGCAACTGGTACTTTAAACTAGACTAACAACTAGTACAGAGAACTATTATATACAACTGGAGCATACATCTAGCTCATACAATTAGTACATGCAACTAGTACTACAACTAGTATATAGAAATAGAACATACACTTATCACATACAATTAGTATATACTACTAGTTCATATTGCTAGCAAATACAACTAATACATATACCTAGTACATACATAACTAGTATATATAAATAGTACACACAACTAGTACATATAACTAGTATCAAGTCCATACAACTAAAAATACAACTAGTACGTATAAATAGTACATACAACTGGTACATACAACTAGCACATACAACTAGTAGATACAACTAGTACCTACAACTAGTACCTACGTAGGACCTAGAATAACTAGTTATAGCACCTACAACTAGTATATGCAACTAGTACAGTAAAACTACTTTCTAGTGCATACGACTAGTACATACAACTAGTACATACACCTATAACTTACAACTAATATATATAACTAATACATGCAACAATTACACACAACCAGTATATAGAACTAGTTCAAAAAATAGTAAATACAACTAGTACATACAATTAGTACATACAACTAGTACATACAACTAGTACAAACAACTAGTATTTACAACCAGTATCTTCATAGTAGCTAGTATAACTAGTTCTAGGAACTAAAACTAGTACATACAACTTGTATTCATACAACTAGTACATACTACAAACATCTAGTAAATACACATTTACATAGTACATTTAAATAGTACAAACAACTAGTGCATACATCTAGTACATATAACTAGTACATACAACTAGTACCTACAACTAGTGTTGAGAACATGCAACTATTACACATAACTTGAATATACAACTAGTAAATACAACTAGTACCTACCTAATACCTAGTACATCTAGTGCATTCAAATAGTGCAAATAACTAACTTTAGAAACAAAAGCCTTAACAGAGAATCTTATTATATCTTGCCTCAGTTTACTAAGACAAGGAGTATCTGACTTTGACCACCCTCAGTCAGTTATGTTTTCCCTTCTTTGTGTTTTTAGCCAGAAGCCTTGGCTCTGCCACTTTCCAACCGTGGCAGACCGGTGAACGTTGGGCCAAAGTTGACCGTCATAATAGGAAGGAGGACCTCCATGCACCAAACAATCACTGCTTTCCAGAGGTGGAAAGGCAAGGACTGGGACAGGACTACTTATCCTCCAGGCCCCAATCCCTCAACAGATAGATGTCGCTTCAATATCCTGAAAGCCGAACAAAGAACAGTTCTCTACATGGCTCTGATCACTTCTACTGCACTTTTTGACAGCTTTGGAATTCCCCTATGGTCTTCCAGGAGTGTATCCACATTCCCCAAAGCACCAATTATCATTGAAACAACCTTAATTTGGTTGCCCTTAATTGACGAAGTGCCGATTCTTGGTCAGTTCCATGTGTACTTCTGGTAGTACAACCAGCCTTCTTAAAACCTCATGCTACAAACAGGTTATTCCAAGCCTCTTTTAACCAAAATCAGCCCAAAGCCAAGTTTTCCAAAACAAGGACATTTTATGTTACATCATATACGTTCACTCCAAAGGACAGCTTTAAGAGGCTCCATCAATCGCTGCTACTGCATCGCTATTAGTTAAAAAGATGCATGCATTTCCAGCTGACTAGTGGCTTTGAGACAAGCTCATTTTCGTGCTTTCTGCCATTCCCACCGTTTCCACCATTTCCGCCGTTACCCCTGCTCCCACACAACTAGTACATACAACTTGTACCTTTAACTAGTACATACAGATACACTTATGACATTTAAATAGTAAATATAACTAGTACATACAACTAGTACACAAAAATATAACTAGTTCATATAATTAGTACATATAACTACTACTTATTACTAGAACATATAACTAGTACATCTAAATAGTATATACAACTAGTACATACATACATACAACTGGTACATACAACTGGTTCATAAAACTAGTACATACAACTAGTACATAAAACTAGTATCTAGTAAAAATAACTAGTACCTAGTGTAAAAAGTACAAAAACCTAAAACTAATACATACGACTAGTACGCACACTTACTGCATATAACTAGTTCTCTAACATATAACTAGTATATATAAATAGTGCATAAACCAGCTTCTCACAACTAGTAGTTGCAGCAAGCTCATTTAAATAGAAACTAGTACATAGAACAAGTACATAAAACTAGTACATACTGCTAGTACATACAACTAGTACATAGCTAGTTCATACAACTAATATATACATAGAACTAGTACACACAACAGGTACATAACTATTACATTCAACTAGTACCTACAACTTGTAAATATAACTAGTCCTAGTTCATAAAACTAGTGCATTCAACTAGTGCATTCAACTAGTGCATAAAACTAGTATCTAGTAAAAACAACTAGTCCCTACCAAGACCTACTATAACTAGTACTAGATCTTAACACTAGTTCATACAGCTAGTACATATAACTAGTACATACACATATACCTAGTTCATACAAATAGATCAAAGAACTAGTACATATATACAGTTAGTACAACAACAAGTACATATAATTACCACGTACAACTAGTACATAGGCCTAAAAATATAACTAGGACATCTAAATAGTACATACAACTAGACCATACTACTAGTAAACACAATTGGTAAATACAATTAGTGTATATGCAACTAGTTCATAAAACTAGTACAAACAACTTGTACCTAATATAAAAAGTGCAAAACGTCCAACTAGTACATATGACTAGTACGCACGCCTACTGCATATAACTAGTACATAAACATATAACTAGTATATATAAATAGTACATAAACCTAGTTCACACAGCTAGTAGATCAACTAGTTCATGCAAATAGAAACTAGTACGTAGAACTAGTATATAAAACTAGTACATACAGCTAGTACATACAACAGTACAAAGATAGTACACACAACTAGTATATACATATAACCAGTACATACAACTGTTACAAACAACTACTACATACAACTAGTACCTACAACTAGGAATTATAACTAGTCCTAGAAAATACAACAACTTCATAGAACAAATGCATGCAACTAGTGCATAAAACTAATATCTAGTAAAAACAACTAGTCCCTCCCTAGTATCTACTATAACTAATCCTAGAAGCTACGACTAGTTTACACAGCTAGTACATATTAGTAGTACTTACACATATATCTAATTTATATAAATAGATCAAAGAACTAGTACATACAGTTAGTACAAAAACTAGTACATATAATTACTATGCACAACTAGTACATATGCCTAGTACACAGACATATAACTAGTACATATAAATAGTAGATACAACTAGTACATAAAACTAGTAAAAACATACAACTAGTACACATACCTGGTACAGTAAAGAAGTAAATATAACTAGTACATAAAACTAGTACATACAACTTTTACACACAACTAGTACATACAACTAGTACATACAACTAGTACATAAAACTAGAACATACAACTAGTCCACACTACTTGTACATATAACTAGTGCATATAACTAGTACTTATAAATAGTACATACAACTAGAACATTCTACTAGGACATGCAACTCGAACATACAACTAGTACACACAACTAGAACATACTACTAGTACAAAGAATTGGAAAATACAATTAGAGTATATACAACTAGTACATACAACTTTTACACACAACTAGTACTTACAACTGGT
Source organism: Chondrosia reniformis (assembly GCA_947172415.1). Taxonomy (NCBI): domain Eukaryota; kingdom Metazoa; phylum Porifera; class Demospongiae; order Chondrillida; family Chondrillidae; genus Chondrosia; species Chondrosia reniformis. The sequence continues at coordinate 3,233,898 of OX359202.1, read as the reverse complement.
ACATATAACTACTACATACTACTAGTCAATAAAACTAGTAACTAGTATATACAACGAGTACCTACAAGCAGTACCCCAGTTAGTAAATACAACTAGCACATACAACTACTACATACAACTAGAACATAAAACTGGTACATTCAACTAGTACATACAACTAGAACATTCAACTAGTACATACAACTAGCATATAGAACTAGTACTTTTAACTAGTATTAAAACTTATACATAGAACTACAACATTGAACTGGTACATACATATAGTACTCGCCACTTGTACAAACAACTACAACAAGCAAATAGTAACATAGAAGTCGTACATACAACTAGAACATACAATTCGTACATACAACTAGTTATGCAACTTGTACATACAATTGGTACATACAACTAGTATATACATTCATCTAGTACTACAACTAATACAAACAAGTAGAACATACCACTAGTACATAGTATTTGTACATACAACTAATACATACATCCGGTACTGTAACTATTATATACAACTAGTACATACAACTTCTACTTGCAACTAGGACATACAACTATATAGTACATACAACTCGTACCTACAACAAGTACATACATCTAGTTCTACAACTAGTATATAGAACTGGTGTATACAACTAGAACATAGTAATAGTACACAACTTGTACTTATATCTAGTCCCTACAACTAGTACATACAACAAGTTCGACAAGTAGTACATACAACTAGAACTAAAACCAGTATATACAACCAATACGTTCAACTAGTACATTAAACTAGTACTTCAGCCAGTACATATGTCTAGTACATACATATAGTACATACTTTAGCTATTAAATTTTCCAATACTTAGAGGTATATTGATGACCTTTTATGTATTAACAACAAGTGAATTAGTGATATTTACCCTAAAGAACTTATTCTTAAAAAGACAAATACCAGCCCTAAAAAATCCCCTTTTTGAGACTTAGATATAACCATTTCTAACAATCAATTAATACTAAAGTATATGATAAGGGAGAGGACTTTAACTTTGATATAGTAAATTTCCCCCATTTAGATAGTAATATTCCTAATACCCCAGTTTATGGTGTCTTTATTTTACAACTAATTAGGTATTCCAGAATATGTAGTGACTTCTCCAGTTTTCAGGCTAAAAGTTTGCAGTTATGCAGTAGGCTTATTAAGCAGGGTTACAAATACATTAAGCTAAAATCAACCTTTAAAACATTCCTATCCCGGCAGCCTCTAGTTAGAATCAAGTATAAGCAAAAAGTAGATTGTATCCTTAAGGACTGTCTTATGCTACCCCATATTGTGTTACCCCACCTCCAAAGAAATGTTACTACTAGAGGACCAAAGGGTAGACTTATGTAATATGTCCTACTTGTGTCTATAGTTATGCTGAGTCTGTTTTACCTGCACAAGCAAGATTACCAATAGATTTATAACTAATTTATAAAAATTAATTGGACCTGCATTCCTTTCATAAAATTAAGTTTCACCATGTGTCTTAGTTAACACCTTATTTAACGTTTGGTGCCAAAATAGTGTATATAAGGCCCCTAGATTTAGCATAGAGAGCCAAGGATTCACAGAAGAGCAAGATAAAGAAAAAGACAAAGACTCCCAGGATCACTGATGAAGGGTGGCATTCCCAGAAATGGCTGTCTGACCCGGTGGACCAGAAGATGAAAGAATGGAAAAGAAGGAAGAAAAGACTCCTGTATCTTCATCTAAAGCTCTCTTTAGGTTTAGTTCCCCTATAGGCTCTTTTTACAGAATAGGCATATAGCATGTGAGGAAATGGTGTCTTAGATTTTTCATGCAACTAGTACATACAACTAGTACATACAAATAGTATACACAAGTAGTACAAACAACCAGTACATCCAACTAATACCTACAACGAGTTGATAAAACTAGAACATACATTTAGTACTTACATCTAGTAAATATACCTACAATTAGTACCTAAAACCAATACATACAACTAGTACATACAACTAGTACATACAACTAGTTCAAAGAACTGGAACATACAACTAGTACATACAATTAGTATATAGAACTAGTACATACAACTAGTACATGCAACTAGTACTACAACTAATACATAGAACTAGTGCAAACAACTTGTACATAAAATTAGTACATACAATTAGTTCTATAACTAGTACATACAACTAGTACATACAACTAGTTCACAAAACTGGTAAAACCAAACAGGACATGCGAATAGTTCATACAACTATTACAAACAGCTAGTACATGCAACTCGTACGTTTCTAGAACGTTGTATAACTACTACTCGAACCTACAACTATTGGATAGCTAGTTCATACAACTAGAACATACTACTGGTACATATTTGGTATATACAAGTGGTACATACAACTAGTACGTACAATTAGTACATACTAGACAACTGTTATATACATACAAGTGGTACATACAACTAGTACATACAATTAGCACACTGTTATATAAAACTAGTATAAACCAGAAGAAAATTGAACTAGTTCATACATCAAGTAATTGGTTCATACAATTAGTACATACGACTACTACATACAACCACTTCCTAAAGCTAATAAAAACAACTAGTACTAGTACATACATCTAGTACACACAACTAGTACATGCAACAAGTACATATAACTAGCATACAAAATTACTACATATAACTAGTACATACACATAAAATTGGTTCATATTAATAGTACATACACCTAGTGCATACATCTAGTACATACAGCAAGAACATACAACTAGTACATACAAGTAGTATATACAAGTTGTACATAAAACTAGAACACACAACTAGTACACTAGTACAACTAGTACATGCAACTAGTACTTTAAACTAGACTAACAACTAGTACATAGAACTATTTTAAACAACTTGAGCACACATCTAGTTCATAGAATTAGTACATACAACTAGTATATAGAAATAGAACATACACCTATTACATACAATTTTTAGTATATACAACTAGTACATACAGCTAGCATATACAAATAGTACTACAACTAGTATATAGAGCTAGTACATAGAAGATGTACAAAAAACTAGACCATACAACTAGTACTTCCACCTAGTAATTGGTATATTCAATAAGTATATACAACTAGTACATACAACTAGTACATACAACTAGTACCTACAACTAGTATTAAGTACATGCAACTAATACATACAACTATAACATTCAACTAGTACAAACAACTAGTACTTACAACTAGTACCTTCCTAGTAGCTAGTATAACTAGTAGTACAACGTACAACTAGTACATACAACTTGTATTCATACAACTAGTACATATTACTAATTACTAGTACATACACACATACCTAGTACATTTAAATAGTACATACAACTAGTACCTACAACTAGTGGTGAGTACATGCAACTATTACATACAACTTGAATATACAACTAGTAAATACAACTAGTACCTACCTAATACTTAGTACATCTAGTACATTCAACTAGTGCAAATAACTAGCTTTAGAAACAAAAGCCTTAACGGAGATCCTTGGTATATCTTGCCTTAGTTTACTAAGGCAAGGATTATCTGGCTTTGACCACCCTCAGTCATTTATGTTTTCCCTTCTTTGTGTTTTTAGCCAAAAGTTTTGGCTTTGCCTCCTTCCAACAGTGGCAGAGGGGTAAACGTTGGGCCAAAGTTGACCGACATAATAGGAAGGAGGACCTCCATACACCAAACCACCACTGCTTTCCTGAGGTCGACAGGCAGGGACTGGGACAGGACTACTTATCCTCCAGGCCCCAATCCCTCAACAGATAGGTGTCGCCTCAATATCCTGACAGCCGAACAGAGAACAGTTCTCTACATGGCTCTGATCACTTCTACTGCTTTGGAATTCCCCTAAGGTCTTCCAGGAGTGTATCCACAGTCCCCAAAGCACCAATTATCATCAAACAACCCTAATTTGGTTGCCCTTAATTGACAAAGTGTTGATTCTTGGTCAGTTCCATGTGTACTTCTGGTAGTACAACCAGCCTTCTTAAAACCTCATGCTATAAACGGGTTATTCCAAGCCTCTTTTAACTAAGATCAGCTCAAAGCCAAGTTTTCCAACACGAGGACATTTTATGTTACGTAATATACGGCCATTTTATCGTACTCAGCCATTCCTAAATGTTTCCAAGCCTTTCTTATAGACGTTTGCTCCAATGGACAGCTTTAAGAGGCTCCATCAATCGCTGCTACGGCATCGCCATTAGTTAACTGACTATTAACTTTGAGACAAGCCCATTTTCGTGCTTTCTGCCATTCCCGCCATTTCCACCATTTCTGCTGTTACCCCTGCTCCCACACAACTAGTACCTACAACTAGTACATATAACTAGTACATACACAAACACCTATGATATATAAATAGTACATATAATTAGTACATACAACTAGTACATATACCTAGTACGCAAACATATGACTAGTTCATATAAATAGTACATATAACTAGTACTTATAACTAGAACATATAACTAGTACATCTAAATAGTAAATACAACTAGGACATACTACTAGTACACACAAGTGGTAAATACAATAGTGTATATACAACTAGAACTTACAACTTTTACACACAACTAGTACATCTAAATAGTACATACAACTAGTACAAACATACAACTGGTACATGCAACTGGTTCATAAAACTATTACATACAACTAGTACATAAAACTAGTATCTAGTAAAAACAACTAGTCCCTACCAATACCTACTATAACTAGTACTAGAACTTACAACTAGCTCATACAGCAATTACATATAACTAGTATATACACATATACCTGGTTCATACAAATAGATCAAAGAACTAGTACATATATACAGTTAGTACAACAACTAGTACATATAATTACTACGTCCAACTAGTACATATGCCTAGTACACAGACATATAACTAGTACATAAAAATGGTACATACAACTAGTACATACAACAAGTAAAAACATACAAATAGTACACATACCTGGTACATTAAAGAAGTACATATAACTAGTACATAAAACTAGTACATAAAACGTTTACACACAACTAGTACATACAACTAGTACATAAAACTAGAACACACAACTAGTCCACACTACTAGTACATTTACCTGGTGCATATAACTAGTTCTTATAAAAAGAACACACAACTAGAACATACTACTAGTACACAGAATTGGTAAATACAATTAGTGTATACACAACTAGAACATACAACTTTTACACACAAATAGTACATACAACTGGTACATATAACTACTACATACTGCTAGTCAATAAAACTAGTAACTTGTACATAAAACTAGTATTTAGTACAAATAACTAGTACCTAGTATAAAAGTACAAGAACCTACAACTAGTACATATAACTAGTACATTAACATATTACCAGTATATTTATATAGTACATAAATATAGTTAGCACAACTAGTAGATACAACTAGTTCATACAAATAGAAACTAGTACATAAAACAATGACATAAAACTAGTGTGTACATACAACTAGTACACACAACTGGTACATAACTATTACATACAACTAGTAGATACAACTAGAACAAACAATTAGTAGAAACAACTACTACATAAAACTCCTACATACAACTAGTACTTACAAATAGTAAATATACAACTAGTTTATTAAACTAGTACACACAACTAGGTCTAAAACTAGTACATACTACTAGTACATACAACTAGTTCATCGAAATAGTTCATAAAACTTGTAGATACAAAATGTACTTACAACTAGTAACTTCAACTAGTACAAACAACTAGTACAAACAACTCGTACATACAACTAGTACATGCAACTGGTACATACAACTGGTAAATACATAACTCTAGTACACACAACTTGGACATACACCTGTAACATATAACTAAAACATACACATATAAATAGTACATATAAATAGTACATACAACTAATACATAACAAGTACATATTAATGCAACATGCAATTAGTACATATAACCAGTACATACACTAGTACATACAACCAGTACATAGAACTAGAACTTAAAACAAGTACATACAACTTGAACATATAATAACTAGTACATATAGGTGGTGCTTATAACAAGTGATTAAAACTAGTACTTACCACTAGTACATACAACCAGTACATGTAACTAGTACATACATCCATAACTAGTATATACATACATAAATAGTACAAATAACTAGTCCATATATACAGTAAGCACATATAACTAGTATATACAACTAGAATGTACAACTAGTACATACAAATAGTACATACAACTAATACATATCACTAGTACCTATAACTAGTGATTACAACTAGTACATGCAACTAGTATATGACTAGTACATGAAACTAGTACATATTACTAGTACACACTACCAGTACATTCAACCAGTACATACAACTAGTACATACAACTAGTACATACAACTAGTACATAACTAGTACATAAAACTAGTACATATAATTAGAACATATAACTTGAAACTATCTCCTCAGAACCAAACCCTACTAAGCTTAATAAAAATTTTAGTACATTCTGTAATATCATCAAGTCTGAAGTCGATGGTCAAAGCCCTAATAATACAAGACGTTACGGCCCATCACCCAAACCTTGGTGGAATAGTGATTTGTCCATCTGTAGAAAAGAGTTGAAGGAGGCTCAGAAAAAGTGGCTGGCCTGTAATAGATCTGACCCAATTAGGCTACAATTATGGCGAATATTTAGAAATAAACAAAAAGTTTTTGACACCCTGGTCAGACATGAAAAAAGAAAGTATCAAAATAGAATGAATTTAAACCTAGTAAACCATTTAAGCATGGGCAATTCACAGAAATTTTGGAAACTATTTGATAAAATTAGTATCACTAGCACCCCAGAAAAAATACCCTGCCAAGATCACTTTTAAATGCTAATGGTACATTAACATCTGATCCTCAAGAAATAAAAGATATCTGGCATAACTACTTTAAGAACTTACTAAACCCCCCTTACCAACAGCAGCCTAATCAAGAGTTAGTTACAATGGCAGATGATTTGGTACAGACACTACAAACTAACAATAATCAGACCCAATGGGAACCGTACTTGAATAGGGAAATCTCCTTAGAAGAAGTCACTGATGCAGTTTACTCTCTAAAAGATAAAAAAGCGGCAGGTCCAGATGGTCTAGGCCCTAGTACACTTAAAAACATTAATACTCTTAAATATCTACATAAACTATTTAATCTCTGTTTTAAGAAATCATTGATACCAGATGAATGGTACTATAGCTCACTGACACCCATATACAAGGGTATTGGAAATAAATATGACACAAATAATTACAGAGGAATAGCAGTACAATCTTGCATTACTAAGTGCTATTGTAAAATCCTGAATTATCGTCTTACAACATACTTGGATTCTAATGATCTACTATGTGAAGAGCAAGGTGGATTTAGGAAAAATAGAAGCTGTCAAGACCAAATATTTTCTCTTTTTAGCACTATTGAAAATCGAAAGTCAAGGAAAAAGATACATTTGCTTGTTTTGTTGACTTTAAAAAAGCCTTTGACTCTATACCAAGAGAGAAATTATGGTCAAAATTAAACAATATAGGTATTAATGGCCTTTTTCTCATTTCTATCCGTAGACTTTATTCTAACACACAATATGCAGTATGTACTGAAAATGGTACCACTGATTGGTTCCAAGTAAATACAGGTGTTAAGCAAGGATGTGTTTTGTCCCCCACTCTATTTAACATTTATATCAATGATCTACCGGTTTCCCTCAGGGAAGTAAATGCCCCAATTAGCTTTGGTAATATAAAGATCGATGCTCTACTATATGCAGATGATTTAGTTATCATAGCAGACTCTCCTAGAATCCTACAGAATAAGTTAAATTCTCTTACCTCTTATTGTAACTTATGGAATTTGTCTATAAACCCTGATAAAACTAAAACAGTGCATTTCAGAAACAATAGAAAACCACTAGACTCAAAAATATTTAAATGCTGTAATGCTTATATTACTTACACTGATAAATACAAGTACCTAGGTGTCATATTTACTGAACACCTTAGTCTGAAGGCTACAATTGAAGCAACCTCCATCTCAGCCAGTAGAGCTGCCAGCCTTTTAATCTGTAAATCTAGGACCTCAGGTAATTTTAACTACAATGTATACAGTAAAATATATGAAAGTCTAATCTTACCAGTCATTAATTATAGCTCCTTTTTATGGGGATTTAAGTCCTATGATCAGGTTAACAAAATACAGTTTAAACTAATTAGAAACTTCTTAGGACTTAATCGGAATGTACCTCTTGACGCTTTAATAGGGGAGATGGGTTGGAAACCTATATCATGTCTGACAAAAATCACATGTATTAAATTTTGGAAAAGACTACACAACCTACATAATAATCGTATCACAAAAGCAGTTTTTATTGAAGCATGTAAATTGGCCGAGCAAGGCACCCATAATTGGGTTAGCTCTGTAAATAATTTGTTTTCTAGCTACTGGCCCCAATACTCCCCCCCTGCAACACTTGATCTTAACTCTATTGTACATCTTACCACCCAAAGTATCTGTGTTAATTATGATTTACTCTGGTATCAAAATATTAATAGAATCCCTTATAACTCCAGTTCTGGTGGTAGATTAAATCTTTACCGTAAGATAAAATTTGCTCCCAAGGTAGATAGTTATATAATGAGATGTGACAAAGGCAGGAGACGAGTCATTGCTGGTCTACGTACTGGTTGCCTTCCCCTTGCAGTCGAAGTTGGTCGTTACACCTCCATCCCATTTGATCAGAGGACATGTCAGGTCTGTGCTGGGGGTGAGGTGGAGGACCAAGCACATTTTTTGCTTGATTGTTGTAAACTTAATATTATAAGAAAAGATTTATTTACCTACTGTACCAATCTTAATCCCAATTTTACATGTATGCCTCCCTCCACTAAATTACAATATCTTTTAACCTCAGACAATACAAAAGTCATTAATTTTATTTATAGAATGTATAATCTTAGACAATCCCTTTTATTCCCATCATAATTTATTGTAAACACCCTCACCAATCTTTTTTGTGACTAATAAGCCAAACCTGGCTGGTCAGCTTGTATACTGATAGTCACTTTAATAATAATAATAATAATAATAATATAACCAGTTTACACACTAGTACATACAACCAGTTTATACAACTAGAACATACAACTAGTATTTTAAATAATCACTACAACTAGTTCATGCAACTAATTCATAAAACTTGTACGTACAACTAGTACCTACAACTAGTACTACAGCTAGTACATAGAACTGCAGTATACAACTAGTCCATACAACTAGTAGATACAACCTGTACTTACAACTAGTACATTGAACTAATACATTCAACTAGTACATACCACTGGTACATACAATTATTTCCTTCACCTAGTTCATACATCTAGTACATAAAAAGTTCACTCTACTAGTACATACAATGAGGGCTTACATCTAGTAAATATTGCTAGAACTTACAACTAGAACATACTACTAGGACATACAACCAATCCATACAACGAGTACTTACAAACAGTACCCCAGTTACTAAATACAACTAGTGCATACAACTAATATATATTATTAGCACATATAACTACTACATTCAACTAGTACATACAACTAGTACATACAACTAGTACATACAACTAGTACTTTTAACTAGTATTAAAACTTGTACTGGTACATACATATAGTACTCACCACTTGTACAAACAACAACAACATGCAAATAGTAACATACAAGTCGTACATACGACTAGAACATACAACTATAACTACAACTAATACATAGAACTAGAGTATACAACTAGTACATTCAATTAGTACATTCCAATTGTATTAGAACTACTTCATTCAACTTGATCATACATCTAGAACATACAACTAGTACATGCAACTATAACTACAACTAGTACATAAAACTAGAGTATACAACTGATCCTTACAACTAGTACATAAAACTAGAGTATACAACTAATCCTTACAACTAGTACATAAAACCTGTACTTACAACTAGTACATAAACCTAATACATTCAACTAGTACATACAACTAGTACATACCACTGTTACATACAATTAGTTCCTTCAACTAGTTCATACATCTAGTACATAAAAAGTTCATACTACTAGTACATACAACAAGTGCTTACAACTAGTAAATATTGCTAGAACATACAACTAGAACATACAGCTAGTACTTACAACTAGTGCATACAAGTAGTCCACACAATTTGAACATACAACTTGTACTTACAACTAGTACATAGAACTAGTACATGGAACTAGAACATACAAATAGTACATACGACTAGTACATACAACTAGTACATACAACCAGTACATCCAACCAGTACATCCAACTAGTACATCCCACTAGAACATACATCAAGTACCTATATTTAGTAAATATAATTAGTACATAAAACTAGTACATACAACTAGTTCCCACAACTAGTACTACAACTAGTACATAGAACTCGAATATACAAGTACAGGTACTTAAAACTAGTTAACTAGTACATACAAATGGTACTACAACTGGAACATAGAACTCGAGTATTCACCTAATACACAAATCTGGCACATACAACTTGTAATTACAACTTGTACATACTACTAGTACATACAACTGGTACTACAACTAGTACATACAACTAGTTCATAAAACTGGTTTACACAACTAGTTCACACTACTAGTACGCACAATTAGTTCATACAACTTGAACATACAACATGTACTTACAACTAGTAAATTCAACTAGTACATACAACTCGTACATTCAACTAGTACCTACAATTAGTAAATATAACTTGTGTATACCCCTAGTACATACAACGAGTACTTACAACTAGTACTACCAGTTAGTTAATACAACTATTAAATGCAACTGGTAAATATATCTAGCACATACAACTAGTACACACTAATAGTACATTCACCTAGTAACACAACTAGAACATGGCACTCGTACATACAACTAGTACATATTAGTCGTACATACAACTAGTGCATACATTTAGCACTATAACCAGTCCATAGAACTAATACATACAACTTCTACTCACAACTAATATAAACAACTAGTACATATACTTAGTAAATACACATATATCAAATTCATAAAACAGTACATAAAACTTCTACATACGACTAGTACATACGACTATTACATACAACTGGTAACTAGTACGTACAACTAGGATATAAAACTAGTACAAACAAGTAGTACATACAACTAGTACACAAGACTAGTACATAAAACTAGGACATACAACTAGTATATAGAACTAGTACATCCATCTATTAATTAGTACATACAACTAGTACATATACCACTAGTAAATACAACTAGCATATACAACTAGTGCATACAATTACTTCTTACAAATACTACAAACAACTCCTACTAGCAACTAGTAACTAGTACCTTGTATGTGTAAAGAGCATTAGAACCTAAAACTAGTACATACAGCTGGTACATGCAGCTAGTACATATGACTAGCAAATACAACTAGTACATATACCTGTCCTGTCCTGTTGTACGGCTGCCGTTTCCGGTTTCGCCACCCCAAAGTTGGGGACAAAGCTGAAAGTGGTTTAGGTCTGGTCCTGTGATCGGCACACATGCACCGTGAAGCCACCTTGGCTCAAGAACCATCTGTCACATGTAGAGCAGTGCACTGCTCCTCTCTGCTGGCTAGTAGGCTTCATTCTCTCTTGAATGCACTTGTGCCTCTTTTTGTCTCCCTCCCGTCGGAAGGTCCTTTGGCAGGTGTCACATGTGACTGAATAGACTGGTGATGTTGTTTGCTGTGATGCTTGTGTGTCAGTACAGTTTTCAAAACCCAAGTTGCATACAGTTCTCCAAGCATTTCTTGATGTTGTGGCAACCTCATACCATTCCTTCTCATCTACACCAATAGTCTTCAAATCATCACGGATTGCATCTCTCCACCTCTTCTTTGGACCACATTTTGGTCGAGGTTGGCACAACCATCCAAAGAGGATCTTTTTGGGCATTCTGCTGTCTGGCATGCGTGCTAGATGGCCTAGCCACTGCAATCTCCGCTTAGCTATCTTCACTGTGGTTGTCTCTTTGTCTCCCCACTTTTGGCGCAGTTGGTCTGAGGTGATGTGATTTGTCCACTGCACATGGTTGGTGATGCCTAGAATGCTTCTGATACACCTGTGATGGAATGCATCCAGCCGCCTAGACTGTCTCTTAAGCAGTGTCCAGCATTCTGACCCATACAGGAGAACAGACAATACACAGGCTTGGTAGACTATCCTCTTGGTGACAAGATTCAAGTCTCTGTCCATGAAGACTGACTTCCGCAGGGCGCCAAAAGCCGAGGAAGCTTGTGTAATGCGTCTGTTCACGTCTTCATCCACCTTTCCAGAGACATCTACTACTGACCCAAGGTAGAGGAACTGCTTGACTGATTCAATGGTGCCACCATGCACTGGTAGGGGTTCCTCATCACTGCTGATTGTCTCCCGTCCCACTACCATGTGCTTGGTTTTGCTGGTGTTCACTGTCAAACCAAACTTCTTGGTGGTTTCCTGGTACATGGTAGCAGCTGACTCAGCACCACTTCTACTAGAGGCTAAAAGGACACCATCATCGGCAAAAAGGCCTTCCGAGATCTTCTGCTTGTTGGCATTTTTGGTGTATCTTCGAAAAAGTTTCTTGTCCTCCTTGTACTGAATAGCTACTCCGCCTCCGCCTTCAGAGTCAGCCACTTGATCTTGCCAGCGTTCAATGACCAGGGTGGTGTACAAGTTGAAAAGGACTGGGGCCATGCAGCAGCCTTGCCTCAGACCGTTCTCAACATTGATGTCCTCAAGAAGTTCACCATCTAGTCTGATCTTGGCCTTCATATTGGTGTGGAAGGCTCGGACAAGGTTGATTGTCTTCTCAGGAACTCCAAGCTTTTTTAGGGCAAGCCACATTCCTCTCCTTGGCACAGAGTCATAAGCCTTCTTCAGGTCGACGAAAGTAAAGAAGGTCTTAGCCCTGTGTTCCCATGATTTCTCCATAAGTTGGCGGACTACAAATATCATGTCAGTGCAGCTTCTGCCCTTTCGAAAGCCACATTGTGACTCTGGGAGTTCTTGTTGAGCCAGTACCTGGAGACGTTCTTGCAGAATAGTAGCTACTACTTTGCCGACAACATCAAGCAGCGCAATCCCTCTCCAGTTGTCGCAGTTGCACAGGTCCCCTTTCTTGGGGATGGGGATTAGGACTGCATCCACCCAATCTTGTGGCACTTGCTGTTCGTTCCAGATGGTAGTGGCTAGCTCCAGTAGGTGGTCGAAAAAGTCAACATTGCCACAGGCCGCCTTGACCATCTCGGGGAGGATACCAGACTGACCTGCTGCTTTGCCGTTGCGTAGCTTCGAGATTGCATTTTCCAGCTCTTCAGAGGTGGGTGGGTCGGCCATCTCAGCTCGTGTTGGTCGTTGTCTAGCTTGCTCTATCTCACTCACATCTACTTCACTCACAATATTGAGAAGGTTGGTGAAGTGCCTCCGCCATCGACCATGCTGTTGCTGAGGGGTGCTGCAGGTGTGTCCTTCCTCGTCTCTCACGCTCCTTGTCTTCAATGGCACTAGGCCTCTTCTCCCTCTTTGCATTTCTCGGATGCACTTCCACACCACCTTCCCACCATTCACTCCTCCCTGTGCTTCTTTGGCTTTGAGTGAGAACCAGTTGTTCTTGGCTTCTCTGACAACTTTCTGGGCTTTCTTACGAGCTTCCTGAAACTCCTCTTTGTCCGAAATCTTTCCACTACTGAGCCATTTACAGTACAATGTATTTCATTTCTGGAGCAATGGGTGTATGATTGGAGCACTTTCTCTAAACCAGTCCGCTTGCCTTCTCTTCTCTCTACCAATGGTTGCTTCAGCTGCCTCACACAATGTTGACTTCACAGAGGTCCACTTTTCCTCAATTGAGTCAGTCTCCTTCCAACATTGGTTTAGCTTCTCCCCAACCATCTCCTGAAAGTGGCCTCTGGCTGTCATCCTCCCATGTCCATCCACTGCCTTCTCCTTCAGCTTAGAAATGTCAAATCTCATGTGACTGTTGGTGTTTGGTCTACAATGTCGTCTTACTGGCCCCACATTCAGCTTCATCCGCAACATTTGGTGGTCAGTGTTGCATTGGGCCCCGCGCATGACTGACACATCCAGGCACTTCCTGCGCTGTGACTGCTTCATTATTGCATAGTCAATGCAATGCCACTTCTTTGACCCGGGATGCTGCCAGGTGGCCTTGTGGATTCCCTTCTTCTGGTACCATGTGTTGCATACAGTTGCCTCATTGATGGAAAGGAAAGATAGCAGTTCCCTTCCTGCTTCATTGAGCTCTCCATGTCCATGTGGCCCCAACACATTACTACTTTGGCCACTTTCGTCGTCGTCATCATTCTCGTGTTCACCAGCAATCCGGGATCCCACACGCGCGTTAAAGTCTCCGAGGACCACATACATTTCATGTAATGGAATTTCTGATAGCGCTTGCTGCAGGTCATTGTAAAAGGCTTCTTTCATCTCACGGCTGGATGAATATGTGGGGGCATAGCAAGACAGAACATGAAGCTGTTTGCTACAATGTGTGCCTACTCTCAAGGAAGCAGATATTATCCTGGATCCCCAGGACTTCCATCTGCTGCCTCCTGCTTTCCATGCTTGCACAGCAGGACCCTTCAGAATGAGGGCCACACCCTCACCTCGCTCTCGCTGCCTGTCTGCTCGAGGAACTGGCCTACCTGCTGTCAACACAAGGCTCTCCCTAACTTTGTAAACCTCCTTTCCAAACCACTTGGTTTCCTGCAAGGCTGCTACAGTCACATGGTAATCATCTAGCACATCAACAACTTGGTCAATTTTTCGATCTTCTGCATCACTTTCGCACCTTTGTCTTGCAGTCTCAATTGATCCTGTGGTGTCAAGTAGGGATCTAACGTTCCATGATGTCAGGTACCATACCGAACTTCGTTTCAGCTTCGTTCTCTGTGCAAAAGGTTGGTCATCCTCAGAGGGTTGCAAGTCCTCCGGAGGGGAAGTAGCTTGGCATGTAGCATTGAGTGGTGCCATCGAACGACACCCCGTACTCGTGCTCATGTTGATCCAAACTAATAGTCAGCTTTAGCCAGTTGGTGCAGTAGAGTGCGAACCAACTGCCCAGGGGTCACCACGTGGAGGCGCTGACTGAGATAGCTCTTACAAAAGCTGACCCCCACATATACCTAGTACATACATATGTATACCTAGTACATACATATATAACTAGTATATATAAATAGTACATTCAACTAGTACATATAACTAGTACTTACAACAATTGCACACAACTAGTCATACAACAAGAACATACAACTAGTATCAAGTCCATACAACTAATGCATACAACTAGAACATACAACTAGTACATATAAATAGTATATACAACTGGTACATCAAGCTTGTACATATGACTAGTACATACAACTACTCCATACAACACGTACACAAAATTAGTATATACAAGTAGCACATACAACTAGTAGATACAACTAGTATCTACAACTAGTACCTACCTAGGACCTAGTTTAACTAGTTATAGCACCTACAACTATTATATACAACTAGTACAGTACAACTACTTTCTAGTGTATACAACTAAAACATACAACTTGTATTCATACAACTAGTACATACTACAAATATCTAGTAAATACACATATACCTAGTACATTTAAATAGTACAAACAACTAGTACATACATTTAGTATATATAACTAGTACATACAACTAGTATCTACAACGAGTGTTGAGTACATGCAACTAATACATACAACTATAATATTCAACTAGTACAAACAACTAGTACTTACAACTAGTACCTTCCTAGTAGCTAGTATAACTGGTAGTACAACTTGTATTCATACAACTAGTACATATTACTAATTACTAGTACATACACACATACCTAGTACATTTAAATAGTACATACAACTAGTACCTACAACTAGTGGTGAGTACATGCAACTATTACATACAACTTGAATATACAACTAGTAAATACAACTAGTACCTACCTAATACCTAGTACATCTAGTACATTCAACTAGTGCAAATAACTAGCCTTAGAAACAAAAGTCTTAACGGAGAACCTTGTTATATCTAAGGCAAGGAGTATCAGGCTTTGGCCACCCTCAGTCAGTTATGTTTTCCTTACTTTGTGTTTTTAGCCAGAAGCCTTGGCTTTGCCTCCTTCCAGCAGTGGCAGACCAGTGAACGTTGGGCCAAAGTTGATCGTCATAATAGGAAGGAGGACCTCCATACACCAAACCACCACTGCATTCCAGAGGTCGAAAGGCAGGGACTGGGACAGGACTACTTATCCTCCAGGCCCCAATCCCTCAACAGATAGATGTCGCCTCAATATCCTGACAGCCGAACAGAGAACAGTTCTCTACATGGCTCTGATCACTTCTACTGCAATTATTGACAGCTTTGGAATTTCCCTAAGGTCTTCCAGGAGTGTATCCACAGTCCCCAAAGCACCAATTATCATCAAGCAACCCTAATTTGGTTGCCCTTAATTGACGAAGCGCTGATCCTTGGTCAGTTCCATGTGTACTTCTGGTAGTACAACCAGCCTTCTTAAAACCTCATGCTACAAACGGGTTTTTCCAAGCCTCTTTTAACCAAGATCAGTCCAAAGCCAAGTTTTCCAACACGAGGACATTTTATGTTACATCATATACAGCCACTTTATCGTACTCAGCCGTTCCTAAATGTTTCCAAGCCGTTTACTCCAAGGGACAGCTTTAAGAGGCTCCATCAATCGCTGCTACTGCATCACTATTAGTTAGAAAGATGCATGCATTTGAAACTGACTAGTGGCTTTGAGACAAGCCCATTTTCGCGCTTTCTGCCATTCCCGCCATTTCCACCATTTCCGCCGTTACCCCTGCTCCCACACAACTAGTACATACAACTAGTACATATAACTAGTACACACAACTAGTACATATACCTAGTACACAAACTTATTACTAGTTCATATAAATAGTACATATAACTAGTACTCATAACTAGAACATATAATTAGTACATTTAAATAGTAAATACAACTAGAACATACTACTAGTACACACAAGTGGTATAGACAATTAGTGTATATACAACTAGTACTTACAACTTTTACACAAAACCAGTACATACAACTATTTCATCTAAATAGTACATACAACTAGTACATACATACAACTGGTACATACAACTGGTTCATAAAACTAGTACATACAACTAATAGATAAAACTAGTATCTAGTACAAATAACTAGTACCTAGTATATAAAGTACAAGAACCTAAAACTAGTATATATTACTAGTACGCACACTTACTGCATATAACTAGTTCTCTAACATATAACTAGTATATATAAATAGTGCATAAACCCGGTTCACACAACTAGTAGTTACAACAAGCTCATTTAAATAGAAACTAGTACATACAGCTAGTACATACAACTAGTACATAGCTAGTACATACAACTAATATATACATACAACTAGTACGCACAACTGGTACATAACTATTTCACACAACTAGTACCTACAACTTGTAAATATAACTAGTCCTAGTACATACAACTAGTTCATAAAACAAGTGCATTCAACTAGTACATAAAACTAGTATCTAGTAAAAACAACTAGTCCCTACCAATACCTACTATAACCAGTTCTAGAACCTACAACTAGTTCATACAGCTAGTATATATAACTTATACATACACATATACCTAGTTCATACAAATAGATCAAAGTACTTGTAAATATATACAGTTAGTCCAACAATTAGTACATATAATTACTACGTACAACTAGTACATATGCCTAGTACACAAACATATAACTAGTACATCTAAATAGTACATACAACGAGAACATACTATTAGTATACACAATTGGTGAATACAATTAGTGTATATGCAACTAGTACATAAAACGTTTGCACACAACTAGGACATACAACTAGTACATACATACAGCTAGTACATAAAAACTAGTTCATAAAACTAGTACAAACAACTTGTACCTTATATAAAAAGTACAAGAACCTACAACTAGCACATACAACTAGTACATATGACTAGTACGCTCACCTACTGCATATAACTAGTACATAAATATATAACTAGTATATATAAATTGTACATAAACCTAGTTCACACAACTAGTAGATACAACTAGTTCATACAAATAGAAACTAGAACGTAGAACTAATACATAAAACTAGTACATACAGCTAGTACTTACAACAGCACATAACTAGTACACACAACTAGTATATACATACAACTAGTACATACAACTGTTACAAACAACCACTACATACAACTAGTACCTACCACTAGTAAATATAACTAGATATAGTAAATTCAACAAGTTCATATAACAAGTGCATTCAACTAGTGCATAAAACTAGTATCCAGTAAAAACAACTAGTCCCTCCCTAGTACCTACTATAACTAGTACTAGAACCTACAACCAGCTCATACAGCTAGTACATATTAGTAGTACATACACATATATCTAATTTATATAAATAGATCAAAGAACTAGTACATACAGTTAGTACAAAAACTAGTTCTTATAATTACTACGTACAACTAGTACATATGCCTAGTACACAGACATATAACTAGTACATATAAATAGTACATACATCTAGTACATACAACTAGTACAACTAGAACACATACCTGGTACATTAAAGAAGTACATATAACTAGTATATAGAACTGGTAAGTAGTCTTACATACAAGTAGTACACACATCTAATACATACAACTTGTACATTCAACTAGAACATACAACTAGTCAACACTTCTAGTACATTTAACTAGTGCATATAACTAGAACATTCTATTAGGACATGCAACTCGAACATACAACTAGTACACACAACTAGAACATACTACTATTACACAAAATTGGTAAATACAATTAGTGTATATACAACCAGTTCATACAAAGTTTACACACAACTAGTACATACAATTGGTACATATAATTACTCTATACTACTAGTCAATAATAAAAGTAATTAGTACATACAACTAGTACATACATATTAATTGTAAATTCTACTAGTTCATAAAACTAGTACATACACGAGTACATAAAACTAGTATCTGGTACAAGCAACTTGTACCTAGTATAAAAAGAACAAGAACCTACAACTAGTGTGTAAAACTAGTATATACAACTAGTACATATGACTAGTATGCACACCTACAGCATATAACTAGTACATTAACATATTACCAGTATATTTATATAGTACATAAACCTAGTTAGCACAACTAGTAGATACAACTAGTTCATACAAACAGAAACTAGTTAATAAAACAATGACATAAAACTAATATGTATATACCACTAGTACACACAACTATTACATACAACTAGTAGATACAACTTGAACAAACTATTAGTAGAAACAACTACTACATAAAACTCCTACATACAACTAGTACTTACACCTAGTAAATATACAACTAGTTTATAAAACTAGTACATACAACTAGTTCTAAAACTGGAACACACTACTAGTCCATACAACTAGTTCATCGAAATAGCTCATAAAACTTGTAGACACAAAATGAACTTACAACTAGTAACTTCAACTAGTACAAACAACTAGTACATTCAACTCGTACCTACAACTTGAACATATAACTAGTACATATGACAGGTGCTTATAACAAGTGATTAAAACTAGTCCTTACCACTAGTACATACAACTAGAACATATAATTAGTACATACATAAATAAATAGTACAGATAACTAGTCCATGTATACAACAAGCACCTATAACTAGTATATACAACTAGAATGTACAACGAGTACGTACAAATAGTGCATACAACTAATACGAATCACTAATACCTATAACTAGTGATTACAACTAGTACATGCAACTAGTACATATAACTAGTACATGAAACTAGTACATATTACTTGTACATACTACCACTACATTCAACCAGTACATACAACTAGTACATACAACTAGTACATAACTAGTACATAAAACTAGTACATATAATTAGTACATATAACCAGTTTACACACTAGTACATACAACCAGTTCATACAACTAGAACATACATCTAGTATTTTATTAATCCCTACAACTAGTTCATGCAACTAATTCATACAACTTGTACATACAACTAGTACATACAACTAGTAGTACAACTACTACATAGAACTAGAGTATACAACTAGTCCATTCAACTAGTACATACAACCTGTTCTTACAACTAGTACATAGAACTGATACATTTAACTAGTACATACAACTAGGACATACCACTGGTACATACAATTAGTTCAACTAGAACATACATCTAGTATTTTAATAATCCCTACAACTAGTTCATGCAACTAATTCATACAACTTGTACATACAACTAGTACATACAACTAGTAGTACAAGTAGTACATAGAACTAGAGTATACAACTAGTCCTTACAACTAGCAGATACAACCTGTACTTACAACTAGTACATAGAACTAATACATTCAACTAATACATACAACTAGTACATACCACTGGTGCATACAATTAGTTCCTTCAACTATTTCATACATCAAGTACATAAAAAGTTCATTCTACTAGTACATACAACGAGTACTCACAACTAGTAAATATTGGTAGAACATACAACTAGAACATTCTACTAGTACATACAACCAATCCATACAACGAGTACCTACAAAAAGTACCCCAGTTAGTTAAAAGAACTAGTACATACAACTAATATATATTATTAGCACATATAACTACTACATACAACTATAACATAAAACTAGTACTTTTAACTAGTATAAAAACTTGCACATAGAACTACAACATTGAACTGGTACATACATATAGTACTCACCACTTGTACAAACAACTACAACATGCAAATAGTAACATACAAGTCGTACATACAACTATAACTACAACTAATACATAGAACTAGAGTATACAACTAGTACATTCAATTAATACATTCCACTTGTACTAGAACTAGTTCATTCAACTAGATCATACATCTAGAACATACAACTAGTACATACAACTATAACTACAACTAGTACATAGAACTAGTGTATACAACTAGTCCATACAACTATTACATACAACCTGTACTTACAACTAGTACTTAAAACTAATACCTTCAACTAGTACATACAACTAGTACATACCACTGGTACATACAATTAGTTCCTTCAACTAGTTCATACATCTAGTACATAAAAAGTTCATACTACTAGTACATACAATAAGTATTTACAACTAGTAAATATTGGTAGAACATACAACTAGAACATACTACTAGTACATACAACCAATCCATACAACGAGTACCTACAAATAGTACCCCCAGTTAGTAAATGCAACTAGTACACACAACTAATAAATATTATTAGCACATACAACTACTACATACAACTAGAACATAAAACTAGTATATGCAACTAGTTCTTTTAACTAGTATTAAAACTTGTACATAGAACTACAACATTTAACTGGTACATACATATAGTACTCACCACTTGTACAAACAACTACAACATGCAAATAGTAACATGCAAGTCGTACATACAACTAGAACAGACAACTATAACTACAATTAATACATAGAACTAGAGTATAGAACTACTCGAACTAGTTCATTCAACTAGATCATACAACTTGAACATACGACTAGCACATACAACTAATACTTTCAACTAGTACATAGTACTCTCACATACAATTTGTACATATTAGTCTTACATACAACCAGTACATACATCTAGTACTATACGACTATTACATACAACTGCTAACTAGTACGTACAACTAGGACATAAAACTAGTACAAACAAGTAGTACATACAACTAGTACACACAACTAGTACATAGAACTAGGACATACAACTAGTACATAGAAGTAGTACATCCATCTAGTAATTAGTTCATACAACTAGTACATACAACTAGTACATACAACTAGTACCTACAACTAGTGCATACAAATAGTTCTTACAAATACTACAAACAATACTACTAGCAACTAGTAACTACCTAGTACCTTGTATGTCTAAAGAGCATTAGAACCTACAACTAGTACATACAGCTGGTACATGCAATTAGTACATATAACTAGCAAATACAACTAGTACATATACTTAGTACATACATATATAACTAGTATATATAAAGAGTACATACAACAAGTACATATAACTAGTACTTACAAAAATTGCACACAACTAGTCACACAACAAGTACATACAACTAATACATACAACTAGAACATACAACTAGTAGATATAAATAGTACATACAACTGGTACATCAAACTAGTACATATGACTAGTACATACAACTACTCCATACAACACGTACACACAACTAGTACATACAAGTAGCACATACAAACAGTAGATACAACTAGTATCTACAACTAGTACTTACCTAGGACCTAGTATAACTAGTTATAGCCCCTACAACTAATATATACCACTAGTTCAGTACAACTACTTTCTAGTGTATACAACTAGTACATACAACTAGTACATACAACTAGAACCTACAACTAATATATATAACTAATACATGCAACAATTACACACAACTAGTACATAGAACTAGTACAAAAAATTGTACATACAACCAGCGTATGCAATTAGTATATACAACTAGTACATACAACTAGTTCATACAACTGGTATCTTCCTTGTTGCTGGTATAACTAGTACTAGAAACTACAACTAATAAATACAACTTGTATTCATACAACTAGTACATACTACAAATATCTAGTAAATACACATATACCTAGTACATATAAATAGTACAAACAACTAGTACATACAGCTAGTACATATAACTAATATCTACAACTAGTATTGAGTACATGCAACTAATACATACAACTATAATATTCAACTAGTACAAACAACTAGTACTTACAACTAGTACCTTCCTAGTAGCTAGTATAACTAGTAGTACAACTTACAACTAGAACATAAAACTTGTATTCATACAACTAGTACATATTACTAAATACTAGTACATACACACATACCTAGTACATTTAAATAGTACATACAACTAGTACCTACAACTAGTGGTGAGTACATGCAACTATTACATACAACTCGAATATACAACTAGTATATACAACTAGTACCTACCTAATACATAGTACATCTAGTACATTCAACTAGTGCAAATAACTAGCCTTAGAAACAAAATCCTTAACGGAGAACCTTGTTGTATCTTGCCTTAGTTTACTAAGGCAAGGAGTATCAGGCTTTGGCCACCCTTAGTCAGTTATGTTTTCCTTACTTTGTGTTTTTAGCCAGAAGCCTTGGCTTTGCCTCCTTCCAGCAGTGGCAGACCAGTGAACTTTGGGCCAAAGTTGATCGTCATAATAGGAAGGAGGACCTCCATACACCAAACCACCACTGCATTCCAGAGGTCGAAAGGCAGGGACTGGGACAGGACTACTTATCCTCCAGGCCCCAATCCCTCAACAGATAGATGTCGCCTCAATATCCTGACAGCCGAACAGAGAACAGTTCTCTACATTGCTCTGATCAATTCTACTGCAATTATTGACAGCTTTGGAATTTCCCTAAGGGCTTCCAGGAGTGTATCCACAGTCCCCAAAGCACCAATTATCATCAAACAACCCTAATTTGGTTGCCCTTAATTGACGAAGCGCTGATCCTTGGTCAGTTCCATGTGTACTTCTGGTAGTACAACCAGCCTTCTTAAAAACTCATGCTACAAACAGGTTATTCCAAGCCTCTTTTAACCAAGATCAGTCGAAAGCCAAGTTTTCCAACACGAGGACATTTTATGTTACGTCATATACAGCCACTTTATCGTACTCAGCCTTTCCAAAATATTTCCAAGCCTTTCTTATAGACGTTTACTCCAAGGGACAGCTTTAAGAGGCTCCATCAATCGCTGCTACTGCATCACTATTAGTTAGAAAGATGCATGCATTTGAAACTGACTAGTGGCTTTGAGACAAGCCCATTTTCGCGCTTTCTGCCATTCCCACCATTTCCACCATTTCCGCCGTTACCCCTGCTCCCACACAACTAGTACATACAACTAGTACATATAACTAGTACACACAACTAGTACATATACCTAGTACACAAACTTATTACTAGTTCATATAAATAGTACATATAACTAGTACTTAAAACTAGAACATATAATTAGTACATTTAAATAGTAAATACAACTAGAACATACAACTAGTACACACAAGTGGTATAGACAATTAGTGTATATACAACTAGTACTTACAACTTTTACACAAAACCAGTACATACAACTATTTCATCTAAATAGTACATACAACTAGTACATACATACAACTGGTACATACAACTGGTTCATAAAACTAGTACATACAACTAATAGATAAAACTAGTATCTAGTACAAATAACTAGTACCTAGTATAAAAAGTACAAGAACCTAAAACTAGTACATATTACTAGTACGCACACTTACTGCATATAACTAGTTCTCTAACATATAACTAGTATATTTAAATAGTGGATAAACCTGCTTCACACAACTAGTAGTTACAACAAGCTCATATAAATTGAAACTAGTACATACAACTGGTTCATAAAACTAGTACATACAACTAGTACATAAAACTAGTATCTAGCACAAAGAACTAGTACCTAGTATAAGAAGTACAAGAACCTACAACTAGTACATATGACTACTATGCACACTTACGGCATATAACTAGTTCTCTAACATATAACTAGTATATATAAATTGTGCATAAATCCGGTTCACACAACTAGTAGTTACAACAAGCTCATTTAAATAGAAACTAGTACATACAGCTAGTACATACAACAAGTACATAGCTAGTACATACAACTAATATATACATACAACTAGTACACACAACTGGTACATAACTATTTCACACAACTAGTACCTACAACTTGTAAATATAACTAGTCCTAGTACATACAACTAGTTCATAAAACAAGTGCATTCAACTAGTACATAAATCTAGTATCTAGTAAAAACAACTAGTCCCTACCAATACCTACTATAACTAGTACTAGAACTTACAACTAGTTCATACAGCTAGTATATATAACTTATACATACACATATACCTAGTTCATACAAATAGATCAAAGTACTTGTAAATATATACAGTTAGTCCAACAATTAGTACATATAATTACTACGTACAACTAGTACATACGCCCAGTACACAAACATATAACTAGTACATCTAAATAGTACATACAACTAGAACATACTATTAGTACACACAATTGGTGAATACAATTAGTGTATATGCAACTAGTACATAAAACTTTTGCACACAACTAGGACATACAACTAGTACATACATACAGCTAGTACATAAAAACTAGTTCATAAAACTAGTACAAACAACTTGTACCTAATATAAAAAGTACAAGAACCTACAACTAGTACATACAACTAGTACATATGACTAGTACGCTCACCTACTGCATATAACTATATAGTACATAAATATATAACTAGTATATATAAATTGTACATAAACCTAGTTCACACAACTAGTAGATACAACTAGTTCATACAAATAGAAACTAGAACGTAGAACTAATACATTAAACTATTACATACAGCTAGTACATACAACAGCACATAGCTAGTACACACAACTAGTATATACATACAACTAGTACATACAACTGTTACTAACAACCACTACATACAACTAGTACCTACAACTAGTAAATATAACTAGTCCTAGTAAATACAACAAGTTCATAAAACAAGTGCTTTCAACTAGTGCATAAAACTAGTATCCAGTAAAAACAACTAATCCCTCCCTAGTACCAACTATAACTAGTACTAGAACTTACAACTAGCTCCTACAGCTTGTACATATAAGGAGTACATACACATATACCTAATTTATATAAATAGATCAAAGAACTAGTACATACAGTTAGTACAAAAACTTGTTCTTATAATTACTACGTACAACTAGTACATATGCCTAGTACACAGACATATAACTAGTACATATAAATAGTACATACAACTAATACATACAACTAGTAAAAACATACAACTAATACACATACCTGGTACATTAAAGAAGTACATATAACTAGTACATAAAACTAGTAACTATTACATATATAGAAGTAGTACATACATCTAATACATACAACTTGTACATTAAATTAGAACATACAACTAGTCAAAACTGCTGGTACATTTAACTAGTGCATATAACTAGAACATTCTATTAGGACATACAACTCGAACACACTACTATTACACCGAATTGGTAAATACAATTAGTGTATATACAACCAGTACATACAACGTTTACACACAACTAGTACATAAAACTGGCACATATAACTACTACATACTACTAGTCAATAAAACTAGTAACTAGTACATACAACTAGTAAATACATATTAATAGTAAATACTACTAGTTCATAAAACTAGTACATACACGAGTACATAAAACTAGTATCTGGTACAAGCAACTTGTACCTAGTATAAAAAGAACAAGAACCTACAACTAGTGCATAAAACTAGTATATACAACTAGTACATATGACTAGTATGTACACCTACAGCTTATAACTAGTACATTAACATATTACCAGTATATTTATATAGTACATAAACCTAGTTAGCACAACTAGTAGATACAGCTAGTTCATACAAATAGAAACTAGTTAATAAAACAATGACATAAAACTAATATGTATATACAACTAGTACACACAACTGGTACATAACTATTACATACAACTAGTAGATACAACTAGAAAAAACAATTAGTAGAAACAACTACTACATAAAACTCCTACATACAACTAGTACTTACAACTAGTAAATATACAACTAGTTTATAAAACTAGTACATACAACTAGTTTTAAAACTGGAACACACTTCTAGTCCATACAACTAGTTCATTGAAATAGCTCATAAAACTTGTAGACACAAAATGTACTTACAACTAGTAACTTCAACTAGTACAAACAACTAGTACATTCAACTCGTACATACAACTTGAACATATAACTAGTTCATATAACTGGTGCTAATAACAAGTGATTAAAACTAGTCCTTACCACTAGTACATACAACTAGTACATATAACTAGTACATACATACATAACTGGTACAAATAACTAGTCCATATACACAACAAGCATAACTAATATACACAACTAGTACATATAACTAGTACATACATACATAACTAGTACAGATAACTAGTCCATATATACAACAAGCGCATATAACTAGTATATACAACTAGAATGTACAACTAGTACGTACAAATAGTGCATACAACTAGTACTAGTTCTAATCACTAGTATCTATAACTAGTGATTAGAACTAGTACATGCAACTGGTACATATAACTAGTACATGAACCTAGTACATATTACTTGTACATACTACCAGTACATTCAACCAGTACATACAACTAGTAGATACAACTAGTACATAGAACTAATACATTTAACTAGTACATAAAACTAGTACATACCACTGGTACATACAATTAGTTCCTTCAACTAGTTCATACATCTAGTACATAAAAAGTTCACTCTACTAGTACATACAACGAGTACTCACAACTAGTTAATATTGCTAGAACATACAACTAGAACATTCTACTAGTACATACAACCATTCCATACAATGACTACCTACACACAGTCCCCCAGTTAGTAAATACAACTAGTTCATACAAATAGAAACTAGTACAGAGAACAATGACATAAAACTAGTATGTACATACAACTAGTACACACAACTGGTACCTAACCATTACATACAACTAGTAGATACAACTAGAACAAACAATTAGTAGAAACAACTACTACATACAAATCCTACATACAACTAGTACTTACAACTAGTACATACAACTACTTCTAAAACTGGAACACACTACTAGTCCATACAACTAGTTCATTGAAATAGCTCATAAAACTTGTAGATACAAAAGTACTTACAACTACTTTCAACTAGTACAAACAACTAATACATACAACTTGTACATACAACTTGAACATATAACTAGTACATATAACTGGTGCATATAACAAGTGATTAAAACTAGTCCTTACCACTAGTACAAACGACTAGTATATATAACTAGTACATACATACATAACTGGTACAAATAACTAGCCCATATATACAACAAGCACATACAACTTAAATAATCACTACAACTAGTTCGTGCAACTAATTACAACTTGTACATACAACTAGTACATACAACTAGTACAAAAACTAGTACATAGAACTAGAGTATACAACTAGTCCTTACAACTAGTACATATACCTAGTACACAAACAAATAACTAGTTCATATAGATAGTATATACATATACCAAGTACTTATAACTAGAACATATTACTAGTACATCTAAATAGTACATACAACTAGAACATACTACTAGAAAACACAAGTGGAAAATACAATTAGTGTATATACAACCAGTACTTACAACTTTTACACACAACTAGTACATACAACTATTACATCTAAATAGTACATGCAACCAGTACATATATACATACAATTGGTACATACAACTGGTTCATAAAATTAGTACATACAACTAGTACATACAACTAGTACATAAAACTAGTATCTAGCACAAATAACTAGTATCTAGTATAAAAGGTACAAGAACCTACAACTAGTACATATGACTACTATGCACACTCACTGCATATAACTAGTTCTCTAACATATAACTAGTATATATAAATAGTGCATAAACCCGGTTCACACAACTAGTAGTTACAACAAGCTCATTTAAATAGAAACTAGTACATACAGCTAGTACATACAACTAGTACATAGCTAGTACATACAACTAATATATACATACAACTAGTACAAACAACTGGTACTTAACTATTTCATACAACTAGTACCTACAACTAATAAATATAACTAGTCCTAGTAAATACAACTAGTTCATAAAACAACTGCATACAACTAGTGCATTAAACTAGTATTCTATAAAAACAACTAATCCCTCCTTAGTACCTACTATAACTAGTAATAGAACCTACAACTAGTTCATACAGTTTTACATATAAGTAGTACATATAAGAGGTGCTTATAACAAGTGATTAAAACTAGTACTTACCATTAGTACATAAAACTAGTACATATAACTAGTACATACATACATAACTAGTACAGATAACTAGTCCATATATACAACAAGCACATGTAACTAGTATATAAAACCAGAATGTACAACTAGTACGTACAAATATTACATAAAACTAATACATTCAACTAGTACAAACAAATAGTACATACCACTGGTACATACAATTAGTTCCTTCAACTAGTTCATACATCTAGTACATAAAAAGTTCATACTACTAGTACATACAACGAGTGCTTACAACTAGTTAATATTGCTAGAACATACAACTAGAACATACTACTAGTACATACAACCAATCCATACAACGAGTACCTACAAACAGTACCCCCAGCTAATAAATACAACTAGTACATACAACTAATAAATATTATTAGCACATACAACTACTACATACAACTAGAACATAAAACTAGTATATTCAACTAGTACATACAACTAGAACATACAACTAGTACATAAAACTAGTACATACAAGCAGTTCATACAACTGGTACATTCAATTACTACATACCACTTGTCCTAGAAATAATTCATTCACCTAGATTATACATTTAGAACATAAAACTAGTACATACAACTAAAAGTACAACTAGTACATAGAACTAGAATATACAATTAGTCCATACAACTATTACATACAACCTGTACTTACAACTAGTACATAAAACTAATATATTCAACTAGTACATACAACTATTACATACTACTGGTGCATACAATTAGTTCCTTCAACTAGTTCATACATTTAGTACATAAAAAGTTCATACTACTATTACATACAACGAGTGCTTACAACTAGTAAATATTGGTAGAACATAACAACTAGAACATACTACTAGTACATACAACCAATCCATACAACGAGTACCAACAAACAGTACCCCCAGTTCGTAAATACAACTAGTACATACAACTTAGAAATATTATTAGCACATACAACTACTACATACAACTAGAACATAAAACTAGTACATTCAACTAGTACATACAACTAGAAAATACAAAGAGCACATTCAACTAGTACATTGAACTAGAACATACAAATAGTACATACAACTTGTATTACACCTTTACATAGAACTAGAGCATGAAATTAGTAAATGCAACTAGTACATACAACTTGTTCTAAAAACCACCACATACAACTGGTCCATACAACTCGTTCATACAAGTAGTGCATACATCTAGTCCTACAACTAGTAAATAGAAGTAGAGTATAAAACTAGTACATACTACTAGTACATACAAGTTGTACTTAAAGCTAGTTCCTACAACTAGTACATACTAAACGTTCTAAAACTAGTACTTACAACTAGTACATACAGCTGGTACATACAACTATTACATGCAACTAGTACATATAGCTAGTACATTCACCTTGTAACGAGTACATACAAGTAGTACATAGAACTAGTACAAACAACTAGTACATTCAACTAGTGCTTACAATTACTAAATATAACTAGTGCACACCGCTATTGCATGCAATGACTACCTGCAACTAGTTCTACCCGTTAGTAAATACAGCTAAGACGTTCAACTAGTAGTACAAGTGGAACATAGGACTAGAGTAATAAACTAGTAGACACAACTAGTTCCTACAACTAGTACATACATCTAGTATATACAACTAGTACACACAACTAGTATAAAAAGTAGTAATTTATACTGGTACTACAACTAGTACATAGAACTAGTACATTGAACTAATAAATACAAATAGCACATTCAATTAGTACATCAAACTAGTACACACAAATAGTACATACAACTACTACATGCAACTAGTCCATACAGCTAGTACATTCATCTTGAAACAAGAACATACAAGTAGTACATAAAACCAGTACAAAGAACTAGTATATACAACTAGTAGATACAACTAGTTCCTACAACTAGTACATACATCTAGTACATACATCTAGTACATACAACTAGTACACACAACTAGTATATAAAAGTAGTAATTTAAACTGGTACTACAACTAGTACATAGAACTAGTACATTGAACTAATAAATACAAATAGCACATTCAATTAGTACATGAAACTAGTACACACAAATAGTACATACAACTACTACATGAAACTATTCCATACAGCTAGTACATTCATCTTGAAACAAGTACATACAAGTAGTACATAGAACTACTACAAAGAACTAGTATATACAACTAGTAGATACAAATAGTAATTTTAATTAGTACTACAACTAGTACATGGAACTAGTACATGGAACTAGTAAATACAAATAGTACATTCGACTAGTAAATTCAAGTAATACATACAAAGAGTACATACTAATTGTACAAACCACTAGTACATATTAGTCGGCCATACAACTAGTACATTCAACTAATACTATAACTAGTACATAGAACTACAGTGTACAACTTGTACATCCAAAAAGTACATACAACTTCTACTGACAACTAGTACATACAACTAGTACATACAACTAATACATCAAACTAGTACATAGTACTCTCACATACAACTAGTACATATTAGTCGTACATACAACTAGTGCGTACATCTGGTACAATAACCAGTCCATTGAACTAATACATACAACTTTTATTTACAACTAATACATACAACTCGTTCATACAACTAGTACATACAACTTGTACTTATACCTAGTACCTACAACTACTACATACTACAATTACATAAAACTAGTATTTTAAACTAGTACTACAACTAGTACATAAAACTAGTACAGGGAACAAGTACATACAAATAGTACATACAAATAGTACATACAACTAGTACATACAACTAATACATACATCTACTACAGAGCCAAGGATTCACAGAAGATCAAGATAAAGAAAAAGACAAAGACTCCCAGGATCACTGATGAAGGGTGGAATTCCCAGAAACGGCTGTCTGACCAAGTGGAGAAGGAAATGAAAGAAAGGAAAAGAAGGAAGAAAAGACTATTGTATCTTCAAATCTAAAGCTCTCTTTAGGTTTAATTCCAGAATCGGCATATAGCATGTAGGAAAATGGCATCTTAGTTTTTCATCTAGTACTGTAACTAGTACATACAACTAGTACATACAACTAGTACATACTACAAAGATCTAGTAAATACACATATACCTAGTACATTTAAATAGTACAAACAACTAGTACATTCATCTAGTACATATAACTAATACATACAACTAGTACATACAACTAGTATTGAGTATATGCAACTAATACATACAACTATAACATTCAACTAGTACAAACAACTAGTACTTACAACTAGTACCTTCCCTAGTAGCTAGTATAACTAGTAGTACAACTTACAACTAGTACATACAACTTGTATTCATACAACTAGTACATATTACTAATTACTAGTACATACACACATACCTAGTACATTTAAATAGTACATACAACTAGTACCTACAACTAGTGGTGAGTACATGCAACTATTACATACAACTTGAATATACAACTAGTAAATACAACTAGTACCTACCTAATACCTAGTACATCTAGTACATTCAACTAGTGCAAATAACTAGCCTTAGAAACAAAAGCCTTAATGGAGATCTTGGTATATCTTGCCTTAGTTTACTAATGCAAGGAGTATCTGGCTATGACCACCCTCAGTCAGTTATGTTTTCCCTACTTTGTGTTTTTAGCCAGAAGCGTTGGGCCAAAGTTGACCGTCATAATAGGAAGGAGGACCTCCATACACCAAACCACCACTACTTTCCAGAGGTCGACAGGCAAGGACTGGGACAGGACTACTTATCGTCCAGGCCCCAATCCCTCAACAGAAAGATGTCGCCTCAATATCCTTACAGCCGAACAGAGAACAGTTCTCTACATGGCTCTGATCACTTCTACTGCACTTTTTGACAGCTTTGGAATTCCCCTAAGGTCTTCCAGGAGTGTATCCACAGTCCCCAAAGCACCAATTATCATCAAACAACCCTAATTTGGTTGCCCTTAATTGACAAAGTGCTGATCCTTGGTCAGTTCTATGTGTACTTCTGGTAGTAAAACCAGCCTTCTTAAGACCTCATGCTACAAACGGGTTATTCCAAGCCTCTTTTAATCAAGTTTTCCAACATGAGGACATTTTATGTTACGTCATATACAGCCATTTTATAGTACTCAGCCATTCCTAAATGTTTCCAAGCCTTTCTTATAGACGTTTACTCCAAAGGACAGCTTTAAGAGGCTCCATCAATCGCTGCTACTGCATCACTATTAGTTAGAAAGATGCATGCATTTGAAACTGACTAGTGGCTTTGAGACAAGCCCATTTTCGTGCTTTCTGCCATTCCCGCCATTTCCACTATTTCCGCCGTCACCCCTGCTCCCACACAACTAGTACATACAACTAGTACATATAACTAGAACATACAGCTAGCACATATAACTAGTACATACACATACACCTATGACATATAAATAGTAAATATAACTAGTACACACAACTAGTACATATACCTAGTACACAAACTTATTACTAGTTCATATAAATAGTACATATAACTAGTACTTAGAACTAGAACATATAACTAGTACATCTAAATAGTAAATACAACTAGAACATACCACTATATAGAACACACAAGTGGTAAATACAACTAGTACCTACAACTTTTACACACAACTAGTACATACAACTAGTATATACATACAATTGGTACATACAACTGGTTCATAAAACTGGTACATACAACTTGTTCATAAAACTGGTACATACAACTAGTACATAAAACTAGTATCTAGTACAAATATCTAGTACCTAGTATAAAAAGTTCAAGAACCTACAACTAGTACATATGACTAGTACGCACACTTACTGCATATAACTAGTTCTCTAACATATAACTAGTATAAACGAATAGTGCATAAACCCGGTTCACATAACTAGTAGTTACAACTAGCTCATATAAATAGAAACTAGTACCTAAAACTAGTATCTAGTAAAAACAACTAGTCCCTACAAATACCTACTATAACTAGTACTAGAACTTACAACTAGTTCATACAGCTAGTACATATAACTAGTACATACACATATACCTAATTTATATAAATAGATCAAAGAACTAGTACATACAGTTAGTACAACAACTAGTACATATAATTACTACTCACAACTAATACATATGCCTAGAATACAGACATATAACTAGTACTTATAAATAGTACATACAACTAGTACATACAACTAGTAAAAACATACAACTAGTACACATACCTGGTACATTAAAGAAGTACATATAACTAGTACATACAACTAGTACATACAACTTTTACACACAACTAGTAGATACAACTAGTACATACAACTAGTAACTATTACATACAAGTAGTACATACATCTAATACATACAACTTGTACATTAAATTAGAACATACAACTAGTCAACACTCCTAGTACATTTAACTAGTGCATATAACTAGAACATTCTATTGGGACATACAACTAGTACACACAACTAGAACATACTACAATTACACAGAATAAGTAAATACAATTAGTGTATATACAACCAGTACATACAACGTTTACACACAACTAGTATATACAACTGGCACATATAACTACTACATACTACTAGTCAATAAAACTAGTAACTAGTACATACAACTAGTACATACATATTAATAGTAAATACTACTAGTTCATAAAACTAGTACATACACGAGTACATAAAACTAGTATCTGGTACAAGCAACTTGTACCTAGTATAAAAAGAACAAGAACCTACAAATAGTGCATAAAACTAGTATATACAACTAGTACATATGACTAGTATGCACACCTACAGCATATAACTAGTATATTAACATATTACCAGTATATTTATATAGTACATAAACCTAGTTAGCACAACTAGTAGATACAACTAGTTCATACAAATAGAAACTAATTAATAAAACAATGACATAAAACTAATATGTATATACAACTAGTACACACAACTAGTACTACAACTAGTACATAGAACTAGAGTAACAACTAGTCCATACAACTAGTAGATACAACCTGTACTTACAACTAGTACATATAACTAATACATTTAACTAGTACATAAAACTAGTACATACCACTGGTACATACAATTAGTTCCTTCAACTAGTTCATACATCTGGTACATAAAAAGTTCACTCTACTAGTACATACAACGAGTACTCACAACTAGTAAATATTGCTAGAACATACAACTAGAACATTCTACTAGTACATACAACCAATCCATACAATGACTACCTACACACAGTCCCCCAGTTAGTAAATAAAACTAGTTCAGAAACTAGTACAGAGAACAATGACATAAAACTAGTATGTACATACAACTAGTACACACAACTGGTACCTAACCATTACATACAACTAGTAGATACAACTAGAACAAACAATTAGTAGAAACAACTACTACATACAAATCCTACATACAACTAGTACTTACAACTAGTAAATATACAACTAGTTTATAAAACTAGTACATACAACTACTTCTAAAACTGGAACACACTACTAGTCCATACAACTGGTTCATCGAAATAGCTCATAAAACTTGTAGATACAAAAGAACTTACAACTAGTACCTTCAACTACTACAAACAACTAGTACATACAACTCGTACATACAACTTGAACATATAACTAGTACATATAACTGGTGTTTATAACAAGTGATTAAAACTAGTCCTTACCACTAGTAAATACAACTAGTACATATAACTAGTACACACATATATAACTGGTAGAAATATCTAGTCCATATATACAACAAGCATATATAACTAGCATATACAACTAGTACATATAACTAGTACATACATACATAACTAGTACAGATAACTAGTCCATATATACAACAAGCACATACAACTTAAATAATCACTACAACTAGTTCGTGTAACTAATTCATACAAGTTGTACATTCAACTAGTACATACAACTAGTACATACCACTGGTACATACAATTAGTTCCTTCAACTAGTTCATACATCTAGTACATAAAAGGTTCACTCTATAGTACATACAACGAGTACCTACAAACAGTACCCCCAGTTAGTAAAAACAACTAGTACATACAACTAATATATATTATTAGCACATATAGCTACTACAAACAACTAGAACATAAAACTAGTAAATTCAACTAGTACATACAACTAGAACATACAACTAGTACATACAACTAGTACATACAACTAGTACATACAACTAGTACTTTTAACTAGTGTAAAAACTTGTACCTAGAACTACAACATTTAACTGGTACATACATATAGTACTCACCACTTGTACAAACAACTAGAACTTGCAAAGAGTAACATACAAGTCGTACATACAACTATAACTACAACTAGTACATAGAACTAGAGTATGCAACTAGTCCATACAACTATTACATACAACCTGTACTTACAACTAGTACTTAAAACTAATACATTCAACTAGTACATACAACGAGTGCTTACAACTAGTAAATATTGGTAGAACATACAACTAGAACACACTACTAGTACATACAACCAATCCATACAACGAGTACCTACAAATAGTACCCCAGTTCGTAAATACAACTAGTACATACAACTAATAAATATTATTAGCACATCGAACTACTACATACAACTAGCACATAAAACTAGTACATTCAACTAGTACTTTAAACTAGAACTATATACAACTAGTACCTTCAACTAGTACATGTAACAAGTATATACAAATAGTACATACAACTAGTACATACAACTAGTACATATTAGTCGTACATGCAACTAGCACTTACATCTACTACTATGACTAGTACATAGAACTAGTTCATACAACTTCTACTTACAACTAGTACATACAACTAGTACATACAACTCCTACA
The DNA here is from genome assembly GCA_947172415.1 of Chondrosia reniformis. NCBI lineage: Eukaryota > Metazoa > Porifera > Demospongiae > Chondrillida > Chondrillidae > Chondrosia > Chondrosia reniformis. The sequence continues at coordinate 3,196,687 of OX359202.1, read as the reverse complement.
CACAACTTGTACATGCATCGAGTTCTACAATTAGTATATAGAACGAGAGTATACAACTAGAACATACTAATAGTACCTACAACTTGTACTTATACCTGATACCTACAATTACTACATACAAAATGTTCGACAACTAGTACATACAACTAGAACATAAAACCAGTATATACAACTAGTACATTCACCTAGTACATTCACCTAGTACTTTAAACTAGTACAACAACCAGTACATTGAACTTGTACAAAGAACTAGTAAATACTTATAGTACATACAAAGAGTATATACAACTAGTACATACAAGAAGTACATACAACTAGTAATGCACCTAATACATAGAGCTAGAGTGTACAACAAGTACATACAACTAGTACATACAACTTGTACTTACAACTGGTCCATACAACTAATATATACATACAAGTTGAATCAACACTAATGCAAACAACTAGTTCATAAAACTCGTTCCCGTACCTAGTACATTAACTACTCCATATAACTAGAAGATACAAATATTACTAGTATATATAAATAGTACATACAACAAGTTCATACAACTTGTACATACAACTAGTACCTGCAACCAGTACATACAACTAGTACATGCAACTAGCACTTACAAATAGTACATAAAATTAGTACTTTAAACTAGACCTTTAACTAGTACATAGAACTAGTTCATGGAACAAGTACATAGCAATAGTATATAGAACTATTAAATACAACTAGTACATACAACTAGAACATGGCACTCGTACATACAACTAGTACATATTAGTCGTACATAAAACTAGTGCACACATTTAGTACTATAACCAGTCCATAGAACTAATACATACAACTTCTACTTACAACTAATATAAACAACTAGTACATATACCTAGTAAATACACATATAACAAGTTCATAAAACAGTACATAGAACTTCTACATACGACTAGTACATACGACTATTACATACAACTGGTAACTAGTACGTACAACTAGGACATAAAACTAGTACAAACAAGTAGTACATACAACTAGTACACACGACTAGTACATAGAACTAGGACATACAACTAGTACATAGAACTAGTACATCCATCTAGTAATTAGTACATACAACTAGTGCATACAACTAGTACCTACAACTAGTGCATACAAATAGTTCTTACAAATACTACAAACAATACCACTAGCAACTAGTAACTACCTAGTTCCTTGTATGTCTAAAGAGCATTAGAACCTACAACTAGTACATATAGCTGGTACATGCAACTAGTACATATAACTAGCAAATACAACTAGTACATATACCTAGTTCATACATATATAACTAGTATATATAAAGAGTACATACAACTAGTACATATAACTAGTACTTACAACAATTGCACACAACTAGTCATACAACAAGTACATATATACAATTAGTATCAAGTCCATACAACTAATACCTACAACTAATACCTACAGCTAGTACATACAACTAGTACATATAAATAGTACAGTCATGACTCTATTATCCGGCCTCTGTTAAACCGGCACCCATGATATCCTGACAATTATTAAGTAAAACCGATGTGCTCCGTACATTTTTGAACACGCTAATCCAGACTTCGGTTTCCGGATCCGGCAGCGCCAGTTTTCACACCTTTGTATACATAATTATGCGTTTTTGTCTTGTTAATCCGCTCTTTATCTAAACTACCAAGGACGGAACCGACGTCCACTATTAAGAGAGCGCTTTGTTTGTTTAAGGAACAGAATTCGAAGGATGCTGACGAGGAAATAGCTGCAGCGATAGGTTCGCGGTTTAAGCGTGCGTCGTTTTTGTGGGTTTCTGACGTTCACGCTAGAAATGTGCCAGTCAGTGATGAGAGATACTGCATTGCTGATAATACTGCTGATTTGTTAATCCAGCACCTTCTTTATCCAGCATATTTCTATAAAACCAACATGGCCGGATTAAAGAGTCATGACTGTATATACAACTGGTACATACAACTAGTACATATGACTAGTACATACAACTAGTCCATACAACACGTACACACAACTAGTACATACAAGTAGAACATACAACTAGTATCTACAACTAGTACCTACCTAGGACCTAGTATAACTAGTTATAGCCCCTACAACTAATACATACAACTAGTACAGTACAACTACTTTCTAGTGTATACAACTAGTACATACAACTAGTACATAAAACGAGTACAAACAACTAGTACTTACAACCAGTATTTTCCTAGTAGCTTGTATAACTAGCACTAGAAACTACAACTAATACATACAACTTGTATTCATACAACTAGTATATACTACAAATATCTAGTTAATACACATATACCTAGTACATTTAAATAGTACAAACAACTAGTACATACAGCTAGTACATATAGCTAGTACATACAACTAGTACATACAACTAGTATTGAGTACATGCAACTAAGTCATGCAACTATAAAATTCAACTAGTACAAACAACTAGTACTTACAACCAGTATCTTCCTAGTAGCTAGTATAACTAGTAGTACAACTTACAACTAGTACATACAACTTGTATTCATACAACTAGTACATATTACTAATTTCTAGTACATACACATATACCTAGTACATTTAAATAGTACATACAACTAGTACCTACAACTAGTGGTGAGTACATGCAACTATTACATACAACTTGAATATACAACTAGTAAATACAACTAGTACCTACCTAAAACCTAGTACATCTAGTACATTCAACTAGTGCAAATAACTAGCCTTAGAAACAGAAGCCTTAATGGAGAACCTTGTTATATCTTGCCTTAGTTTACTAATGCAGGGAGTATCAGGCTTTGGCCACCCTTAGTCAGTTATGTTTTCCCTTCTTTGTGTTTTTAGCCAGAAGTTTTGGCTTTGCCTCCCTCCAGCAGTGGCAGACCGGTGAATGTTGGGCCAAAGTTGACCGTCATAATAGGAAGGAGGACCTCCATACACCTAACCACCACTGCTTTCCAGAACATATAACTAGGTCATATAATTAGTACATATAACTAGTACTCATAACTAGAACATATAACTAGTACATCTAAGTAGTACATACAACTAGAAAATACAACTAGAACACACTAGTGGTAAATACAATTAGTGTATATACAACCAGTACTTACAACTTTTACACACAACTAGTACATACAACTAGTACATCTAAATAATACATTCAACCAGTATATACATACAATTGGTACATACAACTGGTTCATAAAACTAGTACATACAACTAGTACATAAAACTAGTATCTAGCACAAATAACTAGTACATAGTATAAGAAGGACAAGAACCTACAACTAGTATATATGGCTACTATGTAGACTTACTGCATATAACTAGTTCTCTAACATATAACTAGTATATATAAATAGTGCATAAACCCGGTTCACACAACTAGTAGTTACAACAATCTCATTTAAATATAAACTAGTACATACAGCTAGTACATACAACTAGTACATAGCTAGTACATACAACTAATATATACATACAACTAATATATACATACAACTAGTACACACAACTTCTACATAACTATTTCATACAACTAGTACCTACAACTAGTAAATATAACTAGTCCTAGTACATACAACTAGTTCTTAAAACTAGTGCATTCAACTAGTACATAAATCTAGTATCTAGTAAAAACAACTAGTCCCTACCAATACCTACTATAACTAGTTCTAGAACTTACAACTAGTACATACAGCTAGTACATATAACTAGTACATACACATATACCTAGTTCATACAAATAGATCAAAGAACTAGTACATATATACAGTTAGTCAAACAATTAGTACATATAATTTCTACGTACAACTAGTACATATGCCCAGTACACAAACATATAACTAGTACATCTAAATAGTACATACAACTAGAACATACTATTATTACACACAATTGGTAAATACAATTAGCGTATATGCAACTAGTAAATAAAACTTTTTCACACAACTAGGACATACAACTAGTACATACAGCTAGTACATACAACAGTACATAGCTAGTACACACAACTAGTATATACATACAACTAGTACATACAACTGTTACAAACAACCACTACATAAAACTAGTACCTACAACTCGTAAATATAGAGAACAATAAAAATTTTCTACAAAAATAGTGAAGATGTAGGGATGGCACAAAAAGTATAGAAACAAGAAACGGATGTTACACAGTGAAGCATTAGCTGTGCATATGAATCATACAACCAAGGGTGTTGCAACATATCCCTACAACTGGCAACATTTTGCATGGTGTGCTTTCCACTAGAAAATGCATGGTGTCTACCTTATTCTTCCCATGTGCATTGATATATGCCATCATACAGGAAGCCTTTGTCATTCTGTTGGTGAAGGCTATGGTCGGGAAGATGTGTCCAGCTTTCAGTTATACATCATTCGTATATAGCATGTCAGAACAATTAAGATTATTTCAGGACGTATATATACATTGGTATATGCCACCATACAGGAAGCCTTAAAATGTGTCATTCTATATGCAAACAAATGTTTTATTCATTTGAGCCATTTAAATTTTATTTATACAGGGAAGTGGGACATAGAGGAAACATTATTACACATAATACTTTGTGCAGACCTTCTTCAGCTGATAAAAGACTGGTAGGTTCTATACGTATTTGCAGCCTTTACACTAATTTCACTGCATCACGGTAATTGTGAGGAGAATACATGTTAGGGGGACGCAGCTTCATCTGCCCCAGTTCCTATGCCAATGTTGCCAGATGTAGGGATATGTTGCAACACCCTTGGTTGTATGATTCATATGCACAGCTAATGCTTCACTGTGTAACATCCCTTTCTTGTTCCTATACTTTTTGTGCCATCCCTACATCTTCACTATTTTTGTAGAACATTTTTATTGTTCTCTAGTTTCTGTACTTTTTATGGAGCACAAGCTGATATATAATTTAGGGTTAACCTCCAGGTATACCCTATAATTAATTCTTCATTAATTTACATCTAAATATTTAAATATAATAAACTTTGTGGCTTCCAAATGATTCAGATTAACAAAACAAAAGTAATTTAAGTGCAGTTGAATGTCATCTGTATATAGTCAATGCAGTTAGTAAAGGATAGTGAAAGGTGTACCATGTTCATGGTGTAATTATAAGATGTACTTGGCGTCAAATGTTTGACTCTTAATTAAAGGAATTTTTCTTCATTTCACGAAACTTCATTTATAGTAGGAGAATTCTGCAAGGAAAAGAGTGAAAAGTGTCTATCAACATTTGGTTGTGAACCAACATATGATAATGGCAATTATAATAGAAAATATAATGAGTCCTTACCCTTTCAATTGGAGTCTATGGGCACTTGAGAACTTGCAAATTGTGTAAAATGCATGTAAACTTTATTGTAGAAAATGTATAAAATTAATATTATAAGCAATAATAGATCAAAGGCTCAAGTAGGCAGAGCATTCACTGTATATAGGCAAATTTACCATCTCTTTATCCCAGCAAAGGAGAAAGCAATGCACCAACGTCACTGTGTACACTATACTTCAGCCACCCATTTACAACTCCAGCCACAGAGTTAACCACCTCAGCCACAGCCCTGTAAACATGCACGATACATTAACCCTGTGTGTGTCTCAAGTCGCTGCCTTCACCACAGATGAGACTACCTCAAAATGCTGTGGAAAATGCACAGTGTACATTGACTTTGCACTGCTGTCAACTGGCAAAGTATGGTCCAAGTGGTAAGGACTATATAGTAGCCAGCTATCAGAACTGGTGTCAAACACATAAATGTTAGTCTGCAGTAAATGAGCCAAAGTGAGGATTTCTACATCTGTACCCCATGCTCCATCCCTGTCCATGTGTGTGTCCTGTATGTACTCAGCAATACTGTTCTGAGTTACATGTGCTCCTAGCAAAAGGGTTGCAATCTTTTGCATATGTTTGATGATTGCATTTCTAACTGCAAGATGGCCTTCTTGTGACCCTGTGATGATCATTGAGAATGAACGGAAAAGACAATTGCCATCTGGAAGCATCCATCTCACTGTCTGGAAGTTGGCCGTTTCAGAGGGCAGCCTGGTGTGCCATGCCCAAATCGACAAGGTCGTTGGTACTGGACACCTACCCTACTGCATGCTTTATTTTGCCACTTCGAATCAACTGGATGGAACCTAAATGAGCATCGTTCCAATTGACTCCAACCTCTGTTGTTGCTGTCAGTTTCCATACATGGCTTCTCTGCAAGTTGCCTTTTAATTTGCTTTATCTGACAAAGTGGTCTCTTTCGAGCATTTTTGGAGCTTGCAGTTGTACCTTTCAGACTCTTCTTTTGCTTTTTAGGGTCAGGTGGGATTGTGCAAGTACCACTGAGCTTTCTCTTTCTAATGCTACTTTGTTCAGGTGGCAAAGCATAGACCATCAAGTCTGGTCTATGCAATTGTCGTAACCTGTTAATTTCCAGCAGACACTTTGAGCTAACGATAATTGACTTTCTATCAAAGGCAACCAGGTGCACCCCATCAAGTGATCTTACTCGTGACAGTGCAACATAGGCCATACCTGAACGGAAGACCTGGTCAGAAAGATCCATCATGGCACAGTCAAGAGAAAGACCTTTACACTTGTGGATTGTTACAGCATAAGCCAATATCAGTGGAAACTGTTCCCTGTAAACATAGACTCTTCTCATTACAAGAAATCTGCTCTTGACTTTTTCTACTTCATACTCTGTGCTCATGTGGTCAAACTTCACTGTCACTTTGTGTGCACCAATGGCCACAACTGTGCCAAGTGCGCCATTAACCAACCCCAAGCTTGTATTAGTATTCCTACGCAACATGACTCTTGCCCCAACAGCAATATGAAGCACAGCCTCTAAACCAGCAGTTAGGTTGCAGTCTTTGTTTAGTCTCTTCAGCTCTTCTGCTTCTTTTTTGCTCCATTTGTGCATGCCTTTAGTTTCATCTACTTCATCAGTGCAGCAAATTTCAACAGTCTTGCACTCTAACTTGCTGAGCATTTCATTGTTGAACTCTTTGCATGCCTTTCGTGTAGGAAATAGGCATACAGGCGACTTCCCAGAGTGCATCAGTTCCTCAAATTTATCAGCTATTGGACTATGGATAACTCTCTCTTCCAGAGTTTTAACACATTCTTCAGACACACAACCACGTCGGATTTCATCCAGAATTCCACAGAATTGTGTGTCCTTTCTCTGACGCTCGTTGATTGTCAGCTCATCATATTCTACAGTTTTCTTCCAGATGTTTACTGAAGTCATGCAACCTAGCTTTGATAAAACTGCTTTGTTGTTCAGTTTGTCAAACACAGGTGCACCATTGACTGGGGGCAGCTGCAGAAGATCACCCACAAAGAGAATATTGATCGACCCAAACCAATTGTCAGTCCCAAACACTTTTTCCAGGTGCAAATGAAGATAGGCCAGGTTGAGACTAGATAGCATAGACATTTCATCAATTATGAAAAGTTTCACATCTCAAAGTGTCGTTCTCATGATCTTCAATGAGTCTCGTGGCAGTCCCCAATAGGCAGTTTCTTTTCCCTCATGCTCAATGGGTAACTGAAACAAACGATACACAGTAACGCCACCAACATTAAAGGCTGCAAGCCCTGTTGGTGCAGCCACTGCACAGAGAAGTGTCTCGTACTTGTCTTTCCATATTGTAGCCACCTGAGCTCTGATGGCTTCAATAAGGAAAGATTTTCCAGTCCCTCCAACTCCGTTAACAAACATTTGCAGTGGTTGCAATTGTGAGCATTTATACACTCCAGACTCATGTTTTTGTTGGTGTAGAAGGTGTTCAGATATGCGTTTAAAGACACGTGACTGGTCTGCATTCAATTTGTCAATCCGCTCTTCAAGGCTGATTTCATCAGTACAATTTACTTGCAGCTCCTGCACATCATTCATAGCTGCTGTTGCTTCCCCAACAATTTGGGGTCCTTTGTCCATGTCCTCTTTGTCAACAGAGAAAGTTGCCTCTTCTTGTCTAGCTTCATTATTCTCCTTCACTTTAGCATTTGCTTTCAGCATTTGTTGCAATCTGTCATGGTGGCTGTACATGTCAGGGTTGGCCTCTACTAAATGAGCAAAGGCCTTTTCAGCAGATTCATTCTCTGCAAGTAGATTACCTTCACTTCTGAAAGGCACAAACAACAGTAGCATGGAGTAAAAGTACTCTCCCTTCTGATCCTCTTTGTTAGGATCAAAGAGCCTGTGATTTGGAAGACAGGGCTTGGTAAGCCTGTGATACTTGCGCTGCCCTGATTTGTCATCTTTACACTTCGCATAGTATTTAACAAAATCATAAAGGCAAACCTCCTCCATTTTTCTGGCCTTTGTGGGTAATATGTGTCAATGACACTGTCTTCAAAGATTTCAGTTGAATTTGGATCTTTCTTTCCAAGCTCTTGCAGCTTACTGTGATCCTTCAGTCTGCGTTTCTTTTTGTGTGGAAAGGTGGTGTCAATCGACTGAACTGTGTCAGGCTTTTCACACAAGTGATCGCCAATCAACAGATCGCTTGCTTCATAGAGTCCACACTCTCGAGAACGCAAGCTTCTGATACCAAAGCTCCAAAGTCGACTGTACACACTTTTGTTGGAGCCAATTTCCTGCCACAGATCCTGCATGTTACTTCTTTCTGCCTTTGTGACATATCCTGTCACATAGTGAGCAAGGGCTAGTGATGACTCGGCAATAAACTGTACATCCATGTTTGTTTCCACAGCAAAAGCAACAGAGGATTGTAATCATTCACTTTCGTCTCCCGTTCTGCCTGTGGAAGGTGGTATATCTTTTTTCTTGATTTGAGGCAATCTTCCACACTGTTCAAGGAGCCAGTGTCACTGACTTCCCATGGAAATCCAAACTTGCATCTAGTCACAAATGCTCCATTGTACCTTGCCTTTCGCTTGCAGTAGTTGCTGCATTGTGCATCTGGTACCTAGTGAGCAACCTGTGCAACTCTGGATTTGTCCTTTCTTCAGGGATTTGACAAGTGATTCTCTTCTGAATCCAATCTAGCACTCGCTTTGGCTGATCCTTGCCAATCACTGGTGCATTTTGTAAACCGAGGACGACATGATAATGAGGTGCACCCCGTGTCTGATATTCCTTTTTGAAGAAATAGTGCTCTACCTTGCCAAGAACCTGTCCTTTTAGAATCACAGTATTGAACAAGGCATGGAACTTTTGAAAAAACTTCCTAGACAATGATATGGGATCTTCACAGCACAGTTTCCAAACTGGATAGCTGTCAGATACCTGATTAATTTTTTAGGTAACTTCCAATCTCTGGAGACTCATATTCAGCACAACTGAATGTGAGAAACAGGGTAGGAGTACCCCATTCACGAAGCATGCAATGCAGTTCACTGGACCTCAAGAACCAGTACTGCTTAGTGGATTGTAATATTGTGGACACGTTTGCTTCCACCGATTCATCAGCATGTGATACCTTGTCTAGGAACAACTGCACAGACATTCTTTGGTGTACTGTCCTTTTCATCAATTTGTAAACCCCTGCAGAGAGCTCCCGTAATTCTTTCTGACAAATGAGAAAGAATACATACTGGGGATCTTTTCGAAAACGAGAGTCCTTGTTTAGTAGCCGAGATTTGGCATACTCACTGAAGGAGATTTTTAATTTACGTTGGTGAAACTCACCAAACCTACCACTTGGGAACAGATGAGGAAAGCACATAACATCCAGGAATTTTTGGCGATTGTCAAATGCATCCTCCTTTACACTAAGCAGTTTGTACTGTTCAATATCAGAAACTGTAGACTGCTTCACATTCCAACTACGAATGGTGTATGACTGAAAGCTGGACACATCTTCCTTACTAGCCTTTACTAACATGGTACTGGTTGCACTGTCTGCAGTTTCAATGACTTGTTGTGCAACCTCATTAATGCTTGTGTCAGCAACTTCTTTGTAAAGCCAGTTTATTTCTCTTAGTTTTTGAATGGCAATCTTGACTGCACTCACATCAACTATGCTGTGCCAAATGACCTTCTTCTCTGAAGGTATTCCATTGGCCATGATGTACAATTCAGGGTCAGGCAATGGCACATGTGGATCTTGGTCAGATTTCTGAGAGAGTGAATTGCTCTCTTGGTTGACAGACTTCACATTTCCTAATGTTTCCAAAGTTTTTTTCAAAGGTAGGGGAAGAAAGAACATGGTTCCCTTACAAGCTTTTAGTGAATTGTAAATAGGCACTTTGGCTGTGTATGTGTCTAACCTTACAATTGTCTGAAATGCTTTCGCTCGTTGAATCAGCTGTCTACTCAAAACATCCAATTTAGCTAGTTCTGCAGGCATAGGCTCAGTTATCAAACCATTCAGAATACAGCGCGAAGGTACCTTGTTGTCATTCAGAATTGGTCGGCAGTATTGGCACACATACAGAGAATCAATTCCAGTTTCATTGTTCTGCTCAAGTATGTACTTCTTTAATTGCTGCCAGACCTTTGTCACAAACTTTAAGGTACTCTTCTTCATGCTTGTGACATTCTTTCGTTGGTGCAAATGCTCACAACAGCAACATGCATACTCTGGGTCATCACCAACCTCCTTCTCTAGTTTAGTAATCAGAGTGGCATGCTTTACTTGAAGCAAGGGTTCCAGACTAGGAAGACCTGCTGCCAAGTTCTCTTGAGATGATTCAAACTCACTCTGACATAGTTCCACACAGTGACTGATGCCAGCAGCATCCATTAGTAGATCAAAATCTACTAAATCGAGTGCCACATCAATGGCATTAATTTGGCGATGGTGGTTTCTTGCAGAATATAGCAAGACTAGGAACCTTCGCATTCGTGGGTAGTGAGTGGAAGCAGCACTGAGGGTTCTAAGCAGACTACTGCACATTCCAATGGCACAGGGAAATGGGTGGCCTAGCAGCTCATGGAACTACTCTTGCTCATCCAGTTGACTGGTAAATTTAGCTACAAAGCACCGATCTGTATAGTGTCCATGCTGACATCCCATCGTCGATGGACTCAAGTCCATTTCTAAGCTCTTGCATGAATTTTTTGAAAAGTTCCTTTGCGGCAACAATGGAACTAATCTCTTCATCTGTTGGCAGTTTGCACTCTTCTGTGCACTTCCACTTTTTGGGACGCATTGTATTTTTGTCTCTGTCACCCACTTCCTCAGCAGTGCAGCATCGTCCACACTAATCCACTGGTATGGCATTGTTTTGCTTCATTGGCATGTAAGCGGTATCATAAAAGAATGGCTCTGACGAGGCAGTGTACCACCTTTCTCCCAAATTCAATGACAGTTCAAAAGAATTTTCCACTCGAACACACTTCAGCAACTGTCCCACTCTCTCTCTGTGCTTCTTGATTACCCTGTCAAGAAGTCTTTGTGCAGTGATTCTGCAAACAGTTTTTGTCAAGACACCTTTTGACAATTTCCTTGCAATATTTTCATGACTTTGCTTAAAGTCTTTCCTTAATTCCAGTCTCAAGGAAGGCTTTGAAAATAGCTTTTTCTACAAATCTGCTACATACTGCTGCCTAGCATATGCTTTTGGTTCATTCAAAGCATATTTATCTCTACGATAAATATTCACATGCTCCTTTTTCTGTTCATAAATTGATTTTGATGCAGCTATTTTCATCCATCGTCTTTTAACATAATTTGCTCTTGAGACAGCTTTTCTCACACCTGAGTTGCATTTGTACCTTTTTCTATCTGCAGCTTTCTTTGCTTCTGGATTGACAGTGTAACGTGCTTTAGCCGCAGCCTTCCTAACTTCAGAGTTAGCCAAGTAGTTGGCTTTAAAAGCAGACTTCCTCGCTTCTGGATCAGCAAAGTGTCTTGCTTTAGCTGCAGCTTTCTTTGCTTCTGGATTGACAGCGTAATGTGCTTTAGCCGAAGCCTTCCTAGCTTCAGAATTAGTAGAGTAGTTTACATTAAAAGCAGATTTCCTCGCTTCTGGATCAGCAAGGTGTCTTGCTTTAGCTGCAGCTTTCTTTGCTTCTGGATTGACAGCGTAATGTGCTTTAGATGAAGCCTTCCTAGCTTCAGAATTAGTAGAGTAGTTTATATTAAAAGCAGATTTCCTCGCTTCTGGATCAGCAAAGTGTCTTGCTTTAGCTGCAGCTTTCTTTGCTTCTGGAGTGACAGTGTAATGTGCTTTAGATGAAGCCTTTCTAGCTTCAGAATTAGCAGAGGAGTTTACTTTAAAAGCAGATTTCCTGGCCTCAATGTTAATTTCATAGCTTTCTTTGGATCCCTGTCATTTTGGTTCAGGACTCTCTGCATAATCAAGCCTTCGCTTCTCTAATATTTCTTCTCTTTGCAACACATACTTTTGTTTCTTGGCCTGTTTCTTAAGCCATTCCTTTGAAGGACCTGGATTTGATTCTATATCTCCTCCAAGCAGCAGCAACAAAGTAAGTGCTCTGGCTAAGGAGCAATTATGTTTACAATAGCATCTTCTGCATAGTAGCAGCCACAGTGTGTATCTGAACCAGTACTATTTCTGACAAATGAATGTATGCTTGCCAGCATCAACAGTACTTAAAATAAATGCAAAATTCCTCATTGCTATGCTATTATAGTACTGAAGTATAGTATTTTCAGTATAATGACTGCGACATGTCCCTTTTGCAGCTGTAACAGTGATCCTTATAAAATCATTTGGAGCTGCAACAAACTGTGGTACTTCCCTGAGAATCCCACTTTCCCAACTGCCACAGTTATGGGACTTATGGCCCCAGCAACAGAAGGAATTACCCCAGTCACAGGACCAATAGTCCCAGTCACAGGACCAATAGTCCCAGCCACAGAACCAAATACCCCAACCACAGGACCAAATGCCCCAGCCACAGGGCCAACACAAATTCATTAATTCATCAGTGCAATTAACACTACATATGGTACAAGGTAGACACAGATTCTGCATATATAAAAGTTCAATAGCAGGAACAACTGTTTCCTGTTCCTCGCCCTGTACAGCAGGTGGAGTTCTGCAGAAAATAAGTAAAGAGTCTGACATTGGTTGAAACAGGAGAGTAGCTGACAAATATGCCAGAAACCACACGACACAGCCACATTTCACATAACATTGTAGTTCAGTTGTAGCTCAGTGGCAGAGCAACTGGTGGTCATAACCAGCTGTCCTGGGTTCAATTCCCAGCAATTGCTTCTTTCGTGTTTTTCCCTCTTTATGATGTTTCATTGATTATTACTTGTGGTTTGATTATCACATCGATTATTCATAGATTTACCCAGCTCTCCTGTGGTTGATGGTGGCCAGCGACCCTTTGGTTAAGATGGCCCCTCCCACTGGAAATGGGCTGGGTCTTGATTATCAGCTTGTCTGATGAAGTGAATCACCACTAATTAAGAATGTACACTGATTATTTGTTGTAGTTAGTTTAAGAGGGAGAACATGGGAGAGGCATTGCTGTGGCAGTTGTAGCTCAGTGGCAGAGCAACTGGTGGTCATAACCAGCTGTCCTGGGTTCAATTCCCAGCAATTGCTTCTTTCGTGTTTTTCCCTCTTTATGATGTTTCATTGATTATAACTTGTGGTTTGATTATCACATTGATTATTCATTGTATATTGTATAACTTATCTGATCTTGGCTCCAAATCCATGTGGTTGGTGCATTTCCTTCTTGCTGTTCCTTTCCCAAATTTCTTGTTCTAAATTTTGTAAATAAGTTGTATGCTTAACTGAAAGATAATGCAATGGATTTCATAGTAGCATTAACAACAGTAATTCATATGAATTTGTAGCGCTCATTTTGCAAAAGGTATTAGGGATGCGGAGTAACATTATTCATTTGGATGCACTCTATAATTGTATTCATAGACATTTATCTCTTAAGTAATGCAATACGTGATATAAGGGTGCAATAATTGGTAATTGCTACAGTGATTGTTGATCAATTCTCCATCCCTTGAGTCACAGAGATTAGTTGCTATAACTTAAGACAACTGAAAGTAAAATTATTTTCAACGCAACTCTCTATCTCACAATTATGTGAAAGAGTCAAGAAAACGATTAGGCCAAAACGTACGAAAGAAAGTTTTTATGAAGTGGAAGTTGTCGAGCATAACATTATGACAGGACAAGTGAAGGTCCATTACCGTGGTTATAATCATACGGTTACGATGAATGGAGGTAGCTATCCAGAGGACTTAGACATACAAGTTCTTGAACGTTTTGAATACAAAGGTCTTTATCAGCAAAAGGATGAGGTGGGAATGATACAGCCAGGTTTATATATAGGAGGTGTGATGGGGAATGACCGTTAATATTTTAATAAAAGTTCGCCCAATAATTAAATGAAGATTTTAAGTTAAACTGAATTAAATGTGGTCAAATGATAGGATAAAAATTCAACATAGGAGTGCATGTAGTAGTAACTTACTGATACGAGCGTCAATGACGCTGGAGCGCTTAAAAGCACTGTTGAAGTTAAAAGCCCGAAGACTGTCAGAACATTTAAAGCAATCGCCATTTTTACGAATAGGTTGCTAATGGAGTTACATTCACTAATCAGAGAGTACGGTAGTACTCTCTATGTAGGGATGGTACTGGTTGTTTCGTTTTCCCCATACATTGGTATAGGAGCGAAATTCCGAATTAGGCTGAAAATCGCCGAAACGAGACTATGTAGAGTTAAATATAGAACAGCCATGCTATAAATTGGCCTTGAAGGCAAGCGACCGTGTATCGTTGGCAAATGAACCAACTTTGAAATCTCCCATTTTCGTTTTCTTCTTCTTCATCTTCTTCTTCATCTTCTTCTTCATCTTCTTCTTCATCTTCTTCGCCCGCTGTAACTAAAAAACGAAATAAGCCTTCGGACTACTTCTTAAGCGAAAATACTCTAAATTTTCCGAGCTGTATTCTTTTGTAGAAGCGAGAGCGAAAACGCTATTATTGAGTATGACAGTTTTCATGGCCCAAGAGTCAAGACCTCAATAAAGTCGCCATTTTAATGACGTCATATTCAGTCGAACATTGCGAAACCAAAGTGGTTTAAAATACACAAATTCCTAGCTTATGCTCCATAAAAAGTACAGAAACTAGAGAACAATAAAAATTTTCTACAAAAATAGTAAAGATGTAGGGATGGCACAAAAAGCAGAGAAACAAGAAAGGGATGTTACACAGTGAAGCATTAGCTATATATGCATGAATCCTACAAGCAAGGGTGTTGTATGATTCATGCATATATAGCTAATACATTGGTATAGGAGCGAAATTCCGAATTAGGCTGAAAATCGCCGAAACGAGACTATGTAGAGTTAAATATAGAACAGCCATGCTATAAATTGGCCTTGAAGGCAAGCGACCGTGTATCGTTGGCAAATGAACCAACTTTGAAATCTCCCATTTTCGTTTTCTTCTTCTTCATCTTCTTCTTCATCTTCTTCTTCATCTTCTTCTTCATCTTCTTCGCCCGCTGTAACTAAAAAACGAAATAAGCCTTCGGACTACTTCTTAAGCGAAAATACTCTAAATTTTCCGAGCTGTATTCTTTTGTAGAAGCGAGAGCGAAAACGCTATTATTGAGTATGACAGTTTTCATGGCCCAAGAGTCAAGACCTCAATAAAGTCGCCATTTTAATGACGTCATATTCAGTCGAACATTGCGAAACCAAAGTGGTTTAAAATACACAAATTCCTAGCTTATGCTCCATAAAAAGTACAGAAACTAGAGAACAATAAAAATTTTCTACAAAAATAGTAAAGATGTAGGGATGGCACAAAAAGCAGAGAAACAAGAAAGGGATGTTACACAGTGAAGCATTAGCTATATATGCATGAATCCTACAAGCAAGGGTGTTGTATGATTCATGCATATATAGCTAATACATTGGTATAGGAGCGAAATTCCGAATTAGGCTGAAAATCGCCGAAACGAGACTATGTAGAGTTAAATATAGAACAGCCATGCTATAAATTGGCCTTGAAGGCAAGCGACCGTGTATCGTTGGCAAATGAACCAACTTTGAAATCTCCCATTTTCGTTTTCTTCTTCTTCATCTTCTTCTTCATTTTCTTCGCCCGCTGTAACTAAAAAATGAAATAAGCCTTCGGACTACTTCTTAAGCGAAAATACTCTAAATTTTCCGAGCTGTATTCTTTTGTAGAAGCGAGAGCGATAACGCTATTATTGAGTATGACAGTTTTCATGGCCCAAGAGTCAAGACCTCAATAAAGTCGCCATTTTAATGACGTCATATTCAGTCGAACATTGCAAAACCAACGTGGTTTAAAATACACGAATTCCTAGCTTATGCTCCATAAAAAGTACAGAAACTAGAGAACAATAAAAATTTTCTACAAAAATAGTAAAGATGTAGGGATGGCACAAAAAGCAGAGAAACAAGAAAGGGATGTTACACAGTGAAGCATTAGCTATATATGCATGAATCCTACAAGCAAGGGTGTTGTATGATTCATGCATATATAGCTAATGCTTCACTGTATAACATCCCTTTCTTGTTTCTCTGCTTTTTGTGCCATCCCTACATCTTTACTATTTTTGTAGAAAATTTTTATTGTTCTCTTTTATATAATAAAATGGCGAATTCATTGATGCAATGACTCTGGTGCCAAGAATCGTCATGCTTAATAATGTTATCACCCTCGCTCCTACGAAAGAATATAGCGAACCTTCTATATATGGCTTCAGGGACATAAAAACAGATCATTAATTAAGTCGATTTATCTCAACACAACTCTGTCATTCCAAGCATATGACCAATCCATCTTAGGACTTAGATGGTCATATGAAAGTAAAAAGAGAGTTGCATACAGAGAATCATATGGTCACCTAAGTATTATTAATTATTATTATTCATTAACAGTTTAATGAGAATAATATATAGCCGAAAGTCATTCACAACTAGACTAACGTTCCAAACATATATACAGCCAACATTAAGTATAATCATTATTAAGCTACGTAACGTAACACACAGAACATTTAGCCGATAATTTCATTTTGAAAGTCAAACATTGGCCCGAAGATCTTGCCGAACCGAGTCAGGCGCAATTACTAGCTAGATACTTACATAACATATAGACAAACAAAGTACAACTAACTACTGGATTTCTTCTTCCTTGCGCCATTCGTGCTAATTTCTATCCAATCTAATATTTCTTGAAGTTGACGAAATCGTTTCTCAACTTGGTTGCTATGGATATTACGTCATTAAAATGGCGAATATATTGAAGCCTTGACTCTTGGGCCACAAAAACCGTCATGCTCAATAATAACGTAATCGCTCTCGCTTCTACAAAAGAATACAGCGCAGAAAATTAGGAGTATTTTTGCTAAAGAATTAGCCCAAAAACCTATTTCCTTTTGTAGTTACAGCGAGCGAAGAAGATGAAGAAGATGAAAAAGAAGAAAACGAAAGTGGGATATTTCAAAGTTTGTTTATTTGCCAGCGGAACACGGTCGTTATCCTTAAAGGCCAGTTTATAGCATGGATAGTCTAGTGTTAACTTTACATAGCCTTTTTTCGACGATTTTCTGCCTAATTCGGATTTTCGCTCCTTTACACATGTATAGGGAAAACGAAACGACCCGTACCATCCCTACATAGAGAGTACTACCGTACTCTCTGATAACTAGTCCTAGTAAATGCAACAAGTTCATATATAAAACAACTGCATGCAACTAGTGCATTAAACTAGTATTCTATAAAAACAAATAGTCCCTCCCTAGTACCTACTATAACTAGTACTAGAACCTACAACTAGTTCACACAGTTGTACATATAAGTAGTACATATAAGAGGTGCTTATAACAAGTGATTAAAACTAGTACTTACCACTAGTACATACAACTAGTACATATAACTAGTAGATACATACATAACTAGTACAGATAACTAGTCGATATATACAACAAGCACATATAACTAGTATATACAACTAGAATGTACAACTAGTACGTAGAAATAGTACATACAACTAATACATATCACTAGTACCTATATCTAGTGATTACAACTAGTACATGCAACTAGTACATATAACTAGTACATGAAACTAGTACATATTACTTGTACATACTACCAGTACATTCAACCAGTACATACAACTAGTACATAAAACTAGTACATATAACCAGTTTACACACTAGTACATACAAGCAGTTCATACAACTAGTACATACAACTAGTACATACAACTAGTACATACACTAGAAAATACAAAGAGCACATTCAACTAGTACATTGAACAAGAACATACAAATAGTATATACAACTAGTATTACAACTTGTACATAGAACTAGAGCATGAAATTAGTAAATACAACTAGTACATACAACTAGTACATACAACTTGTACTAAAACTGGTCCATACAACTCGTTCATACAAGTAGTGCATACATCTAGTCCTACAACTAGTAAATAGAAGTAGAGTATAAAACTAGTACATACTACTAGTACATACAAGTTGTACTTAAGGCTAGTTCCTACAACTAGTACATACTAAAAGTTCTAAAACTAGTACTTACAACTAGTACATACAGCTGGTACATGCAACTATTATATGCAACTAGTACATACAGCTAGTACATTCACCTTGTAACGAGTACATACAAGTAGTACATAGAACTAGTACAAACAACTAGTACATTCAACTAGTACTTACAATTACTAAATATAACTAGTGCACACCACTATTGCATGCAATGACTAACTGCAACTAGTTCTACCAGGTTGTAAATACAGCTAAGACGTTCAACTAGTAGTACAACTGGAACATAGGACTAGAGTAATAAACTAGTAGACACAACTAGTTCCTACAACTAGTACATACATCTAGTACACTAGAGAGGAATAAAAATTTTCTACAAAAATAGTAAAGATGTAGGGATGGCACAAAAAGCAGAGAAACAAGAAAGGGATGTTACACAGTGAAGCATTAGCTATATATGCATGAATCATACAACACCCTTGCTTGTAGGATTCATGCATAGCTAATGCTTCACTGTGTAACATCCCTTTCTTGTTTCTCTGCTTTTTGTGCCATCCCTACATCTTTACTATATTTGTAGAAAATTTTTATTGTTCTCTAGTTTCTGTACTTTTTATGGAGCATAAGTTAGGAATTCGTGTATTTTAAACCACTTTGGTTTTGCAATCTTCGACTGATATGACGTCATTAAAATGGCGACTTTATTGAGGTCTTGACTCTGGGGCCATGAAAACTGTCATACTCAAAAATAGCGTTATCGCTCTCGCTTCTACAAAAGAATACAGCTCGGAAAATTTAGAGTATTTTCGCTTAAGAAGTAGTCCGAAGGCTTATTTTGTTTTTTAGTTACAGCGGGCGAAGAAGATGAAAAAGAAGATGAAGAAGAAGAAAACGAAAATGGGAGATTTCAGAGTTCGTTCATTTGCCAACGATACGCGGTCGCTTGCCTTCAAGGCCAATTTATAGCATGGCTGTTCTATATTTAACTCTACATAGTCTCGTTTCGGCGATTTTCAGCCTAATTTGGAATTTCGCTCCTATACCAATGTATGGGGAAAACGAAACAACCAGTACCATCCCTACATAGAGAGTACTACCGTACTCTCTGATACATCTAGTACATACATCTAGTACATACAACTAGTACACAAAACTAGTATATAAAAGTAGTAATTTAAACTGGTACTACAACTAGTACTTGTACTTATACCTAATACCTACAACTAGTACATTCAACAAGTTTGACAAGTAGCACATACAACTAGAACATAAAACCAGTATATACAACTAGTACATTCAACTAGTACATTAAACTAGTACTTCAACCAGTACATATATCTAGTATATACATATAGTACATAGAAAGAGTACATACATCTAATACATGCAAGTAGTACATACAAGTAGTCCAAGCAACTAGGACATCCAACTAGTACATCCAACTAGTATATACAATTAGTACATACAACTAGTGCATACTACCAGTAATTAGTACATGCAACTAGTTCAAACACCTAGTACATACAACTAGTAAATACAATTAGTATTTACAATTAGTATAAACAACTAGTACAAAAAACAAGTACCTACCTAGTACCTTTTAGAACTATATAGTACTAGAACCTACAACTATATAATATATACAGCTATTACATGCAGGTAGTTCACATAACTAGTAGATACAATTAGTACATATACTTAGTAAATACACATATAACAAGTTCATAAAACAGTACACACAACTACCACATACGAATAGTACATACGACTATTACATACAACTGGTAACTAGTACATATAACAAGGACATAAAACTAGTACAAACAAATAGTACATACAACTAGTACACACGACTAGTACATAGAACTAGGACATATAACTAGTACATAGAACTAGTACATCCATCTAGTAATTAGTACATACAACTAGTACATACAACTAGTGCATACAACTAGTACCTACAACTAGTACATACAACTAGTACCTACAACTAGTGCATACAATTAGTTCTTACAAATACTACAAACAATTACTACTAGCAACTAGTAACTACCTAATACCTTGTATGTCTAAAGAGCATTAGAACCTACAATTAGTATATACAGCTGGTACATGCAGCTAGTACATATAACTAGCAAATACAACTAGTATATATACCTAGTACATACATATATAACTAGTATATATAAAGAGTACATACAACTAGTACATATAACTAGTACATACAACAATTGCACACAACTAGTCATACAACAAGCACATTCAACTAGTATCAAGTCCATACTACTAATACATTCAACTAGTACATACAACTAGTACATATAAATAGTACATACAACTGGTACATACAACTAGTACATAGGACTAGTACATACAACTAGTACTTAGAACTAGTGCAAAAAATAGTATATACAACTAGTTCATACAATTAGTATATACAACTAGTACAAACAACTAGTACTTACAACTAGTACTTACAACTAGTACCTTCCTAGTAGCTAGTATAACTAGTAGTATAACTAACAACTAGTACATACAACTTTTATTCATACAACTAGTACATATTACTAATTACTAGTACATACACATATACCTAGTACATTTAAATAGTACATACAACTAGTACATACAGCTAGTACATATAACTAGTACATACAACTAGTACCTACAATTAGTGTTGAGTACATGCAACTATTACATACAACTTGAATATACAACTAGTAAATACAACTAGTACCTACCTAATACCCAGTACATCAAGTACATTCAACTAGTGCAAATAACTAGTTTTAGAAACAAAAACCTTAACGGAGAACCTTGTTATGTCTTGCCTTAATTTACTAAGGCAAGGAGTATCTGGCTTTGGCCACCCTCAGTCAATTATGTTTTCCCTTCTTTGTGTTTTTAGCCAGAAGCCTTGGCTTTGCCTCCTTCCAGCAGTGGCAGACCGGTGGACCTTGGGCCAAAGTTGATCGTCATAGTAGGAAGGAGGACCTCCATACACCAAACCACCACTGCTTTCCAGAGGTCGACAGGCAAGGACTGGGACAGGACTACTTATCGTCCAGGCCCCAATCCCTCAACAGATAGATGTCGCCTCAATATCCATACAGCTGAACAGAGAACAGTTCTCTACATGGCTCTGATCACTTCTACTGCACTTTTTGACAGCTTTGGAATTCCCCTAAGGTCTTCCAGGAGTGTATCCACAGTCCCCAAAGCACCAATTATCATCGGAACAACCTTAATTTGGTAGCCCCTAAATTGACAAAGTGCTGATCCTTGGTCAGTTCCATGTGTACTTCTGGTAGTACAACCAACCTTCTTAAAACCTCATCCTACAAACGGTTTATTCCAAGCCTCTTTTAACCAAGATCAGCCAAAAGCCAAGTTTTCCAACACGAGGACATTTTATGTTACATCATATATGACCATTTTATCGTACTCAGCCGTTCCCAAATGTTTCTAAGCCTTTCTTATAGACGTTCGCTCCAAAGGAGAGCTTTAAGAGGCTCCATCAATCCCTGCTACTGCATCGCAATTAGTTAGAAAGATGCATGCATTTCCAGCTGACTAGTGGCTTTGAGACCAGCCCATTTTCGTGCTTTCTGCCATTCTCACGGTTCCACCATTTCCGCCGTTACTCCTGCTCCCACACAACTAGTACGTACAACTAGTACATATAACTAGTACATACAGCTAGCACATATAACTAGTACATACACATACACCTATGACATTTAAATAGTATATATAACTAGTACATACAACTAGTACATATACCTAGTACACCAACATATAACTAGTTCATATAAATAGTACATATAACTAGTACTTATAACTAGAACATATAACTAGTACATCTAAGTAGTACATACTACCAGTACACACAAGTGGTAGATGCAATTAGTGTATATACAACTAGTACTTACAACTTTTACATTTACATTTACTATACATTTAATTATAATACAAAATGGCCGTCGGGAGCTGCGCTAGGTAAATCGTCATCGGACAGCCTGCCAGCAGAGATGCCGACCAGCCGGAGCGAAAATTTATACAGAATAGGAACATGGAATGTACGATCAGTGAAAAGAAAAGAGCAGGAGTTGATTGGAGAGATGAAGAGATACGATCTTGGCGTCCTTGGGGTTAGTGAGACAAAATGGAAGGGCAGCGGTGATAAAAGTGTAAACGATTGTTACGTGATTTTCTCGGGCGTGAGTGATGGTAGAGCTAGAGCGGGCGTAGCGGTGTTTCTGTCGGAGAAGATGAGTAGGCATGTCAGGAGCTGGCAGTGTGTGAGTGAAAGAATTGTGGTGATGAAGCTAACAGTCTGGATAGAACAGTTAACTTTTGTGCAAGTGTATGCCCCAACGAACGACAGTAGAAGTGAAGTGAAGGAGCATTTCTACAGTGAACTGCAGAAGGTCATTGAGAAAGTTGGAAGGAAGGAGACATTGATAGTTATGGGTGACCTAAATGCAAGAGTTGGCAGGGACTGTGAAGCTTGGGGAAGTATGATTGGTAAGCATGGTGAAGAAGTTAGAAATGAGGCTGGTGAGCAGTTGCTGAGGTTCTGTGCAGGAAATGAGATGCTTGTAGCAAATTCACTTTACCAACATAAGGAGATACATAAGTATACATGGGTATGCCCAGGGAGAGGGTTGAAGAGCATCATAGACTACTTCCTGGTGAGAAGGGACAGTCGAACGAGGGTAAAAGATGTGAAAGTGGTGAGAGGTGCAGAGATAGGAGGTTTTAGGCGAGGAAGAGGTTGTGTAGATCAGACCTTTACAATTAGGCAGCTAAGTGAGAAAGTGTTGGAGAAGAACAAGCAGATGGTAATAGCATGCATAGATTTGGAGAAGGCATATGATAAGGTCAGTAGAGATAGCTTATGGCAGGTGCTGGAAAGTTATGGAATTCAGGGAGGCCTATTGAGAGCCATTCAGTCCATATACCTAGGGAGCCAAGCATGTGTGCGTACTAGTGAGAAAGTGTCTGGGTGGTTCCCCATTACCCAAGGAGTGAGGCAGGGGTGTGTGATGTCGCCATGGCTGTTTAATGTGTTTATGGATGGAATAATGAGAGAAACAATGGAGAAGTTACAGGGTGGGGTTCAGCTAACAACTACCAACGTGCAGCTGATACGTTTTGCGGATGATATAGTGATGGTGACGGAGAAGGAGGAAGATATGCAGACAATCTTGGGTGAGATGAAGAAAGTGATGGATAAGTGGGGAATGAAGATGGACTTGGGGAAGACAAAGGTGATGATGGTGAGCAGGACAGAAGAGGATTGTAACCTGAACATAGAAGGTGAAGACATTGAAACTGTCAAGAAGCTGAAGTACCTAGGAGCAATGGTCAGTTCAGATGGGTTATGTGATGAAGAAATTGAACAGCGCGTGGGGGCAGCAGCAAAGGTGGTAGGTGCTATGAGGAAGGAGGTGCTTGAAAGAAGAGAGTTACTAAAGAAAACTAAGTTGAGGGTATTCAATGCAATGGTGGTGCCCACCCTCATCTATGGCTGCGAGACCTGGACCATGCAGAGAAGACATGAAAGCAAGTTACAGGCGTCTGAAATGATGTTTTTAAGGAGAGTGGAAGGTGTGTCAAGGCTGGACAGAATTAGAAATTAAGATGTGAGGAGATCACTTGGACAGGAAGTAGTAGTAGATATGGTGAAGGAGAAGCAAAGAAGATGGAAGGTGAAGATGGAGGAAATGAATGCAGACGATTGGTGAAGCAAGTGTATGAAGAAGAAATGACAGGAAAGAGACCTAGAGGAAGACCAAAGAAGCGGTGGACAGATAATTTTAAGTAAATGACTCATCTATAGCTAACATTTTGACTAAGGAACATGAATGCTTTAGACACGCAATGCTATAACTCTATGTATATCAGGCTACCTCCTGCATAGGAGATTTTGCCATTATTGAATGATGATGATGATGACTTACAACTTTTACACACAACTAGTACATACAACTAGTACATCTAAATAGTACATACAACTACTACATACATACAACTGGTACAAACAACTGGTTCATAAAACTAGTACATACAACTAGTACATAAAACTAGTATCTAGTACAAATAACTAGTACCTAGTATAAAAAGTACAAGAACCTACAACTAGTACATATGACTAGTATGCACACTTATTGTATATAACTAGTTCTCTAACATATAACTAGTATATATAAATAGTGCATAAACCCAGTTCACAAAACTAGTAGTTACAACAAGCTCAAATAAATAGAAACTAGTACATAGAACAAGTACATAAAACTAGTACATACAGCTAGTACATACAACTAGTACATAACTTGTACATACAACTTGTATTTATACAACAATACATACTACTAATATGTAGGGAATACACATATACCCAGTACATTTAAATAGTACAAACAACTAGTACATACAGCTAGTACATATAACCACTATCCACAACTAGTACCTACAACTAGTAGTATAACTAGTCCTAGTAAATACAACAAGTTCATAAAACTAGTGCATTCAACTAGTGTATAAAACTAGTGTCTAGTAAAAACAACTAGTCCCTACTAATACCTACTATAACTAGTACTAGAACTTACAACTAGTTCATACAGCTAGTACATATAACTAGTACATACACATATACTTAGTTTATACAAATAGATCAAAGAACTAGTACATATATACAGTTAGTCCAACAATTAGTACATATAATTACTATGTACAACTAGTACATAAGCCTAGTACACAAACATATAATCAGTACATCTAAATAGTACATACAACTAGAACATACTACTAGTATATATATACACACAATTGGTAAATACAATAAGTGTATCTGCAACTAGTACATAAAACTTTTACACACAACTAGTATATACATACAACTAGTACATACAACTGTTACAAACAACCACTACACACAACTAGTACCTACAACTAGTAAATATAACTAGTCCTAGTAAATACAACAAGTTCATAAAACAAGTGCATGCAACTAGTGTATAAAACTAGTATCTAGAAAAACAACTAGTCCCTCCCTAGTACCTACTATAACTAGTACTAGAACCTCCAACTAGTTCATACAGCTAGTACATATAAATAGTACATACTCATAAACCTAATTTATATAAATAGATCAAAGAACTAGTACATACAGTTAGTACAACAACTAGTACATATAATTACTACGTACAACTAGTACATATGCCTAGTACCCAGACATATAACTAGCACATATAAATAGTACATACAACTAGTACATACAACTAGTACATACAACTAGTAAAAACATACAACTAGTACACATACCTGGTACATTAAAGAAGTACATATAACTGGTACATAAAACTAATACATACAACTTTTACACACAACTAGTCCATACAACTAGTACATACAACTAGTAACTAGTACATACAAGTAGTACATACAGCTAATATGTACAATTAGAACATAAAACTAGAACACACAACTAGACCACACTACTAGTACATTTAACTAGTACATATAACTAGTACTTATAAATAGTATATACAACTAGAACATTCTACTAGGACATACAACTTTTAAGCACAACTAGTACATACAACTGGTACATATTACTACTACATACTACTAGTCAATAAAACTAGTAACTAGTACATACAACTAGTACATGCATAATTATTTAGTTCATGAAATTAGTACATACACCGAGTACATAAAACTAGTATCTGGTACAAGCAACTTGTACCTAGTATAAAAAGAACAAGAACCTACAACTAGTGCATAAAACTAGTATATACAACTAGTACATATGACTAGTATGCACACTTACAGCATATAACTAGTACATTAATATATTACCAGTATATTTATATAGTACATAAACCTAGTTAGCACAACTAGTAGATACAACTAGTTCATACAAATACAAACTAGTTAATATAACATTGACATAAAACTAGTATGTATATACAACTAGTACTCACAACTGGTACATAACTATTACATACAACTAGTAGATACAACTTGAACAAACAATTAGTAGAAACAACTACTACATACAACTCCTACATACAACTAGTACTTACAACTAGTAAGTATACAACTAGTTTATAAAACTAGTACATACAACTAGTTTTAAAACTAGTACATACTACTAGTACATACAACTAGTACATACATAATTATAGTAAATACTACTAGTTCATGAAATTAGTACATACACCGAGTACATAAACCTAGTATCTGGTACAAGCAACTTGTACCTAGTATAAAAAGAACAAGAACCTACAACTAGTGCATAAAACTAGTATATACAACTAGTACATATGACTAGTATGCACACTTACAGCATATAACTAGTACATTAATATATTACCAGTATATTTATATAGTACATAAACCTAGTTAGCACAACTAGTAGATACAACTAGTTCATACAAATACAAACTAGTTAATAAAACATTGACATAAAACTAGTATGTATATACAACTAGTACTCACAACTGGTACATAACTATTACATACAACTAGTAGATACAACTTGAACAAACAATTAGTAGAAACAACTACTACATACAACTACAACTCCTACATACAACTAGTACTTACAACTAGTAAGTATACAACTAGTTTATAAAACTAGTACATACAACTAGTTCTAAAACTAGTACATACTACTAGTACATACAACTAGTTCATCAAAATAGTTCATAAAACTTGTAGATGCAAAATGTACTTACAATTAGTAACTTCAAGTAGTACAAACAACTAGTACACACAACTCGTACATACAACTAGTACATGCAACTGGTACATACAACTGGTACATACATAACTCCAGTACAGACACCTTGTAAATACACCTGTAACATATAACTAGAACATACATATATAAATAGTACATATAACTAGTACATGAAACTAGTACATATTAGTAGTACATACTACCAGTACATTCAACCAGTACATACAACTAGAACATACAACTAGTACATAACTAGTACATAAAACAAGACATATAATTAGTACATATAACCAGTTTACACAATAGTACATACAACCAGTTAATACAACTTGTACATACAACTAGAACATACAACTATAAGTACAACTAGAACATAGAACTAGAGTATAGAATTAGTTCATTCAATTAGTACATACCACTTATACTAGAACTTGTTCATTCAACTAGATCATACATCTAGAACATACAACTAGTACAGACTACAACTAATACATAGAATTAGAATATACAACTAGTCCATACAACTAGTACATACAACCTGTACTTACAACTAGTACATAAAACTAATACATTCAACTAGTACATACAACTAGTACATACCACTGGTACATACAATTAGTTCCTTTAACTAGTTCATACATCTAGTACATAAAAAGTTCATACTACTAGTACATCCAACGAGGGCTTACAACTAGTAATTATTGCTAGAACACACAACTAGAACATACAACTAGTACATACACCTAGTGCATACAAGTAGTACACACAATTTGAACACACAACTTGTACTTACAACTAGAACAAACAACTAGTACTGAGAACTAGTACATGAAACTAGAACATACAAATAGTACATACAACAAGTATTACAACTAGTACATAGAACTAGAGCATGAAATTAGTAAATACAACTAATACATACAACTAGTTCTAAAAACTAGTACATACAAATGGTCCATTCAACTCGTTCATACAAGTAGTGCATACATCCTAGTCCTACAACTAATAAATAGAACTAGAGTATACAACTAGTACATACTACTAGTACATACAAGTTGTACTTAAGGCTAGTTCCTACAACTAGTACATACTAAAAGTTCTAAAACTAGTACTTACAACTAGTACATACAACTGGTACATACAACCCTTACATGCAACTAGTACATACAGCTAGTACATTCACCTTGTAACGAGTACATACAAGTAGTACATAGAACAAGTACAAACAACTAGTACATTCAACTAGTACTTACAATTACTAAATATAACAAGTGCACACCGCTATTGCATGCAATGACTACCGACAACTTTTTCTACCAGTTAGTAAATAAAACTAATACGTTCAACTAGTGGTACAACTGGAACATAGAACTAGAGTATCAAACTAGTAGACACAACTACTTCCTACAACTAGTACATACATCTAGTACATACAACTAGTACACACAACTAGTATATAAAAGTAGTAATTTAAACTGGTACTACAACTACTACATAGAACTAGTACATTGAACTAGTAAATACAAATAGCACCTTCAATTAGTACATGAAACTAGTAAATACAAATAGCACATTCAACTATTACAATCAACTAGTACATACAAATAGTACATACAACTACTACATGCAACTAGTACATTCAACTATTACATTCAACTTGTAACAAGTACATACAAGTAGTACATAGAACTAGTACAAACAACTAGTATATACAACCAGTACATACAACTAGTAATTTTAACTAGTATTACAACTACTACATAGAACTAGTACATTGAACTAGTAAATACAAATAGTACATTCAACTAGTACATTCAAGTAGTACTATAACTAGTACATAGAACTCCAGTGTACAACTTGTACATGCACAAAGTACATACGGCTTCTACTGACAACTAGTATATATGACTAGTACATACAACTAATACATTCAACTAGCACATAGTACTCTCACATACAACTAGTACATATTAGTCATACATACAACCAGTACATACATCGAGTACTATAACTAGTACATAGAACTCGTACATACAATTTCAACTTACAACTAGTACATAAAACTAGTACATACAACTCGTACATACAACAAGTACATACATCTAGTTCTAAAACTAGTATATAGAACTAGAGTATACAACTAGTACATACTACTACTACATACAAGTTGTACTTATACCTAGTACCTACAACTAGATCATAAAACAAGTACATACAACTAGTACTTTAAACTAGTACATACATCTAGTTATAAAACTAGTACATGGAACAAGTATATACAAATAGTACACCCAACTAGTACATACAACTAGTACATAGTACCCGTACATACAACTTGTACATATTAGTCGTACATACAACTAGCACTTACATCTACTACTATAACTAGTACATACAACTAGTACATACAACTTCTACTTACAAATAGTACATACAATTAGTACATACAACTGCTACACACAACTGGTACATGCATGGAGTTCTACAATTAGTACATAGAACTAGAGTATACAACTAGAACATACTAATAGTACATACAACTTGTACTTATACCTAGGACCTACAATTAGTACATACAAAACGTTCGACAACTAGTACATACAACTAGAATATAAAACCAGTATATACAACTAGTACATACAACTATTACTTTAAACTAGTACAACAACCAGTACATAGAACTGGTACATAGAACTGATACATACGTATAGTACATACAAAGAGTACATACAACTAGTACATACAACTATTACATAGAACTTGTACTTACAACTGGTTCACACAACTGGTACGTACAAGTAGTTCATAGAAGTAGTTCATACAATTTGTACATACAACGAGTACTTATAACCAGTATATTCAACTAGTACATATAACTAGTAAATACAACTCGTAAATATAACTAGCACATACAACTAGTACATACAACTAGTACATACTAATAGTACATTCACCTAGTACATGCAACTAGTACATATAACCAGTACATCTAACTAGTACATACAACTAGTTCATACAACTAGAAAAAACATTTAGTACCTACATCTAGTAAATATAACTAGCACATACAACTAGTACCTAGAACCAATACATACAACAAGTACATAAAACTAATACATTCAACTAGTTCAAACAACTGGTCCACACAACTAGTTCACACAACTAGTACGTACAACTAGTTCATAGAAGTAGTTCATACAACTTGTACATTCACCATGTACTTATAACTAGTAAATTCAACTACAACTCGTACATACAACTAGTACTTACAATTAGTAAATATAACCAGCACATACCACTAGTTCTTCCAACGAGTACCTACAACTAGTACTACCAGTTAGTTAATACAACTAGTTAATAAAACTAGTAAATACAACTGGTAAATAGAACTGGTAAATATAACTAGCACATATATCTAGTACATACAATTTGTACATACCTATAGTACATTCACCTAGTACATACGACTAGTACATACAACTAGTATATACAACTATAACATACATCAAGTACCTACATTTAGTAAATATAATTAGTACATACAACTAGTACATACAACTAGTTCCTACAACTAGTACTGCAACTAGTACATAGAAGTCGAATTTACAACTACAGGCACATAAAACTAGTTTATAGGGAAAGTACATAAAATTGGTACTACAACTACATCATAGAACTCAAGTATTCACCTAATACACAAATCTGGCACATACAACTTGTAATTACAACTTGTACATGCTACTAGTACATACAACTGGTACTACAACTAGTACATACAACTAGTTCATTAAACTGGTTTACACAACTAGTTCACATTACTAGTACGTGCAACTAGTTCATACAACTTTGTACATACAACATGTACCTACAACTAGTAAATTCAACTAGTACATACAACTAGTACATAAAACTAGAGTATCCAACTAGTAGACACAACTAGTTCCTACCACTAGTATATACGTCTAGTACATACAACTAATACAACCAACTAGTACACGCAACTGGATCATTCAAGTAGTACACACAATTAGTACAAACAACTTTTACTCACAACTCAGAACATACAACTAGTTCATAGAACAAGTACATGGAACTTGCACATTCAACTAGTAAATACAACTAGTATTTACAATTTCTAAATATGTAGCGCACACCACTAGTACAAACAAAGACTATCTACAACTAGTATATACAACCAGTTAGTACATACACCTAGTACATAGAACTAGAGCATCCAACTAGTAGACACAACTAGTTTCTACAACTAGTACATACAACTAGTACATACAACTAGTACATGAAACAAGTAGATACAAATAGTACATACAAGGAGTACATACAACAAGTAAATGCAGCAAGTACACACAATTAGTACTTTTAACAAGTACTACAACTAGTACATAGAACTAGTACATGGAACAAGTACATACATATAGTACTTACAACTAGTAAGTACAACTAGTACACAAAAGTATAACTTACAACTAGTACATTATACTAGTACTACAACTAGTACATATAACTAGTTCATAATATTTGTACATACAACTAGTTCCTACAACTAGTATATACATACAACTGGTACATACAACTGGTACATAAATAGTACATACAACTAGTACATTCAACTAGTAAATATAATTACCTAGTACTAGTTCATACAATTATAGTACATACAACTGGTATATATAATTAGCATATTGAAAGTACATGCAACTAGTATGTTCAACTAGTACATACAACAGGTACATTAAACTAGAACATACAACAGGTACATTAAACTAGACTAACAACTAGTACGTATACCTATTACTTACAACTGGTACATAGATCTAGAACATACAATTAGTACAAAGAGCTAGTACTAAAACTAGTATATAGAACTATTACATACAACTAGGTACATACAACTAGTACATTCAACTAGGACATTAAACTAGTAATTAGTACATACAACTAGTACATAGAACTGGAACATACAACTAGTATATACAATCAATATATAGAACTAGTACATACAACTAGTATATGCAACTAGTACATACAATTAGTACATACAATTAGTACTATAACTAGTACATACAACTAGTACATACAGCTAGCATATACAACTAGTACTACAACTAGTACATAGAACTAGTACATGAAAGTTGTACATACAACTAGGCCATACAACTAGTACATCCACCTAGTAATTAGTACATTCAACTAGTACATACAACTAGTACATACAACTAGGGCATATAATTAGTAATTACAACTACTACAAAAAACTACTACCAACAACTATATAGAACTTACCTAGTACCTTGTATGTCTAAATTGCAGTAGATACTACAACTAGTACATACAGCTAATATATGCAGCTAGTACATATAACTAGCAAATACAACTAGTACATATACCTAGTACATTCACATACAACTAGAATATATAAATAGTACATACAACTAGTACATACAATTAGTACATACAACTAGTACATTTAACTAGTACATACAACTAGTATATACAATTAGTACATACAACTAGTGCATACTACCAGTAATTAGTACATGCAACTAGTTCAAACCCCTAGTACACACAACTAGTAAATACAATTAGTACTTACAACTAGTATAAACAACTAGTACAAACAACAAGTACCTACCTAGTACCTTTTAGAATTATATAGTACTAGAACCTACAACTAGTACATACAGCTATTACATGCAGGTAGTTCACATAACTAGTAGATACAACTAATACATATACCTAGTAACTACACATAAAACAAGTTCATAAAACAGTACATACAACTAGTAACTACGACTAGTACATACGACTATTACATACAACTGGTAACTAGTACGTCCAACTTGGACATAAAACTAGTACAAACAAGTAGTACATACATCTAGTACACACGACTAGTACATAGAACTAGGACATACAACTAGTACATAGAACTAGTACATCCATCTAGTAATTAGTACATACAACTAGTACATACCTAGCTATTAAATTTTCCAATACTTATAGGTATATTGATGACCTTTTATGTATTAACAACAAGGATATTGAACTGTCAATTAGTGATATTTACCCCAAAGAACTTATTCTTAAAAAGACAAATAACAGCCCTTAAAAATCCCCCTTTTTAGACTTAGATAGAACCATTACTAATAATCAATTTATCACTAAAGTATATGATAAGCGAGAGGACTTTAACTTTGATATAGTAAATTTCCCCCATTTAGATAGTAATATTCCTAATACCCCAGCCTATGGTGTCTTTATTTCACAACTAATTAGGTATTCCAGAATATGTAGTGACTTCTCCAGTTTTCAGGCTAAAAGTTTGCAGTTATGCAGTAGGCTTATTAAGCAGGGTTACAAATACTTTAAGCTAAAATCAATTTTTAAAACCTTCCTATCCCGGCAGCCTCTAGTTAGAATTAAGTATAAACAAAAAGTAGCTAGTATGCTTAAGGACTGCCTTGTGTTACCCCATATTGTGTTACCCCACCTCCAAAGAAATGTTTCTACTAGAAGACCTAAGGGTAGACTTACGTAATATGTCCTACTTGCATGTGTCTATAGTTATTCTGACTCTGTTTTACCTGTACAAGCAAGATTACTAATAGATCTATAATTAATTCATAAAAGTTAATTGGACCTACATTCCTTTCATACAATTATATTTCTTCATGTGTCATAGTTAACACCTTATTTAACTTTTGGCGCCAAAATACTTTATATATGGCCCCTAGATTTAGCATAGTGAGCCAAGGATTCACAGAAGATCAAGATAAAGAAAAAGACAAAGACTCCCAGGATCACTGATGAAGGGTGGAATTCCCAGAAACGGCTGTCTGACCCAGTGGAGAAGAAGATGAAAGAAGGGAAAAGAAGAAAGAAAAGACTCCTGTATCTTCATCCAAAGCTCTCTTCAGGTTTAGTTCCTCTATAGGCTCTTTTTGCAGAATAGGCATATAGCATGAAGGAAAATGGTATCTTAGATTTTTCATACAACTAGTGCATTCAATTAGTTCTTACAAATACTACAAACAACTACTACTATCTTTGGGATGGTACATCCTTTGACTTTTGAGCGTTTAAAAACGCAGTTGGTTTTTCGATTCTTGGTCAAACGTTTCGACCCTGGGGGTCTGACTGATGGTTGAGTGGAAGAATTACCTCTATCTATATAAGATTTTTTTAACTACTACTAGAAACTAGTAACTATCTAGTACCTTGTATGTCTAAAGAGCAGTAGAACCTACAACTAGTACATACAGCTGGTACATGCACCTAGTACATATAACTGGCAAATACAACTAGTTCATATACCTAGTACATACATATATAACTAGTATAGATAAATAGTACATACAACTAGTACATACAACAATTGCACACAACAAGTCATAGAACAAGTACATACAACTAGTATCAAGTCCTTACAACTAATACATACAACTAGTACATACAACTAGTACATATAAATAGTACATACAACTGGTACATACAACTAGTAAATACAACTAGTACATACGACTAGTACATACAACTAGTCTATACAACACGTAAACACAACTAGTACATACAAGTAGCACATACAACTAGTAGATACAACTAGTACATACAACCTAGGACCTAGTATAACTAGTTATAGCACCTACAACTAGTATTTACAACTACTACAGTACAACTACTTTCTAGTGCATACGACCAGACATACAACTAGTACATACAACTAGAACCTACAACTAATATATATAACTATTACATGCAACAATGACACACAACTAGTAAATAGAACTAGTACAAAAATAGTCCATACAACTAGTACATACAATTAGTATATACAACTAGGACATACAACTGGTACATACAACTAGTACAAACTACTAGTACTAACAACCAGTATCTTCCTAGGAGCTAGTATAACTAGTACTAGAAACTACAACTCGTACAAACAACTTGTATTCATACAACTAGTACATACTGCAAATATCTAGTAAATATACATATACCTAGTACATTTAAATAGTACAAACAACTAGTACATACAGCTAGTACATATAAGTAGTACATACAACTAGTACCTACAACTAGTTTTGATTACATGCAACTAATATATACAAGTATAACATTCAACTAGTACAAACAACTAGTACTTACAACTAGTACCTTTCTAGTAGCTAGTATAACTAGTAGTAACACTTACAACTAGTACATATTACTAATTACTAGTACATACACATATACCTAGTACATTTAAATAGTACATACAACTAGTACCTACAACTAGTGGTGAGTACATGCAACTATTATATACAACTTGAATATAAAACTAGTAAATACAACTAGTACCTACCTAATACCTTGTACATTTAGTACATTTAACTAGTGCAAATAACTAGCTTTAGAAAGAAAAGCCTTAACGGAGAACCTTGTTATATCTTACCTTAGTTTACTAACGCAAGGAGTATATGGCTTTGACTACCCTCAGTCAGATATGTTTTCCCTTCTTTGTGTTTTTAGCCAGAAGCCTTGGCTTTGCCTCCTTCCAGCAGTGGCAGACCGGTGAACGGTGGGCCAAAGTTGACCGTCATAATAGGAAGGAGGACCTCCATACAACAAACCACCACTGCTTTCCAGAGGTCGACAGGCAAGGACTGGGACAGGACTACTTATCGTCCAGGCCCCAATCCCTCAACAGATAGATGTCGCCTCAATATCCATACAGCTGAACAGAGAACAGTTCTCTACATGGCTCTGATCACTTCTACTGCACTTCTTGACAGCTTTGGAATTCCCCTAAGGTCTTCCAGGAGTGTATCCACAGTCCCCAAAGCACCAATTATCATCGGAACAACCTTAATTTGGTTGCCCTTAATTGACAAAGTGCTGATCCTTGGTCAGTTCCATGTGTACTTCTGGTAGTACAACTAACCTTCTTAAAACCTCATGCTACAAACGGGTTATCTTTTAACCAGGATCAGCCCAAAGCCAAGTTTTCCAACACAAGGACATTTTATGTTACGTCATATATGACCATTTTATAGTACTCAGCCATTCCTAAATGTTTCCAAGCCTTTCTTATAGACGTTCACTCCAAAGGACAACTTTAAGAGGCTCCATCAGTCGCTGCTACTGCATAGCTATTAGTTAGAAAGATGCATGCATTTCCAGCTGACTAGTGGCTTTGAGACAAGCCCATTTTTGCACTTTCTGCCATTACCGCCGTTTCCACCATTTCCGCCGTTACCCCTGCTCCCACATAACTAGTACGTACAACTAGTACATCTAAATAGGACATACAACTAGTACATACATACAACTGGTACATACAACTGGTTCATAAAACTAGTACATACAACTAGTACATAAAACTAGTATCTAGTACAAATAACTAGTACCTAGTATAAAAAATACACGAACCTACAACTAGTACATATGACTAGTATGCACACTTATTGCATATAAATAGTTCTCTAACATATAACTAGTATATATAAATAGTGCATAAACCCTGTTCACACAACTAGTAGTTACAACAAGCTCATATAAATAGAAACTAGTACATAGAACAAGTACATAAAACTAGTACATTCAACTGGTATATACAACTAGTACAAAGCTAGTACATACAACTAATATATACATACAACTAGTACACACAACTGGTACATAACTATTACATAAAACTAGTACCTACAACTAGTAAATCTAACTAGTCATGCACTAGTTCATAAAACTAGTGCATTCAACTTGTGCATAAAACTAGTATCTAGTAAAAACAATTAGTCCCTACAAATACCTACTATAACTAGTACTAGAACTTACAACTAGTTCATACAGCTAGTACATATAACTAGTACATACACATATACCCAGTTCATAGAAATAGATCAAAAAACTAGTACATATATACAGTTAGTACAACAACTAGTACATACAATTACTACGTACAACTAGTACATATGCCTATTACACAATCATATAACTAGTACATCTAAATAGTACATACAACTAGAACACACTACTAGTACACACAATTGGTAAATACAATTAGTGTATATGCAACTAGTACATAAAACTTTTACACACAACTAGGACATACAACTAGTACATACATACAACTAGTACATAAAAAATAGTTCATAAAACTAGTACAAACAACTTGTACCTAATATAAAAGTACAAGAACCTCCAACTAGTACATACAACTAGTACATACAACTAGTACATACAACTAGTACATATGACTAGTACGCTCACCTACTGTATATAACTAGCACATAAACATATAACTAGTATATATAAATAGTACATAAACCTAGTTCACACAACTAGTAGATTGAACTATTTCATACAAATAGAAACTAGTACGTAGAACTAGTACATAAAACTAGTACATACAGCTAGTACATACAACAGTACAAAGCTAGTTCAGACAACTAGTTTAAACATACAACTAGTACATACAA
Organism: Chondrosia reniformis; assembly: GCA_947172415.1. Classification (NCBI taxonomy): domain Eukaryota; kingdom Metazoa; phylum Porifera; class Demospongiae; order Chondrillida; family Chondrillidae; genus Chondrosia; species Chondrosia reniformis. The sequence goes on along the minus strand of OX359202.1, from coordinate 3,158,930 downwards.
CTGTTACAAACAACCACAACATACAACTAGTACCTACAACTAGTAAATATAACTAGTCCTAATAAATACAACAAGTTCATAAAACGAGTGCATGCAACTAGTGTATAAAACTAATATCCAGTAAAAGCAACTAATCCCTCCCTAGTACCTACCATAACTAATACTAGAACCTACAACTAGTTCATACAGCTAGTACAAAAACTAGTACATATAATTAATACGTACAACTGGTACATATGCCTAGTACACAGACATATAACAAGTACATATAAATAGTACATAAACTAGCACATACAACTAGTAAAAACATACAACTAGTACACACACCTGGTATATTAAAGAAGTACATATAACTATTACATAAAACTAGTATATACATACAACTTTTACACACAACTAGTACATACAACTAGTACATACAACTAGTAACTAGTACATACAAGTATTACATACAGCTAATACATACAACTAGTACATAAAACTAGAACATACAACTAGTCCACACTATTAGTACATCTAACTAGTGCATGTAACTTGTAGTTATAAATAGTACATACAACTAGAACACACTACTAGTACACAGAATTGGTAAATACAATTAGTGTATATACAACTAGTACATACAACTTTTACACACAACTAGTACATAAAACTGGTACATATAACTACTACATACTACTAGTCAATAAAACTAGTAACTAGTACATACAACCAGTACATACATAATAACAGGAAAGACTACTAGTTCATAAAACTAGTACATACACCGAGTACATAAAACTAGTATCTGGTACAAACAACTAGTACCTAGTACCTAGTGCATATAACTAGTACATTAATATATAACCAGGATATTTATATAGCACATAAACCTAGTAAGCACAACTAGTATATGCAACTAGTTCATACAAATAGAAACTAGTACATAGAACAATGACATAAAACTAGTATGTACATAACCATTACATACAACTAGTAGATACAACTAGAACAAACTATTAGTAGAAACAACTACTACATACAACTCCTACATACAACTAGTACTTACAACTAGTAAATATTCAACTAGTTTATAAAACTAGTACATACAACTAGTTCTAAAACTAGTACATACTACTAGTACACACAGCTAGTTCATCGAAATAGTTTATAAAACTTGTAGATACAAAATGTACTTACAACTAGTAACTTCAAGTAGTACAAACAACTAGTACATGCAACTCGTACATACAACTAGTACCTGCAACTGGTACATACAACTGGTACATACATAACTCTAGTACATACAACTTGTACATGCACCTGTAACATATAACTAGAAAATACACACATAAATAGTACATATAAATAGTACATACAACTAATACATAACAAGTACATATTAATGCAACATGCAATTAGTACATATAACCAGTACAAACACTAGTACACAAAACCAGTACATAGAACTCGAACATAAAACAAGTACATACAACTTGAACATATAACTAGTACATATAACCGGTGCTTATAACAAGTGATTAAAACTAGTACTTACCACTAGGACATACAACTAGAACATATAATTAGTACATACATACATAACTAGTACAGATAACTAGTCCATATATACAACAAGCTCATATAATTAGTATATATAACTAGAATGTACAACTAGTGCGTACAAATAGTCCATAAAACTAATACATATCACTAGTACCTATATCTAGTGATTACAACAGGTACATGCAACTAGTACATATAACTAGTACTTATAACTAGTGATTATAACAAGTACATGCAACTAGTACATATAACTAGTACATGAAACTAGTATATATTACTAGTACATGCTACCAGTACTTTCAACCTGTACATACAACTAGAGCATACAACTAGTACATAACTAGTACATAAAACTAGACATATAATTAGTACATACAACCAGTTCATACAACTAGAACATACAACTAGTATTTTAAATAATCACTACAACTACTTCATGCAACTAGTTCATACAACTTGTACATACAACTATTACATACAGCTAGTACTACAGCTAGTACATAGAACTAGAGTATACAACTAGTCCATTCAACTAGTACATACAACCTGTACTTACAACTAGTACATAGAACTAATACATTCAACTAGTACATACAACTAGTACATACCACTGGTACATACAATTAGTCCCTTCAACTAGTTCATACAACTAGTACATACAACTAGTACATACAACTAGAACATAAAACTAGTACATTCAACTAGTACATACAACAAGAACATACAACTAGTACATACAACTAGTACATACAACTAGTATATACAACCAGTACTTTTAACTACTAATAAAACTTGTACAACATTGAACTGGTACATACATATAGTACTCACCACTTGTACAAAAAACTACAACATGCAAATAGTAATATACAAGTCGTACATACAACTGGAACATACAACTATAACTACAACCAGTACATAGAACTAGAGTATACAACTAGTACATTCAATTAGTACACACCACTTGTACTAGAACTAGTTCATTCAACTAGATCATACATCTAGTACATACAACTTGTACATACTTATAGTACATTCAGGTAGTCCTACGACTACTACATAAAACTAGAGTAGAGAGTCTAGTAGACAGAACGAGTTCCTACAACTAGTACATACGACTAGTACATACAACTAGTATATACAACTATAACATACATCAAGTACCTACATTTAGTAAATATAATTAGTACATACAACTAGTACATACAACTAGTTCCTACAACTAGTACTGCAACTAGTACATAGAACTCGAATATACAACTACAGGTACATAAAAATAGTTTATATGGAAAGTACATACAACTAGTACATACAATTGGTACTGCAACTAGAACATACAACTGGTACTACAACTAGAACAAAGAACTCGAGTATTCACCTAATGCACACATCTGGTACATACAACTTGTAATTACAACTTGTACATACAACTAGTGCATACAACTGGTACTACAACTAGTACATAAAACTAGTTCACAAAACTGGTTTACACAACTAGTTCACACTACTAATAGGTGCAACTAGCTCATACAACTTTGTACATACAACATGTACTTACAACTAGTAAATTCAACTAGTACATACAACTAGTACATAAAACTAGAGTATCCAACTAGTAGACACAACTAGTTCCTACCACTAGTACATACGTCTAGTACATACAAATAGTACAACCAACTAGTACACGCAACTGGATCATACAAGTAGTACACACAATTAGTACAAACAACTTTTACTCACAACTCAGAATATACAACTAGTTCATAGAACAAGTACATGGAACTTGTACATTCAACTAGTAAATACAACTAGTATTTATAATTTCTAAATAAAACTAGCGCACACCACTAGTACAATCAATGACTAGCTACAACTAGTATATACTACCAGTTAATACATACACCTAGTACATAGAACTAGAGCATCCAACTAGTAGACACAACTAGTTCCTACAACTAGTACATACAACTGGTACAAAAACTAGAACATAGAACTCGAGTATTCACCTAATACGTACCTCTGGTACATACAACTTGTACCTCCCACTGGAAATGGGCTGGGGTTTGTTTTCAGTTTATCCTGATAAGAGAATCCACCACCAATTAAAAAATGGAAACTAATTATTTATCTGGTAGTTAGTTTAAGAGGGAGAACATGGAGGAGGCATTGTTGTGGCAGTTGTAGCTCAGTGGCAGAGCAACTGGTGGTCATAACCAGCTGTCCTGGGTTCAATTCCCAGCAATTGCTTCTGTCGTGTTTTTCCCTCCTATTGATGTTTGACTGATTATACTTCTGGTTTGATTATCACTTTGATTATTCATACAACTAGTACTTTAAACTAGTACATCCATCTAGTACCAACATGTAGTAAACATAACTAGAACATACATCTAGTACAAAGAACTATAATATACAACTAGTACACACAACCTCTACATACAACTAGTACATATAACTAATACATACACATTGAACTGGTACATACCATCACAACCCACAACTAATACATACATCTAGTATATTAAACTAGAACTTCAACTACTCAATACAACTAGTACATAGAACTAGGACATACAAATAGTACATACAACTAATACATACAACTAGTACTACAACTAGCACATACAACTCGTACATACAACTAGTACAAACAACTAGTACACAGAACTAGTTCATTCAACTAGTACTACAACTACTGCACAAAACTAGGGCATCCAAGTATATAGACAGAACTAGTTCCTACAACTAGCACATACTACTAATACATACAACTAGTACATACATCTAGTACCTACATGTAGTAGACATAACTAGCACATACAATTAGTACATAATACTAAAACATACAACTTGTATATACAACTATTATATACAACTAGTCCTCACATATAGTACATAAAACTAGTACATAGAACTAGTACATACATAGAGAAATGGTACATACCATTATAACCCACAACTAGTTCATACAACTAGTACATTAGAGTAGAACTACAACTACTACATACAACTAGGATATACAACTAGTACTTATGACTAGTACTACAATTAGTACATTAAACTAGTTCAAAAACTAGTACATAGAACTAGTACAAAGAACTAGTACATACAAGGTGAACACACAACTAGAACATACAACTAGTACATGAAACTAATATCTACAACTAGTCCACACAACAAGTACATATAACTGGTTTATACAATTAGTACATACAACTCGTGTATATACAACTTGTATATAGAACTAGTAAGGATAACTAGAACATACACATTTAAGTTGTACAAAGAAATAGAACACACAGCTGGTATATACAACTAGTACATACATCTAGAACATACAAATTGTAGATACACCTAGTACATTTAACCAGAACATAAACACATAACTAGTAAATACAACTAGTACATACAAACAGTTCATTCAACCAATACGTACAACTAGTACATACAACTAGTACATACAACTTGTACATACAACTAGTACAAATAACTAGAACATACACATAGAACTAGTACATATAAAGAGTATATATAATTAGTACAGATAAATAGTACATATAACTTGCACATACAACTAGTAAATATAAAAACTATATGCGACAAGTACATACAACCAGGACATACAACTTGTACATACAACTAGTACATATTATTAGTACATACAACTAGAATATACAACTAAAACGTACAACTAGTACATAAAACTTGTACATATAAATAGTACCTATAACTAGTTATTACCACTAGTACATACAACTCGTACATACAACTTGTACATAGAACTAGTAAGGATAACAAACATACTTATGTCTAGAACATGCAACCAGTGCATACAAATAATACATATAACTGGTTCAATATAACTAGTGTTAACAACTAATACATACAACTAGTACGTACACCAAATATATATTACTAATACATACAACTAGTACATATAACTAGAATATACACTTATAACAAGTACATAAAAAGAGTTCATAAAACTAGTTCAGATAAGTAGTACTTATAACTAGTACCTACAACTAGTACATAACTAGTATATGCAACTAGTACATACAACTAACACATTTAACTAGTTTATACAACTAGTACATACAACTTGTACATAGAACTAGTAACGATAATTAGAACATACACATTTAACTTGTACATATGAATAGTACATACAACTAGTACAAACATCTAGTACATACAAATTGTTCACACACCTAGTACATATAAGTAGAACATATACATATAAATAGAACATATAAATAGTACATTAAACTAGTTCATATAAATAGTACATATAACTACTAAATTCAACTAGTAGATACAACAAGTACATACAGCTAGTACATACAACCAGTACATACGACCAGTATATACATACAACTAGTACATACAACGAGTACATATAACTAGTACATACAACAAGTACATAAAACTTGTACATATAACTAGTACCTATAACTAGTGATTACCACTGGTACAATCAACTAGTACATGCAACTAGTACATTTAACTAGTTCATACAGCTATTACGTACAACTGGTACACACAACTTGTACATAGAACTAGTAAGGATAACTAGAACATACACATATAACTTGTACATATGAATAGTACATCCAACTTGTACATACAACGAGTACATGCAACTGGTACATACAACTAGTACCTTCAACTGGTACATACAGCCAGTACCTGCAACTGGTACATACAACTAGTACTAGAAATTGTACATACGCCTAGTATATATAACTAGAACATACATCTAGTTCATACAACTTGTACATACACTTAGAACATATAAATAGTACATATAAATAGTACTTACAACTAATGCATAACTAGTACATATAACGGGTACATAAAATTAGTACATATAACCAGTATATACACTAGTACATGCAACCAGTACATACAACTAGAACATAAAACTAGTACATACAACTAGTACATACAACTAGACCATATAACTAGTACTTATAATTAGTACCTATAACAAGTGATTAAACCTAGTACTTCCCACTGGTACCTACAACTAGTACATACAACTAGTACTTACAACAAGTGTATATAACTAGTTCATGCAACTAGTACATATTAGTAGTACATATACAGTGCAGTCCACTTAATTCGAATCCCTTTTCGACAAATTTTCGCCTATTATGAATAGAACTCCGGTTCCCTGTATAGTCCCAGGACATCAATTTCGTTGGGAATTTTCGTTTATTTCGTAGAGAATACAAAAGCATTTCAACAGAAATAAGCGAGCTGAAAGTTACTTAGGAGGCAATCGCACCTTTAACGGTTTAGAATTTTAGCTAAATCATCATTAATCATTCTCATTACCGTGTTATTCTCTAGCTTTGCAACGTTCTCGGTACCAATCACTTATTCTGGAACGAAAACTAGAGATTATCGATCTCGTGGACAACACTCCATCTGGAAAGAAGAAAAAGGACATTGCTACTGCTACTTGGCTTTGTAATTTTCTCTTTTTCATTATATTTCAAATGTATATTTGGTCTTTAGACATTACTTTGCTATTTTGTACATAATCTCCTGATATATAATTCCAAAATTCCTGTTATTTCAAATTTTTCATGATTCCCTGGAGATTCGAATTAGGTGGACTGAACTGTAGCTAGGACATACAACTAGTACAGATAACTAGTACGTGTATGCAACTAGTACGTTTAACTAATATATACAACTAGAATATACAACTTGTACGTACAACTAGTACATACAACTAGTAAATATCACTAGTACCTATAACTAGTGATTAGAATTAGTACAGGCAACTACTACATATAATTAGTACATGCAATTAGTATATATTACTAGTACATACTCCAGTACATTCAACCAGTACATACAACTAGAACATAACTAGTTCATAAAACTAGTACACACAAGTAGTAGATATAACTAGTCCATAAACCCAGTACATATATCTTGAACATATAACAAGTACATACAACTAGTACATATAACAATTACATACAACTTGTACATTCAACTAGTGGAGATAACTAGAACATACATTTAAAATTTATGCATGTAAATAGTACATACAACTAGTGCATACAACTTTTACATACAGGTAGTACATACAGCTAGTACATACAACTTGTTCATAAAACTAGTACATATAACTAGAACATACAAATATAACTAGTACTTATAAATAGTACATACAACTAGTGCATACAACTCTTACATACAACTAGTACATATAACTAGAGCATCAACATAAAACTAGTACATATTAAATATTACATATATAGCTAGTATATATAAATAGTACATATAACTAGAACATACAACTGGTACATTTGAATAGTATATACAACCAGTTCATACAACTAGTACATACAACTAGTACATAACTAGTATACATATGCAGCTAGAACATAAAACTAGTACATACAAATAGTACATACACCTACTACATACAGCTAGTCCATAGAACTAGTATATACGACTAGTACATGCAAGTTGTGTATACACCTTGTACATAGAACTAGTAAGGAAAACTAGAACATACACATACAACTTGTACATATAAATAGTACATACAACTAATACATACACCTAGGACATATAACAACTTCATACAACTAGTACATACAAGTCGCACACACAACTTGTACATAGAACTAGTAAGGATAACTAGAAGATACACATATAATTTGTACATATAGTAGTACATAAAACTAGTATAGACAACTAGTACATACAAGTCGTGCACACAACTTGTATATAGAACTAGTAATCATAGCTAGAACATACACATATAACTTGTCCATGTAAATAGTACATACAACTAAAACATACAACTAGTTCATGCTACTGGTACATAACACTATGCCATATAATTAGAACATACTCATATAACTAGTACATATAACTAGTCATTACCACTAGTATATTCAATTAGTACATATAACTAGTACCTATAACTAGTGATTACCATTTGTACATACAACTTGTACTTACACCTGTAACATATAACTAGAACTTACACATATAACTAGTATATATAAATAGTACATACAACTAATACATAACAAGTACATATAACTGCAACATACAATTAGTACATATAACCAGTACATACACTAGTACATTCAACAAGTACATACAACTAGAACATAAAACAAATATATACATACAACTTGAACATATAACTAGTGCATATAACTAGTGCTTAAACCAAGTGATTAAAACAAGTACTTACCACTTCTACATACAACTAGTACATATAACTAGTACATACAGCAAGTGCGTATAACTAGTGCATACAACTAGAATGTACAACTAGAAAGTACAACTAGTACATACAACTAGTAAATATCACTAGTACCTATAACTAGTGATTACAACTAGTACATGCAACTAAATCAATATAACTAGCACATACAACTAGTACATGCAACTAAATCAATATAACTAGCACATACAACTAGTACATTCAACTAGTACTAAGAACTAGTACATAAAAATAGTACATTGAACTTGTACATGGAACTAGTACATGAAAATAGTACATACAACAAGTACATAAAACTAGTACATAAAACTAATACATAATACTCGTACATACAACTAGTACATACATCTACTACAACAACTACATTGAACTAGAGTATACAACTAGTACATACAACTAGGACATCCAACTATTACATCCAACTAGAACATACATCTAGTACATACATCTAGTGAATATAACTAGCACATACAACTAGTACATACATCTAATACATACCACTATTACATACAACTAGTACTTTCAACTATTGGTACACCTAGTACATTCAACTAGTTCATAAAACTAGTACATACAACATGTACTTACAACTAGTAAATTCAAGTAGTATATACACTAGTACATACAACTAGTACATACCACTAGTACATACAACTAGTACTATAAATAGTACATTGAACTAGAGTATACAACCAGTCCTAACAATTAGGACATTCAACTAGTAAATACAACTAGTACTACAACTAGTACATACAACTAGTACTTTAAACTAGAACTACAACTAGTTCATACAACTAGTTCATACAACTAGTACATACAACTAGTACATACAACTACTTCATACAACTAGTAAATACAACTCGTATATACGACTACTACATACAACTAGAACTACAACTAGTACATACAACTAGTACATACAACTGCTTCAACAACTGGTACACACAACTAGTACTAGAGAACAATAAAAAATTTCTACAAAAATAGTGAAGATGTAAGGATGGCACAAAAAGCAGAGAAACAAGAAAGGGATTTTACACAGTGAAGCATTATATATATATCTCTAGCTATGTATGCATGAATCATACAACACCCTTGCTTGTAGGATTCATACAAAGCTAATATTTCACTGTGTAACATCCCTTTCCTGTTTCACTGCTTTTTGTGCCATCCCTACATCTTCACTATTTTTGTAGAAAATTTTTATTGTTCTCTAGTTTCTGTACTTTTTATGGAGCATAAGCTAGGAATTTGTTGTATTTTAAACCACTTTGGTTTCGACTAAATATGACGTCATTAAAATGGCGAATTTATTGAGGTCTTGACTCTGGGGCCATGAAAACTATGATACTCAATAATAGCGTTATCGCTCTCACTTTTACAAAAGAATACAGCTCGGAAAATTTAGGGTATTTTCACTTATGAAGTAGTCCGAAGGCTTATTTCGTTTTTTAGTTACTGCGGGCGAAGAAGATGAAGAAGAAGATGAAGAAGAAGATCAAGAAGATGAAGAAGAAGAAAACGAAAATGGGAGATTTCAAAGTTAATTCATTTGCCAACGATACACGGTCGCTTGCCTTCAAGGCCAATTTATAGCATGACTGTTCTATATTTAACTCTACATAGTCTCGTTTCGGTGATTTTTAGCCTATTTCGGAATTTCGCTCCTATACCAATGTATGGGGAAAACGAAACAACCAGTACCATCCCAACATAGAGAGTACTACCATACTCTCTGTTATACAACTACTACATACAACTAGTACATTAAACAAGTACTCCAACTAGTACATATAAGTAGTACATACAAGTAGAACAAACAATTAGTACTTACTTTAGAAAACAACAGCCTTTACGGAGAAGCTTGTTACTTCTTGCCTTAGTTTACTAAGGCAAGGAGTATCTGGCTTGGACAACCCTCAGTCAGTTATGTTTTACTTTCTTTGGGTTTTTAGCCAGAAGCCTCGGCTTTGCCTCCTTCTGGCAGTAGCAGTCAGATGCGCGTCGGGCCAAAGTTGATCGTCATAATAGGAGTACCTACATACACAAATCCACCTCTGCTTTCCAAAGGTTGACAGGCAAGGACTGGGACAGGACTACTTATCATTCAGGCCCCAATCCCTCAACAGATAGATGTCGCCTCAATATCCTTACAGCCGAGCAGAGAACAGTTCTCTGCATGGCTCTCATCACTTCTACTGCACCTTTTGACAGCTCTGGAATTCCCCTTAGGTCTTCCAGGAGCGTGTCCACTGTCCCCAAAGCACCAATTATCATCGGGACTACCTTAATTCGGTAGCCCCTAAATTGTTTCCTCATATCAGCCGCCAGCTTCTGGTACTTTTGGAACTTCTCTTGCCATCTTCCATTAATATTGGTGTCAGTAGGAAATGACATCTCAATAATGAAGATGGACTTACATAGCCGATCCTCAACCGCTAAGTCTGGCCTTCTTTCTGTCGTTTCATCATCTAAAGGGATACTAGAATCCCACAAGATTTTGACAGCCCTATTCTCATAGACTGCTTTTGCTTCTAGTTTGTACCAGGGCTCTTCCTGCTTGAATCCATATTCTTTCAACAGTCTCCACAACACTATCAGTATTGCCCGGTCATGTCTCTCTTTGTAGAGAGAAAATCCCTTGGGCTCACACATGTTTAGTATGTGTTTGACCGTTTCCATAGCCTTGCCACATTCTCTGCAGAGCAGGAGGCTAGAATTCCTCAGAATCCTATTTTGGTACCACCTAGTGTGCAGCACATCATCTTGGGCTACAAGAATTAGAGCCTCAGTTTGAGGTCTGAGTCTCCCCTCAGAAAGCCACACATAAGACTCCCTATTTGTGACTTGTCTGTGGTATGAGCCCTGGTGAGACTTTTTGGCTAGGTTACTTGTTAACCTTTTAGTCTGAGCCTCCCGGAGCTCACGTGCCACTCTCCTCCATTCTCTTACACTGTTTTGTGAGGGATCTGTCTTCAGCCACATTTCCGGTTCTAGTTCTATTCCGTAGCTTCTCAGTATCAATCTGGCTTCTTTCAAGACAGTCCTCTTCTGCTTTGAGCACCCCAGCCACTTTTGGTGTTTAACCACAACAGCTATGAGTGGATCATTGGCAGTATGGAGGTATCTTGCCAGATTCACAACAGCCCTGTCATGATCCAAAGGAAAACTACCGAGCCCTCTACCACCTTGAGAGCGAGGCAAGTTCACTCTTTCAATGGCAGAGTTATAGTGATGACACTGGTACTTTCTCATGATCTTTCTCACCATTCGGCCAGCTTTGTAAGCTCACTTTGAGTCCACTTCAAAACTGGGTAAGAGTATCTCAATAGAGAGGCACACAACATGTTAGAGGCTTCTAGACAACTAGTACTTACAACTAGTAAGTATAACTAGTACATTCAACTAGTATGTACAGCAAGTACCTACAACTAGTACTGACAGCTAGTATATACAATTAGTACTAACAACTAGTAAATATAACTAGCACATTAAACTAGTACATACAACTAGAACATATAACCAATACATACAACTAGTACATTCACCTTGTCCATTAAACTAGTTCTTCAACCAATACATATATCTAGTACATACATTTAGTACATCGAAAGAGTACATACATCTACTACATACAAGTAGTATAGACAAGTAGTACAAACAACTAGTACATCCAACTAGTACATACAACGAGTTCATAAAACTAGAATTTACATCTAGTACTTACATCTAGTAAATATAACTAGCACATACAACTAGTGCCTAGAACCAATACATGCAACTAGTACATACAACTAGTACACACAACTAGTTCAAACAGCTGCTTCATACAACTAGTACGTACAACTAGTTCATAGAAGTAGTTCATACCATTTGTGCATACAACATGTACTTATAACCCGTAAATTCAACTAGTACATATAACTAATACATACAACTCTTACATACAACTAGTACTTACAATTAGTAAATATACCTAGCACATACCACAAGTACATACAACGAGCACCTACAACTAGTCCTACCAGTTAGTTAATACAACTAGTAAATACAACTGGTAAATATAACTATAGTGCATAGCGCCATAAAGTTGCCAAAGCTAAAATTTAGGTAGGAAGTGATTTCAATGGTGAATTGTCAGTTTAGAGCAAAATTTGTAATAAATGACTGTTTTATTTCAGAGTTTAAGCATGAGGTCTCCAGATTTTTATGCGACTTTGGTTGCCATGGCAATTATTTTATTGTGCAATCCATTCTTAATGAAGAAGAAGAAGTTGCCATTTTTGCCGACTTTTGGAAATTTTAAGCTTTATCTAAGTTCAACCGAGATTGAACTTGAACGACAGAGAGAACAACCATAGATGAGAGAGACAAACAAGTAGTTCATAGAACTAGTTCATTCCTAGTACCTAGTATAACTTGTACTAGAACCTAAAACTAGTTCAAACATGTAGTACATACAACTAGTACATACAACAATTACACACTACTTATACATTCAACTAGTACAAATAACTACTACATTCGACTAGTACATACAAATTGTAGTGAGTACATACAACTACACTGGTACGTTATGGCTGTTCCTGAGGGATAGACTGCGTTATAGCGATCGTCACCTAACAATCTCTAGTTAGTAAAGAATGTTCGTTTTTTAATTGTTAGAGTAAATGCGTTATTTTGCATTAGTCCATACAGATTCTGCATTTTAAAGACTCCCTAGAACTCACCCAATTCGGAACATTTACCTTTTGTTGGCGAATAAATAATAAACAGCAAGCGAGCAAATCCACAATTGAAGGTCAAACTTCCATGTATTGCTTTGGCTTTTCTTGGCATTTCTTTGAACGATTTTAGGCAATTTCTGCTTGAGAAATAAAGTAACACTTTAGCCAAAGCTGTAAATATATGCATAAGTACGCCCAGCCAATGATCGCCGACTATTGCACTTCCGAAAGTACGTTAACTGTATTTGCGGTAGACGAAACACGATAGGTGTTAAATGACAATGAATTTATTTAACTGTATTTATGAATATCATTACAACTGTCGAAAATGTCGGCGAAGTGTTTTTGTGAAGAAAATAGTTTTATGCTTAGTCTAGAAAAACAGTTGGACAGCGCCGATGGTTTCATAGTGATCAGTAAGTGTTGCTATACAAAACTGTCGGCCTCAGTATTGATTCCTTCTTCATTATTCAAGCTATGGCCAAATTTGTGCTGGTTAATTACACTTAATAGTGACATTTTCTTTATTACCTCAAGAAAGGAAAGCTGTATTAAAATCGAGACCGACAAATTTTTAGTTTAACCTATAAGGATTCCAATGATGTTGGCTGTAGCTCTTCCAAGAACTAAGCACAAACCTTATGAGTGTTGCAAACGAGGAAAATGTTTTTCGATGCCCTTCAAAATTTAGAAGACTATTACCCTAACCATAAAGACTTTAAATATAAATTTTGAAAGGCATTAGTTATTCCTATGCTGAGAAATTAACTTGTAAAACCGTTAATGGTTTAACGCAATTTAATGTTTAACGCGGAAAAGCCATACGGCGTCTGTGTAGTACATACAACTAGTGCATACAATTAGTACACACAAAAAGTACATACAGCTAGTAAATATAACTAGTACATACTACTAGTACATACAATTAGAACCTACCTAGTACATAGTATAACTAGTACAAGAATCAACAACTGGTACATACACATAGTACATACAACTAGTTCTTACAACTAGTACATACAACTAGAAACTAGTAACTAGTACATACCTAGTACATACAATTAGTACATAGAACTAGTTCAAACAATTAGAACATAAAACAACTATATACACCTAGTACATACAACTAGTACTTAAAACTGGTTCATATAACTAGTACATAACTAGCACATACAATTAGTACATAGAACTAGTTCAAACAATTAGAATATGCAATCACTACATACACCTAGTTTTTACAATTTGTACATAAAATTAGTACATACAAATAGTAAATACAACTAGTACATACAACTACTACTAACAACTAATAACGAGTACATACAACTAGTACATTGAACTTGTGCGCACAACATGTACAAGCAACTAGTACATGCAAATTGTACATACAATTAGTAGATAAAATTAGTACATATAACTAGTACATACAAATAGTAACGAAAACATACAACCAGAACATTGAACTACTACACACAACTTGTACATAAAATAAGTAAATAATACAATCAGCTAGGACATACAATTGGTACATATAACTAGGACATATAACTACTTTATATAACAACTACATACAAGTAGATTTTAGTACATATAAATATAGAGTACCTACCTAGTACCTAGTTTAACTAGTACTAGAAACTACAACTAGTGCATACAACTAGTGCATACAATTAGTACCCACAAAGAGTACATACAGCTAGTAAATATAACTAGTACACACTACTAGTACATAAAACTAGTACATATAACTGGTACATATAACTAGTACATATAAAGAGTACATACAACTAGTTCATAAAACTAGTTCATACAACTAGTATATACAACAAGTATCTAGTACATACAAGTAGAACCTACCTAGTACATAGTATAACTTGTTCAAGAATCAACAACTGGTACATACACACAGTACATACAACTAGTACTTACAACTACTACAAACAGCTAGTTAATAAAAGTATATAGTATTTACAACTAGTACAACTAGAAACTATTATATACAACTAGCTCACAGAATGAGTACTTAATACTAGAACGTACAACTTGTATATTCAACTAGTACATAACTATTACACACATCTAGGATTAACACCTAGGACATATAAATAGTACATTAACCTATTACACATAACTAGTACATACACCTTTACCTAATATTATAAATAGTACATACAACTAGTACATACAACTAGTAAATACAACTAGTATCTACTACATACAACTAATACCTTCCTAGCACCTAGTATAACTAGTACAAGAACCTACCACTTGTATATACAACTAGCACATACAACTAGAACATACAACCAGTACATAGCTAGTACATACAACTAGTATTTACATACAACTAGTACATACATCTAGTACCTACAACTAGTAAATATAACTAGTAATAGTCCATACAACTAGTTCATACAACTAGTATTTACAATTAGTACATATAACTAGTACATTCAACTAGTACAAACAACTAGGACAAACAACTAGGATATATAACTAGAACATACACCAACTACTTATAACTAGTAAATACAAATATACCTTGTAATTATAAATAGTACATACAACTAGAACATACAACTAATAAAAACAACTAGAACATATAACTAGTATATACACCTACTACATACAACTAGTACATACACATTTACCTGGTAATTATAAATACTACATACAACTAGTACATAGAACGGATATATAAAACTAGTAGATATAACTAGAAACTAGTCCATACAACTAGTATATATATAACACTAGCACATTTGACTAGTACATAAAACTAGCATATAGATACAAAGAGTAGATACAATTAGTACTTAAATTAGTAGGTACAACTAGTTCACACTAATAGTAACTAGTACATATAACTAGTACATGTGACTATGACATACAACTAGTACATACAACAAGTACATACAACTAGTTCATAAAACTAGTATATAGATAGTACAAACAACTAGTGCATACATCTTGTACATACAACTGGTTCATATCTAGTATATAACCCTAATACATACAACTACTACATTCAACTAGTACATACAATTAGTACATACAACTACCACATACTTTAGAAACAAAAGCCTTAATGGAGAACCTTGTTACTTCTTGCCTTAGTTTACTAAGGCAAGGAGTATCTGGCTTGGACTACCCCTTTTCTTTGGGTTTTTAGCCAGAAGCCTCGGCTTTGCCTCCTTCCGGCAGCAGCAGACAGGTGCACGTCGGGCCAAAGTTGACCGTCATAATAGGAGGGAGTACCTCCATACACAAATCCACAACTACTTTCCAGAGGTCAACAGGCAAGGACTGGGACAGGACTACTCATCGTCCAGGCCCCAATCCCTCAACAGATAGATGTTGCCTCAATATCCTTACAGCCGAGCAGAGAACAGTTCTCTGCATGGCTCTCATCACTTCTACTGCACCTTTTGACAGCTTTGGAATTCCCTAAGGTCTTCCAGGAGCGTGTCCACTGTCCCCAAAGCATCAATTATCATCAGGACTACCTTAATTCGGTAGCCCCTAAATTGTTTCCTCATATCAGCCGCCAGCTTCTGGTACTTTTGGAACTTCTCTTGCCATCTTCCATTAATATTACTGTCAGTAGGAACTGACATCTCAATAATGAAGATGGACTTACATAGCCAAACCTCAACCACTAAGTCTGGCCTTCTTTCTGTCATTTCATCATCTGTAGGGATACTAGGATCCCACAAGATTTTGACAGCCCTAATCTCATAGACTGGTTTTGCTTCTAGTTTGTACCAGGGCTCTTCCTGCTTGAATCCATATTCTTTCAACCGTCTCCACAACACTATCAGTATTGCCCGGTCATGTCTCTCTTTGTAGAGAGAAAATCCCTTGGGCTCACACATGTTTAGTATGTGTTTGACCGTTTCCATAGCCTTGCCACATTCTCTGCACATCAGGAAGCTAGAATTCTTCAGAATCCTATTTTGGTACCACCTAGTGTGCAGCACATCATCTTGGGCTGCAAGAATCAGAGCCTCAGTTTGAGGTCTGAGTCTCCCCTCAGAAATCCACACAAAAGACTCCCTATTTGTGACTTGTCTGTGGTATGAGCCCTGGTGAGACTTTTTGGCTAGGTTACTTGTTAACCTTTTAGTCTGAGCCTCCCGGAGCTCACGTGCCACTCTCCTCCATTCTCTTACACTGTTTTGTGAGGGATCTGTCTTCAGCCACATTTCCGGTTTTAGTTCTATTCCGTGGCTTCTCAGTATCAATCTGGCTTCTTTCAAGACAGTCCTCTTCTGCTTTGAGCACTCCAGCCACTTTTGGTGTTTAACCACAACAGCTATGAGTGGATCATTGGCAGTATGGAGGTATCTTGCCAGATTCACAACAGCCCTGTTGTGATCCAAAGGAAAACTACAGAGCCTCTCTACCACCTTGAGAGCGAGGCAAATTCACTCTTTCAATGGCAGAGTTATAGTGATGACACTGGTACTTTCTCATGATCTTTCTCACCATTCGGTCCAGTTTTGTAAGCTCACTTTGAGTCCACTTCAAAACTGGTAAGAGTATCTCAATAGAGAGGCACACAACATGTTAGAGGCTTCTGCAGCATTCTTACCATTGAGGTGAGAGCCCCACACTTTGTGGAGTCTCCTCCTCAATTTATTGATCAAGCAAGCTTTGACCTTGCTGTCATCTACCTCAAACAGTTGTTCTAGCCCTAGGTACTTATAGGTAGTACCTTTTTCAAGGCTCCTTATGGATCCTTCACTGCGTTCAGGGTTGATTGGGCCATCCAGAACTTTCCCTTTTTGCATGTGAGCTGTTCCACACTTTCTCACTCCAAACCTCATTCCAATGGCATTTGAGGTTTTCTCCACACATTCCATGGCTTCCCTGAGTTTATCAGGCCCTCCAGCATATATCTTAAGGTCATCCATGTACAGCAAGTGTGACATGGTGTTCCTTTCCCCATTATGCCAGAGGGTATATCCCTTGGTTCTGTTAAGAACGTAGCATATGGTAGCTATGGCCAGACAAAAGAGGAGTGGCGATAGGGAGTCTCCTTAGAAGAGTCCCCTGCTATATTTAACAGGGGTGCTCCTAACCACCTTCCCTGCGGTCCTCAACTCAAGCACAGTAGCCCAGTGTTTGGAGAAGAGCTCTATAGACCTCCGGATCCAACCTGGGCACTTGATGGTTTTTAGCACCTTCATCACCCACTTGTGAGGGGCTCTGTCATATGCCTTCTCGTAATCGATCCATGCCACACTAAGTGGCTTGCCCATAATTTTGGCATCTAGACCGATTGATTGATCCAGCAGTAGACAGTCCACACTACCCCACCTCCCTTTTCTCATGGCCCTTTGGGCCATAGGCAAAAGATCATTAGTGTAGGTTTAAGTGAGTAATTCTGATGCAATGTATGCTGTGACAGCCTTGTACATTGTGTTGAGACACGCAATAGGTCGTAGTTGGCGCACTTTTCGGGTCACCCTTTTTGGGGATGAGTAGAGTGCGTCCCCTTGTAAGCCAGTCTGTGACTGACAGATCTCCGCTCACCACCCTCCGTAGTACATCTGCCAAGGCAGACTGTGCAGAGGGGAGTGCTTTCCACCAAAAAGTGTGGATGCCATCCGGCCCAGGGGCTGACCAGCTTTTTGCCTTTTTCAAGGCTTTCCTCAGTTTGGTCTCATCGATGCTATCGGGACCTTTAGAGGAGGTTCTACCGACCCTCTTTTTGGTTTCCTTTAGCCATTCTTTAACCCCTGGGTCGTCTTTGTTGACCTTACCAACAGTACCTACAATCTTTGTCCAAAAGTCTCTTACTACCTCAATTGAGGGAGCTTCATTGGAGAGGTTGGAACATTGCCATTCATCTGGAACTTCCTTTGGGTATTCCAAAGGTGGTTTTGTTCCTGAAATTTCCTGCGTTCAGCCGATCTTCGCTCTTGTAGGGTCCAGACCCTGAATTTCCCCAGTGTCTGTTCTCGAGCTCTGATCAGCACATTCAGGTTTAATGAATGGAACTCCCTCCTAAGCTTTCTTTGGAGTACTTTCTGGCGTTTGGTCATAGGATTACTATTCTGTTGACGTGCTATTTCCACATCCAACCAGGCAAGCAGTCTTCTAAACCTAAGGCCCTTGGCCTTCCTGTCACTTAAATGACCTTCCTGTCTCTTACTTCCCTTCTGATTATCTGATTTCCTTCCCTGGTTGCATGGCTGCGATTCGTAGGTTGTTTTTCCCCTCACAGCCATAGCAACAGAGTAGACTAGGCAGTTCAGGTGCCAGGCCGTCCTAGGGCCTTCCTGCCACTCTTTCTCCACCCAATCCTTGGTCTCCTCAAGCAGTGCCGTATCAACATGGTTGAACCGCACCGCCCCACAGGGTTTTCTATCAGAGAAATCTCCAGGTTTCTTTCAGAGACAGGCATCTTTTGCTTTGCCTAAAAGTTGCATCAGTTGATCATTGCCACTTGTCCTGGGACCAGGATGATCATTTGTGGGAGTTTCCACAGGGGCTGCAGGCAGCTCACCATTTTGTTCAGTCACAGCCTGAACTTGGTGAAAATCCCCCTCTCCCTTGGCTCCCACACCTTCCTCCACAGTCTCAGTTAGGGTGGCTAAACCACAAGAGTCAGGTTCCACAAGGTTTAGTCTCGAGAGACCTTGACCTCTTCGGATTCTACTAATTCTCGTAGTTAGCGCTACCTTTGTGGTTTTATTGTCTGGCATTGCAGCATTCCAAGCCTGGTACAACCGCTCGGCATACCCCTTTTCTATGGGCTTACTTTCTTGGTAGAGCTCCATGAGGATATTATCCCTCTGAAGGTTCCAGATGACCCCTTGGATCCTTCTCCTTCTAGAGGCACCTTGCGGTGCATCATTAACCAAATCTAAATCTCGGCTATTCGTTACTTGCAGTACTCCGTCTCTTATCAAGTTCCTTTTGGCTTGGAAGGCAAGGGTTCCACCGGTCTGAGGCAAATGTGGGTATTTGCTCAGCCATTCCTGCTCTAAACACTTCTCATAGCCACCTCTTTTGGGTTCAGATCGCTCATAGCAATCAATTAGTGCCCTAACCATTTCCTCGGTCCATAGGGCTGGTTGGCCCGTCATGGGGACCGAAGAAAGGCTATTACATTCAGGTACATCTACCTGTGAGGCACCAGTGGAATCACCTATTCTGGTTGACCCAGGGTTTTCTTCACCACTGGTGCACCTAGGCCACGGCCTGTCTTGAAAATTGTCATTCTCATGGCGCAACATAGCCCAGTGAAGCTGCCAGACGGGGGGTTAGCCCATGCTGACAGGAAGGCTGATTTAGCCACAGGATGTCACATGAGGGGCTAAGCACCCTTCTCAGTAGGGGGGTTGAACTGGACAATACCCATCCTCTTGTCAGCTCGGAACCACAGCCTCCAATTCCCATGACACCACATACAACTAGTAAATATAACTAGTTTTAGTACATACAACAAGTACATACAATTAGTACATACAACAAAAACATACAGTTAGTATATACAAGTAGTACATATACCTAGTACATACACATATAAATGGTACATATAAATACTACTTACAACTAGTACAATTACACACAACTGGTACATACAACTAGTTCTTACAATTTATATCTAACACATACAACTAGAACCTCCCTAGTACCTAATATAACTAGGATATGAACCTACAACTAGTACATACAACTAGTACATACAATTAGTACATAAACTAGTTTAAACAAACAAAAAAGTAGTAAATAGAACGGGTTCCTTCATAGTTCCTAGTATAACTTGTACTAGAAGCTACAACTAGTTCAAAAAACTAGTACATACAACTAGTACATACAATTAGTCACTAGTACATACAACTAATACATACAACTAGTACATATAACTACTACATTTGATTGCTTCAAATAGTGTCGAGTACATACAACTAGTATATGCAGCTAGTATATTCAACTAGGATACACAACCAATAAATAAACAGGAAACTAGTACATACAACTAGTACATGGCTACTACATAAAACTAGTATATACATACAACTAGTGCATACAACTAATAACTACAATTAGTACATACAACTACTACATCCAACTACTACATACAACCAGTTCCTACAACATAAAAATTTAACTAGTACTAGTACATACAACTATTACATACAACTAATACGTTAAAGTAGTACTAACAACTAGTACATACAACTAATGCCTACTTAGTACCTAATATAATTAGTACTAGAACCTACAACTAGTACATACAGCTAGCGCATACAAGTAAAACACGCAACTTGTACATACAACTTTTACATACAACTACTACATATAACTAGAAGATACGCATATAACTAATGTATAAAAATAGTACATACACCTAGTTCATTCAACAAGTACATACAAAACGTACATACAACTAGTACATACACCTAGTTCATTCAACAAGTACATACAAAACGTACATACAACTAGTACATACAACTAGTACAGACAACTAGACACTAGTACATACACCTAGTTCATAGAAGGAGTGTAAAATACTAGAACATACAACTTGTATATACAACTAGTACATAGCAACTATAAACAACTAGTATATACATTCAACTGGAATGTACAATTGGTACATAACTAGTACATACAACTTGTACATATTACGAGTACATAAAACTAGCCTATACAACTACTACATAAACAACAAACCAGTATATACATACAACAAGTACATTGCTAGTACTTACAATTAGTATATACATACAACTAGTACATAAAACTAGTACAAACAATTAGTACAAAGAACTACAACATCCAACTACTACATACAACCAGTACCTACATCTAGTAAATATAACTAGTACTAGCATATACAACTAGTACATACAACTAGTACGTTAAAGTAGTGCTAAAAACTAGTGCATACAACTAATTCCTACTTAGTACCTACTATAACTAATACTAGAACCTACAATTAGTACATACAGCTAGCACATACAACAAGTACAGGAAACTAATACATACAACTGGTACATACAACTAGTGCATACAATTAGTACACACAAATAGTACATACAGCTACATACTACTAGTACATACTACTAGTACATACTACTAGTACATAAAACTGGTACATATAACTGGTACATATAATTAGTACATATAAACAGTACATAGAACTAGTTCATAAAACTATTTCATACAACTAGTACATGCACAAAGTATCTAGTAAATACAACTAGAACCTTCCTAGTACATAGTATAAGTAGTACAAGAATCAACAACTGGTATATACACTTAGTATATACAACTAGTACTTACAACTAGTACATACAACTAGAAACTAGTAACTACTACATACCTAGTACATACAATTATTACAGAGAACTTGTTCAAGCAATTAGAACATAAAACTACAACATACACCTAGTACATACAACTAGTACATACGGCTAGTGCATACAACTAGTTCACATAACTAGTACACAAACATATAACCAGTAAATACCCATATAACTGGCACTTTTAAATAGTACATATACATAGTACATACAATTATTTCATACAACTATAAACTAGTACATACAACTAGAAACTAGTAACTACTACATACCTAGTACATACAATTATTACAGAGAACTAGTTCAAGCAATTAGAACATAAAACTACAACATACACCTAGTACATACAACTAGTACATACGGCTAGTGCATACAACTAGTTCACATAACTAGTACACAAACATATAACCAGTAAATACCCATATAACTGGCACTTTTAAATAGTACATATACATAGTACATACAATTATTTCATACAACTATAAACTAGTACATACAACTAGTTCATAGAACGAGTACATAATACTAGAACGTACAACTTGTATATACAACTAGTGTATAGCTATTATTTATAACTAGTATATACATACAACTAATACATAGAACTGGTACATAACTAGTACACACAACTAGTACATACAACTAGTACTTGCAACTTGTACATATAACTAGTACACACCTACAACATATAATTAGTATATAAATATATAACTAGTACATATGAATAGTGCATCCATATAGTATATATAACTAGTACTTAAAACTAGTTCATGCAACTAGAAACTAGTACATACAACTAATACATACATAAAACTAGTACATTTAACTAGTTCATACAACTATTATATACAAACAACTAGTTCATACAACCAGTATTTACAATTAGGTCGTACAACTAGTTCACACAACTATTAACTAGTACATATAACCAGTACATACAACTAGTTCAAAAAAATTGGAACATACAACTAGTTCATACAACTAGTGTTTACAATTAGTAGGGACAACTATTTCATACAACTAGTAACTAGTACATTCAACTTGTACACACAACTAGTACAAACAACTAGGATATAAAACTAGTACATGCACCTACTACATACAACTAGTACATACACGTATATACCTAGTAATTATAAATAGTACATGCAACTAGTATATAGAACGGGTATATAAAACTAGTACATATAACTAGAAACTAGTCCATACAACTAGTATATATAAAACACTAGTACTTTTAACTAGTACGTAAAACTAGTATATACATACAAAGGGAACATACAACTAGTACCTAAAATTAGTAGGTACAACTAGTTCACAGAACTAGTATCTAGTACATATAACTGGTACATGCGACTATGACATGCAACTAGTACATACAACTAGTTCATACAACTATTTCAAAAAACTAGTATATAGCTAGTACATCTTGTATATACAACTGGTTCATGTCTAGTACATACAACTAATACATACAACTTGTACATCCAACTAGTACATACAGTTAGTACATACAACTACCACATACAACTGGTACATACAACTAGCACCTACAACTAGTAAATATAACTAGTATTAGTATATACAACAAGTACATACAATTAGTACATACAACCAGCACATACAGCTAGTAAGTACAAGTAGTACATATACCTAGTACATAAACATATAAATAGTACATATAAATAGTACATACAACTAGTACAATTACACACAACTAGTACATATAATTAGTATCTATTACATACAACTAGCACCTCCCTAGTACCTAATATAACTAGGACTTGAACCTGCTACTAGTACATGCAACTAGTACATACAATTAGTGCATAAAACTAATTCAAACAAACAAACAAGTAGTATATAGAACGAGTTCCTTCCTAGTTCCTAGTATAACTTGTACCAGAACCTATAACTAGTTCAAAAAACTAGTACATACAACTAGTACATACTACTAGTACAAAGCTAGTACATACGACTAGTATTAACATACAATTAGTACACAGAACGTGTACATACAATTAACACATACAACTAGTACTTTCAACATATAACATGTACACACACCTACTACATATAACTAATATATAAACATATAACTAATATATAGGAATAGTACATACACATAGTGCATACAACTAGAAACTAAAACATACAACTAGTATATATATATAACTAGTACATTTAACTAGTACATACAACTGGTATATACATACAACTAGTGCATACAACTAGTCCATACAAGAAGTACATAAAATTTGTAGGTACAACTAGTTCATAAATTAGTAAGTAGTAAATATAATTAGTACATGCATATAGTACATACAACTAGTACATATAACTAGGACATAAAACTACTACATTTATCTACAACATATAACTAGTCCGTACACGTATAATTAGTAAATGTAAATAGTACATACAACTAGTACATACAGCTAGCGCATACAAATGGTATACATAACTAGTACAACACATATAAATAGTACGTACAAATAGTAAATACAACTAGTACATTCAACTAGAACGTACAACTAGTACATACAACTAGTATCTAGTACATACAACTAGTACATACAACTAGTATCTAGTACATACAACTAGAACATACAACTAGTACATAGCTAGTACATACAACTAGTATATACATACAACTAGTACACAGAACTTGTACATACAATTAGCACATGCAACTACTACATACAACTAATACATACAACTAGTACCTAAAACTAGTAAATATAGCTAGTTCTAGTACTTACAACTAGTACTTCAACTAGTACATATAATTAGTATATACGCACACCTACTACATATAACTAGTACACACACCTACTACATGTAACTAATTCATAAAAATATAACTAGTTCAAATAAATAGTGCATACACATAGTACATACAAATAGTACATAAAACTAGTAAATACAACTAGTACATACAACTAGTACATACAACTAGTAAATAAAATTAATAGGTACAACTACTTCATACAACTAGTAACTAGTTCATATAACTAGTACATGCGACTAGTATATACATACAACTAGTACACAGAACTTGTACATACAATTAGCACATGCAACTACTACATACAACTAATACATACAACTAGTACCTAAAACTAGTAAATATAGCTAGTTCTAGTACTTACAACTAGTACTTCAACTAGTACATATAATTAGTATATACGCACACCTACTACATATAACTAGTACACACACCTACTACATGTAACTAATTCATAAAAATATAACTAGTTCAAATAAATAGTGCATACACATAGTACATACAAATAGTACATAAAACTAGTAAATACAACTAGTACATACAACTAGTACATACAACTAGTAAATAAAATTAATAGGTACAACTACTTCATACAACTAGTAACTAGTTCATATAACTAGTACATGCGACTAGTACATACAACTAGTACATACAACTAGTACACACAACTAGTTCATAAAACTATAGTATATAGCTTGTACAAAGAACTAGTGCATACATCTTGTACATACAATTTGTTCATATCTAGTACTTATAACTACAGTGCAGTCCACTTAATTCGAATCTGTTTTTGACGAAATTTCGCCTATTTCGAATAGAACTCCGGTTCCCTGTATAGTCCCAGTATATCAATTTCGTTGGGAATTTTCGTTTTTTCGTAGAGAATACGGAAATATTTCAACACAAATAAGCGAGCTCAAAGCTATTTTGGAGGCAATCGCACCTTTCACGATTAAGAATTTTAGCTAAATTGTCATTAATCATTCTCAGTACGGTGTTATTTTCCAGCCATGCAACGTTCACGGTACCAATCACTTATTCTGGAACCGAAACTATAGATAATCGATCTCGTGGACAACGCTCCATCTGGAAAGAAGAAAAAGGACATTGCTACTGCTACTTGGCAGCGTAATTTTCTCTTCTTCATTATATTTCAAATGTATATTTGGTGTTTAGACATCACTTTGCTATTTTGTACATAATCCTGATAATTCAAAATTCCTATTATTTCAAATTTTCCTGATTCCCTGGAGATTAAAATTAGGTGGACTGCACTGTAGAACATACAACTAATACATAGAATTAGTATATACAACCAGCTAATACAGCTAGTACATACAAGTAGTACGTATACCAAGTACATACACATAGATATAGTACATATAAATAGTATATACAACTAGTACATATAAATAGTACAGAAAAATAGTTCACACAAACAAAGAAGAAGTTCATAGAACTAGTTCATTCCTAGTACCTAGTATAACTTGTACTAGAACCTAAAACTAGTTCAAACATCTAGTACATATAACTAGTACATACAATTAGGCAATAGTTCATACAACTAGTAAATTCAACTAGTATATACAAAAAGTATATACAACTAGGATATACAACTGGTATATACAACTAGGACATACAACTGGTATATACAACTAGGTCATATAACTACTTTATATAACAAATACATACAAGTAGTTTCTAGTAAAAATAACTATATAGTCCCTCCCTAGTACCTAGTTTAACTAGTACTAGAACCTAAAACTAGTGCATACAATTAGTTCACACAAATAGTACATACAGCTGGTAAATAAAACCAGTACATTCTATTAGTACATAAAACTGGTACATATAACTAGTACATATAAACAGTACATACAACTAGTTCATAAAACTAGTTCATACAACTAGTACATGCAACAAGTATCTAGTACATACAAATAGAACCTACCTAATACATAGTATAACTAGTACAAGATCAACAACTGGTACATAGACATAGTACATACAACTAGTACTTAAAAGTTGTACATACAACTAGAAACTAGTAAATAATACTAGTTCATAGAACGAGTACATAATACTACAGAGAACATACAACTTAAATTTACATCTAGTATATAGCCAATATTAACAACTAGTATATACATACTACTATTACGTACAACTGGTACATATCTAGTACATACAATTAGTACATACAACTAATACATACAACTAGTACATATAATGACTACATTTGATTAGTACATACAAATAGTATCGAGTACATACAACTGGTATATACAGCTAGTACTTTCAACTAGTACATACAACTGCTACATAAACAGGAAACTAGTATATACAACTAGTACATAGGTACTACATACATACAACTAGTGCATACAATTAATACATACAATTAGTACATACAACTACTACACACAACTACTACATACAACCAGTACCTACAACTAGTACTAGTACATAGAACTAGTACATACAACTAATACGTTAAAGTAGTCCTTACAACTAGTACATTCAACTAATGCCTACTTAGTTCCTGATATAACTAGTACAAGAACCTACAACTAGTAAATACAGTTAGCACGTACACGTAGTACAGGCAACTTGTACATACAACTTTTACATACAACTACTACATATAACCAGTACATACACATATAACTAGTATATAAAAATAGTACATACACCTAGTACATACAACAAGTACATACAAAACGTACATACAACTAGAACATACAACTAGTACACACAACTAGAAACTAGTACATACACCTAGTTCATAGAACGAGTGCATAATACTAGAACATACAACTTGTTTATACAGCTAGTACATAGAAACTACATACAACTAGTATATTCATACAACTAGTACGTACAACTGGTACAAACAATTAGTACCTACAACTACCACATCCAACTACTACATACAACCAGTACCTCCATCTCGTTAATATAACTAGTACCAGTACATAGAACTAGTACATAGAACTAGAACGTTAAAGTAGTACTATCAACTAGTACATACAACTAATTCCTACTTAGTACCTACTATAACTAGTACTAGAACCTACAATTAGTCCATACAGCTAGCACATACAACAAGTACAGGAAACTAATACATACAACTTGTACATAACTAGTACATACAACTTGTACATAGTATGAGTACATAAAACTAGCATATACGACTACTACATAAACAACAAACTAGTATTTACAATCAGTATATACATACAAATAGTACATACAACTGGTACAAACAATTAGTACATACAACTACCACATCCAACTACTACAAACAATTAGTACATACAACTACCACATCCAACTACTACATACAACCAGTACCTCCATCTCGTTAATATAACTAGTACCAGTACATAGAACTAGTACATAGAACTAGAACGTTAAAGTAGTACTATCAACTAGTACATACAACTAATTCCTACTTAGTACCTACTATAACTAGTACTAGAACCTACAATTAGTACATACAGCTAGCACATACAACAAGTACAGGAAACTAATACATACAACTGGTACATACGACTACTACATATAACCAGTACATGCACATATAACTAGTATATAAAAATAGTACATACACCTAGTACATAAAAAAAACTAGTACATACAAAAAGTACATACAACTTGTACATACAACTAAAAACTAGTACATACAACTAATTCATAGAACGAGTACAGAAGGCTTCAACATACAACTAGTACATTAAACTCATACGTACAACTAGCACAAAAACAACTAGGACACATAACTAGTACATACACCTACTCCATATAACGAGGACATACACATATACCAAGAAAATATAAATACTACATACAAATAGTACATGCAACTAGTAACTAGTATGTACAACTAGTACATACAACTAGTATATACAACTAGTGCATACATCTTGTACATAAAACTGGTTTATATCTAGTACATACAACTAGTACATACAACTAGTACGTAGAAGTAGTACATACAACCAGCTAATGCAGCTAGTACATACAAGTAGTACATATACATAGGACATACACATATATATAGTACATATAAATAGTACATACACATATATTTAGTACATATAAATAGTACGTACAACTAGTATATATAACTAGTACAAACAACTAGTACATAAACCCAGTACATACAAATGTAACGAGTACATATAAGTAGTACATACAACTAGTACATATTATAGTAAATACAACTAGTACATACAACAATTACACAAAACTGGTAGATACAACTAGTACATATAACTTGTACATATAACTAGTACATACAACTAGTGTCTAGTATATACAACTAGTACCTCCCTAGTACCTAGTAAAATTAGGACTAGAACCTACAACTAGTATATACTACTAGTACATATAATAGAATAAAGATTCGTAATAACTGAGTCAAACTTATATTTGGGATGGTACATCCTTTAACTTTTGAGCGTTTAAAAACGTAGTTGGTTTTAAATTCTTGGTCAAAGGTTTCGACCCTGGGGGTCTTCCTCAGTGACTGATGGTTGAGTGGAAGAATTGCCTCTATTTATAGAGGATTTTTCCCGCCATTTTCACTTCCTGTCGTGTAACCCTCAGCAGTGTGAGAAAAACAGGAAGTGTAAATATTAAGTTGTCTCCAGGCTTGATATAACACAATGACAAACACAATTTAAATTCATTCTCACCTGACTCTTCTGGATCCTGATGGCTTCTTTGACCCTTCTCCTTTGCCAGTGGGTTTCCCTGTCTGTAATCTTAGCCTTGTCCCAAGCAATTGGGGGGCCAGTCTTGAGGGAGTGAACAGCTATACCGTTGTTCACATCCCCCATCCTGACTGCTTGCTTGTGTTCTGCCAATCTCACTTTCAAGGTCCTTCCAGTTTGACCAATGTAGACTGCAGAACACTCAGAGCAAGGAATTAGGTAAACTACACCCTTGATATCCATAGGTGGTTGTGGCTGTTTTGGATTGGGTTGGTACCCGGTGGTAGCGAACATCTAAATGGAGAAATTCGAAATAGAAGCCCTTCATGCTGCTGTGATAAGGCCCAAGTTGTGGTTGAGATACGTGGATGACACATTTGTCATCTGGAATTATGGTGACGAGCAGCTGCGGGACTTCTTGAGTTTCCTCAATGGAAGACATAGCAACATTGAATTTACCATGGAGAAGAAGACCAATGGTTCCTTACCCTTCCTGGATGTGCAGATAAAGATGTGCATGGGAAGTTTGGACACATTTGTGTATAAGAAACCAACACACACAGACAGGTACCTTCACTATGCCTCTCATCACCACCCCAGGGTAAAAACTGGTATCGCACTGTGTCTCAAAGACAGAGCCGAAAAGATTTGTGGACCAAACTCCAGTAACTTGGGAGAGGAAAAGGAGCAGCTGGAAGGAGTACTTCAAGCTAATGGATACCCTAAACGGGAGGTTCACAGACTCCTCAACAGGAGAAGGCAGACTAAGGGGAGTGAGGATGAGTGTAAACACAAACTCTTTATTCCATATATGAAGAGACTCAGTGAAATAATGGATGAAAGCTGTAGAAAAATGGGTATCCATGGTGGATGTGAACAACGGTATAGCTGTTCACTCCCTTAAGACTGGCCACTCAATTGCTTGGGACAAGGCCAAAATTACAGACAGGGAAACCCACTGGCAAAGGAGAAGGGTCAAAGAAGCCATCAGGATCCAGAAGAGTCAGGTGAGAATGAATTTAGATCAAGGCATTGTGTTACATCAAGAATGGAGACAATTTAATATTCACACTTCCGAGGGTCATTTGAGAGGAAGTGGAAATGGCGGGAAAAATCCTCTATAAATAGAGGCAATTCTTCCACTCAACCATCAGTCACTGAGGAAGACCCCCAGGGTCGAAATGTTTGACCAAGAATTTAAAACCAACTGCGCTTTTAAATGCTCAAAGTTGAAGGATCTACCATCCCAAAGATAGTACATATAACTAGGGCATGCAACTAGTACATATAACTAGTACATATAACTATTACATATGACTAGTACATACACATATAACTAGTACATAAATATAGTACATACAACTAGTTCAGAAAGTAGTTCACACAAACAAACAAGTAGTTCATAAACATAGTTCATTCCTAGTACCTTGTATAACTTGTACTAGAACCTAAAACTAGTTCAAACATCTAGTACATACAACTAGTACATACAAATAGTACATACGACTAGTACAAATAACTAGTACTTACAACAATTACACACTACTTATACGTTGAACAAGTACAAATAACTACTACATTTACAAATAGTATTGAGTACATACAACTAGTACATACTCCTAGTACATAAAACTAGTACATATAACTGGTACACATAACTAGTACATATAAACAGTACACACAACTAGTTCATAAAAGCAGTTCATACAACTGGTACATGCAACAATTATCTAGTAAATACAACTAGAATCTACCTAGTACTTTTACTTTTTAGAAACAAAAGCCTTTACAGAGAACCTTGTTACTTCTTGCCTTAGTTTACTAAGGCAAGGAGTATATTGCTTGGACAACCCTCAGTCAGTTATGTTTTCCTTTCTTTGGGTTTTTAGCCGGAAGCCTCGGCTTTGCCTCCTTCTGGCAGCAGCAGACAGATGCGCGTCGGGCCAAAGTTGACCGTCATAATAGGAGGGAGTACCTACATACACCAATCCACAACTACTTTCCAGAGGTCGACAGGCAAGGACTGGGAAAGGACTACTTATCGTCCAGGCCCCAATCCCTCAACAGATAGATGTCGCCTCAATATCCTCACAGCCGAACAGAGAACAGTTCTCTGCATGGCTCTCATCACTTCTACTGCACTTTTTGACAGCTTTGGAATTCCCTTAAGGTCTTCCAGGAGCGTGTCCACTGTCCCCAAAGCATCAATTATCATCGGGACTACCTTAATTCGGTAGCCCCTAAATTGTTTCCTCATATCAGCCGCCAGCTTCTGGTACTTTTGGAACTTCTCTTGCCATCTTCCATTAATATTACTGTCAGTAGGAACTGACATCTCAATAATGAAGATGGACTTACATAGCCGAACCTCAACCACTAAGTCTGGCCTTCTTTCTGTCATTTCATCATCTGTAGGGATACTAGGATCCCACAAGATTTTGACAGCCCTATTCTCATAGACTGGTTTTGCTTCTAGTTTGTACCTGGGCTCTTTCTGCTTGAATCCATATCCTTTTAAAAGTCTCCACAACACTATCAGTATTGCCCGGTCATGTCTCTCTTTGTAGAGAGAAAATCCCTTGGGCTCACACATGTTTAGTATGTGTTTGAGTGTTTCCATAGCCTTGCCACATTCTCTGCACATCAGGAGGCTAGAATTCCTCAGAATCCTATTTTGGTACCACCTAGTGTGCAGCACATCATCTTGGGCTGCGAGAATCAGAGCCTCAGTTTGAGGTCTGAGTCTCCCCTCAGAAAGCCACACATAAGACTCCCTATTTGTGACTTGTCTGTGGTATGAGCCCTGGTGAGATTTTTTGGCTAGGTTACTTTTTAACCTTTCAGTCTGAACCTCCCGGAGCTCACGTGCCACTCTCCTCCATTCTCTTACACTATTTTGTGAGGGATCTGTCTTCAGCCACATTTCCAGTTCTAGTTCTATTCCGTGGCTTCTCAGTATCAATCTGGCTTCTTTCAAGACAGTCCTCCTCTGCTTTGAGCACTCCAGCCACTTTTGGTGTTTAACCACAACAGCTATGAGTGGATCATTGGCAGTATGGAGGTATCTTGCCAGATTCA
Source organism: Chondrosia reniformis (assembly GCA_947172415.1). NCBI lineage: Eukaryota > Metazoa > Porifera > Demospongiae > Chondrillida > Chondrillidae > Chondrosia > Chondrosia reniformis. The sequence goes on along the minus strand of OX359202.1, from coordinate 3,125,484 downwards.
CAACAGCCCTGTCGTGATCCAAAGGAAAACTACAGAGCCTCTCTACCACCTTGAGAGCGAGGCAAATTCACTCTTTCAATGGCAGAGTTATAGCGATGACACTGGTACTTTCTCATGATCTTTCTCACCATTCGGTCCAGTTTTGGAAGTTCACTTTGAGTCCACCTCAAAACTGGGTAAGAGTATCTCAATAGAGAGGCACACAACATGTTAGAGGCTTCTGCAGCATTCTTACCATTGAGGTGAGAGCCCCACACTTTGTGGAGTCTCCTACTCAATTCATTGATCAAGCAAGCTTTGACCTTGCTGTCATCTACCTCAAACAGTTGTTCTAGCCCTAGGTACTTATAAGTAGTACCCTTTTCAAGGTTCCTTATGGATTCTTCGCTGCATTGAGGGTTGTCTGGGCCAGCCAGAACTTTCCCCTTTTGCATGTGAGCTGTTCAACACTTTCTCACTCCAAACCTCATGCCAATTACGCATTTGAGGTTGTCTCCACACATTCCATGGCTTCCTTGAGTTTATCAGGCCCTCCAGCATATATCTTAAGGTCATCCATGTACAACAAGTGTGACATGGTGTTCCTTTCCCCATTATGCCAGAGGGTATATCCCTTGGTTCTGTTAAGAACTTGGGATATGGTAGCTATGGCCAGACAAAAGAGGAGTGGCGATAAGGAGTCTCCTTGGAAGAGTCCTTATCAACACTCCTCTATTTAACAGGGGTGCTCCTAACCACCTTCCCTGCGGTCCTCAACTCAAGCACAGTAGCCCAGTGTTTGGAGAAGAGCTCTATAGACCTCCGGATCCAACCTGGGCACTTGATGGTTTTTAGCACCTTCATCACCCACTTGTGAGGGACTCTGTCGTATGCCTTCTCGTAATCGATCCATGCCACACTAAGTGGCTTGCCCATAATTTTGGCATCTAGACCGATTGATTGATCAAGCAATAGACAGTCCACACAGCCCCACCTCCCTTTCCTCATGGCTCGTTGAGCCATAGGTAAAAGATCATTAGTGTAGGTGTAAGTGAGTTATTCTGATGCAATGTATGTTGTGACAACCTTGTACATTGTGTTGACACACACAATAGGTCATTAGTTGGCCGCACCTTTCGGATCACCCTTTTTGGGGATGAGTAGAGTGCGACAACTTGTAAGCCAGTCTGTGACTGACAGATCTCCGCTCACCACCCTCCGTAGTACATCTACAGACTGTGCAGAGGGGAGTGCTTTCCACCAAAAAGTGTGGATGCCATCCTGCCCAGGGACTGACCAGCTTTTTGCCTTTTTCAAGGCTTTCCTCAGTTTGGTCTCATCAATGCTATCAGGACCTTCAGAGGGGGTTCTACTGACCCTCTTTTTGGTTTCCTTTAGCCATTCTTTCACCCCTGGGTCATCTTTGTTGACCTTACCAACAGTACCTACAATCTTTGTCCAAAAGTCTCTTACTACCTCAATTGAGGGAGCTTCATTGGAGGTTGGAACATTGCCATTCATCCGGAACTTCCTTTGGGTATTCCTGAGGTGGTTTTGCTCCTTGAATTTCCTGCGTTCAGCTGATCTTCGCTCTTGTAGGGTCCAGACCCTGAATTTCCCCAGTGTCTGTTCCGAGCTCTGATCAGCACATTCAGGTTTAATGAATAGAACTCTCTCCTAAGCTCTCTTCTGAGTACTTTCTGGCATTTGGTCATAGGATTATTACTCTGTTGATGCGCTATTTCCACATCCAACCAGGCAAGCAGTCTTCTAAACCTAAGGCCTTTGGCCTTCCTGTCACTTATGTGACCTTTCTGTCTCTTACTACCCTTCTGATTATCTGATTTCCTTCCCTGGTTGCATGACTGCGATTCGTAGGTTGTTTTTCCCCTCACAGCCATAGGAACAGTGTAGACTAGGCAGTTCAGGTGCCAGGCCGACCTAGGGCCTTCCTGACACTCTTTCTCCACCCAATCATTGGCCTCCTGAAGCAGTGTCGTATCAACATGGTTGAACCGCACCGCCCCACAGGGTTTTCTATCAGAGAAATCTCCAGGTTTCTTTCGGAGACAGGCATCTTTTGCTTTGCCTAAAAGTTGCATCAGTTGATCATTGCCACTTTTCCTGGGACTAGGATGATCATTCGTAGGAGTTTCAACAAAGGCTGCGGGCAGCTCACCATTTTGTTCAGTCACAGCCTGAACTTGGCAAAGCTCCCCCTGCCCCTGGGCTCCCACACCTTCCTCCACAGTCTCAGTTAGATTGGCTAAACCACAAGAGTCAGGTTCCACATGGTTTAGTCTCGAGAGACCTTGACCTCTTCGGATTCTACTAATTCTCGTAGTTAGCGCTACCTTTGTGGTTTTATGGTCTGGCATTGCAGCATTCCAAGCCTGGTACAACCGCTCGGCATACCCCTTTTCTATGGGCTTACTTTCTCGGTAGAGCTCCATGAGGATATTATCCCTCTGAAGGTTCCAGATAACCCCTTGGATCCTTCTCCTTCTAGAGGCACCTTGCGGTGCATCATTAACCAAATCTAAATCTCGCCAACCAGTTACTTGCAGTACTCCGTCTCCTACCAAGTTCCTTTTGGCTTGGAAGGCAAGGGTTCCACCGGTCTGAGGCAAATGTGGGTATTTGCTCAGCCATTCCTGCTCTAAATGCTTCTTATAGCCACCTCTTTTGGGTTCAGATCGCTCCTAGCCATCAATTAGTGCCCTAACCATTTCATTGGTCCAGATGGCGGGTTGGCCTGTCATGGGGACCGAAGAAAGGCTATTACATTCAGGTACATCTACCTGTGAGGCACCAGTGGAATCACCTATTCTAGTTGACCCAGGGTTTTCTTTACCACTGGTGCACCTAGGCCACGGCCTGTCTTGAAAATTGTCATTCTCATGGCGCAACGTAACCCAGTGAAGCTGCCAGACGGGGGGTTAGCCCATACTGACAGGGAGGATGATTTAGCCACAGGATGCCACATGATGGGCTAAGCATCCTGCTCCGTCGGGGGGGTTGAACTGGACAATACCCATCCTCTTGTCAGCTCGGAACCACAGCCTCCAATTCCCACGACTTCCCACACAAGTCTCACCAGGATAATGTATAAGTAGTTCAAGAATCAACAACTGGTACATACACATAGTACATACAACTAGTACTTACAAGTAGTACATACAATTAGAAATTAGTAACTACTACATTCCTAGTACATACAATTAGTACATGCAACTAGTACATTCAACTAGTCCATACAACTAGCACAAACAACTAGGACATATAACTAGTACATACTCTTACCACATATACCGAGGACATACACATATACCAAGAAAATATAAATAGTACATACAACTAGCACATACAACTAGTACATATAACTAGTACACCCATATATAATTAGTGTATTCAAATAGTAAATACAACTAGAACATACAACTAGTACATGCAAATAGTACATGCAACTAGTAACTAGTTCATACAACTAGAACATACAACTAGTACAAAGCTAGTACATACAACTAGTATAAACATACAACTAGTAGACAGAACGTGTACATACAATTAGCACATACAACTAGTACTTTCAACTAGTACATGTAACAAGTACACACACCAACTAGTATATATGAATAGTACATACACATAGTACATACAACTAGAAACAGGTACATACAATTAGTATATATATAAAACTAGTACATTTAACTAGTACATACAACTGGTATATAAATACAACCAGTACATACAACTAGTACATACAAGTAGTACATAAAATGTGTAGGTAAAACTAGTTCATAAAATTAGTAACTAGTAAATACAATTAGGACATGCGACTAGTGCATGCAACTAGTATCTAGTACATACAACTAGAACATACAACTAGTACATAGCTAGTACATACAACTAGTATATACATCCAACAAGTACACAGAACTTGTACTTAAATTAGCCCATGCAACTACTAAATACAACTAATACATACAATTAGTACCTAAAACTAGTAAATATAGCTAGTTCTAGTACATACAACTAGTACATAAAACTAGTACTTCAACTAGTACATATAACTAGTACACACACCTACTATATATAACTAATACATAAAAATATAACTAGTTCAAATAAATAGGGCATACACATAGTACATACAACTAGTACATAAAACTTGTAAATTCAATTAGAAACTAGTACATACAACTAGTATATATATATATAATTAGTACATTTAACTAGTACATACAACTGGTATATACATACAACTACTACATACAACTAGTACATTATATTAATAGGTACAACTAGTTCATACAAATAGTAACTAGTACATATAACTAGTACATGCGACTAGTACATACAACTAGTACATATAACTAGTACATACAACTAGTCCATAAAACTAGTATATAGCTAGTACAAAGAACTAGCTATACATTTTGAACATAAAACTGGTTTATATCTAGTACATACAACTAGTACATACAACTAGTACATACAAGTAGAACATACAACCAGATAATAGAGCTAGTACATACAAGTAATACATATACATAGTACATACACATATATAAAGTACAAATAAACAGTACGTACAACTAGTATATATAACTAGTAGAAACAACTAGTACATACACCCAGTACATACAAATGTAACGAGTACATATAAGTAGTACATACAACTAGTACATACAACTAGTACATACAACAAATACACAAAACTGGTAGATACAACTAGTACATATAACTTGTACATATAACTAGTACATACAACTAGTGTCTAGTAAATACAACTAGTACCTCCCTAGTAACTAGTATAATTAGGACTGGAACCTACAACTAGTATATACTACTAGTACATATAACTAGGACATGCAACTAGTACATATAACTAGTACATATAATTATTACATATGACTAGTACATACATATATAGCTAGTAGATAAATGTAGTACATACAACTGGTACAGAAATTAGTTCACACAAACAAACAAGTAGTTCATAGAACTAGTTCATTCCTAGTACCTTGTATAACTTGTACTAGAACCTAAAACTAGTTCAAACATCTAGTACACACAACTGGTACAAAAAATTGGGCAATAGTACATACAACTAGTACATACAACTAGTACATACAAATAATACATACGACTAGTACATATAACTAGTACTTACAACAATTACACACCACTTATACATTGAACAAGTACAAATAACTACTACATTCGACTAGTACATACAAATAGTATGAGTACATACAACTAGTACATACTACTAGTACATAAAACTAGTACATATAACTGGTATATATAACTAGTACATATAAACAGTACACACAACTAGTTCATAAAAGCAGTTCATACAACTGGTACATGCAACAAGTATCTAGTAAATACAACTAGAATCTACCTAGTACATAGTATAAGTAGTACAAGAATCAACAACTGGCACATACACATAGTACATACAACTAGTAGTTACAAGTAGTACATACAATTAGAAATTAGTAACTACTACATTCCTAGTACATACAATTAGTATATGCAACTAGTACATTCAACTAGTCCATACAACCAGCACAAACAACTAGGACATATAACTAGTACATACATCTACTAAATTTAACTAGTACATACACATAAACCTAGTAATTATGAATAGTACATACAACTAGTACATACAGCTAGTGCATACAACAAGTATATATAACTAGTACACAAACATATAACCAGTAACTATACATATATCTGGCACTTATAAATAGTATATACACATAGTACATATAATTAGTACATACAACTAGTATATACAATTATAAACTAGTACATACAACTAGTTCATAGAACGAGTACATAAAACTAGAACGTCCAAATTGTATATTCAACTAGTGCATAGCTATTATTAATAGCTGGTATATACATACAACTAGTACATACAACTGGTACATAACTAGTACATAGAACAAGTACATACAAATAGAACAAACAATTAGTACATACAACTTTTACATACAACTTTTACATGCAGCAAGTACCTACAACTACTAAACATAACTAGGACTAGTACATAAAACTATTGAATACAACAAGTACATACAATTAGTACATACAACTAGTACATGCAACTTGTACATAAAATTAGTACATACAACTAGTACATGCAACTAGTACACACTACTAGTACATATAAGTAGTACATACAACCAGTACATACAACTACGACAAACAGCTAGGACATATAACTAGTTCATACATCTACTACATATAACTAGTAAATACACACACCTTGTAATTATTAATAGTACATACAACTAGTACCTACAACTAATACATAAGACTAGTACCTACAACTCGTACATACAGCTAGAAACTAGTATATACAACTAGCTTACACAATGAGTACATAATAGTAGAACGTACAACTTGTATATTCAACTAGTACTTAACTATAACACACAACTAGGAAAATAAGTCTTTTGAGTTTAAAAGCTCGTGTGGCTGCCGCCCTCCGGTCGTATTGGTGTCATTTGATATAAATATTCGTAATACTAATGATTGAGGACGTTTAAGTGTCCTGAACATTATAAATAGCGACAGAAAAGCTTCGTTAACTAAAGCTTCCCGAACGCCGCCATTTGTAAAACGATGTATTGATGTATATATTAAGTGTTATAAAGTATTATAATAGTTACTTATATATGAACCTGTATTAAATATATATTGACATAGAAATAAAGTGTTATAATAGTTGCGTATCCACCCGTATTATATATATATTTATATATGTATATATCTTTCCGTAACATGAAGCCATACAATGTAATCGACAAATGAAAACAATATAAGGGGCTGCCACAGGCAGCCCCTAACACCTACGACATATAAATAGTACCTACACCTACTACATATAACTAGTACATACACTTTTACCTAATAATTATAAATAGTACATTCAACTAGTACCTACAACTAGTACATTCCTAGCACCTGGTATAACTAGTACAAGAACCTACCACTTGTACATATAACTAGTACATACAACTAGTACCTACAACTAGTAAATATAACTAGTACTAGTCCATACAACTAATACATACAACTAGTACTTGCAATTAGTACATATAACTAGTACACACATCTACCACATATAACTAATACATAAATATATAACTAGGACATATTAATAGTACATAAACATAGTACATACAAGTAGTTTATACAACTACTAGTACATAAAATTAGGACCTATAACTAGTACACACCTACAACATATAATTAGTACATAAATATATAACTAGTACATATGAATAGTGCATCATTATAGTACTTATAACTAGTACATAAAACTAGTACATACAACTAATATATAAATAAAACTAGTACATTTAATTATTATATACAAACAACTACTTCATACAACTAGTTATTACAATTAGGTCATAAAACTAGTTCACACAACTATTAACTAGTACATATAACCAGTACACTTAACTAGTACATATAACTAGTACATACAACTAGTTTATAAAACTAGTATTCACAACTAGTTCATACAAGTAGTATTTAGCATTAGTATATACGAACAACTAGTTCATACAATTAGTACCTAGTACATATAACTAGTACATTCAACTTGTACATACAATTAGGACAAACAACTAGGATATATAACTAGTACATACACCAACTACATATAACTAGTACATTTACCAACTACATATAACTAGTAAATACACATATACCTTCTAATTATAAATATTACATACAACTAATACATACAGCTAGTGCATACAACTAGTATATATAACTAGTTCACAACAATATAACTACTACATTCATATAACTGGTACTTATAAATAGTACATACACATAGTACATACAAATAGTAGATACAAATAGTACATACATCTGCTACCTATAACCAGTACCTACAACTGCAAATATAAATAGAACTAGTTCATAAAACTAGTGCATACAACTAGTACAGGCAATTAGTACACACACCTAGTACATCCTAACAGTACACACAAAAAGTACATACACCTAGTACATACAACTAGTACATTCAACTAGAACATACATATATACCTAGTAATTATAAATAGTACAGGCAACTAGTACATAGAACGGGTTCATAAATCTAGTACATACAACTAGAAACTAGTCCATACAACTATTATATATATAACACTAGTACATTTAACTAGTACATAAAACTAGTATCTACATACAAAGAGTACATACAACTAGTACAAAAAATGACTAGGTACAACCAGTTCACACAACTAGTAACTGGTACATATAACTAGTACATGCGACTATGACATACAACTAGTAAATACAACTAGTACATACAACTACTTCATAAAACTAGTATATAGCTAGTACAAAGAACTAGTGCATACATCTTGTATATACAACTGGTTCATATATAACACATACAACTAGTACGTCCAATTAGTAAATCCAACTAGTACATACACTTAGTACATACAACTTGCACATACAACTTATACATACAACTAGCACCTAGAACTAGTAAATATAACTAGTATTAGTACATACAACAAGTACATACAATTAGGACATACAACCAGCACATACAGCTAGTACATACAAGTAGTACATATATCTAGTACATAAACATATAAATAGTACATATAAATAGTACATACAACTAGTACAATTACACACAACTGGTACGAACAACTCGTACATAAAATTAGTACATACAACTAGCACCTCCCTAGTACCTAAAATAACTAGGACTTGAGCCTACAACTAGTACATACAACTAGTACATATAACAAGTACACACACCTACTACATATAACTAATACATAAACATATAACTAGTATATATGAAAATTACATACACATAGTACATGCAACTTGAAACTAGTACATACAACTAGTATATATATAAAACTAGGACATATAACTAGTATATATATAAAACTAGGACATATAACTAGTACATAAACCTACTACATAAACTGTTACCTACACGTATACCTAGTAAATGTAAATAGTACATACAACTAGTGCATACAGCTCACGCATCCAACTAGTACATATAACTAGTACACAAACATATAAATAGTACATACAAATAGTAAATACAACTAGTACATACAACTAGTATCCAGCACATACAACTAGAACATACAACTAGTACATAGCTAGTACATACAACTAGTATATACATACAACTAGTACACAGAACTTGTACATACAATTAGCACATGCAACTACTACATACAACTAATACATACAACTAGTATCTAAAGCTAGGAAATATAGCTAGTTCTAGTACATACAACTAGTACATACTACTAGTACTTTCAACTAATACATATAATTATTGCACAAACCTACTACATATAACTAATACATAAAAATATAACTAGTTCAAATAAATAGTGCATCCACATAGTACATACCACTAGTACATAAAACTAGTAAATGAAACTCAAAACTAGTACATACAACTAGAATATATAAAAAGAAACTTAGTACATTTAACTAGTTCATACAACTGGTATATACATACAACTAGTATATACAACTAGTACATAAAATTAATAGGTACAACTAGTTCATACAACTAGTAACTAGTACATATAACTAGTACATACAACTAGTTCATAAAACTAGTATACAACTAGTACAAAGAACTAGTGCATACATCTTGTACATACAACTGGTTCATATCTAGTACATGCCACTAGTGCACACAACTAGTACATAAAATTAGTACATACAACCAGCTAATAGAGCTAGTACATACAAGTAGTACATATACCTAGTACATACAAATATATATAGTACATATAAGTACTACATACAACTGGTACATACAACTAGTACATATAAATAGCACATACAACTAGTACATACAACAATTGCACAAAACTGATTCATACAACTAGTATATATAACTAGTATATATGACTAGTACATACAACTAGTGTCTAGTATATACAACTAGTACCTCCCTAGTAACTAGTATAATTAAGACTAGAACCTAAAACTAGTATATACTACTAGTACAGGCAACTAGTACATGCAACTAGTACATATAATTAGTACATACACCTATTACATATGACTAGTACATACACATATAATTCGTACATAAACATAGTACATACAACTAGTACAGAAACTAGTTCACCCAAACAAACAAGTAGTTCATAGAACTAGTTCATTCCTAGTACCTAGTATAACTTGTACTAGAACCTTAAACTAGTTCAAACATGTAGTACAAACAACTAGTACATACAATTAGTACATACAACTAGTACATACAAGTAGTACATACGACTAGTACATATAACTAGTACATTCGACTAGTACAAACAAATAGTATTGAGTACATACAACTAGTACATACAACTAGTGCATACAATTTGTACACACAAATAGAACATACAGCTAGTAAATATAACTAGTACATACTACTAGTACATACAACTAGTACATATAACAAGTACATACAACTAGACTATACAACCATTAACCAGTACATACAACTAGTACATGCAAATAGGACATAGGAATTGTACTTCCAACTAATAAATACAACTAGTACCTACAACTAGTACATATAACTGGAACTAGTACCTAAAACTAGTACATACAACTACTACTAACAACTAGTAACGAGTACATACAACTAGTACATTAAACTAGTATGCACAACATGTACATGCAACTAGTACATGCAACTTGTACATAAAATAAGTAAATAGTACAATCAGCTAGGACATACAACTGGTACATACAAGTAGGACATACAACTGGTATAAACAACTAGGTCATATAACTACTTTATATAACAAGTACATACAAGTAGTTTCTAGTACATATAACTATATATAACTATATAGAACCTACTTTAGTTTAACTAGTACTAGACCCTACAACTAGTACATACAACTAGTGCATACAATTAGTGCACACAAATAGTACATAGAGCTAGTAAATATAACTGGTACATACTACTAGTATTTAAAACTAGTACATATAACTGGTACATGTACTCGTTCTATGAACTAGTATTATTTACTAGATTCTAGTTGTATGTACAAGTTGTAAGTACTAGTTGTATGTACTATGTCTATGTACCAGTTGTTGATCTTGTACTAGTTATACTATGCACTAAGTAGGTTCTATTTGTATGTACTAGATACTTGTTGCATGTACAAGTTGTATGAACTAGTTTTATGTACTAGTAGTATGTAATAGTTATATTTACTATCTGTATGTACTATTTGTGTGTACTAATTGTATGCACTAGTTGTGTGTATAAGTTGTAGGTTCTAGTACTAGTTAAACTAGGTACTAGGTAGGTATTATATAGTTATATGTACTAGAAACTACTTGTATGTAATTGTTATATAAAGTAGTTATATGACCTAGTTGTATATACCAGTTGTATATCCTAGTTGTATGTACCAGTTGTTGATTCTTGTACTACTTATACTATGTATTAGGTAGGTTGCATTTGTATGTACTAGATACTTGTTGCATGTACTAGTTGTATGAACTAGTTTTATGAACTAGTTGTATGTACTGTTTATATGTACTAGTACATAATACTATATACATAGAACAAACAACTTAAATTTACATCTAGTACATAGCCAATATTAACAACTAGTATATACATACTACTATTACGTACAACTGGTACTTAACTAGTACATACAATTAGTACATACAACTAGTACATTCAACTAGTCCATACAACTAGGACAAATAACTAGGACATATAACTAGTACATAAATCTACTAAATACACATATACCTAGTTATTATGAATAGTACATACAACTAGTACATACAGGTAGTGCATCAAACTAGTATATATAATTAGTACACAACCATATAATCAGTAAATACACATATGAGTGGCACTTATAAATAGTTCATACACATAGTACATACGATTAGTACATACAACTAGTACAAACAACTTTAAATTAGTACATACAACTGCTTCTTAGAACGAGTACATAATACTAGAACGTTCAACTTATATATAAAACTAGTGCATAGCTATTATTTATAACTAGCATATACATACAACTAGGACATACAATTGGTACATAACTAGTACATACACCTAGTACATATAAATAGAACAAACAAAAAGTACATACAACTATTACATATAACTTAATACATACAGGTAGTATCTTCAACTACTAAATTCAACTAGGACTAGTACATAAAACTATTGAATTCAACTAGTACATACAATTAGTACTTACAACTATTACATGCAACTAGTACATACAACTAGTTCATACCAAATAGTGCACACAACTAGTACATACATTTAGTACACACAGCTTGTTCATTCAACTAGTCCATACAACTAGTATATATAACTAGTACATACACCTTTACCTAATAATTATAAATAGTACATACAACTAGTACATACAACTAGTATCTCCTACATACAACTAGTACCTTCCTAGCACCTAGTATAACTAGTACAAGAACCTACCACTTGTACATACGACTAGTACATACAACTAGAACATACAACCAGTACAGAGCTAGTACATACAACTAGTATATACATACAACTAGTACATAAAACTAGTACATACAACTAGTACATACAACTGGTACTTGCAATTAGTACATATAACTAGTACACACATCTACCACATATAACTAATACATTAAAGTACCAGTAGTTTGAGTTTAAAACCTTGTGGGGCTGCCACCCACGAATTAACTTAAACTACTCGGCCACATCGTTGGGAATTAATATATATATTCGTAATACTGACGATTGAGGACGCTTAAGTGTCCTAAACTGTATAAATAACGATGGAAAAGCTTCTTTAACTAAAGCTTCCTGAACGTCGCCATTTGCAAAAACGATGTATTGACGTATAAAATAAGTGTTACAATAGTTGCTTATGAACTCGTATTATACATATATGAACGTATAAAATAAGTGTTACAATAGTTGCTTATGAACTCGTATTATACATATATGAACGTATAAAATAAGTGTTATAACAGTTGCGTATGAACCCGTATTGTATAGATATCTTTCCGCAACATGAAGCCGTACAACGTAATCGGCAAATAAAAACAATATATATAAGGGGCTGCCTGCGGCATAACTATTACATATAAATAGTACATAAACATAGTACATACAAGTATTTCATACAACTACTAGTACATAGAACGAGTACATAAAACTGGGACCTATAACTAGTACACACCTACAACATATAATTAGTACATAAATATATAACTAGTACATATTAATAGTGCATCAATATAGTATATACAACTAGTACATAAAACTGGTTCATGCAACTAGAAATTAGTCATTACAATTAATATATACCTAAAACTAGTACCTGTAACTAGTTCATACAACTATTATATACAAACAGCTAGTTCATACAACTAGTATTTACCATTAGGTAGTACAACTGGTTCACACAACTATTAACTAGTACATATAACCAGTACATGCAACTAGTACATACTACTAGTATATACAACTAGTTCATAAAACTAGAACATATAACTAGTTCATAAAACTAGTATTTACAATTAGTACATTCAACTAGTACATACAACTAGGACAAACAACTAGGATATATAATTAGTACATACACCAACTACATATAACTAGTAAATACACATATACCTTCTAATTATAAAAAGTACACACAACTAGTACACACAGCTAGTGCATGCAACTAGTATATATAACTAGTTCACAAAGATATAACTACTACATACATATAACTGGTACTTATATATAGTACATACACATAGTACATACAAATAGTAGATACAAATAGTACATACATCTGCTACCTATAACCAGTACCTACAACTGTAAATATAAATAGAACTAGTTCATAAAACTAATGCATACGACTAGTACAGGCAATTAGTACACATACCTAGTACATCCTAACAGTACACACAAATAGTACATACACCTAGAACATACAACTAGTACATACACATATACCTAGTAATTATAAAGAGTACACACAACTAGTACATAGAACAGGTATATAAAACTAGTACATACAACTAGAAACTAGTCCATACAACTATTATATATATAACACTAGTACATTTAACTATTATATAAAACTAGTATATACATACAAAGAGTAAATACAACTAGTCCATAAAATTGGTAGGTACAACTAGTTCACACAACTAGTAACTAGTACATATAACTAGTACATGCGACTATGACATACAATTAGTACATACAACTAGTACATAAAACTACTTCATAAAACTTGTATATAGCGAGTACAAACAACTAGTGTATACATCTTGTAAATATAACTGGTTCATATCTAGTACATACAACTAGCACATACAACTAGTAAATATAACTAGTCTTAGTACATACAACAAGTACATACAATTAGTATAACAACCAGCACTTACAGCTAGTACATACAAGTAGAAAATATACCCAGTACATAAACATATAAATAGTACATTAAATAGTACATATAAATAGTACACACAACTAGTACAATTACACACAACTGGTACACACTACTAGCACATACAATTAGTCAAAAGTACACACAACTAATACATACAAATGGTGGATACATACAAATAGTATCAAGTACATACAACTAGTATATACAGCTAGTACATTTAACTAGTATATACAACCACTACATAAACAGGAAACTAGGACTAACAACTAGAACATACAATTAATGCATACTTAGTTCTTAAAATAACTAGTACAAGAACCTACAACTAGTACATACAGCTGGCGCATACACGTAGTACAGGCAACTTGTACATACAACTTTTACATACAACTACTAGATATAACCAGTACATACACATATAACTAGTATATAAAAAAGAAATATTAAAAATTTTCTACAAAAATAGTGAAGATGTAGGGATGGCATAAAAAGTAGAGAAACAAGAAAGGGATGTTACACAGTGAAGCATTAGCTGTGCATGAATCATACAACACCCTTGCTTGTAGGATTCATGTATAGCTAATGCTTCACTGTGTAACATCCCTTTCTTGTTTCTCTACTTTTTATGCCATCCCTACATCTTCACTATTTTTGTAGAAAATTTTTAATATTTCTAGTTTCTGTACTTTTTATGGAGCATGGGCTAGGAATTAGATTCATATAATTAAAATCATTTTGGTTTCGCAATCTTCGACTGATTATGACGTCATTAAAATGGCGACTTTATTGAGGCCTTGACTCTAGGGTCATGAAAACCGTCATGCTCAATAATAGCGTTATCGCTCTCGCTTCTACAAAAGAATACAGCTCGGAAAATTTGCAGTAGTTTCGTGTAACAATTAGTCCAAAAGCTTATATAGTTTTTTAGTTATGGCTGACGAAGAAGAATAAGAAGAAGAAGAATATGAAGAAGACGAAAATGGGAATTTTTAAAGTTTATTATTTCGCCAGCGGGACATATTCGCTTGCCTTTAAGGTCTATTTAGAGTATGTATATTGTATATTTAGCTATACATAGCCTTGTTTTGTCGATTTTCGGCCTATTTTGGGATTTCGCTCCTATACCAATGTATGGGGAAAACGAAAAAAACCGTGTCATCCCTACATAGGGAGTACTACCGTACTCCCTGATAGTACATACCCCTAGTACATACAACAAGTACATACAAAACGTTCTTACAACTAGTACATAAAACTAGTACACACAACTAGAAGCTAGTACATACACCTAGTTCATAGAACGAGTGCATAATACTAGAACATACACCTCATATATACAACTAGTACATAGCAACCACATACAACTAGTATATACATACAACTAGTACGTACAACTGGTACATAACTAGTACATACAACTTGTACATAACTAGTACATAGAACTTGTACATAGTACGAGTACATAAAACTAGCATATACGACTACTACGTAAACAACAAACTAGTATATACATACAACTAGTACATAGCTAGTACATATAATTAGTATATACATACAAATAGTACATACAACTAGTACAAACAATTAGTACATACAACTACTACATCCAACTACTACATACAACCAGTACCTCCATCTAGTAAATATAACTAGAACTAGTACATACAACTAGTATATCCAACTAGTACGTTAAAGTAGTACTAACAACTAATACATAAAACGAATTCCTACTTAGTACCTACTATAACTAGTACTAGAACCTACAATTAGTACATACAGCTAGCACATACAACAAGTACAGGAAACTAGTATATACAACTGGTACATACAACTACTACATATAAACAGTACATACACATATAACTAGTACAAAAAATTAGTATATACACCTAGTACATAAAACTAATATATAAACATATAACTAGTACATGCGACTAGTACATACAACTAGTATATACATACAACTAGTACATACAACTAGTTCATAAACGTAGTATACAGCTAGTACAAAGAACTAGTGCATACATCTTGTACATAAAAACTGGTTCATATCTAGTACATACAAATAGTACATACAACTAGTACATGGAATTAGTGCATACAACCAATTAATACAGCTAGTACATACAAGTAGTACATATACCTAGTACATAGACATATAAATAGTACATATAAAAAGTACGTACAACTAGTATATATAACTAGTAAAAACAACTAGTACATACACCCAGTACATACAAATGTAACGAGTATATATAAGTAGTATATACAACTAGTACATACCCTACCCATATCACTTGTACATACGAATAGTACTTACAACTAAAATATACACTAAGTACATCCTACTGGTACATACAATTAGTACACACAACTAGTAAATACCACTAGTACATACAACTAGTACATATAAATAGTTCATACAACTAGTACATACAACAATTACACAAAAGTGGTAGATACAACTAGTATATATAACTAGTTAACATAACTATTACACATTACTAGTACATACACATATAACTAGTACATACATATAGTACACACAACTAGTACAGAAAACTAGTTCACATGAACAAACAAGTAGTTCATAGAACTAGTTCATTCCTAGTACCTAGTATAACTTGTACTAAAACCTAAAACTAGTTCAAACATCTAGTACATATAACTAGTACATACAATTAGTAGTACATACAACTAGTACTTATAACTAGTACATACTACTAGTACATAAAACCAGTACATATAACTGGTACATATAACTAGTACATATAAACAGTACATACAACTAGTTCATAAAACTAGTTCATACAACTAGTACATACAACAAGTATCTAGTACATACAAATAGAAGCTACCTAGTACATAGTATAACTAGTAGAAGAATCAATAACTGGTACATACACATAGTACGTACAGCTTGTACTTACAACTAGTACATACAACTAGAAACTAGTAAATACTACTAGTTCATAGAACGAGTTTATAATAATACATAGAACATACAACTTGAATATACATCTAGTACAAAGCAAATATTATCAACTAGTATATAGATATAACTATTACGTACAACTGGTTCATAACTAGTACATACAACTAGAAAATACAGCTAGTGCATACAACTAGTACATATACCTAGTACACAAACATATAACCAGTAAATGCACATATAACTGGCACTTATAAATAGTACAAACACAAAGTACTTACAATTAGAACATACAACTAGAAATTATTACATACAACTAGTTCCTAGAACAAGTACATAATACTAGAACGTACAACTAATACATACAACTGGTACATAACTAATACATACAACTAGAAAATACAAATAGAACAAACAATTAGTACATACAACTATTACATACAACGTTTGCATACACTTGTACCTACAACTACTAAATATAACTATGACTAGTACATAAAACTAGTGAATACAACTAGTACATACAATTAGTACATAAAACTAGTACATACAACTAGTAAATATAACTAGTACTAGTCCATTCAACTAGTACATACAACTAGTACTTGCAACTAGTACATATAACTAATACACAATCTACCACATATAACTAATATAGAAAAATATAACTAGTACGTATAAATAGCACATAAACATAGTACATACAAGTAGTTCATACAACTACTAGTACATAGAACGAGTACATAAAAGTAGGACCTATCACTAGTACACAGCTCCTACATATAATTAGTACATAAATATATAACTATATACATATGAATAGTGCATCCATATAGTATATATAACTATTACATAAAACTAGTACATGCAACTAGAAACTAGTACATATACCAAATATATACTTAAAACTAGTTCATACCACTACTATATACAAACAAATAGTTCATACAACTAGTATTTACAATTAGGTCATACAACTGATTCACACAACTATTAACTAGGACATATCACCAGTACATGCAACTAGTACATACAACTAGTACAAACAACTAGTTCAAAGCACCAATTATCATCGGACTACCTTAATTCGGTAGCCCCTAAAGTGTTTCCTCATATCAGCTACCAGCTTCTGGTACTTTTGGAATTTCTCTTGGCATCTTCCATTAATATTCCTGTCAGTAGGAACTGACATCTCAATAATGTAGATAGACTCACATAGTCGATCCTCAACCCTTAAGTCTGGCCTTCTTTCTGTCATTTCTTCATCTGAAAGGATGCTAGGATCCCACAAGATTTTGACAGCCCTATTCTCATAGACTGGTTTTGCTTCTAGTTTGTACCTGGGCTCTTCCTGTTAAATCCATATTCTTTCAACAGCCTCCACAACACTATCAGTATTGCCCGGTCATGCCTCTCTTTGTAGATAGAAAAGCCCATGGGCTCACACATGTTTAGTATGTGTTTGACCGTTTCCATAGCCTTGCCACATTCTCTGCATATTAGGAGGCTAGAATTCCTCAGAATCCTATTTCGGTACCACCTAGTGTGCAGCACATCATCTTGGGCTGCGAGAATCAGAGCCTCAGTTTGAGGTCTGAGTCTCCCCTCAGAAAGCCACACATAAGACTCCCTATTTGTGACTTGTCTGTGGTATGAGCCCTGGTGAGATTTTTTGGCTAGGTTACTTTTTAACCTTTCAGTCTGAGCCTCCCGGAGCTCACGTGCCACTCTCCTCCATTCTCTTATACTGTTTTGTGAGGGATCTGTCTTTAGCCACATTTCCGGTTCTAGTTCTATTCCGTGGCTTCTCAGTCTCAATCTGGCTTCTTTCAAGACAGTTCTCCTCTGCTTTGAGCACTCCAGCTAGCAGAGTTATAGTGATGACACTGGTACTTTCTCATGATCTTTCTCACCATTTGGTCCAGTTTTGGAAACTCACTTTGAGTCCACTTCAAAACAGGGTAAGAGTATCTCAATTGAGAGGAACACAACATGTTAGAGGCTTCTGCAGCATTCTTACCCTTCAGGTGAGAGCCCCACACTTTGTGGAGTCTCCTCCTCAATTCGTTGATCAAGCAAGCTTTGACCTTGCTGTCATCTACCTCAAACAGTTGTTTTAGCCCTAGGTACTTATAAGTAATACCTTTTTCAAGGTTCCTTATGGATTCTTCACTGCATTGAGGGTTGTCTGGGCCAGCCAGAACTTTCCCCCTTTGCATGTGAGCTGTTACACACTTCCTCACTCCAAACCTCATGCCAATGGCATTTGAGGTTTTCTCCACACATTCCATGGCTTCCCTGAGTTTATTAGGCCCTCCAGCATATATCTTAAGGTCATCCATGTACAGCTAGTGTGACATGGTGTTCCTTTCCCCATTATAACAGAGGGTATATCCCTTGGTTCTGTTAAGAACTTGGGATATGGTAGCTATGGCCAGACAAAAGAGGAGTGGCGATAAGGAGTCTCCTTGGAAGAGTCCCCTGTTATATTTAACAGGGGTGCTCCTAACCACCTTCCCCGCAGTCCTCAACTCAAGCACAGTAGCCCAGTGTTTGGAGAAGAGCTCTATAGACCTCCGGATCCCTTCTGATTATCTGATTTCCTTCCCTGGTTGCATGGCTGCAATTCATAGGTTGTTTTTCCCCTCACAGCCATAGCAACAGAGTAGACCAGGCAGTTCAGGTGCCAGGTCGACCCAGGGCCTTCCTGCCACTCTTTGTCCACCCAATCATTGGCCTCCTGAAGCAGTGCTGTTTCAACATGATTGAACTGCACCGCCCCACAGGGTTTTCTATCCAAGAAATCTCCAGGTTTCTTTCAGAGACAGGCATCTTTTGCTTTGCCTAAAAGTTGCATCAGTTGATCATTGCCACTTGTCCTGGGACTAGGATGATCATTTGTGGGAGTTTCAGAAGGGGATGCAGGCGGCTCACCATTTTGTTCAGTCACAGCCTGAACTTGGTGAAACTCCCCCTCCTTTGGCTCCCACACCTTCCTCCACAGTCTCAGTTAGGGTGGCTAAACCACAAGAGTCAGGTTCCACAAGGTTTAGTCTCGAGAGACCTCAGATTCTACTAATTCTCGTTGTTAGTGCTACCTTTGTGGTTTTATGGTCTGGCATTGCAGCATTTCAAGCCTGGTACAACCGCTCGGCATGCCCCTTTTCCATGGGCTTACTTTCTTGGTAGAGCTCCATGAGGATATTATCCCTCTGAAGGTTCCAGATCACCCCTCTGATCCTTCACCTTCTAGAGGCACCTTGCGGTGTATTATTAACCAAATCTAAATCTCAGCTACCAGTTACTTGCAGTACTCCTTCTCCTACCAAGTTCCTTTTGGCTTGGAAGGCAAGGGCTCCATCGGTCTGAGGCAAATGTGGGTATTTGCTCAGCCATTCCTGCTCTAAACACTGCTGATAGCCACCTCTTTTGGGTGCAGATCGCTCATAGCAATCAATTAGTGCCCTAACCATTTCCTCGGTCCAAAGGGCTGGTTGGCCCGTCATGGAGACCGAAGAAAGGCTATTACATTCAGGTACATCTACCTGCGAGGCACCGGTGTAATCACCTATTCTGGTTGACCCAGGGTTTTCTTTACCACTGGTGCACCTAGGCTACAGGCTGTCTTGAAAATTTACATTATCGTGACGTGATGTAACCCAATGAAACTGCCAGACGAGGGTTAGCCCTTACTGGCAGGAAGGCTGATTTAGCCACAGGATGCCACATGAAGGGCTAAGCACCCTGCTCCGTCGGGGGGTTGAACTGGACAATACCCATCCTCTTGTCAGCTCGGAAACACTGCCTCCAATTCCAATGACATATAAATAGAACATACAAATAGTAAATACAACTAGAACATAGAACTAGTACGTACAACTAGTACATACAACTAGTATCAATACATACAAGTAGAACCTACAACTAGTACATAGCTAGTATATACAACTAGTATATACATACAACTAGTACACAAAACTTGTACATACAATTAGCACATGCAACTACTACATACAACTAATACATACAACTAGTACCTAAAACTATTAAATATAGCTAGTTCTAGTACATACAACTAGTACATGCAACTAGTACTTTCAACTAGTACTTATAACTAGTACACACAACTACTTTAGAAACAAAAGCCTTAATGGAGAACCTTGTTACTTCTTGCCTTAGTTTACTAAGGAAGGAGTATCTGGCTTGGACAACCCTCAGTCAGTTATGTTTTCCTTTCTTTGGGTTTTTAGCCAGAAGCCTAGTACATACAACTGGTACATAACTAGTATATACAACTAGCACATACAAATAGAACCAACAATTAGTACATATAACTATTACATTTAACTTTTACATACAGCTAGTACCTACAACTGGTAAATATAACTATAACTGGTACTTAAAACTAGTGAATGCAACTAGTACATGCAATTAGTACTTACAACTAGTACATTCAACTAGTAAATACACATACCTTGTAATTGTAAATAGTATATACAACTAGTACATACAACTGGCACATAAAACTAGTACATACAATTAGAAACTAGTATATAAAACTAGCTCACAGAATGAGTCCATAATACTAGAACATAGAACTTGTATATTCAACTAGTACATAACAACTACACACAACTTGGAAAAACAACTAGGACATATAAATAGTACATACACCTACTACATATAACTTGTACATACACTTTTAACTAATAATTATAAATAGTACATGCAACTAGTACATACAACTAGTACATACAACTAGTACCTTCCCAGCACCTAGTATAACTAGTACAAGAACCTACCACTTGTACACACAACTGGTACATACAACTAGAACATACAACCAGTAGAGAGCTAGTACATACAACTAGTAAATACATACAACTAGTACCTACAACTAGTAAATATAACTAGTACTAGTCTCTATAACTAATATATACAACTAGTACTTGCAATTAGTATATATAACTAGTACACACATCTACCACATATAACTAATACATAAAAATAAAACTAGTACATTTAAATAGTACATAAACAAAGTACATACAAGTAGTTCACACAACTACTAGTACATAGAACGAGAATATTAAACTAGGACCTATATCTAGTACACACCTACTTTTAGAAGCAAAAGCCTTAATGGAGAACCTTGTTACTTTTTACCTTAGTTTACAAAGGCAAGGAGTATCTGGCTCAGACAACCCTCAGTCAGTTATGATTTCCTTTCTTTGGGTTTTTAGCCAGAAGTCTCGGCTTTGCCTCCTTCCGGCAGCAGCAGACATGTGCGCGTCGGGCCAAACTTGACGGTCATAATAGGAGGGAGTACCTCCATACACCAATCCACCACTGCTTTCCAGAGGTTGACAGGCAAGGACTTGGACAGGACTACTTATCGTCCAGGCCCCAATCTCTCAACAGATAGATGTCCCCTCAATATCCTCAGAGCCGAACAGAGAACAGTTCTCTGCATGGCTCTCATCACTTCTACTACACTTCTTGACAGCTTTGGAATTCCCCTAAGGTCTTCCAGGAGCGTGTCCACTGTCCCCAAAGCACCAATTATCATCGGAACTACCTTAATTCGGTAGCCCCTAAAGTGTTTCCTCATATCAGCTACCAGCTTCTGGTACTTTTGGAATTCTCCAGCCATCTTCCATTAATATTTCTGTCAGTAGGAACTGACATCTCAATAATGTAGAAGGACTTACATAGTCGAACCTCAACCACTAAGTCTGGCCTTCTTTCTGTCATTTCTTCATCTGTAGGGATACTAGGATCCCACAAGATTTTGACAGCCCTATTCTCATAGACTGGTTTTGCTTCTAGTTCGTACCTGGGCTCTTCCTGTTAAATCCATATTCTTTCAACAGCCTCCACAACACTATCAGTATTGCCCGGTCATGCCTCTCTTTGTAGATAGAAAAGCCCATGGGCTCACACATGTTTAGTATGTGTTTGACCGTTTCCATAGCCTTGCCACATTCTCTGCATATTAGGAGGCTAGAATTCCTCAGAATCCTATTTCGGTACCACCTAGTGTGCAGCACATCATCTTGGGCTGCGAGAATCAGAGCCTCAGTTTGAGGTCTGAGTCTCCCCTCAGAAAGCCACACATAAGACTCCCTATTTGTGACTTGTCTGTGGTATGAGCCCTGGTGAGACTTTTCGGCTAGGTTACTTTTTAACCTTTCAGTCTGAGCCTGCCGGAGCTCACGTGCCACTCTCCTCCATTCTCTTACACTGTTTTGTGAGGGATCTGTCTTTAGCCACATTTCCGGTTCTAGTTCTATTCCGTGGCTTCTCAGTATCAATCTGGCTTCTTTCAAGACAGTCCTCCTCTGCTTTGAGCACTCCAGCTACTTTTGGTGTTTAACCACAAGAGCTGTGAGTGGATCATTGGCAGTATGGAGGTATCTTGCCAGATTCACAACAGCCCTGTCGTGATCCAAAGGAAAACTACAGAGCCCTCTACCACCTTGAGAGAGAGGAAAGTTCTCCCTTCAATGGCAGAGTTATAGTGATGACACTGGTACTTTCTCATGATCTTTCTCACCATTCCGTCCAGTTTTGGAAGCTCACTTTGGGTCCACCTCAAAACTGGGTAAGAGTATCTCTATAGAGAGGCGCACAACATGTTAGAGGCTTCTGCAGCATTCTTACCCTTCAGGCGAGAGCCCCACACTTTGTGGAGTCTCCTCCTCAATTCGTTGATCAAGCAAGCTTTGACCTTGCTATCATTTACCTCAAACAGTTTTTCTAGCCCTAGATACTTATAAGTATTACCTTTTTCAAGGTTCCTTATGGATTCTTCAATGTGTTCAGGGTTGTCTGGGCCAGCCAGAACTTTCCCTTTTGCATGTGAGCTGTTACACACTTTCTCACTCCAAACCTCATGCCAATGGCATTTGAGGTTTTCTCCACACATTCCATGGCTTCCTTGAGTTTATTAGGCCCTACAGTATATATCTTAAGGTCATCAATGTACAGCTAGTGTGACATGGTGTTCCTTTCCCCATTATAACAGAGGGTATATCCCTTGGTTCTGTTAAGAACTTGGGATATGGGAGCTATGACCAGACAAAAGGGGAGTGGCGATAAGGAGTCTCCTTGGAAGAGTCCCTTGTTATATTTAACAGGGGTGCTCCTAATCACCTTCCACGCAGTCCTCAAACTCAAGCACAGTAGCCCAATGTTTGGAGAAGAGCTCTATAGACCTCCGGATCCAACCTGGGCACTTGATGGTTTTAGCAACTTCATAACCCACTTGTGAGGGACTCTGTCTTATGCCTTCTCGTAATCGATCCATGCAACACCAAGTGGCTTGCCCATAATTTTGGCATCTAGACCGATTGATTGATCCAGCAGTAGACAGTCCACACAGCCCCACCTCCCTTTTCTCATGGCTTGTTTAGCCATAGGCAAAAGATCATTAGTGTAGGTGTAAGTGAGTAATTCTGGTGCAATGTATGCTGTGACAGCCTTGTACATTGTGTTGAGACACGCAATAGGTCGGTAGTTAGCCGCACTTTTCGGGTCACCCTTTTTGGGGATGAGTAGAGTGCGACCCCTTGTAAGCCAGTCTGTGACTGACAGATCTCCGCTCACCACCCTCCGTAGTACATCTGCTAAGGCAGACTGTGCAGAGGGGAGTGCTTTCCACCAAAACGTGTGGATGCCATCCGGCCCAGGGGCTGACCAGCTTTTGCCTTTTTCAAGGCTTTCCTCAGTTTGGTCTCATCAATGCTATCGGGACCTTCAGAGGAGGTTCTACCGACCCTCTTTTTGGTTTCCTTTAGCCATTCTTTAACCCCAGGGTCGTCTTTGTTGACCTTACCAACAGTACATACAATCTTTGTCCAAAAGTCTCTAACTACCTCAATTGAGGGAGCTTCATTTGAGGTTGGAACATTACCATTCATCGGGAATTTCCTTTGGGTATTCCTGAGGTGGTTTTGCTCCTGGAATTTCCTGCGTTCAGCCGATCTTCGCTCTTGTAGGGTCCAGACCCTGAATTTCCCCAGTGTCTGTTACCGAGTTCTGATCAGCACATTCATGTTTAATGAATAGAACTCCGTCCTATACTTTCTTTGGAGTGACCTCCCTGTCTCTCACTACTCTTTTGATTATCTGATTTCCTTCCCTGGTTGCATGGCTGCGATTCGTAGTTTGTTTTTCCCTTCATAGCCATAGTAACAGAGTAGACCAGGCAGTTCAGGTGCCAGGTCGACCTAGGGCCTTCCTGCCACTCTTTGTCCACCCAATCATTGGCCTCCTGAAGCAGTGCTGTTTCAACATGATTGAACCGCACCGCCCCACAGGGTTTTCTATCCAAGAAATCTCCAGGTTTCTTTCAGAGACAGGCATCTTTTGCTTTGCCTAAAAGTTGCATCAGTTGATCATTGCCACTTGTCCTGGGACTAGGATGATCATTTGTGGGAGTTTCAGAAGGGGATGCAGGCGGCTCACCATTTTGTTCAGTCACAGCCTGAACTTGGTGAAACTCCCCCCTCCTTTGGCTCCCACACCTTCCTCCACAGTCTCAGTTAGGGTGGCTAAACCACAAGAGTCAGGTTCCACAAGGTTTAGTCTCGAGAGACCTTGACCTCTTCGGATTCTACTAATTCTTGTAGTTAGCGCTACCTTTGTGGTTTTATGGTCTGGCATTGCAGCATTTCAAGCCTGGTACAACCACTCGGCATGCCCCTTTTCCATGGGCTTACTTTCTTGGTAGAGCTCCATGAGGATATTATCCCTGTGAAGGTTCCAGATCACCCCTCTGATCCTTCTCCTTCTAGAGACACCTTGCGGTGCATCATTATCCAAATCTAAATCTCGGCTATTCGTTACTTGCAGTACTCCGTCTTCCACCAAGTTCCTTTTGGCTTGGAAGGCAAGAGTTTCACCGGTCTGAGGCAAATTTGGGTATTTGCTCAGCCATTCCTGCTCTAAACACTTCTGATAGCCACCTCTTTTGGGTTCAGATCTCTCATAGCAATCAAGTATTGCCCTAACCATTTCTTTGGTCCAGAGGGGGGGTTGGCCCGTCATAGGGACCGAAGAAAGGCTATTACATTCAGGTACATCTACCTGTGAGGCAACAGTGGAATCACCTATTCTGGTTGACCCAGGGTTTTCTTCGCCACTGGTGCACCTAGGCCACAACCTGTCTTGAAAATTGTTATTCTCATGGAGCAACGCAACTCAGTGAAGCTGCCAGACGGGGGGTTAGCCCATGCTGACAGGGAGGCTGATTTAGCCACAGGACGCCACATGAGGGGGTAAGCACCCTGCTCCGTCGGGGGGGTTGAACTGGACAATACCCATCCTCTTGTCAGCTCGGAACAACAGCCTCCAATTTCCACGACTACCCAATTCCCACGACCCACTACATATAATTAGTACATAAATATATAACTAGTCCATATGAATAGTGCATCCATATAGTATATATAACTAGTACATAAAACTAGTGCATGCAACTAGAAACTGGTACATACAACTACTATATACATAAAACTAGTACATTTAACTAGTTCATACAACTATTATATTCAAACAACTAGTTAATACAACTAGTATAACTAGAAACTAGCTTGTACAACCAGCTCACAGAATGAGTACATAATACTAGAACATAAAACTTGTATATTCAACTAGTAGATACAACTTGTATATTCAACTAGTACAAAACTACTACACACAACTAGGAAAAACAACTAGGATATATAAATAGTACATACACCTACTAGATATAACTAGTATATACACTTTTCCCTAATAATTATAAATAGTACATACAACTACCATCAACTACATACAACTAGTACCTTCCTAGCAGTTAGTATAACTAGTACAAGAACCTACCACTTCTACATACAACTGGTACATACAACTAGAACATACAACCAGTACAGAGCTAGTACATACAACTAGTATTTACATACAACTAGTACATACAACTAGTACATACAACTAGTAAATATAACTAGTACTAGTCCATTCAACTAGTACATACAACTGGTACTTGCAATTAGTACATATAACTAGTACACACATCTACCACATATAACTAATACAGAAAAATATAACTAGAGCGTACAAATAGTACATAAACATAGTACATACAAGTAGCTCAATCAACTACTAGTACATAGAATGAGTACATAAAACTAGGACCTGTAACTAGTACACACCTATATAAAACATATAATTAGTATATGAATATATAACTAGAACATATGAATTGTTCATCCATATAGTATATATCACTAGCACATTTAACTAGTTCATACAACTATTATATACAAACAACTAGTTCATACAATTAGTAATTATAATTAGGTCGTCCAACTAGTTCACACAACTATGAACTAGTACATATAACCAGTACATGCAACTAGTACATACAACGCGCTTCAGAATCTGGAACTGCACTAGCCAAGGGATTGGGACAGATGTCGCTTGTCAATGATTACCAAACGTTTCGACCCAATCTCGGGTCTTCATCAGTGGTAGTGAGATTACAGGGCATGGTGACTTATATATCGGTAGGGGGGGGCAGGTGAGATGGCTGTGGGCGGGAAAATAATGGGCGGGAAGCTGGGAGTGTGGGTGGTCACGTGAGGTATATTTTATGCAGTAAGATAAAACAAACAGTGCAGTAAGTAAGGAATAAATAGTGAAAGTGTGTGACTGGATGGGTCAAGGGGTGGGTGGGGCTTGACTAGTCTGAGGATCGAGGCTGGCAGACGAGGAGGTAATAAACCGGGGGGAGGTTGCCTTCATCTCTATTCATTGTGTTCAATTCAGATCGGATGTGCCACGATTCCAGCAGGCATCTCTGCTGAACATCCATCACTGTGGCACCCTCCCAGTCAATGTCGTGCGACTCCTGTGCAGCATACTCTGCCACTGCCGACTGTGCCAGGTGTCCACTCACTAGAGCCCGTTTGTGTTCCTTCAGCCGTTGGGCCAGTGTTCTGCCAGTCTGGCCTACATACACTCTGGGGCAACCGTTGCAGGGGATCCTGTAGATCACCCCTGCCTTCTGCTGGAGAGGGACCCGGTCCTTCAAATTGACCCGTGCCTGTCTCAGAGTCCGGTGTGGTCTGAAGCAGGTACGGATCTTCAGCGGGGAGAGGATGCGCCGAATGGATTCTGACAGATGCTTAATGTAAGGGATGACCACCACGGCTTTGGGAGTGTCCAGTTAAAGAGGGGGAGTGGAGTGGGGTGTCGGGTGCCAGTTCTTCTTCACCAGTGCAGTGGGATAAGCATTGCTGTTGAGGGCTTCAGTGATCCGTCTCTTCTCAACATCTCTGGCTGGGGCACTCTCGCAGATACGATCTGCCCAGGTGAGTAGTGTCCGAGCCACTGCCACTTTGTGCGCTAGAGGATGGTAGGAGTCAAAGTCCAGGTACCGGTCTGAGTGGGTCTTCTTTCTGAAGACTGTGGTGGTCAGTGAGCCATCACCGTTTCGAGTCACCCTGGTGTCTAGGAATGGGAGTGATCCCTCCTGTTCCATCTCAATTGTGAACTTGATGGTTGGTTCAATAGAATTGAGGTGGTCATGGAACTGTTGGATCTGCCCTCTGGGTAACACCGTGAAGGTGTCGTCCATACAACTGTAGTACATACAACTAGGACAAACAACTAGGATATATAATTAGTACATACACCAACTACATATAACTAGTAAATACACATATACCTTGTAATTATAAATAGTACACACAACTAGTACATACAGCTAGTGCATGCAACTAGTATATATAACTAGTTCACAAACATATAACTACCACATACATATATCTGGTACTTATAAATAGTACATACACATAGTACATACAAATAGTAGATACAAATAGTACATACATCTGCTACATATAACTAGTACCTACAACAAGTAAATAAAAATTGAATTACTTCATAAACCTTGTGCATATATACAACTAGTACATGCAATTAGTACATACAACTAGTACATCCTAACAGTACACACAAATAGTACATACAACCAGTACATACAACTAGCACCTACAACTAATAAATATAACTAGTATTAGTACATACAACAAGTACATACAATTAGCATATACCACCATTACATACAGCTAGTACATACAAGTAATACATATACCTAGTACATAAACATATAAATAGTACATAAACATTGTTCATACAACTAGTATAATTACACACAACTTTTACATACAACTAGTACATACAACTAGCACCTCCCTAGTACCTAATATAACTAGGACTTGAACCTACAACTAGTACATATAACTAGTACATGCAACTAGTACATACAACTAGGACAAACAACTAGGATATATAACTAGTACATACACCAACTACATATAACTAGTAAATACACATATATCTTGTAATTATAAATAGGACACACAACTAGTACATACAGCTAGTGCATACAACTAGTATATATAACTAGTTCATAAACATATAACTACCACATACATATATCTGGTACTTATAAATAGTACATACACATAGTACATACAAATAGTAGATACAAATAGTACATACATCTGCTACATATAACTAGTACCTACAATTAGTAAATAAAAATTGAACTACTTCATAAACCTTGTGCATATATACAACTAGTACATGCAATTAGTACATACAACTAGTACATCCTAACAGTACACACAAATAGTACATACAACCAGTACATACAACTAGCACCTACAACTAAAACTATGACTGGAACCTACAGTTAGTACATACAACTGGTACATAAAACTAGCACATGCAACTAATATATACAACTAGTTACACACAACTACTATATATAACTAGTACATACATATACAACTAGTACATATAAAGAGTGCATGCAACTAGTACATTCAACTTGTGCATACAACTAGTACCTTCAACTAGTAAATTAAACTAGTACATACAACAATTACACACTACTATTACATACAACTAGCATATGATACTACAACAAGTATCGAGTACATACAATTAGAACATACAACTAGTATATAAAACTGGAATATATGACTAGTACATACAACTTGACCATAAAACTACTAGCCAGTAAGTACAACTAGTACATAAAATTAATACATACAACTAGTTCATTCAACTAGTACAAGCCACTAGTAGGTACAATTAGTACATACAACTAGTACATACAATTAGTTCAAACAACTGGTACACACAACTATTACCCCCAACTAGTAAGTATAACTATACTAGTACACACAACTAGTAATTATATTACGTACCTTCAACTGGGAAATATAGCTAGTACTAATACATACAACTAGTACCTCCAACTAGTAAGTATTACTATACTAGTACATACAATTAGTTCATACAACTAGTACACACAACTAGTAAATATAATAAGTACCTTTAACTTAGCAATATATCTAGTACTAATAAATACAACTAGTAAAGTACATACAATTAGTACATTCAACTAGTACATACAACTAAAACCTCCAACTAGGAAATATAGCTACAGTCGACTCCACTTATAACGGAATCGCTCATAACGGATATTGGGTTATAGCGAACGATTCTGAAAAACAATTTCCTGTCAATTCAATTTCTTCTCTTTATAACAAACAACCCTAAACAAACTTCTATTATTATGAACGTGTCAACTTATGATTATGTATGTGTGAAGCCAAAATCGGCTATATTAATCATTCTTAAATGGATAAAGGGAGAAGGATAAGGGTATTTGTGACAAATTTTCAGTTGAAAAGTCCACCCTGAGTACCATTAATATACCATTTTACGTGATTTTAATTTTGTAAGCATTCTAGTCTATTCATACTGCACTGATGAGTAGTTTATTAATGTAGTTATAATAAATAAACTACATTTGATTATAAAGAACTTCTTTTATAAAGAACAATTACGCTAAGATTTAGGTGTTCGTTATATCAGGAGTCGCCTGTAGTACAAAAAAATAGTACATACAATTAGTACATGAAACTACTATATACAAATAGTACATCCAACTAATACCTACAACCAGCCAATATAACTGTATAGTACTAGTTCAAACAACTAGTGCATACAACTAGTACATACAATTAAGACATAAAACTACTACATACAACTAGTAAAGACAACTATATAGTAACTACAACTAGTAAATATAACTATACAGTACTAGTTCATACAACTCGAACATACAACTACTACATACAATCAGTAAAAAATTACTACACACAACTAATACATACTACTAGTCCCTACAACTAGTAAATATAACTTTACACTAATAGTTCATACAACTAGTACATATAACTAGTACCTACAATTAGTAGTACATTATACTATTACTACAATTAGTATATAAAACTAGTACATAGAGCTATTACGTACAGCTAGTACATACATCTAGTACATACACCTAGTGTGATATATCAAGTTTATTGAGCAACAGCAACATTAAATCTTTGGAATAGAGCGTTTCAACCCGTAGGTCTTCATCAGCAATATGAAAAAATGAGGAAAGGTTGGTATTTAAATAGAAGTTGGTTGGCAGGTGTGAAAAATGATGTAATGAAAAAGTACACCGAATATTTAATTTGGATAAAATTGAATTAAAAGTGTTAATTAAATAAAGTCATTCCATATAGGATGCAAATGGATTCCTTGGTCCATATTGAAACAGGGGATGGTCTTAATCTTGATTGCCTCTTTTATCTTTCTTCTTATCTTGTTATCTTCCTTCAGCATTATTTTGGCATTTTCCCATGAGATGTTGTGTTCAGTGTCTCCGACATGTACAGCAACTGAGTTGTTGTTTTCCATTCTTCTTGTTGGTGTTCCTTTAGCCTTTCATTTAAGGTCTTTGAGGTTTCCCCAATGTAGTTGTCTCCACACTCACAGGGGATCTGGTAAATGACTCCAGTCACCTGGTCCTTTGGAGTTGATGGCTTAAACCTGGTCAGTAGGGAATGCAAAGTGTTGGGAGCCTTGTGTACTATCCTGACTATGAGGGGTCTGTAGGTCCTATGGAGAGTTTCACTGATGCCTTTGATGTAAGTTAGGCACAGTATCCTGTGTTGTTTATCCGTTTCCTCCTCTGGTTGTCCAAGGACCAAGTGACTGGAGTCATTTACCAGATCCCTGTGGGTGTGGAGACAACTACATTGGGGAAACCTCAAAGACCTTAAATGAAAAGCTAAAGGATCACCAACGGGCTGTAAGAAGAATGGACAACAACAACTCAGTTGCTGTACATGTGGGAGACACTGGACATAACATCTCATGAGAAAATGCCAAAATAATGCTGAAGGAAGATAACAAGATGAGAAGAAAGATAAAGAGGCAATCAAGATTAAGACCATCCCTTGTTTCAATATTGACAAAGGTATCTTTATTTAATTAACACTCGTAATTCAATTTTATCAGCATTAAATTTTTGGTGAACTTTTTCATTACATCATTTTTCACACCTGCCAACCAACTTCCATTTAAACACCAACCTTCCCTTATTTTTTATATTTCTGATGAAGACCTACGGGTTGAAACGTTCTATTCCAAAGATTTAATGTTGCTGTTGCTCAATAAACTTCATATATCATCATGATCGCGACAAATAAACCCTATAACTTCATACAACTAGAATATACAACTAGTAAACAGAACTCGTACATACAGCTAGTACATACAACTAGTACATACAACTAGTATAAAAAATTAAAATGCATTACTAGTATATATAACAAGTACATACACCTAGAACATACAACTAGTACATAGAACTAGTTAGTAGTACATACAGCTGGTGCAAAAAATTAGTAAATATAACTTGTACTAGTGCATACAACTAGAACATACAACTAGTAAATACAACCAGTACATAAACCTAGTACATACAGTTAGTACATACAACTATTACATTGAACTGGTACATACAACTAGTACCTACAACTAGGAAATATAACTAGTACAAGTACTTACAATTAGTCCATACAACTAGTATATACAGTTAGCAACAAGTACATACAACAAGTCCATACACCTAGCATGTACAACAAGTCCATAAAATTAGTACATTCAATTTGTACACACAACTAGCACTTAAAAACTAGTATATACAACTAGTATATATAAGTTGTACATACAACTAGTACATATGATTAGAACATACACATATAATTAGTATTTATAAATATGACATACAACTAGTACATGCAACTAGTACATTAAACTACTACTACAACTAGTACACACAATTAGTACATACAACTCGTACAAACAACTAGTACATACAACTAGAACCTACAACTAGTACATAGAGCTAGTACATACAACTAGTAGATAAACATAGTACATCAAAAAAGTATATATACCTAGTACATAAACATAAAACTAGTACGTATATATAAATGAGTACATACAGCCAGTACATACAACTAGGATATATAACTATTACTAACAACTAGTACATACAACTAGTACCTACTTAGTACCTAGTATAACTACTACTAGAACCTACAACTAGTTCATACAGCTGGTACATATAACTAGTATATATAAATAGTACATACAACTACAGCATACGACTAGAACTTACAACTAGTTATTTATTCTATTACTACAATTAGTACATAGAACTAGTACCTAAACTAGTACATACAACCAGTACTTACAACTAGTACCTACAACTAGTAAATATGACTAGAACACACTCATATCACTTATCACACTTATCACTTATCTTATTTATACTGGGTGACCCATTAGCCAAAGGCTACTTTTCATGGGGCCCAGTTTAATACACTGAAATCAAAGTAAACATCTACACATACACACTAATCAGTTAATAATCAGTTAATAATCAGTCAGGGCTGATGTTGATGGCAGGGGGTCACTTTTCTTTTTTTTCTTTTCTGCCCTGGAGGTGAGTCCAGGCCATCCCATTGTGTCTTGCTCTTTAATCTTTGCTCTCAACTACCAGGCCACCAGCACCCCCATATAGGTTATATAGGTCATATAACTGGCACTTATAAATATGACATATAACTAGTATATGCAACTAGTACATTGAACTAGAACTACAACTTCTACAAAGAACTATTATATACAACTACTACAAACATCTAGTATATAAAACTAGTACATACAACTAGTTCACACAACTAGTACATACAACTAGTACATACAATTTGCAACGAATACATACAACTACTCCATACAACTAGCACATACAACTAGTATAAAAACCTAATACGTATAACTAGTATATATAACTAGTACATATAACTAGTAACTAGTTCACACAACTAGTACTTACAATGAGTAAATATAACTAGTTTATACTGCTAGTACTTACGAATAGTAAATATAACTTGTACTAGTACATACAACTACTACATACAACTAGTAAATATTATCAGTACTAGTACATACAACTAGTTCATACAACTAGTACATACATTCAGTACATAACTAGTACATACAACTAGTACATACACCTAGTACACACAACCAGTACATAACTAGTATATACAACTAGTACATAAAACGACTACATACAATTAGTACATACAACTAGTACATACAACTAGTACCTATACCTAGTAGATAGACTTATACCTAATTTATATAAATAGTACATAGAAATAGTACATACAAGTACATTTGACTAGTACATACAAATAGTAAATCATACTAATACTACAACTTGTACATAGGAATAGTTCATAGAACTAATACATGCAACTAGTACATACAACTAGTACACACAACTAGTACATACAACTACTACATACAACCACTATATACAACTGGTACATAACTAGTACATGCAGCTCTTACATGCAACCAGTACATACTACTAGTACCCACAACTAGTAAATATAACTTGTTCATACAACTGGTGCATATAACTAGTATTTACAATTAGTACATGCGACTAGTACAAACAATTTGTACATACAACTAGTACATACAACTAGTTCCAACAACTAGTACATACAACTAGTGCCAACAACTAGTACATACAACTAGTACCTATCTAATACATACTATAACTAATATTAGAACTTACAACTAGTACATACAGCTGGTAAATATAACTAGTACATAAACTAGAACATAAAACTAAAACATACAGCTAGTACCTACAACTGGAAAATATTACTTGTACCAGTACATTCAACTAGTACAAACAACTAGTACATTCAACTAGTTCATGCAACAAGTACAAACAAGTAGTACATATAACTAATAGATACAACTAGTAGATACAACAAGTACATACCATTTAAGACATACTACTAGTTCTTACAACACGTCATACAACTTGTACTTACGTAGTAAAAATCGTCATAAAATTCAACTTTACCACTGTGCCATAAAGCCTTTTCACAGAATACCAGTCCTCATCAGTAGCACTGGGTAGCAATTCTTTAGAGTAACAAAGCTACCAATTCTTTATCTCTTGATAAAGGATTGGCTGAAACACATTTAAAAATGTCAAACCTAAAACTCAGAAAACTCTATAACCAACATCAATAATATTATGTAGTTATTCGTAGTAACAATTGTCATAAAAGTCAAGTTTACCATTGTGCTATAATAACTATAATAGTGTTTTACAACAAATTCCTATACCCAAAAGCAGGGACCGTAATCCCTTCTTCAACAGGTGTTGAAACGGTTAATAATTTCCTTGTTCAAACTTGTAATTACAGCTAGTACAAATGACTAGAATATTAAACTAAAACTACAACTAGTAAATAAAACTATTTCATACAACTAGTACATGCATCTATATAGTACACATAACTAGTACACACAACTAGTACTACAACTAGTACATAGAACTTGTAAATACAACTAGTTCATACAACTAGTACATACAACTAGTAGATAAAATCAGTACATACAACTAGTATATGCAACTAGTACATTAAACTAGAATTACAACTAGTACATAGAACTATTACATTCAACTAGTACATATATCTAGCAGATACAACTAGTAAATACAGCTAGTACTACAACTAGTACATAGAACTTGTACATATAACTAGAACATACAACTAGTATATACAACTAGTAGATATAATTAGTACATAAAACTAGTACATTTGACAAGTTCATATTACTATATAGTACATACAACTAGAACATACAACTAGTAGATACAATTAGTACATATAACTAGTACATACAACTAGTACATTAGAACCTCGGTTATCTGAACCTCAATTAACCGGCTGCTCGGATTATCTGGACTCGAAGGTCGCATACTCTAATTAACGCCCATCGTTAGTTTAGTACACGTGCGAGTTCATAGCGAAGTGATGGCTAGTTCGAGTGGCTCTGCGAGGAAAAGGAAGCGCTTAGTTCTTCCCCTAGAGAGCAAGATAGCTATACTGGAGCGACTAGTCTGATGAAATTAGACCTTATCGACTGTGATTGTGCAATGAAAGGGTCAGATTTCATCGGACTAGGTGCGACTGAAGGCTAGAGCAACCGCGCAGCTTGCGGAGGAGTACAGGATCGGAAGTTCGACCGTTGGAGATATCAAAATAACATATTCATGAAGATGATTCACATATCCGGCCGTTTCACTTATCCGGCCATAGCTTGGTCCCATTGAGGCCGGATAACCGAGGTTCTACTGTACATACAATTAGTACACACAACTAGTACATACATCTAGTACATACAAATAGTAAAAACGACTTGTAGATACAACTAGTACCTACCTAGTACCTACTATAACTAGTACTAGAACCTACAACTAGTACTTACAGCTAGTATATACAACAATTACACACAAGTGGGGAAGTGGAAATGGTGGAAATGGCTTAAACCTTGAAAATGGCCGAGGAGGCCTGTCACGAAGTGACAAAGCTAGAATGCGGCTTTCTAACTAAGAGCGCGTAAGGCTGTCCTTTTGTTTGAATATCTAAAAATAGTGACAGAGACTGAATAATGGCTGTGCAGAAGTGAAAATGGCAAACAGTGTGGCGAGCTAAGACAGGTCAGCATTAAGTGCATCATATCTAAACGCAGTGTAGTAAATCAGCTATATATTGTAATAGTATAACTAACTAATGTCAATTGATAAGCTAGCTGGCTAATATATATGCCTGCAGCTATTAGGAATCAAAGCTTGATCCTTGCAGAAAGAAAGTAGTGACACAGTGCTTATTCTTGGTCAGTTCTACGTGTATTTCTGGTAGTAAAACCAACCTTCTTAAATCCTAACACTAGAAATGGGTTATCCCAAGCCTCTTTTACCCAGGATCAGTCAAAAGCCAAGTTTTGCAACACGCCAACATTTTGTTATACGTCATATACGGCCATTTTATCATTCGCCGCCGCCGTTCGTTAAGGATTCCAAGCCTTTCTTATGCACAGTCATGCCAAAGGACAGCTTTAAGCTATCGCTGCTACTACAGCACTATTAGTTATAGAACTGCATACATTTCCCCTTGACTAGTGGCTTTGTGACAAGCCCATTTTTGTGCTTTACCCCATTACTGCCTTTTCCGCTGTTTCAGCCATTTCCACCATTTCCGATATTTCCACTGCCCCCACACAACTAGTACATAAAACTAATATAATAACTAGTACATACGATTATTTCATACAACAATTACATATAACTAGTAAATATAACTAGAACTGGAGCTAGTACACATAACTAATATACCTAGTACATATAAACAGTACATACAACTAGTACATATAGCTAGTACATACTACTAGTATATGTAACTAGTACATACAACTAGTACATATAACTAGTACATACAACTACTAAATATACCTAGTACACACACACATAACTAGTACATATAAAGAGTACAAACAACCAGTACATGCAATTTGTACATACAACTAGTACATAGAACGAATATATAAAACCAGTACATATAACAAGTACATACTACCTGAAACTTGTACATACAACTAGTAAATAAAACGAGAACATAAAACTGGTACCTACAACTAGTACATACAACTTGTACATAGCTAGTAAAAACAACTAGTATATACAAGTATATAGTACATACCACTGGTACTTAAGAAGTACATAAAACTAGTACATACAACTAGTAAATACAACTAGTACATATAACTAGTGCAGACGATTATTTCATAAAATTAATACATTGAATTAGTACATACGACCATTTCATACAATTAGTTCATATAATTAGTACATAAAGCTAGAACATACAAATTGTACCTACAACTAGAACATACAAGTAGTTCAAACAACTAGTAACTGGTTCATACAACTAGTACATACAACTAGTACATACAACTCTTTCACACAGCTAGTGTATACGACTAGTTCATATAAGTAGTACATACAAATAGTACTATAAACTATAAACTATTACATACAAATAGTATATAGCTAGTGCATACAACCAGTACACACAAGTAGTACATACAACTGGTACATAAGAAGTACATAAAACTAGTACTTACAACTAGTACATATAACTAGTGCAGACGATTTTTTCATACAACTACTACTTTTAATTAGTACTTCCAACTATTTAATACAACTAGTACGTATAACTACTGCATACAGCTAGTACATTTAACTAGTACATACACATTTACCTAGTACATATAAATAGTATATACAACTAGTACATACAGCTAGTACATGCAACTAGTACATACAACTAGTACATACAACTATATCACACAGCTAGTGTATACAACTTGTTCATATAACTGGTTCATACAACTAGTACATACAACTAGAGACTAGTACATACAAAAAGTACATAGCTAGTACATTCAACTAGTACATACAAGTAGTATAAACAACTGGCACATAAGAAGAACATAAAACTAGTACCTACAACTAGTACATATAACTAGTGCAGACGATTATTTCATACAAATACTACTCTTAATTAGTACTTCCGACAATTT
This sequence comes from Chondrosia reniformis, assembly GCA_947172415.1. Taxonomy (NCBI): domain Eukaryota; kingdom Metazoa; phylum Porifera; class Demospongiae; order Chondrillida; family Chondrillidae; genus Chondrosia; species Chondrosia reniformis. Next base: position 3,086,172 of record OX359202.1, on the reverse strand, counting down.
CATACAACTAGTACGTTTAACTACTGCATACAGCTGGTACTTATAACTAGTACATACACATTTATCTAGTACATATGAATAGTATATACGACTAGTACATGCAACTAGTACATACAACTAGTACATACAACTAATACACATAACTAGTACGTATAACCAGTTCTTACACCTAGTAAATACAAGTACTACATTCCACTAGTAGATACAACTAGTCCATACAACTATTTCACACAGCTAGTATATATAACTAGTAGATACAACCAGAAACTAGTACATACAATAAATACATACAATAAGTGCATACAATAGGTACACACAACTAGTTCATAAACTTTTTGCACACAACTAGTTCATATAACCAATTCATACACATATAACTGGTACATAAAAGAGTACATACACCTAGAACACACTACTACTACTACAAACAACTAGTAAATACAACTAGTACATTCAAGTAGTACATACAACTTGTTAATACAAATTTTACACACAGCTAGTACGTACAACTAGTACATGCAAATAGTACATACAAATAGGATATACAACTAGTACATAAAACTAGTACTTACAACAAGTACGTACAACTGGTACATACAAGGAGTGTATACAAACAAGTAGTACACAAATAGTACATACAACTAGTACATACAACTAGTACATACAACTACTTTGCACAGCTCAGTGTATACAACTAGTACATACAACTATTTCACACAGCTAGTGTTTACAACTAGTTCATAAAATTAGTACATACTAATACTAATACTAAGTAGTACATAGTACAACCAATAGGACCTCAAATCTTTAACTTTTCACAAGCCTCTAAGTCAGATGTCTTTAGAAAACAAGAACCATGTGAGTGTCACCAGTCCCCCTTCATTTACAAGCCCCTAGGCCATGGTTTAACAGGTGACCAACGTATTGTTAGTAACCCTAAACTTAGAAAACTTATAAGAAAGGACCAAAATTTAGGGAACCTAATAACTTTAATTGGGTAACTGCTTTAAAAATGTGTAAGGAAGGTCTTAGAAAATATAAGATTACCTGGGCCCGTAGAGAAAATGTATGTACTTCTGTATTTAGTGAGTGGGAAAATGCTGTACGAAGACCCTTACTTGCCCAAAAATTAAGAAATTCTTAGCAGACCTACATGATAATCATGAGACAGCCCCTGCCGATAAGGCCTCTTATAAGATAATATTTATATGTAAGTCCTACTATAGACATTTTATTAATGAAGAACTAGGCAGTACCTCCACTTATGCTAAATGTACAGTAGAACCCCAACAGTTAATTAGGAAACACATAGATTTCTTAAAACTAGAGAAAATAGAACCTAAACCAGACTGGTGTAACCTTCCCTCTTTTTACTGGATGCCTAAGCTACATAAGAACCCTTACAGCTACAGATTCATAGCCGCCTCTCACAAGTGTACTACCAAACCCCTTTCTAGATTTCTAAATTCGGCACTCAGACTAATTCTCACACATTTTAGAGAATACTGCCTAGGTATATATAGGAATACTGGTGTTAATGCCTTTTGGATAGTAGAAAACTCACTAGAAGTCTTAGATAGTCTTAGGTCTATACCCACTAGAAAAGCCCAGCTAGCTATTTTTGATTTTTCTACATTATATACAGCAATCCCCCATAACCTACTTAAAGATAAGATTACTAACCTAATTTATAGTGCCTATACCTGTAGAAAGTCCCAATATATAGAAGTCTGTCAGGATAAAGCCTTTTGGTCTAACAATGTCTCCAATAAAGCAGTCACAGCTGTTCATTTAGTAGAGCTCTTTAATTACCTTATTGACAACATTTATGTATGTGTAGACGGTTCTGTATTTAAGCAATGTGTAGGTATCCCTATGGGTACTGACTGTGCCCCTGTAGTTGCTAATCTTTTTCTGTTTGCCTATGAGTATGAGTTTATGAAAGGACTACTTAAGGATAACATCACCCTAGCTATTAAATTTTCCAATACTTATAGGTATATTGATGACCTTTTATGTATTAACAACAAGGATTTTGAACTGTCAATTAGTGATATTTACCCCAAAGAACTTATTCTTAAAAAGACAAACACCAGCCCTAAAAAATCCCCCTTTTTAGACTTAGATATAACCATTACTAACAATCAATTTATCACTAAAGTATATGATAAGCGAGAGGACTTTAACTTTGATATAGTAAATTTCCCCCATTTAGATAGTAATATTCCTAATACCCCAGCCTATGGTGTCTTTATTTCACAATTAATTAGGTATTCTAGAATATGTAGTGACTTCTGCAGTTTTCAGGCTAAAAGTGTGCAGTTATGCAGTAGGCTTATTAAGCAGGGTTACAAATACTTTAAGCTAAAATCAACCTTTAAAACCTTCCTATCCCGGCAGCCTCTAGTTAGAATCAAGTATAAGCAAAAAGTAGCTACTATGCTTAAGGACTGTCTTGTGTTACCCCATATTGTGTTACCCCACCTCCAAAGAAATGTTACTACTAGAAGATCTAAGGGTAGACTTACGTAATATGTCCTACTTGTGTCTATAGTTATATGAGTCTGCTTTACCTGTACAAACAAGATTACTAATAGATTTATAATTAATTCATAAAAGTTAATTGGATCTACATTCATTTCATAAAATTATATTTCATCATGTGTCTTAGTTAACACCTTATTTAACTTTTGGTGCCAAAATAGTGTATATAAGGCCCCTAGATTTAGCATAGAGAGCCAAGGATTCACAGAAGATCAAAAAGACAAAGACTCCCAGGATCACTGATGAAGGGTGGAATTCCCAGAAACGGCTCTGCGACCCAGTGGAGAAGAAGATAAAAGAAGGGAAAAGAAGGAAGAAAAGACTCCTGTATCTTCAGCTAAAGCTCTCTTTAGGTTTAGTTCCCCTATAGGCTCTTTTACAGAATAGGCATATAGCATATAGGAAAATGGTATTCTAGATTTTTCATACAATTAGTATATACAACTAGAAACTAGTACATACAAATAGTACATACAACTAGTTTATACAACTAGTACACACAATTAGTACATAAATGTTTTTCTCACAATTTGTTAATATAACCAGTTCATACCCATATAACTAGTACATTCAATTAGTAAATATAACTGGTACATACAACTAGTGTATATAACTAGTAACTAGTACATATAATTAGTACATACAACTAGTATGTTCAAAAAGTACATACAACTATATAATGAATGGAAATAGTTCATATAATTAGTACATACAACTAGTACATACAACTAGATTCTTGTGCATAAAACTAGTACCTAACGGGTTCTTAGTAAAACTACTACTAAAACCAACAACTAGTACTTACAACTAGTACATACAACTAGTTTATAAAACTAGTAAATCTAACTAGAACTTACAACAAGTTCACACAACCAGTACATACAACTAATACATACAATTAGTACCTACAACCTGAATATATAATTAGTACTAATATATACAACTGGTAAAGTATATTCAACAAGAACATACAAGTAGTACATACAACTAGTTCCTACAACTAGAACACAACTACTACATATAACTAGTACACACTCATATATATAGTACATATAAATAGTAAATACAACTAGTACCTACAAGTAGTACATACAACTAGTGCACACAACAAGTACATTCAACTAGTACATACAACAAATACAAACAAGGAGCACATATAACTAGTGCATACAACCACTACATACAATTAGTACATACAACTAGTACTTACAACTATTACATTCAACTAGTGCATGCAACTAGTATATACCTACAACCAGTAAATATAACTAATCCTAGTATACACAGTTGGTACAAACAATAGGAACCTTAAACTTGTACATTCAACAAGTACATACAAGTAGTACATATAACTAGTATATACAACTAATACATATAAGTAGCATATATAACAAGCACATAAAACTAGAGCATACAACTAGTACTTACAACTAGTAACTAGAACATACAACTAGTATAAACAACTAGTACCTACAACTAGTAAATATAACATGTACTAGTACATAAAACTAATTTATACAACTAGTATATAAAAATAGTACATAACTAGTACAGACACCAAATACCTACAACTAGTAAATACAACTAGTAAATCCAACTATTTCACACAGCTAGTTTATACAACTAGTTCATATAATTAGTACATAAAACTAGTACATACAACTAGAAACTAGTACATACAAATAGTACATACAACTAGTTTATACAACTAGTACATACAACTGCTATTTAGTATTTTTAGCAAATACTTACCTACGGCATAGTTTTACAGGTACTATGACTTACAACTTGTACATACAACTGAGTACATACACATAGAATTAGTACTTACAACTAGTACATACTACTAATACATGCATTAGTACCTACAACTAGTAAATATATCTAGTACTAGTACACACAACTGGTTCATACAACTAATAAATATAACTAGTACTTACAACGAGTTCACGCAACTTGTATATACCACTAATACATACAATTAGTACTGTTATTCTATTGGTATACTACCTTGTATCAGGTCAACAGCCTCTACAACTGGCTGGAGAGCATCCAACCTAACAATTCCTGTTTCATCCATTTCTAAAATGTCTTCATTCACATTTTCACCGTCAGTGACTTTTTCTTCCTTATGGTTGAACATGTCTTCTGACATCTTAGTGATGGTGATGTCACAATACAAGGGGTTATGTTGCTTTAACCATTTCAGAGCTAGTATCACATTGGAGTATCGACAGGTATGGTAAATTGTATCAGGGACAGAGCCATTTGGTTTACTTCCAATTGAGTCTGGCTGCTGAATGTAAAGAATATCTTCACAACTGGGTAAATGAGGGAGCTCTGAAATGGCACAGTCAACATTTGAGGGAAAGTTGATTACCTGGCCTCTAACAGCCCTTTGTCCACCCCTTGGCAAAATGACCATTTTCATGAAAACAGCAGCCTTTGAAATCAAACACTGCTCTAATGTGTTTAGTCCAATGAACACTGAAGGGACCTCTGGTACTTTCATTTTATTAAACTGTGATCCTGCTGGAATTTTCTTTCTTGCCATAGCACTCTTGCTCTTGTTACACAACCAAACACTTTCTATACTTCCTTGAACTGATTCAATCACCACAGTCAGTAGATCATTTGCCACATCACAGCTGTACAGGGCACCCAACTGCTCATAGCTAAACCTTTCACGTGTAAAAGATTTACGGGTCGGCCCCTTAAGAATTGCTTTTTCAAACTTATATAAGTTATTTTTCAACTTCAAACCTTGTTTTGATGGTATTGAAATCTCAAGTCTTGGTACTTGCACAGCAGATGCAGTAACAACACCAGACTCAACTACACTTTCACCCACTTCCATATCCACATCTTCAGACTTTTGGCTGATAAGATTTTTCCTTAGCAGTATCATCCATGACTGAATCATCACTTTGGGTTGATTCTCTTTGAACTTCCTTCAAACTGTCACTCTCCAACCCATCTGTGGATTCATAAATTGAACTAATGTGGGTCACATTTACCTTGGTATTTGAAACAATGCTAGTACATGGCACAATACTGGTTATTTCTGCTTCTGAGTTAAATTTTACTTGCAGAAGTCGTTTTTGCCTCCTTCATGCTTGCATTCTTAATCTTGCTTGCTCTTTTTCTCCCTCCAATCTTAAAGTACTTTTTTGTTTAGATTCATTAATCAATCTTGTTTTCTTCCATTTGTTACTGCTGCTCAGTCTTGACTCCCGTTTTTTAGTCGATTCAGACTGCAACCTCTTCCTCTGATTTTCAGAGAGGGTGGCAAGTTTTGCAGCATGATCTTCATTGCTTTCTGACTGCAACTTCTTACTCTGATTTTCAGAGAGGCTGGCAAGTCTTGTAGCACGATCTTCCTTAGTTTTTGAGTACAGCCGTTTCCTGTTATTTTCAATAAGTTTAGCAAGCCTTGCAGCAGTTGCTTCTCAGTCTCGCATTGCAGCCGCCGTCTCTGGTTTTCTGACATTTTTAATAACCTTATACGGTGCTCTTGAACTGTTTCAGCATCTAGCCGCTTTCTCTAACATGCTGCCAGCATTACCAGTGTAGAACATTTCTTTACTTCACTGTCCATGTATTCTTGTCCTTCAATTCCAGTTTGATCCATAACTGGATTAACAGCTGATGTAGGCATGCTCATTTCATCATGTATCTCATTCTGACGTGGGTCATGGTTCAATTCAACATCTCCACCCAGCAATAGCAGTATGCTTAATGCACGAGCTAAGCAAAAGTTACCCTTACAGTAGCACCTTCTGCGTAGCAGGTGATGTAATGTACACTGAACCATTGCCTTCGTTGATAGATGCACATATTCTTTCTAAATACAAAAACCAAATGATAATGCTTTATTGGAATGTCATGGTACTCCAAGCAATTATTTGTAAAATGACCATGGTGAGGCTCATATATTACTTACAAAAGGATTAACAAACGATCAAGGTTCATTTCATTCAGGTCAGTGTACATCTTTATTTCATGAATCATACTGTAAGTAGAAGTACATATTTCAGATTGCCAAACACAAGACAATTCATTCCAGATACAGTTTGAGTGACCCCAGTATTACGGTGCAGAACCCCAGCAGCAGGGTTCACGACCCCAGCAGCAGGGTTCACGATCCCAGCAGCAGGGTTCACCACCCCAGCAGCAGGGTTCACCACCCCAGCAGCAGGGTAATTGAAAAGATAAAATTTAAGCAAACCCTGTGAATGTGGTTATATCCAGTTTGTACACACAAAGTGATTCATTTGCAAATTTGGTGCATTTTGCATAATATGTGCACTTCTTACATTGTCATTAATTGGTTCCTTAAGACACCCGTTGGATGGATCTAAATACAGAAAGGTAGCTGACAAACAGAAGATCAACACCCAAAATCCACCTAAATATAACACAAAAACTAATTGAGTGTGGCTTAGCTTTGATCTGTTCCATGTAGGTATATTTCCTGCCTCTCTCTTCCGCCTTTCTGATGTCACCAGGACCTTTTATGTGGAAGGTACATATTGAGAAAAATCATTGTATAAATAAATATTACAAATGTAGGTTAAATGAAAAAGGAATATACACACTTCCGAAAGTACAGTTAACTGTATTTGTGCTAGATGAAACATGATAGGTGTTAAATGACTGTGAATTAATTTAACTGTATTTTTGAACATCATTACATCTGCCGAAAATGTCGGTGAAATGTTGTTGTGACGAAAATCGTTTAGTGCTTAGTCTATAAGAACAGTTGGACAACGTCGATGGTTTCATAGTCATCAGTCAGTGTTGCTATACAAAACTGTCGGCCTCGGTATCAATTCCTTCTTCATTAGTCAAGTTATGACCAAAATTTATGCTTGTTAATTACACTTAATAGTAACATTTTCTTTATTATCTCAAGAAAGGAAAGCTGTATTAAAACCGAGGCCGACAGATGTTTAGTTTAATTTATAAGGATTCCAATGATGTACAGAAATTGGCTGTAGCTCTTCCATGAACTAAGCACAAACCTTATGAATGTTGTAAATGGGTGCTAATTCGGTGGAGAATTTTTAGGAAAACATTTATTCGATGCCCTTCAAAATTTGTAAGACTATTATTCTAACCATAAAGACTTTAAATATAATATATTAAATATATTTTGAAAGGCATTAGTTATTCCTATGCTGAGAAAATAACTAGTAAAAGCGTTAACGATTTAACTCAATTTTAATGGTGGAACAGCTATATTGCGCCTGGGTGGAATGGAAGTCATGTGTTCTGGAATGGTTCTCAAGTGGAGTCACATGTTTGTACCGAACTTTTCCTGGAATTGCAAAGGAAAATGTTCTGTTCTTTCTGCTCATACAGAATAGTGAAGTCTGTGAACATTCTCGAAATGAATCATTCGAGGAAGGTTAGTTGTTATCTAATAAGTATTCAGATAATACCAGGAACTTTTAATAATCTTTGGGCTTATTTAAGATTAAGAAAACCTAAAATGTATTCCTCTGTTTCAGCGATTTAGCTAGGGTTTAAGCCTGTCACGGTATATTTATTTCCACAAAATTTTATCCCTGCAAGGTTAATGATAGGCACATCCAAGTAAATCTCTCCCTTGGAAAAGTTAATTGCAATATAAACATTGTACATACACAGTTAAATTAGCTGTTAGAAACAGCTCTGGTGTTTGGTATTTTAATATTAAACAATTCTCCATAGCTACTAATTTTACAAGAAAACAAATACTTAATAAATGATAAATGTTTTTTAAACTGCTGTAAATTTCAATTAATATTTATTTAATCCTTTGTAAGTATGTATGAGTATTATTAGTGAAGTGTTTCATTTATTCGTGATGTCTATTTGTTTACGTTATACAAGAAGACCCACTGCCAGGATTTAGTAGGTCGTTTATCTGGCTAGTTTGATAGGTACTATGACCCAGGGATGACATGATTGGGTTCAAAGGTGGCTATTGACAACTTTTTCCTTCCCTTAGACCCAAAGACACACCTTTTGAGGATGGTGAGTCAGCTTGATAATGTGTGCATCTTAATACCCAATATCTCATTGACTATGTCAAATTGTAATACCACTCATTTGCTGTAAGGCAGTATGGACATGTTTCTACACATGACTGGCAAGAGAATTACTTTAATGAGTAATTCTCTCATAGAATAAAATTTGAGAGTATATTAGTAATTATGTAAAGTGTGTAGATATCGGACTCCATTTTGCATAGGTACCTTTCGGTTAAAAATGAAGAGTACGCAAATAAGACCCCCTCAGTCAAATTTTTATCAAAAATGTTTTACCCCAATGGTAAATCAAGGTAACCATGTATTGAATTGTACATGCTTCAAGTACAGTGTACAACTTCATCACACATGTAAAACTAAACTAGCATGTGTTGATAGTATCCAATAATTAGGTTTCATTGATTTTTTCCAATAAAGTGCGGAATGTGGTTAGAGTAATGCTATACAAAGGTCTACTAAGGTATTTGAGGTTGTCATTTATGCCATTCTCATTCTGTAGTCTATGCAGATGAAAGTATATGTTCTGAATATGTTACAGAAAAGATGGAGTTCAACTTATGTGTTGGCCATTTTAACATCAATTTAGGTGAGTGAGTGTAGTTATGCATACCAAGCATTTGACAGTACAGTCTTTTAATTGCTGATAAAAATTTAAGTTTCTTGGCCTTTGTGAACACACAAAGGTATATTTAAGCTACAACTATCAATAAGTGACCTTCCTTGGATCCGCACCATTTTCTTTGAAATGTCAATTTGGAATGAAAAGTTTCCACCATGATGATGAGACATGTTTTTGCATGTGAAATACAGGGATTATCCACGACTAAAAATAACTGTATCTTAATATTAATAGTGTTAGCCTGTGTATCATTAGATGTAGAGATTGTAGTTGTAGTAGAGTTGCTAGGTTGTTGTTTGATGATCAATCCCTTTCAAAAGTCTTGGTATTTGGTAACCTAATGACTCCAGAATACTACACAGTGCTACTGATGAGGAGTGGCATTCTCTGAAAATGCCTTCCAGCACATTGGTATAGTTGTGAATACGTATAGTATACTGTTGTAATAGTTTTCTTTCAGTACATATATAATTTGTAGTGAAGTTAATAATATTTTTCTACAGATGCAGTATACTAAACAGTTGATGTATCTAAAGCAAGAAACTTTTGTATGACCTTTATTTATCAATTTAATTTGTTAAGGAATTTTTATAAAATCATTGTAGCTTTTTTTGTTATAGAAAATGAAGTTTCCCAACCTGCTTTAGTGCAATCTTCATTAGAGTATAAAAATACACTTTTCGTCCTTGACTACTGGTGACTTCTCTAGATTTCAGACTAATTTGTATAGTTGTGTAGTATAGTCTTATTAAGCAAGGGTAAAAGGGGCATACATATAATTTAGCCATAAAGTAGTCTTTAAATTTTCCTATCCTGTCAGCCTTTAAAATCAAGTACTATATAAAAAGCAGCCAGCATACTTTAGGACTCTGATGGACCGAACAGAAATTCGGACTGATAATGTGGGAAAGGTTTATATAGACGATTTTTCAAAATTACGCACTCACATTTCCCGTATTGCGTTATATAAATATGAAAACGATCTGAATAATAAAATGTAATAGAATAAATAGCTTAAAATATTAACGAAAGATGCTTGTACTTTATTTACGCTTTGTTAGATTTTTTATGTAACGACACAAAGGCTACTAGTACGGCGTTTGTGCGTTAAAACAATTCACAAACAGTACTTTCTATAGACAATTTGCTAATAAAACAATATGTTGTTTGTATAGTCTATATGTGATCAATGAATCTATAGGTGTGTTCATAATATATATATAAGTGCGCAAGTGTGTGATGAAACTCACCGAAGAGGCACTCGGACGCTGAAACATAGATTCGTTGCAGAGAGTGTCATTGCAAGCTTTAGCTGTTGAAAGAAGCAGCCTGTAGGCTCTTCCAAGATCTTTGACAGTAAAAGTCATCCTTTCAGTATCAAAACAAATGTTGTTATGGCAATACATAAACCGCTAAAGGAACGGTTTTACACGCAACGCATCTATCGTTCGGATTAAAATAAGGCCTTTTCACAGGCCTAGGTACAAAAGTTATCGGTAGAAACAAATTTATCCTTAACACAGTCAAGTGCCCAGACGATCGCCAAGGGAAATTACTTTGCAGCTGGTTACTTTGTCAATGTGTTACTATAACAACGTTTAAAGCGACAGTCAAAAGATCGAAAGATGGACGACGCGATGGTAAGTCTCGGCAGACTATTAAGTTCATGTCAGTGACTTTTGTGAATTTCGTTTATAATAATAATAATAATTATAATAATAATAACTGTAGTCACAAAAGTTATATATGAGTTGGGGTCTTCTTGGTACTTCCTTCATGCACTTTGATCTTTATCTTCAGTCCTTTGTGTATTCAAAACTCCTCCTATTTTAAAATGTACATATATATATATAAATATATAAGGAATTATAATCCATGCATAGGGGGATATACTTTATGATATGTAGTAGGACTGATGAGGATACAGGTGTGTCATGCTTTTTTAGGAGATTTAGCATGTAGAATAAATTAAATGTTTTTTATACATAGGAAGAGGAACTAACGAAAAATATCTATATATATTTATAAATATCTTTCATGAATATCAACTTCTAACATGAAGCTGTACAATGTAATCGGCAAATGAAAACAATATAATATAAGGGGCTGCCTGCAGCAGCCCCTAACTTGTACATACAACTACTACATACAACTACTACATATCACTAATACCTATCACTAAAGATTACAACTAGTACATACAGCCAGTACATAAAACTAGTACATACAACTAGTACAAATAACTAGTGCAAACAGCTAGTACATATATCTAGTAAATGCAGCTAGTACATATTACCAGTATGTATAGCCAGTCCATTTCGAAGATGAACCAGTGGAAAAAATCTCAACTGACTTGAACAACTGTACATACACTTGGACCGCCTTTGCTGAGCTACACCTGAACAACTGTAGATACACTTAGACCGCCTCTGTCAAGCTGCACTCGAACAACTGTAGATACACTTAGAACGCCCCTGTCAAGCTGCACTCGAACAACTGTAGATACACTTAGACGGCCTCTGTCAAGCTGCACTCGAACAACTGTAGATACACTTAGACGGCCTCTGTCAAGCTGCACTCGAACAACTGTAGATACGCTTAGACCGCCTCTGCTAAGCTATACTCGAACAACTCTAGATACACTTAGACCCCCTCGGTCAGGCTGCACTCGAACAACTGTAGATACACTTAGACCGCCTCTGCTAAGCTACACTCATACCACTTTAGATACACTTAGAACGCATCTTTCAAGCTACACTCAAACAACTTTAGACACACTTAGAATGCCCCTGTCAAGCTACACTCATACAACTTTAGATACACTAAGAACGCCTATGTCAAGCTGCACTCGAACAACTGTACACACACTTAGACTGCCTCTGCTAAGCTGCACCCGAACAACTGTAGATACACTTAGACCGCCTCTGCTAAGTACAACTTTAGACACAGGTAGAACGCCTATGCTAAGCTACACTTATACAACTTCAGATACACTTAGAATGCCTCTTTCAATCTACGTAAACTCATACAACTTTAGACACACGTAGAACACCCCTATCAAGCTACACTCATACAACTTTAGATACACTTAGAACACAGTAGTACAACTCTCAGACACACATGGAAGTTCTATCAAGCTGCACTCGTTCAAATTTAGACACACATAGAACGTCTTTTTTCAAAATTTGTACAAAATCAGTACTACGGGCTGCACAGGTAGAATTACAATAACAACTTATCACTGACAGATGTTACACAGATTGTAAACATTAAAAGGTCTTTCTAGACTGACATAGGCCTAGTATTACAGTATTTACTTAAATCAAACGAGGATTCATAGATATTGACAAAACTTACTTGTCTTTTTTTCATTGCGCTTCGAACTGAAAGTACTTGGCCCCTTTGTTGGACTTCAATATGGCTATCTAGTTGTATTCCAAACGATTCTGGATGGTTAAGTGTCCTGAATACGATAGAAAAGCTTCAGCTTCATGAAGGCCGCCATTTGCAAAAACGCTGTATTGACGTATAAATTAAGTATTACAATAGTTTCGTATGAACTCGTATTATACATATTAAGGCGTATAAAATAAGTGTTATAATAGTTGCGTATTAATTCGTATTACATATATATACAGTGCAAGTTATATTCATATATTATGTATATGAACTTGCACTCTACAACCGTATCATGAAGCCATACATAAATCGCGTTATGAAAACAATATAATATAGCTGATTAATTAATGGGATGTTTATACAAAACAGTAGGGTGTGTTTAATAAACAAAGAGTATTTATACTAAACAAAACGAGAGAAAATAATGCTTACTCGACAGCTGTATTGCAACTAAAGTATTTATCTTAGCGGAAGTTCTTCTTAAGTGTAGATCAAAAAGGGATCTGATTTTGACCTTACTGATCGGTTATTCAACCTTATAGATTCAACGTTTAAGAAGATATTTTAAACTTATTGTCCTACAGTGAGAATTACGTTCATATTGCTTGAAACTGAACTATAAAGACGAAGGTTATCACCAAGGTGATAGTAGGTACCACCAAAGGATCATTTTGTGCGCCACATAAACTCCATATCGATTTATTAATTATTATTTATTTGTTTGTCTCATTTAACATAAGCTGACGTTCAACACTAACCAGCAAGCAAAGAGATCCCTCTCTGCTTGCTGGTTAGTGTTGAACCAAGACTTTGTTAGATAGTCTTTAATGCATATCCTCATTACCAACAAATTAGTGAAGTCTAACACAGAAACACTCCGCACTATTGCCAACCATAACTATAGATTTAAAGAATGTCTACATCAACTAAGTACTGCAAGAATACTACATAAAAACAAATGCAGCGGCATATATGTCATACACGCTAGGGATAAGCTAAAGCGCTAAGCTATGTAGCCCTAGGCCTTTTATAATTCTTTAACACTACAGATAAACTTAGCTGTTTTACTAATTAAAGTGTTTAGCTTGAGTAAACATAACATTGTAATGAGTCGCTCAAAAGACTCACACATAGAAACGTGTATCCATACATTCCACACGTTACTGATAATAATGTTAGCTTGTAAGGTTTACACCTTTCAAGCTACCCCCAACCCGACTTATAATGTTAAATAATTTAGATTGTATTGTAATTCCTGGCTTATGATGGTGTCCTCGTGACAATTCATATCCACTAAGCTACACTTGTACAAAATAAGACACACGTAGAACGCCTCTGTCAAGATACACTCGTACAACTGTAGACACAGGTAGAACGCCTCTGCTAAGCTACACTTTTTTACAACTTTAGATACACTTAGAATGCCTCTTTCAAGCTACACTCATACAACTTTAGATACACTAAGAACACCCTTGTCGTGCTTCACGTGTACAACTCTAGCCACACATAGAACGCCTCTGCTAAGTACAACTTTAGACACACGTGGAACATCTCTGCTAAGTACAACTTTAGACACACGTAGAACGCCTCTGCTAAGCTACACTTGTACAAACTTAGACACACGTGAAACACCTCTGTCAAGCTGCACCCGAACAACTGTAAACACACGTAGAACACCTCTGGTAAGCTATACTCACACAACTTTAAATACACTCAGAACGCCACAGTCAAACTACACTTCTACAACTTTAGATACACTAAGAACGACCCTGTCATACTACACGTGTACAACTCTAGACATACGTAGAACGCCTCTGCTAAGCTACACTTGTACAAACTTAGACACACGTAGAACACCTCTGCTAAGTACAACTTTAGACCCACGTAGAACGCCTCTGCTAAGCTACACTCGTACAATTGGAGACACAGGTAGAACGCCTCTGCTAAGCTACACTCGTACAACTCTAAGACACACGTGGAATAGTTCTATCAAGCTGCATCCATTCAAATTTAGACACACATAGAACGTCCGTGTTCAAAACTTGTACAAAATCAGTCCTACTGGCTGCACAGGTAGAACTTCAATTACAAAAACAACTTAGCATTTACAGACGTTACAGAGATCGTAGACATTAGAACGTTTTTCTAGACTGACATAGGCCTAGTATTATAGTATTTACTTAAATCAAAAGAGGATTCATAGATATTGACCAAACCTAGTTTGCTTTTTTCCTCTATTGTTTTCATAACGCGATTTATGTATGGCTTCATGTTATGGATATATACATATACATATATATGAATATATATATAATACGAGTTCATACGCAAGTTTTATAACAGATTTTATATGTCGATATATGTATAATACGAGTTCATACGCAAAAATTGTAACACTTAATTTATATGTCAATACATCGATTTTGCACATGGCGGCGTTCAGGAAGCTTTAGTTAACGTAGCTTTTCTGTCGCTAATTATAATTTTCAGGACACTTAAGCATCCTCAATCATTAGGATTAAGAATAATATCAAAGCCCAACGATGCGGCCAAGTAGTTTGAGTAAATTTGGAGGGCGGCAGCCCCACGAGTTTTAAACTCGAACTACTTGTTTTTCATCGGTCTTCTTACTGAAAGTACTTGGCCCCTTCGATGGACTTCAATATGGCTATCTAGTAGTATTCCAAACGATTCTGAAAGCTTCAGTGTCCTGAACACGATAGAAAAGCTTCAGCCTCATAAAGGTCGCCATTTGCTATGTATAAATTAAGTGTTACAATAGTTTCATATGAACTCGTATTATACATATTAGGACGTAGAAGAAAGTGTAATAATAGTTGCATATTAATTCGTATTATATATATATATCCGAAACATGAAGCCATACATAAATCGCGTTATGAAAACAATACAGGAGGCTGCCTGTGGCAGCCCCTAATAATACATTAGATAGGGCGGCAATATTTTTTCTGCCATCCTTATTTATAGAGTACTTCCTTACTCTATGATTAACTAGTTGTAGGTTTTAGTAGTATGTACTAGTTTTATATATGTACTAATTGTATGTACTTTACTAGTTGTATGTACTGGTTGTGTGTACGAGTTGTTTGTACTACTTTTATGTACTAGTTGTATGAACTAGTTTTATGTACTATTTATATGTACAAGTTATATGTGTATGTACCAGTTATATGTAGTATATAGTTGTGTGTTCTAGTTTTAGGAACTAGTGGTATGTACTACTTGTATGTACTTGTTGTATGTACTAGTTGTGTGTACTTTACAAGTTGTATGTACTTTACCAGGTGTATGTACTTGTACTAGTTATATATTCAGGTTGTAGGTACTAATTGTATGTATTAGTTGTATATCAAGTTGTGTGAACTCGTTGTAAGTTCTAGTTATATATTATTAGTTCTATGAACTAGTTGTATGTACTAGTACTAGATATATTTACTAGTTGTAGGTACTAATGCATGTATTAGTTGTATGCACTAGTTGTAAGTACTAGTTCTATGTGTATGTACTCAGTTGTATGCACAAGTTGTAGGTCATAGTGCCTGTATAACTATGCACAAGGGACATCATATGATATACGTATATAAAGGGCTTGGCCTTTTATGTCCCTTTTGTACGAGTTACAAAATGGTCTCTAACCCTGTTGATTATGCAAATGCATGCAACCAACCATTGCTATTCTTAGCTCCCTCGCAAGGCAAATCAAATGTGCTGTGGTTATTAGCTGAGACCCCTTTAAGACTGGAACCTTTGTTGATATATGGCATGCAGATGCATCATCTTTAGTCTATACTAAGGCGTGAAAAGGTAATTGGTAGGCCATGTGTTCTACCTTGGATGATCTGTATCAACTACTACTCTCTATGCACTAGAGTTGAGGATTTCAAAGCCTGCAACTGTGTGACTAAAGTCGTGTCCTGTTTAATATAATGATTATCCTATGGGGTGAAACTTGCACTGCATATGTAGCTAGTACTTGATTGTAATTTTAATATTGTATAGTCATGTGTCCCTCATAAATTGTAACTTGTACTGTGAAGTAATTGATTATAATTTTAATATTTTATATATTTACCAGTAACTTTCACTATGTAGTGTACTATATATTAGATATATATACCTCTATATTTTGTGTTGCTGAAGTTCAACTAAGCTTTATTCTTATCCATTTGTGTACTTATATATATTGCACTGTGTAGTGTACTTGAGTGTAATTAGCTAACAAAGTATTTCGCTATAGTTATAGACATTCGCTATGAGCAATTTTGGTACTGTATCTAGTACAGATGGCTAAGAATAAAGCCTTGTTGAACGTCAGAAACATGAATTTACTAATTCTGGACGTTTCAAAACAGAGGTCTTCATCAGCAATACATGAGGAATGGGAATACAATTCAGTATAAATAGGAAATTAGTAAATTCATGTTGCTGACACTCAACAAGGCTTTATTCTCATAATGATCGCAACAAACACTCCTTATTCCTACACATGGACAAGAAAAAATATTAACAGATAACGTAAGAAGAGAAGACAGAGCCTAAACTACCAAAGTAATACGGTCAACCAAACAAATTCAGTCTTTCGCATCAAAATAGGAACAACTCTGCTTTAAACTTGACGGGGACGTACACAAAAACACTTTTTCTAACCTTCGCTACAACTCGCCTGTTCGCTAGCTCCTTCTCGTAGGGGAGTGTCGACTTATCATAGCCGTTCACAAGGGGATGATCTTCTTTAGCAACAAGGGGGTGACGTTTTCGCAACATCACAAGATTCACTAAATGTTACGACATACAAGAGGTGTTGGTGATGCACTAGAGAAAGATCACAATACATCCACAGATTGCGCAATCATAACCTTGAATTCTTCATTATATCTTGATTATTTTGCTCATTTAATTAAGCAAAACTTCGCCGGACGTTTGTCATACACATGTACCATGATATATATCTGATTCACAGTTATCTGACAAATTGAAAATTTTTACTAATATAACACTTGGTTTCAATATAAATTTTCTATAGCTGTTCTATAGTCCTATGGCATTTTGTATGCAGACTTTGTCCTCTGTTTTCTACCAAACGGAGACCTAAATGAAAAATCCCTTATTTAAAAATGAGTTTTAGACCCTAATCTTTATATGATGATATGCCCATTTTGTTTCTAAGTCCTTTCCTGGAGCCATATGAATTATTTATATTATTTATTTATTTATTTATTTATTTATTTATATATATATATATATATATATTTATATTATATTTATTTATAATAAAAAAATGGAGTCCATTGATTCAGACACGAGTAGCGACACGAGTAGCGAGTTGATTCCCGACTGTGGTCCTCAAGTCAAAGCTCCTAACTTCTCCAAGAGCCAAGATACCCTACGTGGTCTTTGCACTGTTTGCTGCCGGTCAATGCCTGTGAGAAGGGACGGTTTTGTTTGTGTGCATGGGCCTGTAGGGCACCGCTGCCAGGGCTCTGCGGAACTACCTCAAAGGGCACCGCACACTCTTCCATCTGATGGTGATTGTACCCAACAAGCTATCAGTCGACCCATCGACATGGACATCGGGTCACTCTCTCCCGATACTATATCTTTCCCGCGAGTTAAACTCTTGAGAAGACTTCCCCGTGCTTCCAGAGCTCTCGCCGCTAAGACGCTGAGCAACATACTCAACCAAATAACTCGTTTAAACAGCCATGAGTCTTGGAAACGTCTTTTGTTATTCCCCAGTTGTTTTTTCCGGGTTCCTAGAAGAGGGGGTCGCCGATGGAATCTAGCTAAGTGGGTTAAACAGCAACTTCTTGAGGAATCTGATCCACCTTCTGGGTCAGCTATTCCCAACCGCTCCACGTACCTCTCCCATTCTGCAGGTTCAGCCAATTATTTGGCTAAGAGAGTCTCCATTAAGATGGAGGAAGGAGACATTAAAGGTGCTGTTCGTTTGGCCAGCTCAGAAGACACAATAGCTTTAGAGACTCAGGAAACTATCTCTGTTTTGAAGGATAAGCACCCTCCCCCTCACCCAGACACTAAGTTTCAAGACCCTCCACCTGCAGGGGAGCATATAACTGATGCCTTATCAGTTTCTGAGGCAGACGTAGTCAAAGCCATCAAGTCCTTCCCAAATGACTCTGCAGTGGGCCCTGATGGCCTCCGCCCACAACATCTCAAAGACATGATTTCTACTATAGCTGGCCCTGAAGGTGAGAACTTGTTGTCTTCCCTAACATCTCTTGCTAACCTTGCTCTCTCTGGTGATATTCCTTCATCTGTACGCCCAATTTTTTTGGTGCCTCACTTACCATCCTTAATAAAAAGGCGGAGGGGTTAGGCCTATTGCCATTGGCTGCACCCTTCGGCGTTTGGTGGCTAAACTAGCAAGCCCTTCAGTCGTGGAGTCAGTTGGCACTTATCTTTCCCCTTTTCAGCTCGGCTCTGGAGTTCCATTTGGAGCAGAGGCTGCTGCCCATTCGGCACGATCATATCTGAATGACTTACCTTCTTCATATATTTTGTTTAAGCTGGACTTTGAGAATGCCTTTAACACCATCAGACGTGACAAAGTCCTTGAAGCAGTGGCTGCCATTACACCCCATCTCCTCCCCTATGTATTTTCTTGCTATTCTTCTCCATCAACTCTTTACCTTCAGAGTACTACTTTAGAATCTAGAGAAGGAATTCAACAAGTGGACCCTCTAGGTCCTCTCCTCTTCTGTTTATCGATCCAACCCGTCATCCTCCAACTCAGCTCAGAGTTTCGTGTGTTTTACTTGGATGATGGAACTTTGGGGGCCTTGAGAAGGATGTTTTACATGACTTTGTTTCCATCAAACAGGAGTGCAGTTCTCTCGGTCTCAAACTTAATATTTCCAAATTAGAGCTCATTAGTTATGGCCCAGCTGGTGCCCAGCTGCTCAAGGTAGCACCCAATCTTCGCCAGATACACCCTAATGAAGCCACTCTATTGGGATCCCCTATTGGCCAGCTGCCTTCCATCAATACTGCCCTATCCAACAAGATCCAAGCACTGAGAACCATGGGCTCCAGATTATCTCTCCTTTCCAAGCATGATGCCTTGCTTTTACTTCGGCACTGTTTTGCCCTTCCAAAGATTCTATATGTTCTGAGGACAGCACCCTGCTACTTTTCACCCCTTCTAACTTCCTTCGACCAGGAACTACGCTC
Organism: Chondrosia reniformis; assembly: GCA_947172415.1. NCBI lineage: Eukaryota > Metazoa > Porifera > Demospongiae > Chondrillida > Chondrillidae > Chondrosia > Chondrosia reniformis. The sequence continues at coordinate 3,066,363 of OX359202.1, read as the reverse complement.
TTCTCTGAGTTTGATCCTTAATATTAACTTTGACTCGGACCCCATATGGTCCCAGGCTTCTTTGCCAGTGTCCTTTGGTGGTATTGGTGTTCGTAGTGCTATCCAGCTTGCTCCATCTGCCTACCTTGCTTCAGCTGCTGGAAGCACTACTCTACTGAAACAGATCCTACCATGCAGGTTTCACAACAACCTTTTCACTGCTGTAACTGATGCAATTGAAACCTGGAAAGTTGGCCATAACTGCCCCCCACCCTCCTCCCCAGCAGATTGCCATCACAAGGCTTGGGACATCCCAAGGGTTCAGAGTACTTTTGAAGCCATTCTATCTAATGCTCTGGATCCCAGATCTAGAGCTAGACTTCTTGCCACCTCAACAAAGGAATCGGGGGCATGGCTTAATACCCTACCAGTATCTTCATTGGGTCTGTGACTGGATAATAATTCCATCAGGATTGCTGTGGGTCTCCGCCTTGGTGCCCCTTTATGCAGAGTACTCACTTGCCAGCTTTGCAGTGGTGAGGTGGATGAGCTAGCCCTGCATGGCCTTAGTTGTAATAGGAGTGCTGGCCGTCATCCTCGCCATTCAGCGATTAACGACATCCTCAAGAGAGGCCTTGCTTCCGCAGGAATCCCTTCGATTCTGGAGCCCCCAGGCCTTTCTAGGTGTGATGGAAAAAGACCAGACGGTGTTACAGTAACACCCTGGAAGACAGGCCTAAACCTCATCTGGGATGCCACATGTGTGGATGCCTTTGCCGCCTCCCACATCATACATGCTACAAGGGAGGCTAGAGCAGTTGCCAACCAAGCTGAGCTCAGGAAAAAGGCCAAATATAGCCTCCTCTCCAGATCAAACATCTTCCTCCCATTCGCAGTTGAGACATCTGGAGCCTTTGGACAAGAGGCTCTTCTATTTTGCTCCGACTTAGCCAGAAGAATACAATCCAGAAACCAAGAAAACAATTCTTATATGTTCCTGATACAACAACTATCTATTGCTATTCAAAGAGGCAACCCTGCAGCAATCATGGGATCAGCCCAATGCAGCCTCTCTGAACTATTTGACAATGACTCATTAATTGACATAAAATTATGTTAGTGGTTTATTGTTATTCAATGCTTTATTTATATTATATTAGATTACCTTAGTATATTGTAACTTGTACTGTATATACAGTGCAAGTTACAATATACTAAGGTAATCTAAATAAATAAATAATATAATATAATGTAGTTAAATAATTCATATGGCTCCAAGAAAGGATCTAGAAACAAATTGGGCTTATCATCATAAAGTATAGGGTATAAAACTCGTTTTAAATTAAGGATTTCTTTTTTAGGCCTCCGTTTGTTAGAAAACGGAGGACAAAGTCTGCATATAAAAGGCCTTAGGACTATAGAAAACCCATGAAAAATTTATATTCAAACCATGTGTTATATTAATAAAAATTTTCCATTTTTCAGATAACTGTGAAACCAACATATATCGTGGTACATGTGCATAGGAAACGTCTGGCGAAGTTTTGCTTAAATAAATGAGCAAAATAATCGAGATAATAATGAAGAGTTCAATGTTACGATTTTGCAATCTGATGATGTATTATGATGTTTTTCTTGTGCATCACCAACACCTTTTGTATGTCGCTCCGTAAACATTTAGTGAATCTTGTGACGTTGCGAAAATGCCACTGCCTCGTTGCTAAAGAAGATCATCCCTTTCGTGAACGGCTATGACAAGTCGACGCTCTCCTATGAGAAGGAGCTACCCAATAAGCGAGTTGCAGTGAAGGTTAGATAAAGCGTATGTGTATATGTTCATGTTAAGTTTTGTAAGAATTGTTGCTATATATTGATGTAAAATAAATAAAATAAATTCGTTTAGACGACCGTAGTAAAACTTTGGTAGTTTAAGCTCCGCCATCTCTTCTTTTGTTTTCTGTTAACATTTTCACCTATCCATGTGTGTACATACGTATACAGGAATGTAATTGGATATGTAGGGGTAGATTTAGATAAATATGCGTGCGTGCAAGCTCATACGGTACATATAGTCAATCTCTCAGTATATTGCTAGCCCCAGCAAAAGTATACTTTTATATGCAGTGCAATTGTAATAGAGAATATAATACATTCAGTATAGTGAATATATAATTGTCCATGTGTAGGAATAAAAAGTGTTATCTTACCGCAGATTTGACTTGCCTTGAGTGGGAGCTAGGAGTATTGTTGCTTGCTTTCATGCATTCACATAAACAATAGGGTAAGAGACAATTTGGTAACTTGCACCAAGGAACATAAAGGCTGGGGCCTTTAATTTATTTCATGAACAATGTCCTTTGGATTATGGGATATATTTGATAAAAACTATTGGATACATTGCGCTAGGATTATAGGTTATTTTATGGGATCTATTCATCAAAAACTATGGGATATTTTATGCAAAAATTATCGGATACATTATGGGATATATAGGTTAAAAATTGTTAGATATATTTGGCAAAACTATGGGATATACTTGCCCATTGGATACATTAATCAAAAAAACGGGATGTATTAGCATAATTATAGTATATCCCCTAGTTTTTGCCGAATATATCCCATAGTTTTTCCGAATATATCCCATAGTTTTTGAAATATATCCCATAATGAAACTTATCCTCTTAGTCTAATATTTCCAATAGTTGTTGCCCAATATATCCCACAGTTTTGCAGAATATATACAATAGTTTTTGTCAAAATATATCCTATAATTAATGCAAAATATATCCCATAATTTTGCCTTATATAGCCCTTACTTTTTGCTTATTATATCCAATGGACCACTATATCCCTTAGTTTTGCCATATATATTCAAAATATTTAACCATTATTTCCCATTATATATCCCATAATTTTTGCCCAATATATCCCATAGCTTTTGACATATATATCCCATAGTCAATCCCATAATTTTTGCCCACTATATCCCATATTTTTTCTAAAGATATGCAACGTTTTTGCAAATATATCTTATAACTTTCTCCAAATATATCCCATAATTTTGTCCAAATATATTCCATAATTTTTTCTAATATATCCCTCAGTTTTCTCTTAATGTATCCATATGTTAAAAATATTTCCAATTATATCCCATAATATACCCCATAGTTTTACTCAACATATCCCTTGGTTTTTGTCAAATATATCCCTTAGCTTTTGACAAATATCTCCCATAGAATATCCCACAATTTTTGCCAACTATAACCCATACTTTTGCTTAATGCATCCCTTAGTTTTTCCTTAATATATCCAATGGACCAGTATATCCCATAGTTTTGCAAAAGAAATCTAACAATTGTAACCAATTTATGCCATAATATATCCCATAAAATAGCCTATAGTCCTAGCCCAATATATCCCATAGTTTAGCCAAATATATCCCTTATTTTTTATTATATCCCATAATTTTTGCCCTATATATCCCATGATTTTGCCTTATTTATCCCTTAGTTTTTTTCTTAATATATCCAATGGACCAGTATATCCCATAGTTTTGCCAAATAAATCCAACAATTGTTAACCAATATATCCCATAATATATCCCATAATTTTTGCCCAATATATCCCTTAATTTTTGCAGAATATATCCCATAAAATAACCTATAGGCCTAGCCCAATTTATCTCATTGTTTTGCCAAATATATCCCTTTATTTTTAAAATATATCCCATAATTTTTGCCAAATATATCCCATATTATAACTTATAGTCTTAGCCCAATATATCCCATAATTTTTGCCCAATATATCCCATATTTTTTGCCCAATATATCCCATACGTTTTCCGAATATATCCCATGGTGTTTGTCCAATATATCCCATAGTTTTTCCGAATATATCCCATAATTATTGCAAATATATCCCATATTTTTTCCAAATATATCCCATAATTTTGTTTAATATGTCCCTTAAAATAACCAATAGTCTTGTCCAATGTATGGCATAGTTATTGCCAATTATATCTCATAGTTTTCTGAATATATCCCATAGTTAATGCAAATATATCCCATAATTTTTACCAAATATAGTACATTTCACTATAAATGTAAAATTTTATTTTGAGGCGCTTCATGGAAAGAATCCCCAGTACATTTTTAAATTTGATATCAAATGAAAGAGGAAACAATAGGGAATCCGTAACTGTTTTCAGTTTTGCGATAGCAGCTATCGTTTAGAAGATAGGCGTTATTGAAAGAGGATACCTATTTCAGCCGATCAAATGGCTACATTCAGTCACGTTTGCATAATTATAAGGTGAAATCGAATTACAATGCAACGTTCCCGCGTATGACCATTATCGAAAAATGGATGTCTAAAAATAAACAAATAAACACTTACGTATTTTAAGCTTTTTAGAGGCGTATACGCTTGTTACGTTGATAACGCTTTATTCGAAGGTCAAGCTATAATAGCTAAGGCAATTTAAAGACTAAAAAGCTTTTAAAGTGGGAAATTATGTCAGAAATCGACAGAGAATCGGCCATATATTGCTGTGAATGGACACATACGAAGGCTAGAATCTATAGGATTCTTTACAAGACAACTATACTTCATTAGTTGTTGAAAGTGTTGTTAAATAGACTGTGAAAATTCAAACCTTTATATCTAATCACACAGAGCGAAACTTACAAAAAGGCTACTTAAAGATTTAGTATATTTCTTAAATATTCTTATACTAAAAGTCTGTATCGATTAGACTAACTTGAACGAAGTGCCGATTAAAAGCCGTCAAGGTACGGAAATATGGAAACACGCAATAACTTTCTTATAAAATGTCCTATTAAAAAAAGCTACTTTGGTTTTTGAGTGTTTACAAGGGCTACCAGAAGCCAGCGTTTTGGTCTTCTCTGTTTCTTCTTCAACAAGCACGATCACTTTTATCTTTAACTGCTGCCTTTCTTCTTCACGATTGCGCAATCGAAATTTTGCCATAGCAACAAATGTCGTAATTTTTCTTGCCATTTCCATGGTTACTTCAGCATAATTATTTTGTTGGCAAGTTTGAAAAAGACTCAGTTTTAATAGTAATCACTTTTGTCGAACTATTTTGAACCCCACTATACACTTAGAAATTTTACATTTATGGTGAAATGCACTATATATCCCAAAATTTGTGCAAAATATATCCCATAATTTTACCTAATATATCCCTCAGTTTTTGCTTAATGTTTCCACCTATTTAAGAATATTTCCAATTATATCCGATAAAATATTCCATAGTTTTATCCATTATACCCCTTAGTTTTTGTCAAATATATCCCATAGTATATCCCATAATTTTTGTTCTTTATATCCCATAATTGTACCTAATACATCCCGTAGTTTTTGCTTAATAAATCCAATGGACCAGTATATCCAATAGTTTTGCCAAATATATCCAACAATTTTTAACCAATATTTCCCATAATATATCCCATAATTTTTTCCCTATACGTCCCATAATTTTTGCCGAATCTATCACATTAAATAACCTGTTATCTTAGCCCAATATACCCCTTAGTTTTTGCCCAATATATCCCACATTTTTTCCGAATATATCCCGTACTTTTTGCAAATATATCCCATAATTTTTTCCTAATATATCCCATAACTTTGCCTAATATGTATCTCAGTTTTTGCTTAATGTAACAAATTATTTAAAAATATTGCCAATTATATGCCATAATATATACCATAGTTTTTCCGAATATACCCCTTAGATTGTGTCAAATATATCCCATAGTTTTGACAAATATATCCCATAGTATATCCCATAATTTTTGCCCTATGTATCCCATAAGTTTGTCTAATATATCCCTTGGTTTTTGCTTAATATATCCAAATGACCAATATTCCATAGTTTTGCAGATATACCCAACAATTTTTAACCAATATATTCCATAATATAACCTATAGTTTTAGCCAATATATCGTATATTTTTGCCAAATATATCCCATAAAATAACCTATAGTCTAGCCCAATATATACCATAGTTTTTGCCCAAAATATCCCATAGTCTTTCAGAATATTTGCCATAGATTTTGCAAATATATCCCATAGTATATCCCGCAATTGTTTGCCCTATATATCCCATAATTTGGCCTAATATATCCCTTAGTTTTTGCTAAAAATATACAAGGGACCCATATTTCCGATAGTTTTGCCAAATATATAATTTATAATTTATCCATAATGTTTGCCCAATATATCCCGTAATTTTTGCTGAATATATCCTATAAAATAACCTATAGTCTTAGCCCAATATATCCCATGGTTTTTACCAAATATATCCTTTATTTTTTACATATATCCCATAATATAACCTTTAGTCTTACCCCAATATATCCCATAGTTTTGTACAATATATCCCATAGTGTTGAAAATATATCCCATAATTTTTTCAAAATATATCTTATAATATTGCCTAATATATCCCTCAGTGTTTGCTTAATATATCTAATTATTTAAAAATATTGCCAATTGTATCCCATAATATTTCCCAAAGTTTTACCCAAAATACCCCTTAGTTTTTATCAAATATATCCCATAGCTTGTGACAAATATATCCCATAGAATATCCCATAATTTTTGCTAATATATCCAATAATTTTGCCTAATATATTCCTTAGGTTTTGCTTAATATATCCAATGGACCAGTATATCCCATAGTTTTGCCAAATATATCCAATTATAGTTCATTTCATCATAAAGTTACCAAATGTCATTAAAGCCAAACTGGTTAAAGTTAGCAATAGTTGGTACCATATAATATTCCATTTGATAGAGAATTTATTCACCTTTCAGATGATGTTTTCGGATTTGAAGTATCTCATTCCGTTCGGGAGAAAGGAATCACACTATATTAGCGAATCAGATTTGAGAAGTTTGTCACGTTTGCGTATATAATGAGGCATAACACTAGTGATAATGCATCAATAACGCATACAGCGTTAAGCAGGATAATACTTTAGTATTATGTACAGCTTTAAATGCTAAGAAAGAGTATTAAATTCAGAGTTTTCTTTTAGTTACCCTCTGAAAGAAAATGTAAACATTCAGATAAAAGTGGCCTGCGATTGCGGTAGGCGCTTTGAAGCTTTTTGTACTAAGGCACTATACGATCTTTAAATACGTAAGCTTTTTTATCTTTGGAAAAGCTTGCGAAGCAAATATTGACTATCACAATAGCGTAACAATTCTAATAAGTATCCTTAAGGTGTTTAAAAGCTCACCAAGTCTGATAATACGGAAGAAAGAAACAATACTGACAGCCATCATGATAATTCGGTTTTGCGAAGCCATCTGCAATCGACTCCAGGACCTAGCAGTTGTCAATCAATTAATTCAAAATTGAGTTCACCTCAAGCACCATGGAAAGGCAAAAGAAAGCGTTCTGCCCGAGGATATAAAGCCATAAATAAATGCTGGAATCCACAACCAACAGTCCTATTCCATGCTAGTACTAATCCCATTGCAAACCAGCATCCCATATGGCAAAACACTCCAGATGACCTACCTAGCAGCTTAAGTGTGGAGGCAGAAGAGAGTTTGTTACTTCAACATGTTCCCTTCTCAACTTCAGATCTTGATTCAGAAGTTAGTTTACAGGCCACATGCATCCATATACATTAAAATTCTTTATTAACTTGCCTGTGTATGTTCAGTATATAGCTCACATGAACATGCAATGCATATTTTGTACAAATTTACAAATTACATAATTTGAAATAGATTTATAAGGTTACAAATGAAAATGTCAGTTGAATCTTGAATCCTGAGCTTACTTGTCCTATAGGATGGAAAAAGTAATAATTTCTTAAGATTTCTGTGTGGCTAGGTATTGACATGGTGAAATCTCTGATACTACATTAGCCAGGCAATTGGATTTGTTAATAAACCAAACGTTCTGACCCCAATCTAGGGGTACCAAAGAGTGCTTGCCTTTTACGCAGATCATTACAACTAATGAAGACCCCTGGATTGGGGTCAAAGCGTTTTGTTTATTAACAAATCCAACAGCCCAATTTCAGGCTGGCGAGTACAGTACTAGAGATTTCACCATAAGTAGTAATTGTAAATGTAAAATGTATTTTTTAATATATATACAGGAAGTTGAAAGTGGAGAGAGCAGTAGCAATGATGAGGATGATTTCAACTTAGATGATTCAGTGCCTCATTTAACTGATTGGATGAAGACAATGCCATCAAGGGATCTTAAGAAAATAGCAGTTCTGCTATATCACCATTTGCACAAGATGTATGAACCAGACAAGACCAAGGCAGCTCAGAGTGCTGTTTAGCATTGGGATATTCCAGACAGACCATCTACAAATGGGTACGGCAATACTGTATAAATGGAGGTGAATTTGCAACTTCTGAAAGGGGTATGTACAAAAGAGATACTGTACTAGATCAAGAAGATGTCCCCCGAAAAGCTGTCAGATGGCTGAGGGAGAAAGTTCACTACAGAAAATTCAACCTGACTCACAAGAGATTTCAGACATGGTTAAATGAATATCTTCCAAAGCTGGAGTTCCCAGATACCATTAAAAAGAATGTTTCAGAAGCTACTGCCTTTAGGTATATGAAAAGGTTAGGATTTAGTCACAGACGATACAAGCAGGGCTACGCAGATGGCCATGAGAGGTAAGACGTGGTAGAATACAGAAAGCCGTATTTAAAGAAGGTAAGGATTTTGGAGGCATTCCATTTACCTCCACCCACATGTGAAGACAACATACCCTCATGGAACAGGGGCAGCAATTCAAAGGCAAAAAATGTGGTATTAATCTATCATGACGAGACAACTTGTAATTCCTATGATGCCAAACCATCAGTTTGGGTGGATCCATGTGGTAGTAGTGAGGTTCGACCAAAAGGCAAAGGGCAGGGTATTATGGTAAGTGATTTTATTGATGAGTTTTCTGGCTATCTCCGCGATGAAGAGCACAGAGCTGTGCAACGAGAATATCCCTTTTGCCCAAAGGAAGCCAGAAGGATTACTGAACATCAGAAAGATGGCTATTGGGACAATGCTAAGTTCATGAATCAAATTAAAGCAGCAGCAATGATAGCCCAATTCAAGTATCCAAGAGAAAAATATGATCTTGTATGGATCTTTGACCACAGCAGTGGTCACCAGGCATATAATGACAACGCATTAGTAGACACACGAAAGAATGTAAATCCAGGTGGGAATCAGCCAGTGATGCCGGATGGGAGATTACCCAATGGCAATTTACAGGAGATGTGTCTACCAAATGGCACTCCTAAGGGGTTGGAGCTGGTTTTGCGAGAGAGGGGTGTGGACACCACTGGTATGGTGAAGATTGATATGGTTTGTGAGCTTCAGCAATTCGAAGATTTTAAGAATGAAGTCAGCAGTGTTGAAGCGTACTTGAAATCAAAAAATTATCGATGTCTATTTTCTCCCAAGGTACAAGAATATACATTACACAAATATATACAACCTACAACATACATGTAAATGTATGTATATATGCATCTAATGGTATCTTACTTACTTCTGCTGTATAGTTTCACCCAGAGCTCAACCCCATTGAGAGATGCTGGGGTAAAGCCAAGCAATATGCAAGATCCAACTGTAACTATACAATGAATGGATTGACGGAAACTGTGCCAATTGCCCTAGAATCTGTCACTGTTGATCTGATTAGACAATACTTTCGAAAAGTTTGCGATTATCATAAAGCCTACATAGAAGGAATGATGACAGGCAAAGCTGATAAACAGGAAAAAATAATGTATTCATATAAAAACATTAACATGTTCATATACGTATACTTTCATATATGTATACTCATATAGTCTAGCTGAATTGCCTACATTTTGTGAGCTACAGTACTAATTGTTGTTTTGTTGTCAATTTTGTAGGTCAAGATCTACAAGGCACACCGCAAAGTATCACAGAATAAATAGAACTTATTTTGTACATTACTAATTAAAGGTATGAAGTCAAAATCATGATCATCTAAATCACAGTCATTATTATATTTCTTTCCTTCTCCGTAGATCAATATTTACTACATGGACAAAATATTTTATTGCATGGAACTTAGAAACATCTCAGAAGCTGAACTAACACTAATTTAGCACATTTATCGCCAATTCACTAACTATTAGCTAAGAGAACTAACCCAAAAATATTTATGAATATATTGCGGCTCAAATCACCATGGAAAAGTGACAAACCGACTTAAACCTACTCCAGAATCTGTTAAATATCATTATCTAAAGAATAAAGCACTAAATGGGCAATAATATAACTTCTTGCTATAAAGAAATTTCTCACTAAAAGAATCGCCGCTTAGTGCATGTAGGTCAATAACTTCTCTTTTTTTCTTTTGAATCGCTTAAGTATACTTGCGATTATAAAGGACTGCCTTATCTATAAATTGATACTTTATTCAACTTACAAATTTGTCCCAAAAGCTCTAAATTTCTAAAAATCAAAAGAATAGACATTTCCTTTTTCCTCTACTAAATGTAATTGCGTAATCAATGCATCGCTATGGAAACGCAACTCGCATAAAAAATATTAGCCTAAACACCCTCTTGACAATTTTATGATTTAAAAGTGCTTCAAAGAGTGTTTTGGTCACTTTTTTCGCCTGTCATCACTTATTGGTGTAATATCTACATTTGTTAACTGCATGGTTAGATGAACTATAATTTAAAACATTCCCAATTATATCCCATAATATATCCCATAGTTTTATCCAATATACCCATTAGTTTTTGACAAATATATATCCCATAATTTTTGGCAAATATATCCCATAATATAACCTATAGTCTTAGCCCAATCTATCCGATAGATATTCCGAATACATACCATAGGTTTTGCAAATATATCCCAAAATGTTTGCAAAATATAGCCCATAATTTCGCCTTATATATCCCTCAGTTTTTGCTTTATATATCCAGTTATTTAAAAATATTGCCAATTATATTCAATTATATATCCCATGGTTTTACCCAATGTGCCCCTTAATTTTTGTCAATTATATCCCATGGCCTTAGACAAATAGATCCCATAGTTTATCCCGAAATTTTTCCTCTATCTATCACATAAAATGGCCTAATATATCCCTTAGGTTTTGCTTAAAATATACAATGGACAAGTATATCCTGTAGTTTTGGCAAATTTATCCTTAAACTTTTAACCAATATATCCCGTAATATATCCGATAATTTTGGCCCAATATATCCCATAGTTTTTGCCCAATATATCTCATAGTTTTTTGGAATATTGCCAATAGTTTTTCAAATATATCCAATAATGGCCAGTAATATCCCATAATATATCCCATAGTTTTACCCAATATACCCCCTAGTTTTGTCAAATAAATCCCATAGCTTTAGAAAAATTTATCATATAGTATATGCCATAATTGTTACTGTAAATATCCTATAATTTTCCATAATATATCCAATAGTTTTTCCAAATATATCCTATTAAATAACCTATAGTCAGCCCAATATATCCCATAGCTTTTCCCAATATATCCTATAGCTTTTCCCAATATATTCCATAGCTTTTCCCAATATATCCTATAATTTGCCTAATATATCCCTTAGTTTGTGCTCAATATATCCAATTGACCTGTATATCCCATAGTTTTGCCAAGTATATACATCAATTTTAACCAATATATCCCATAATATATCCCATAATGTTTGCCCTATATATCTCTTAGTTTATCCGAATATATCCCATAAAATAACCTATAGTCTTAACCGAATATTCCCCATAGTTTTGCAAAATATTTCCTATATTTTTCCAAATATTTCCCATAATTTTTGCTAAATATATCCCATAATATAAGCTATCGTTTAAGCCCACTATATCCCATGGTCTTTACCCAATATATCCTATCCTTTTACCGAATATATCGTGGGTTCCACAATATATGTCGTAAATGAAGTCCTATTTATATGCCACTCACTTTTGACTCTACATATATATGCAATATATAAGATATATAATATGCATATAAGTTATATACAATATATATTACACATTAAATATATAACACAAATATAAGATGTAGGCTTTTTTCATTTTTTCAGAAACAAACCTGGTATTGAACCAGGGCATTCTCGTACCTTGTATCCAGACGATGTCATCCATAACACCATTGGCCACATAGGTTCCACAATATTTGTTGTAAATGAATTCCTATTTATATACCACTCACTTTTGACTCTACATATATATGCAATATATAAGATATAGAATATGCATATAAGATATATACAATCTATATTACATATAAGATATATAATAGATATATAAGATGTATGCATTTTTTTCTTTTTTCAGGACCCAACCTGGTATTGAACCAGGGCATCCTCGTACCATGTATCCAGAAGATGTCATCTGTAACACCATCAGTCACGTGGGTTCCACAATATATGTTGTAAATGAAGTCCTTTTATATACCACTCACTTTTGACTCTACATATATATGCAATATATAAGATTTATAATATACATATAAGATATATACAATATATATTTCACACTAAATATAAAATACATATATAAGATGAATGCTCTTTTTCTTTTTCCAGGACCCAACCTGGTTTTGAACCAGGGCATCCTCGTACCTTGTATCCAGACGATGTCATCTGTAACACCATCAGTCACGTGGGTTCCACAATATATATCGTAAATGAAGTCCTATTAATGTACCACCCACTTTTGACTCTACATATATATGCAATATATAAGATTTATAATATGCATATAAGATATATACAATATATATATATTACATATAAGATATATAATACATATATAAGATGTATGCTTTTTTCTTTTTTCAGGACCCAACCTGGTATTAACCTAGGGCATTCTCGTACCTTATATCCAGACGATGTCATCCGTAACACCATCGGTCACGTTGCTCACAAAATATATGTTGTAAATGAGGTCCTATTTATATACCACTAACTTTTGACTCTACATATATATGCAGTATATAAGATATATATTATGCATATAAGATATATACAATATATATCTCACGTTAAATATATAATACATATATAAGATGTATGCTTTTTTTCTTTTTTCAGGACCCAACCTGGTATTGAACCAGGGCATCCTCGTACCTTGTATCCAGACGATGTCATCCGTAACACCATCAGTCACATGGGTTCCACAATATATGTTGTAAATGAATTCCTATTTATATACCACTCACATTTGACTCTACATATATATGCAATATATAAAATATATAATATGCATATAAGATATATACAATATATATTACATATAAGATATATAATACAAATATAAGATGTATGCTTTTTTTTCTTTTTTCAGGATCCAATCTTGTATTGAACAAGGGCATTCTCGTACCTTGTAGCCAGACGATGTCATCCTTAACACCATCGGTCACGTGGGTTCCACAATATACGACATAAATGAAGTCCTATTTATATACCACTCACTTTTGACTCTACATATATATGCAATATATAAGATTTATAATATGCATATAAGATATATACAATATATATTACATATAAGATATATAATACATATACAAGATGTATGCTTTTTTTCTTTTTTCAGGACCCAACCAATTATTGAACGAGGGCATCCTCGTACCTTGCATCCAGAAGATGCCATTCGCAACACCATCGGTCACGTGGGTTCAACAATATATGTTGTAAATGAAGTCCTATTTATATACCACTCCCTTTTGACTCTACATATATATACAATATATAAGATAAATAATATGCATATAAGATATATACAATATATATTACATATTAGATATATAATACATATATAAGATGCATGCTTTTTTTCTTTTTTCAGGACCCAACCTGGTATTGAACCGGGGCATTCTCGTACTGTGTATCCAGACGATGTCATCTGTAACACCATCAGTCACGTGGGTTCCACAATATATGTTGTAAATGAAGTCCTTTTATATACCACTCACTTTTGACTCTACATATATATGCAATATATAAGATTTATAATATACATATAAGATATATACAATATATATTTCACACTAAATATAAAATACATATATAAGATGAATGCTCTTTTTCTTTTTCCAGGACCCAACCTGGTTTTGAACCAGGGCATCGTCGTACCTTGTATCCAGACGATGTCATCCGTAACACCATCGGTCACGTGGGTTCAACAATATATGTTGTAAATGAATTCCTATTTATGTACCACTCACTTTTGACTCTGCATATATATGCAATATATAAGATATATAATATGCATATACAATATATGTTACATATTAAATATATAATACATATATAAGATGTATGTTTTTTCTTTTTTCAGGACCCAACCTGGTATTGAACCAGGGCATCCTCGTACCTTGTATCCAGACGATGTCATCCGTAACACCATCGGTCACATGGGTTACACAATATATGTTGTAAATGAATTCCTATTTATATACCAGTCACTTTTGACTCTACATATATATGCAATATATAAGATATATAATATGCATATAAGATATATACAATATCTATTACATATAAGATATATAATACATATATAAGATGTATGCCTTTTTTTCTTTTTTCAGGACCCAACCTGGTATTGAACAAGGGCATCCTCGTACCTTGTATCCAGACGATGTCATCTGTAACACCATCAGTCACGTGGGTTCCACAATATATGTTGTAAATGAAGTCCTTTTATATACCACTCACTTTTGACTCTACATATATATGCAATATATAAGATTTATAATATACATATAAGATATATACAATACATATTACACACTAAATATAAAATAAATATATAAGATGAATGCTTTTTTCTTTTTTCAGGACCCAACCTGGCATTGAACCAGGGCATCCTCGTACCTTGTATCCAGACGATGTCATCCGTAACACCATCAGTCACGTGGGTTCCACAATATATATCGTAAATGAAGTCCTATTAATGTACCACCCACTTTTGACTCTACATATATATGCAATATATAAGATATATAATATGCATATAAGATATATACAATACATATTACACACTAAATATAAAATAAATATATAAGATGAATGCTTTTTTCTTTTTTCAGGACCCAACCTGGCATTGAACCAGGGCATCCTCGTACCTGGTATCCAGACGATGTCATCCGTAACACCATCAGTCACGTGGGTTCCACAATATATGTTGTAAATGAAGTCCTTTTATATACCACTCACTTTTGACTCTACATATATATGCAATATATAAGATTTATAATATACATATAAAATATATACAATACATATTACACACTAAATATGAAATAAATATATAAGATGAATGCTTTTTTCTTTTTTCAGGACCCAACCTGGCATTGAACCAGGGCATCCTCGTACCTTGTATCCAGACGATGTCATCCGTAACACCATCAGTCACATGGGTTCCACAATATATATCGTAAATGAAGTCCTATTAATGTACCACCCACTTTTGACTCTATATATATATGCCATATATAAGATATATAATATGCATATAAGATATATACAATATATATTACATATAAGATATATAAAACATATATAAGATGTATGCTTTTTTCTTTTTTCAGGACACACTTGGTATTGAACGAGGGCATCCTCGTACCTTGTATTCAGAAGATGTCATCCGTAACACCATCTGTCACGTGGGTTCCACAATATATGTTGTAAATGAAGTCCTATTTATGTACCACTCACTTTTGACTCTATATATATATGCAATATATAAGATATATAATATGCATATAAGATATATACAATATATGTTAGATATAAGATATATAATACATATATAAGATGTATGTTTTTTTCTTTTTTCAGGAACCAACCTGGTATTGAACCAGGGCATTCCCGTACCTTGTATCCAGACGATGTCATCCGTAACACCATTTGTCACATGGGTTCCACAATATATGTTGTAAATGAATTCCTATTTATATACCACTCACTTTTGACTCTACATATATATGCAATATATAAGACATATAATATGCATATAAGATATATACAATATATATTACATATAAGATATATACAATATATATTACATATAAGATATATAATACATATATTAGATGTATGCTTTTTTCTTTTTTCAGGACCCAACCTGGTATTAAACTAGGGCATTCTCCTACCATGTATCCAGACGATGTCATCCGTAACACCATCGGTCACGTTGCTCACCCAATATATGTTGTAAATGAGGTCCTATTTATATACCACTAACTTTTGACTCTACATATATATGCAATATATAAGATATATAATATGCATATAAGATATATACAATATATATAACACATTAAATATATAATACATATATTAGATGTATGCTTTTCTTAGTTTTTCAGGACCAAACCAATTATTGAACCAGGGCATCCTCGTACCTTGTATCCAGACGATGTCATCCGTAACACCATCGGTCACATGGGTTCCACAATATATGTTGTAAATGAATTCCTATTTATATACCACTCACTTTTGACTCTACATATATATGCAATATATAAAAAATATTATATGCATATAAGATATATACAATATATATTACATATAAGATATATAATACATATACAAGATGAATGCTTTTTTTTCTTTTTTCAGGACCCAACCAATTATTGAACTAGGGCATCCTCGTACCTTGTATCCAGAAGATGTCATCCGTAACACCATCGGTCACGTGGGTTCCACAATATATGTTGTAAATGAAGTCCTATTTATATACCACTCACATTTTACTCTACATATATATGCAATATATAAAATATATAATATGCATATAAGATATATACAATATCTATTACATATAAGATATATAATACATATACAAGATGTCTGCTGTTTTTCTTTTTTCAGGACCCAACCAATTATTGAACGAGGGCATCCTCGTACCTTGTATCCAGAAGATGTCATTCGTAACACAATCGGTCATGTGGGTTCAACAATATATGTTGTAAATAAAGTCCTATTTATATACCACTCCCTTTTGACTCTACATATATATGCAATATATAAGATATATAATATGCATATAAGATATATACAATATATGTTACATATAAGATATATAATACATATATAAGATGTATGTTTTTTCTTTTTTCAGGACCCAACCTGGTATTGAACCAGGGCATCCTCGTACCTTGTATCCAGACAATGTCATCCGTAACACCATCGGTCACGTTGCTCACCCAATATATGTTGTAAATAAGGTCCTTTTTATATACCAGTCACTTTTGACTCTACATATATATGCAATATATAAGATATATGATATGCATATAAGATATATAGAATATATATTACATATAAGATATATAATACATATATAAGATGTATGCTTTTTTCTTTTTTCAGGACCAACCCGGTATTGAACTAGGGCATTCTCGTACCTTGTATCCAGACGATGTCATCCGTAACACCATCGATTATCCAATGTATATTGTAAATGAAGTCCTATTTATATACCACTCACTTTTGACGCTACATATATATGCAATAAGTGAGATATATTTTATGCATATAAGATATATACAATATATATTTCATATAGATATATGATACATATATAAGATGTAGGCTTTTTTTCTCAGGACCCAACCTGGTATTTAACCAGAGCAACCTCGTATCTTGTATACAGACGATGTCATCCGTAACACCATCGGTCACGTGGGTTCCACAATATATGTTGTAAATGAAGTCCTTTTATATACCACTCACTTTTGACTCTACATATATATGCAATATATAAGGTATATAATATGCATATAATATATATACAATATATATTACACATAGATATATAATACATATATAAGATGTATGCTTTTTTTCTTTTTTCTGGACCCAACCTGGTATTGACCCAGGGCATTTTCTTTCCTTGTATCCGGACGATGTTACCCGTAACACCATCGGTCACGTGGGTTCCACAATATATGTTGTAAATTCAGTCCTATTTATATACCACTCACTTTTGACTCTACATATATATGCAATATATAAGATATATAATATGCATATAAGATATATACAATATATATTACACATAGATATATAATACATATATAAGATGTATGCTTTTTTTCTTTTTTCAGGGCCCAACCTGGTATTGACCCAGGGCATTTTCTTTCCTTGATCCGGACGATGTTACCCGTAACACCATCAGTCACGTGGGTTCCACAATATATGTTGTAAATGAAGTCCTATTTATATACCACTCACTTTTGACTCTACATATATATGCAATATATAAGATATATAATATGCATATAAGATATATACAATATATAGTGCATTTCACCAAAAATGACAAATTTTATACCAAGTCGCTTTAGATGTATTTTAGACTAAATTTAAACGATTTTGGTATCAAATTAAAGAATAATCATAAAGGCATTGGTATCTTTTTTCGGATTTCGAAAATGTTGGAGATACGCCGAGTTACAGCTCTTTGAAAGGGACCACCTGTTTCAGCCAATGAAATTGCAGTATTCGGTCATTTTTGCATAACTAATGAGGTCACGAAGGAGTTACCTCGTATGTTACACGCGTGTTACCTTGATCACAAGATGGTGGTCGCTAAGAGAAAAAGCAAATGCGTATACATATTAGGCTTTTTTACAATAACTAAGCATTTTTCCTTGGCAACGCTTCTTTCGAGAGTGCAGCTATAAAAGCAGATGCGTTTTAAAATCGTAAAAGCTTATTTTCAGTACGGGTATGTCAGAAATCGACCAAAATACGGCCGAAATCGGTAATCGCAAAGATAATAGCATGGAACTAGACCAAGCATGTTCTAGTAGGCCGAAAAGGACTTCTACCACTAAAAGATTTGAATACTCTTTCGATTCGAGCCACAGCAAAAGGAAGAAGCTTGGCAAATTCAGCAAAAAACAAGGTAGACTACTGGCTTTGAAGAGGTGGCAAACTTCACAACCCAGCCTTATAGAAAATTCTGAAGAAGGTACAATAAACCTTATCTCTACATCTATCTATCATCATCCTTTTTAGAGGTGCTAGAGTTCCAAATATAAAATTAATGGTTTTGTAGAAAACGAGTCTGATCTAACACTCAGCTTGACCGAAGATCCACTGGTGGCTAATACTGGTGATGAATCACTCCTCTTACCTATTTTAGAAGATGCATCAAGTTCAGATTCATCATCATCTGAACAAGAGGTGACAACTGCACAATGCAATCATGCACTTAATGTTAAATTATTACATTACATTACAAGTTCTTTTAAAAATAACAGAATATAAGCATTAAACTCTCCACACATCCTGCAATTCTGCTCCAGGGAAGTGACACTGAAAGTGATGGAGAGTTTACATATAGGCAGGCACAGTCGTTAGCACAAAATTGGGTAACATCCTTACCATTGATAGACAAAAAGCAACTAGGTGTCCTGGTTTATGATCATCTTCATCATAGTCACTCAATGAGCAGAAGTGAGTCCACAAGAAGCACAGCCGAAGCTCTAGGAATCAGCAGCAGCTCCATTTCCAGGTGGCATAGGGAATACTACTATGAAAAGGGTCAGATATCAGATGATAAACGAGGAAAACATGCTAGGTAACCAATAACCATATTCATCACTGCAGGACTGGCAATTATACTTATGCAATCACATTAATATGAATACGAAATCTACATATATACATATTATGTAATCAGCTTCAAATATGGAATATCAACAGTATAGCCACGCAACATTGACAATATTGAAACATACAGACCATTCATTTTTTCCCTTGGCAATGTACCATATAATTACAGGCCATCGATATTACACCAGGAAGATATAACTCGAAAGTCCATCAAGTGGCTAAGAGAAAAGGTTCACGACCCTAAATATTCCTTGACAAGTTCCAAGTTTCAGATTTGGTTTAACGACTACATCACAAGTCTTACTTTACCAGAGGGCTTTTCAAAGAAAATAAGTGAATATTCTGCATACCGTTATATGAAGAACTTAGGACTTAGTAGAAGACCGTATCGTCAAGGCTATGCCGATGGCCACGATCGGCCAGATGTAGTGGAATACAGAAAGAGTTTTCTGAAGAAGATCAAAGCCCTTGAATCATCTCACTTGCCTCCACCATTATGTGAAGATGGCATACCATCTTGGAATTCAGGTATGAGTTGCATGCAAAAACAGCAGAACAATACTGTATGCAGAATTCATCAGAACTTACCTATTTCCAGGTGATCCTTCAAAATCTCGCCACCTAGTCCTGATTTATCACGATGAAACAGTGTTTAATGCAAATGATGCACAAAGTTCTGTATGGGTGGATGCAACGGGTTCTGGAGCCATACGACCTAAGGGGAAAGGAAAAGGACTGATGGTCAGCGATTTCATTGAGGAGCATGGAGGTTATCTTGGCTTGTCTGATGATGAATTGAAAGAAGCAAGAAAAGATTTCCCTAGTTTTCCAAGGGAAGCAAGGGAAATCTTAGAATTTCAAAAAGATGGGTATTGGGATGGTGAAAAGTTTTTAAGAAATGTTCGAAAAGCTGTACGCATTGCCGAGTTCAAATATCCAGTCACCTTCTATGAGCTAGCATGGATATTTGATCATAGCAGCGGACATCTTGCATTTGCAGAAGATGCACTGGTGGCCAATAGGATGAATATGAAGCCTGGTGGGAAACAACCCAAGATGCACCCTGGGAAACTTCCAGATGGAACTCCCCAGCCAATGGTTTTCCAGGATGGTACCCCTAAAGGGCTTGAAATTGTCCTAAGGGAACGCGGTGTTAGGACAGATCATTTAAATAGGTCTGAAATGGTAAAGAGGCTCCAGGAGTATCCAGATTTCAAGTTTGAAAAGAGTAGCGTTCAGACTTATTTGGAGGCAAAAAATCACAGATACCTTTTCAATCCCAAGGTATATATGAAATTTAGTGACATTTTTCTTAGAAGAGGCTATCATATAAGTATACACCTATATAGATATACGTATACTCATGGATGAGTTTAACTTATCTGTGTATGTAGTTCCATCCTGAGCTCAATCCGATTGAGTGCTGCTGGGCCAAAGCAAAACAATTTGCCAGAGCCCACTGTGACTACACCTTGACTGGACTTAAAGATACTGCGCCAGCTGCTTTGGACTCTGTCTCTTTGGACCTCATTAGAAAATACTTCCGGAAGTGTCGCAACTACAACCGTGCCTACATTGAGGGAGAGAAAAGTGGAAGAGATGCTGATATTAAGGTCAAACAGTACACGTCCCACAGGAAGGCCCCTAGCAGTGAAGCTTAATCTATTTTTCATCAAAGTTATCATAAATAAAGGATAAATCAATAAAAATTAATAACATACATTAATACCACAAAGTTTACATAACACCTAGCTTGATACTCAAATTTGCTTTAATATTATTATTAGTGTCACTTCTAAGAAAAGACTAAACCGTGAATCTTAACTTCTAACATTACTAGAAAACTTGTAGAAAGCTCTCCTAGGGAATTATTAAATTAACACGGCTTTCTTATGTAGACAGAAGGGCAACATCACCTCTCACTTTATTGACATGGAAAAGCGGCATTCCAAATTTAAGATGTGATATCTCCATTCCAGAACAAAATTTCTAGAAAAGCGATGCGGTAAGGTTTAGCATGATCCTTTAAAAATAGCCTAACAAAGATCTAAGACCAGGAACTAGAGCACTGTCTCACAAAATTCCCAAACGCACTACATAAAGTTCACCGCCGTAAATAAAACAAGGTTGCATATTTCTCATCTTAGAAGAGAAAGTAAAAATTTAAATGCGACAAGTTTTAGGATATCACTATAACAAAATAAATATCTAATGGCTGTGATGATCGGCTAAGTCAAAAGCCCAAGAAATTCCCTTATGGTGAAGACACGATAAAACCAACTTTCAGTATTTTTTTATTAATCCGAGGAGAAGTCAACTAATTCTCGGTTTAAATACTTAGACAATATACTTATTCAACTATATGTGGCGTTTAGTAAACGTACCTTCTTCCACTAAGAGTTAAAGAACGAAGTTTTATCTCCTTGTCAAATTTTTCCTCTTCAGGTCTTGCGCAACTGCTGTTACCGTTAGCAACCAATCATGCATTTTTTATGGCCGTTTCCTAGGTTTTGGATTAATGTTAATTCGGCTTCCATGGTTCAAAATGACACTACTTTCAAATTAATTGGTTTTGTCAGCCTATATTGAAGTACACTACAAGCTTAAAAATATGTCATTTATGTTGAAATGCACTATATATTACACATTAAATATATAGTACAAATATAAGATGTATGTTTTTTTCTTTTTTTAGGACCCAACCTGGTATTGAACCAGGGAATCGTCGTATCTGGTATCCTGACGATGTCATCCGTAACACCATCGGTCACGTGGGTTCCACAATATATGTTCTAAATGAAGTCCTGTTTATATACCACTCACTTTGACTCGACATATATATTCAATATATAAGATATATAATATGCAAAGAAGATATATAAAATATAGACTGTTAAAACATATATAAGATGTATGCTTTTTTTTCAGGACCCAATCTGGTATTGAACCAGGGCATCCTCGTACCTTGTATCCAGACGATGTCATCCTTAATACCATCGGTCACGTGGGTTCCACAATATATGTTGTAAATTAAGTCCTATTTATATACCACTCACTTTTGACTCTACATATATATGCAATATATAAGATATATAATATGCATATAAGATATATACAATATATATTACATATAGATATATAATACATATATAAGATGCATGCTTTTTTCGTTTTTCAGGACCCAACCTGGTATTGAACCAGGGCATCGTCGTACCTTGTATCCTGACGATATCATCCGTAACACCATCGGTCACGTGGGTTCCACAATATATGTTGTAAATGAAGTTCTATTTATATACCACTCACTTTTGACTCTACATATATATGCAATATATATAGATATATAATATGCATATAAGATATATACAATATATATAGTGCATTTCACTATAAATGTAAAATTCTCTTTTAAGGCGCTTTATGGAAAGTCTCCACAGTATATTTTTAAATTTGGTATCAAATGAAAGAGGAAACACTAGGGAATCCGTACCTGTTTTCGGTTTTTCAATAGCAGCTATTGTTTAGAAGATATGCGTTACTGAAAGAGGTTACCTATTTCAGCCAATTAAATGGCTTCATTCAGTCCCGTTTGCATAATTAATAAGGTGAAATCGAGTTACAACGCAACGTTCCCGCGTATAACCATTATCGAAAAATGAATGTCTAAAAATAAACAAATAAACACTTACATATTTTAAGCTTTTTAGAGGCGTATATGCTTGTTACATTAATAACGCTTTATTCGAAGGTCAAGCTATAATAGCTAAGGCGATTTAAAGACTAAAAAGCTTTTAAAGTGGGAAAGTATGTCAGAAATCGACAGAGAATCGGCCGAAGTCGGCAATCGTGATAACGAGGAACTATGCAGTGAACGAATGACTGAGGAAAGCGGTTGTAGCACAGTTGATTAAGGCATACCACCGAGTAGTACTCCTTCCCCGCCTCAAGACTGGGTAAAAGGCAAAAGAGGTCTGAAAAGGCAAGATTATTTGATTAGAAAAATGTGCTTTCAAATGTTTTTATCATTTGAGCCAGAAGGTAAAAAAGTAAATACTGCCTTTAAAGACTGTTACTGCCTAGTTGTATGTGAATCTCGAGGAGTCATAATTGGCAAAAAATGTCAAATGAAAATTATTAGTGGTTGTCTATATTAACCCCACTTTTCAGTTAAATTTTATCCCCAAAAAAGTCTAGTAAGTTAAAATTACTATCTGAGTGTTAAAAATATTGCTGTGAATGGACACATACGAAGGCTAGAATCTATAGGATTCTTTAAAAGATAACTGTACTTCATTAGTTGTTGAAAGTGTTGTTAAATAGACTTTGAAAATTCAAACCTTTATATCTCATCACACAGAGCGAAACTTACAAAAAAGCTACTTAAAGATTTAGTATATTTCTTAAATATTCTTATACTAAAAGTCTGTATCCATTAGACTAACTTGAAAGGATTGCCGATGAAAAGCCGTCAAGGTACGGAAATATGGAAACACGCAATAACTTTCTGATAAAATGTCCTATTAAAAAAAAGCTACTTAAGTTTTTGAGTGTTTACAAGGGCTGCCAGAAGCCAGCGTTTTGGTCTTCTCTGTTTCTTCTTCAACAAGCACCTATCACTTTTATTTTTAACTGCTGCCTTTCTTCTTCACGATTGCGCAATCGAAATTTTGCCATAGCAACGAATGTCGCAATTTTTCTTGCCATTTCCATGGTTCCTAGATCCTAATTATTTTGGTGGCAAGGTTGAAAAAGACTCACTTTTAACATTAATCACTTTTGTCGCCCTATTTTGAACCCCACTATACACTTGGAAATTTTACATTTATGGTGAAATGCACTATATTACACATTAAATATATAATACATATTTAAGATGTATGTTTTTTCTTTTTTCAGGACCCAAACTGGTATTGAACCAGGGTATCGTCGTATCTTGTATCCGGACGATGTCATCCGTAACACTATCGGTCAAGTGGGTTCCACAATATATGTTCTAAATGAAGTCCTGTTTATATACCACTCACTTTTACTCTACATATATATGCCATATATAAGATATATAATATGCATATAAGATATATACAATATATATTACATATAGATATATAATGCATATATAAGATGTATGCTTTTTTTCTTTTTCAGGACCTAACCTGGTATTGAACCAGGGCATCCTCGTACCTTGTATCCAGACGATGTCATCCGTAACACCATCGGTCACGTGGGTTCCACAATATATGTTGTAAATGAAGTCCTGTTTATATACCACTCACTTTTGACTCTACTTATATATGCAATATATAAGATATATAATATGCATATAAAATATATAAAATATAGATATATAATACATATATAAGGTGTATACTTTTTTTTTCAGGACCCAATCTGGTATTGAACCAGGGCATCCTCCTACCTTGTATCCAGACGATGTCATCCTTAATACCATCGGTCACGTGTGTTCCACAATATATGTCGTAAATGAAGTCCTATTTATATACCACTCACTTTTGACTCTACGTATATATGCAATATATAAGATATATAATATGCATATAAGATATAAACAATATATATTACATATAAAATATATAATACATATATAAGATGTAGGCTTTTTCTTTCAGGACACAACCAGGTATTGAGCGAGGGTATCCTCGTACCTGGTATCCAGACGATGTCATCCTTAATACCATCGGTCACGTGGGTTCCACAATATATGTCGTAAATGAAGTCCTATTTATATACCACTCACTTTTGACTGTACGTATATAAGCAATATATAAGATAAATAATATGCATATAAGATATATACAATAGACATTACATATAAGTCATATAATACATATATAAGATGTATGCTTTTTTCTTTTTCAGGACCTAACCTGGTATGGAACCAGGGCATTATCGTACCTTGTATCCACACGATGTCATCCGTAACACCATCGGTCATATGGGTTCCACAATATATGTTGCAAATGAAGTCCTATTTATATACCACTCACTTTTAACTCAACATATATATGCAATATATAAGATATAGAATATGCATATAAGATATATACAATATATATTACATATATATATAATACATATATAAGATGCATGCTTTTTTCATTTTTCATTACCCAACCCAGTATTGAACCTGGGCATTCTCGTACCTTGTATCCAGACGATGTCATCCGTAACACCATCGGTCACGTGGGTCATCTAATAAATGTTGTAAATGAAGTCCTATTTATATACCACTCAGTATTGACTCTACATATATATGCATTATATGAGATATATTTATGATTATAAGATATATACAATATATATCATATAGATATATAATACATATATAAGATGTAGGCTTTTTTCTTTTTTCAGGACCCAACCTGGTATTGAACCAGGGCATCTTCGTACCTTGTATCCAGACGATGTCATCCGTAACACCATCGGTCACGTGGGTTCCACAATATATGTCGTAAATGAAGTCCTATTTATATACCAGTCACTTTTGAGTCTATATATATATGCAATATATAAGATATATAATATGCATATAAGATATATACAATATATATTACATATAAGATATATAATAAATATATAAGATGTATGCTTTTTTCTTTTTTCAGGACCCAACCTGGTATGGAACTAGGGCATTATCGTACCTTGTATCCATACGATGTCATCCGTAACACCATCGGTCACATGGGTTCCACAATATATGTTGTAAATGTAGTCCTATTTATATGCTACTCACTTTTAACTCAACATATATATGCAATATATAAGATATAGAATATGCATATAAGATATATACAATATATATTACATATAAGATTTATAATACATATATAAGATGTATGCTTTTTTTAATTTTTCAGGACCCAACCTGGTATTGAACCAGGGCATCCTAGTACCTTGTATCCAGAAGATATCATCTGTAACACTATCGGTCACGCAGTATATATCGTTAATGAAGTCCTATTTATATACCACTCACTTTTGACTCTACATATATAATATGGATATAAGATATCTACAATATATATTACAAAGAAAACATACCGTAGTTCGGGAAATTTTCGTTTTCGGAAATTTTCTTCGGTAAAATTTTCGTATTAAAATATTTTCGTGGTCTGGGGGTTACCACGATATTGTAAAACGCGTTATTATTCGTTGTTAAATAAATTTCGCGTAATAAATCTTCGTGGTTTGAGTGAACCACGACAATATTTAACAACGAAAATTACCCGACTTACGGTATAATACATATATAAGATGTATGCTTTTTTCCTTTTTCAGGACCCAACTTGGTATTTAACCAGGGCATCCTCGTACCGTGTATCCAGACGATGTCATCTGTAACACCATCGGTCACGTGGGTTCCACAATATATGTTGTAAATGAAGTCCTTTTATATACCACTCACTTTTGACTCGGCGTATATATGCAATATATAAGATTTATAATATACATATAAGATATATACAATATATATTACACACTAAATATAAAATACATATATAAGATGAATGCTTTTTTCTTTTTTCAGGACCCAACCAGGTATTGAGCCAGGGCATCCTCGTACCTTGTATCCAGACGATATCATCCGTACCACCATCAGTCACGTGGGTTCCACAATATATATCGTAAATGAAGTCCTATTAATGTACCACCCACTTTTGACTCTACATATATATGCAATATATAAGATATATAATATGCATATAAGATATATACAATATATATTACATATAAGATATATAATACATATATAAGATGAATGCTTTTTTTCTTTTTTCAGGACCCAACCTGGTATTGAACCAGGGCATCCTCATACCTTGTATCCAGACGATGTTATCCGTAACACCATTTGTCACGTGGGTTCCACAATATATGTCGTAAATGAAGTCCTATTTATATACCACTCACTTTTGACTCTACATATATATGCAATATTTAAGATATATAATATGCATATATGATATATACAATATATATTACATATAAGATATATAATACATATATAAGATTTATGTTTTTTTCTTTTTTCAGGACCCTACCTGGTATTGAACCAGGGCATCCTCGTACCTTGTATCCAGACGATGTCATCCGTAACACCATCGGTCACGTGGGTTCCACAATATATGTTGTAAATGAAGTCCTATTTATATACCACTCACTTTTGACTCTACATATATATGCAATATATAAGATATATAATATGCATATAAGATATATACAATATATATTACATATAAGATATATAATACATATATAAGATGTATGCTTTTTTCCTTCTTTCAGGACCCAATCTGGTATTGAACCAGGGCATTCTCGTACCTTGTATCCAGACGATGTCATCCGTAACACCATCGGTCATGTGGTTCCACAATATATGTTGTAAATGAGGTCCTATTTATATACCACTCACTTTTCACTCTACATATATATGCAATATATAAGAAATGTAATATGAATATAAGATATATACAATATATATTACATATAAGATATATAATATATATATAAGATGCATTTTTTTTCTTTTTTCAGGATTCAACCTGGTATTGTACCAGGGCATCCTCGTACCTTGTATCCAGGCGATGTAATCCGTAACACCATCGGTCACGTGGGTTCCACAATATATGTTGTAAATGAAGTCCTATTTATATGCCACTCACTTTTGACTCTACATATATATGAAATATATAAGATATAAAATATGCATATAAGATACATACAATATATATTACATATAAGATATACAATACATATATAAGATGTATGCTTTTTTCTCTTTTTTCAGGAACCGACCAGGTATTGAACGAGGGCATCCATGTACCTTGTATCCAGAGGATGTCATCTGTAACACCATCGGTCACGTGGGTTCCATAATATATGTTGTAAATGAAGTCCTATTTGTATACCACTCACTTTTAACTCTACATATATATGCAATATATAAGATATATTATACTAACAATCAATTTATCACTAAAGTATATGATAAGCGAGAGGACTTTAACTTTGATATAGTAAATTTCCCCCATTTAGATAGTAATATTCCTAATACCCCAGCCTATGGTGTCTTTATTTCACAACTAATTAGGTATTCTAGAATATGTAGTGACTTCTCCAGTTTTCAGGCTAAAAGTTTGCTGTTATGCAGTAGGCTTATTAAGCAGGGTTACAAATACTTTAAGCTAAAATCAACCTTTAAAACCTTCCTAACCCGGCAGCCTCTAGTTAGAATCAAGTATAAGCAAAAAGTAGCTAGTATGCTTAAGGACTGTCTTGTGTTACCCCATATTGTGTTACCCCACCTCCAAAGAAATGTTACTACTAGAAGACCTAAGGGTAGACTTACGTAATATGTCCCACTTGTGTCTATAGTTATGCTGAGTCTGTTTTACCTGTACAAGCAAGATTACTAATAGATTTATAATTAATTCATAAAATTAAATTTCATCATGTGTCTTAGTTAACACCTTATTTAACTTTTGGCGCCAAAATAGTGTATATAAGGCCCCTAGATTTAGCATAGTGAGCCAAGGATTCACAGAAGATCAAGATAAAGAAAAAGACAAAGACTCCCAGGATCACTGATGAGGGGTGGAATTCCCTGAAATGGCTGTCTGACCCAGAGGAGAAGAAGATGAAAGAAGGGAAAAGAAGGAAGAAAAGACTACTGTATCTTCATCTAAAGCTCTCTTTAGGTTTAGTTCCCCTATAGGCTCTTTTTACAGAATAGGCATATAGCATGTAGGAAAATGGTATCTTAGATTTTTCATGCATATAAGATATATACAATATATATTACATATAAGATATATAATATGTATATAAGATGTATGATTTTTTTCTTTTTTCTGTATTCAACCTGGTATTGAACCAGGGCATCCTAGTACCTTGTATCCAGGCGATGTAATCCGTAACACCATCGGTCACGTGGGTTCCACAATATATGTTGTAAATTAAGTCCTATTTATATGCCACTCACCTTTGACTCTATATATATATGAAATATATAAGATATATAATATGCATATAGGATACATACAATATATATTAAATATAAGATATACAATACATTTATAGGATGTATGCTTTTTTCTCTATTTTTAGGAACCAACCAGGTATTGAACGAGGGCATCCTTGTACCTTGTATCCAGACGATGTCATCCGTAACACCATCGGTCACGTGGGTTCCACAATATATGTTGTAAATGAAGTCCTATTTGTATACCACTCACTTTTGACTCTACATATATATGCAATATATAAGATGTATAATATGCATATAAGATATATACAATATATATTACATATAAGATATGTAATACATTTATAAGATGTATGCTTTTTTTTCTTTTTTCAGGACCCAACCTAGATAATCAATCTAAATAGTCAAATAGTCAAATAAAAACATTGTCTGTTGGGGGAGAGTTGACCCTCACTGCGGCCGTGTTGCCCCACTGGACAGCCACCGCAATACCTTGCATCAGGAACTACAAGGAGCGTGGCTCTCCGGTCTCAGCCCTGATCCTGTGACCCAGCTCCTTTATAGTATATCTAGTTCATACAACTAGTAACTAGTACATAAAACAACTAGATAAATATATAATTTCTAACTTATGCTCCATAAAAAGTACAGAAACTAGAGAATAATAAACATTTTCTTCAAAAATAGTGAAGATGCAGGGAAGGCGCGAAAAGCACAGAAACAAGAAAGGGATGTTACACAGTGAAGCATTAGCTATGCATGAATCCTACAAGCAAAGGTGTTGTATGATTCATGAATATATAGCTAATGCTTCACTGTGTAACATCCCTTTCTTGTTTCTGTGCTTTTTGTGCCATCCCTACACTCTTCACTATTTTTGTAGAAAATTTTTATTATTCTCTTGTATATACCAGTTGTATGTACTAGTTAAATGTACTAGTTTTATATATATATACTAGTTGTATGTATTATGTGTTTGTACTATTCAGATATACTAGTTATATGTTTATGTATTAGTTATATGTAGTAGGTGTGTGTACTTGTTATATGTATATACTAGTTGAAAGTACTAGTTGTATGTGCTAATTGTATGTACACGTTCTGTGTGCTAGTTGTATGTACTAGCTTTGTACCAGTTGTATGTTCTAGTTGTATGTACTAGATACTAGTTGCATATACTATTTGCATGCACTAGTTGTACACACTAGTTGTATGTTCTAGTTGTATTTACTATTTGTATGTTCTAGTTTTATGTTTGTGTACTAGTTATATGTTCTAGTTTTATGCACAAGCTGTATATACTAGTTGTATGTACTATTTATAATTTCTAGGTATATGTGTACATATTCGTTATATGTCCTAGTTGTTTGTGCTAGTTGTACGTACGAGTTGAATGTACTAGTTGTATGTTCAAGTATTATGTACTCTTTCTATGAATTAGTTGTATGTACTAGTTTCTAGTTGTATACACTAGTTTTATGTACGTTTTGTATGTTGTATGTACTAGGGGTATGTACTTTTTTTAAATTTAAGTTTTATGTGTATGAACTGGTTATATGTAGTAGTTGTATGTAACAGTTGTAGGTACAAGTTGCCTATACTACGTGTATTTGCTAGCTGAATGTACAAGTTGTAGGTTCTATTACTAGTTATATTAGGTACTAAGTAGGCATTAGTTGTATGTACTAGTTGTTAATACTACTTTAAAGTATCAGTTGTATGTACTAGTTCTATGTACTAGTACTAGTTATATTTACTAGTTGTAGGTACTGGTTGTATGTAGTAGTTGGATGTAGCAGTTGTATGTACTAATTGTATGTATTGGTTGTATGCACTAGTTTTATGTATAAATTTCCTAGTTGTATGTAGTAGCTATGTACTAGTTGTATGTACTAGTTTCCTGTTTATGTAGTAGTTGTATATACTAGTTCAATGTACTAGCTATATATACTAGTTGTATGTACTCGATACTATTTGTATGTACCAATCAAATGTAGTATTTATATGTACAAGTTGTATGTATTAGTTGTATTTACTAGTGATTAATTGTATATACTAGTTGTATATACTAGTTTTGAACTAGTTGTAGGTTCAAGTCCTAGTCATATTAGGTACTAGGGAGGTACTAGTTGTATGTACTAGAAACTAATTGTATGTACTAGTTGCATGTACCAGTTGCATGTAATTGTACTAGTTGTATGTACTATTTATATGTTCTATTTAGATGTTTATGTACTAGGTATATGTTCAACTTTTATGTACTAGCTGTATGTGCTGGTTGTATGTACTACTTGTATGTACTTGTTGTATGTACTAATACTAGTTATATTAACTAGTTGTAGGTGCTATTTGTATGTTCAAGTTGCATGTGGTAGTTGTATGAACTAATTGTATGTACTAGTTGGATGTACTAGTTGTATGTACTAGTTGTATGTACTAGATATGAACAAGTTGTATGTAAAAGATGTATGCGCTAGTTGTTTGTACTAGTTATATACTAGTTTTATGAAGTAGTTGTATGTATTAGTTGTATGTCATAGTCGTATGTACTAGTTTTATGTACTAGTTACTAGGTGTGTGAACCAGTTGTACCTACTAATTTTATGTACTAGTTGTATGTACTGTTTGTATGT
This sequence comes from Chondrosia reniformis, assembly GCA_947172415.1. NCBI lineage: Eukaryota > Metazoa > Porifera > Demospongiae > Chondrillida > Chondrillidae > Chondrosia > Chondrosia reniformis. The sequence goes on along the minus strand of OX359202.1, from coordinate 3,034,067 downwards.
ATATTCTAGTTTTATGTACTAGTTAAATGTACTAGTTGTTCTAGTTAAATGTACTAGTTGTATATTCTATTTGTGTGTACTGTTAGGATGTACTAGTTGTATGCACTAATTGCATGTACTAGTTGTATGCACTAGTTTTATGAACTAGTTCTATTTATATTTACTAGTTGTAGGCACTAGGTATATGTAGCAGATGGATGTACTATTTGTATCTACTATTTGTATGTACTATGTGTTTATACTATTTATAAGTACTAGTTATGTGTATATAGTAGTTATATGTTTGTGAACTAGTTAAATATACTAATTGTATGCACTAGCTGTATGTACTAGTTGTAAGTACTATTCATAATTACAAGGTATATGTGTATTTACTAGTTATACGTAGTAAATGAATGAGCTAGTTATATGTCCTAGTTGTTTCTCCTAGTAAATGAATGAGCTAGTTATATGTCCTAGTTGTTTCTCCTAGTTTATGAACTAGTTGTATGTACTAGTTGTATGTACTAGTTGTATGTACTAGTGGCATGTACTAGTTATATGAACTAATTACTAGTTGTATGAACTAGTTGTACCTATTAATTTTATATACTAGTTGAATGTTTATACCAGTTGTAGGTACTAGTTAAATGTACTATACTTTATATATATACTAGTTATATGTACCTGTTTCTAGTTGGATTTACAATTTTTATGTACTAGTTGTATGTACTCTGTGGATGCACTATTTATTTGAACTAGTTATATTTTTATGTATTAGTTATATGTAGGAGGTGTGTGTACTAGTTATATACTAGTTAAAAGTACTAGTTGTAAGCATTAGTTGTATGTACTAGAACTAGCTATATTTACTAATTTTAGGAAATAGTTGTATGTATTAGTTGTGTGTAGTAGTTGCATGTGCTAATTGTATATACAAGTTCTGTGTACTAGCTGTATGTATATACTAGTTGTATGTACCAGCTAGGTACTATTTGTATGTTCTAATTGTATGGACTAGATACTAGTTGTATGTACTAATTTTAAGTACTAGTTGTATGTACTAGATGTATTTTCTATTTGTATGTACTATATATATATGTGTGTGTACTAGTTATATGTACTAGTTGTATGCGCTAGCTGTATGAACAAGTTGTATGTACTATTTATATTTACTAGGTATACGTGGATGAACTAGTTATATGTAAAAGGTGTATGTACTAGTTGCATGCATTAGTTGTATGTACTAGTTGTATGTACTAGTCGAATGTACTACTTATATTTACTGGTTACTAATTCTATGAACTAGTTGTACCTACGAATTTTATGTACTACTTGTATGTACTAGTTGTATGTACTAGTTGAATGTATATACCAGTTGTGTGTACTAGTTTATCAGGGAGTACGGTAGTACTCCCTATGTAGGGATGACACGGTTTTTTTCGTTTTCCCCATACATTGGTATAGGAGCGAAATCCCGAAATAGGCCGAAAATCGACAAAACAAGGCTATGTATAGCTAAATATACAATATACATACTCTAAATAGACCTTAAAAGCAAGCGAATATGTCCCGCTGGCGAAATAATAAACTTTAAAAATTCCCATTTTCGTCTTCTTCATATTCTTCTTCTTCTTATTCTTCGTCAGCCATAACTAAAAAACTATATAAGCTTTTGGACTAATTGTTACACGAAACTACTGCAAATTTTCCGAGCTGTATTCTTTTGTAGAAGCGAGAGCGATAACGCTATTATTGAGCATGGCGGTTTTCATGACCCTAGAGTCAAGGCCTCAATAAAGTCGCCATTTTAATGACGTCATAATCAGTCGAAGATTGCGAAACCAAAATGATTTTAATTATACGAATCTAATTCCTAGCCCATGCTCCATAAAAAGTACAGAAACTAGAAATATTAAAAATTTTCTACAAAAATAGTGAAGATGTAGGGATGGCATAAAAAGTAGAGAAACAAGAAAGGGATGTTACACAGTGAAGCATTAGCTATACATGAATCCTACAAGCAAGGGTGTTGTATGATTCATGCACAGCTAATGCTTCACTGTGTAACATCCCTTTCTTGTTTCTCTACTTTTTATGCCATCCCTACATCTTCACTATTTTTGTAGAAAATTTTTAATATTTCTAGTATACATACTAGTTGTAAGTACTAGTTTCCAGTTATGTACTATATGTATGTACTATTCATATATACGAGTTATATGTTTATGTATTAGTTATATGTAGTAGGTGTGTGTACTTGTTATATGTACTAGTTGAAAGTACTACTTGTATGTGCTAATTGTATGTACACGTTCTGTGTACTAGTTGTATGTACTAGCTTTGTACTAGTTGTATGTTCTAGTTGTATGTCCTAAATACTAGTTGCATATACTATTTGCATGTACTAGTTGTACGTACTAGTTGTATGTTCTAGTTGTACGTACTAGTTGTATGTTCTAGTTGTATTTACTATTTGTATGAACTAGTTATATGTTTGTGTACTAGTTATATGTACTAGTTGTAAGCACTTGCTGTATGTACTAGTTGTATGTACTATTTATATTTTCTAGGTATATGTGTACGTACTCGTTATATATAGTAGTTATATGTACTAGTTATATATCCTAGTTGTTTGTGCTCGTTGTACGTACGAGTTGAATGTACTAGTTGTATGTTCAAGTATTATGTACTCTTTCTATGAATTAGGGTGTTGTAGGATTCATGTATAGTTAATGCTTCACTGTGTAACATCTCTTTCTTGTTTCTCTACTTTTTATGCCATCCCTACATCTTCACTATTTTTGTAGGTTTTGGACTTTTTATGGCACACGGGCTAGGAATTAGATTCGTACAATTAAAACCATTTTAGTTTCGCAATCTTCCACTGAATATGACGTCATTAAAATGGCGACTTTATTGAGGCATTGACTCTAGGTTCATGAAAAACCGTCGTGCTCAATAAAGCGTTATCGCTCTCGCTTATACAAAAGAATACAGCAGGGAAAATTTGCAATAGTTTTGTTTAACAATTAGTCCAAAAGCTTATATAGTTTTTTAGTTATGGCTGACGAAGAAGAAGAAGAATATGAAGAAGACGAAAATGGGAATTTTTAAGGTTTATTATTTCGTCAGCGGGACATATTCGCTTGCTTTTAAGGTCTATTTAGAGTATGTATATTGTATATTTAGCTATACATAGCCTTGTTTTGTAGATTTTCAGCCTATTTCGGGATTTCGCTCCTATACCGATGTATGGGGAAAACGAAACCGTGTCATCCCTACATAGGGAGTACTACCGTACTCCCTGATATACTAGTTATGTGTGTATGTACTGGTTATATGTAGTAGTTGTATATTCCAGTTGTATGTACTAATTGTAGGTTTTAGTACTAGTTATAGTAGGCACTAAGTAGGAATTAGTTGTATGTACAAGTTGTTAGTACTACTTTAACGTACTAGTTATATGTACTAGTTCTATTTACTAGTACTAGTTATATTTACTAATTGTAGGTACTGGTTGTATGTAGTAGTTGTATGTAGTAGTTGTATGTACTAATTGTTTGTACTAGTTGTATGTACTTGTTGTATGTATATACTAGTTTGTTGTTTATGTAGCAGTTGTATATGGTACTTTTATATACTCATACTATTTACAAGTTGTATGCACTAGTTATGTACAAGTTGTATATACTAGTTATGTACCAGTTGTGTGTCCTAGTTGTATGTATATACTAGTTGTATGTAGTTGCTATGAACTAGTTGTATATATAAGTTGTATGTTCTAGTTTTATGCACTCGTTCTATAAACTAGGTGTATGTACTAGTTTCTAGTTGTGTGTACTAGTTGTATGTACTAGTTGTATGTACGTTTTGTATGTTCTTGTTGTATGAACTAGGTGTATGTACTATTTTTATATACTAGTTATATGTGTATGTACTGATTATATGTACTAGTTGTATGTGACAGTTTTATGTACAAGTTTCGTGTTCTACGTGTATGCGCTAGCTGTATGTACTAGTTGTAGATTCTAGTACTAGTTAAATAGGTACTAAGTAGGTATTAGTTGTATATACTAGTTGTTAGTACTACTTTAATGTATTAGTTGTAGGTACTGATTGTATGTGGTAGTTGTATGTAGTAGTTGTATGTACTAATTGTATGTATTAGTTGTATGCACTAGTTGTATTTATATACTAGTTGTATGTAGTAGCTATGTACTAGTTGTATGTACTAGTTTTCTGTTTATGTAGTGATTGTATATACTAGTTGAATGTACTAGTGACTAATTGTATGTACTAGTTGTATGTACTAATTTTTTGAACTAGTTGTAGGTTCTAGTACAAGTTATACTAGGAAATAGATAGGAACTCGCTCTATTTACTACTTGTTTGTTTGTTTAAACTATTTTATGTACTAATTGTATATACTAGTTGTATGTACTAGTTGTAGGTTGAAGTCCTAGTTATATTAGGTACTAGGGAGGTGCTAGTTGTATGTACTAGATACTAATTGTATGTACTAGTTGTATGTACCCGTTGTGTGTAATTGTACCAGTTGTATGTACTATTTATATGTACTATTTATATGTTTATGTACTAGGTATATGTCCTACTTTTATGTACTAGCTGTATGTTCTGGTTTTATGTACTAATTGTATGCACTTGTTATATGTACTAGCTATATACTAGTTTTCTGGAGTAGTTATATGTACTAGTTGTGTGTCATAGTCGCATGTAATAGTTATATGTACTAGTTACTACTTGTGTGAACTAGTTGTACCTTCTAATTTTATGTGCTAGTTGTATGTACTCTTTGTATGTATATATATACTAGTTTTATGTACTAGTTAAATGTACTAGAGTTATATATATACTAGTTGTATGGACTAGTTTCTAGTTGTCTGTACTAGTTTTATGTACCCGTTCTATGTACTAGTTGTATGTACTATTTATAAATACTAGGTTTATGTGTATGTACTAGTTGTATGTAGTAGGTGCATGTACTAGTTATATGTCCTAGTTGTTTGTACTAGTTGTATGTTCTAGTTGTATGTACTATTTGTGTGTACTGTTAGGATGTACTAGTTGTATGTACTAATTGCCTCTACTAGTTGTATGCGCACTAGTTTTATGAAGTAGTTCTATTTATATTTACTAGTTTTATACTAGTTGCATGTACTAGTTGTATGTATTAGTTGTATGTACTAGTTGCATGTACAGGTTATATGTACTAGTTAATAGTTGTGTGAACTAGTTTTAGGACCTAATTGTAAATACTAGTTGTATGAACTAGTTGTTTGTATATAATAGTTGTATGAACTAGTTAAATGTACTAGTTTTTTTGTATATATTAGTTGTATGTACTAGTTTCTAGTTGCATGTACTATACTCTATGGATGCACTAATCTTATGTACTAGTTATATATTTATGTACTAATTATATGTAGTAGGTGTGTATTAGTTATAGGTCCTATTTTTATGTACTCGTTCTATGTACTAGTAGTTGTATGAACTACTTGTATGTACTATCTTTATGTACTATTTATATGTACAAGTTATATTTTTATGTATTAGTTATATGTTGTAGATGTGTGTACTAGTTATATGTACTAGTTGCAAGTACTAGTTGTATGGACTAGCTATGTACTAGATGCAACGACTAGTTGTATGTACTAGTTGTATGGATTAGTACTAGATATATTTACTTGTTGTAGATACTAGTTTTATGTACTCGTTATATGTACTCGTTCTCTGTACTAGTAGTTGTATGAACTACTTGTATGTACTATGTTAATGTACTATTTATATGTACTAAATATATTTTTGTGTATTAGTTATATGTGGTAGATGTGTGTACTAGTTATATGGACTAGTTGAAAGTACTAGTTGTACATACCAGTTGTATGGACTATTACTAGTTATATTTACTAGTTGTAGTTACTAGTTGTATGTACTAGTTGTATGTACTAGTTGTTCGTACTATTTATAAGTATTAGGTAAAAGTGTATGTACTAGTTATATGTAGTATGTGTATGTACTATTTATAAGTCCTAGTTGTTTTTCCTAGTTGTGTGTAGTAGTTATGTACTAGTTTTATATACAAGTTTTACCTTCTAGTATTATGTACTCGTTCTATTAACTAGTTGTATGTACTAGGTTATTATTATATATACTAGTTGTATTTACTTGTTCTATGAACTAGTTGTATATACTAGTTTATTGTTGTGTGTACTAGTTTTATGTACTAATTATATGTACTAGTTGTATGTATAATTGTATGTGCTAGGTGTGTGTACTATTTGGTATGTACTAGTTGTATATACTAGTTGTATATACTATTTGTATGTACTAGTTATGTACAAGTTGTACGTAATAGTTGTATGTATATACTCGTTTTTAATATTAACTATGTACTAGATGTATATTCAAGTTGTATGTTCTATATAGTATTATGTACTTGTTCTATGAACTAGTAGTATTTACTAGTTTCTAGTTGTATGTACTAGTTGTAAGTACTAGTTGTATGTACTATGTGTATGTATATACCAGTTGTTGATTCTTGTACTAGTTATACGATGTACTAGGTAGATTCTAATTGTATGTACTATATACTTGTTGCATGTACTAGTTGTATGAATTAGTTTTATGAACTAGTTGTGTGTACTGTTTATATGTACTAGTTATATGTACTAGTTGTATGAACAAGTTTTATTAACTAGTTGTATGTGCTGTTTGTATGTAGTAGTTGTATGTACTAGTTGTATATACTATTGCTTAATTGTATGTCCTAGTTGTATGTACTAGATGTGTGAACTAGTTTTAGGTTCTAGTACAAGTTATGCTACGTACTAGGAATGAACTAGTTCTATGTACTACTTGTTTGTTTGTGTGAACTAGTTTTCTGTACTAGTTGTATGTATTATATTTATGTACTAGTTATACTAGTCATACGTAATATTTATATGCACTAGTTATATGTACTAGTTGCATGTACTAGTTGCATGCACTAGTAGTATTTACTAGTTGTGGGTTCTAGTCCTAATTATACTAGGTACTATTGAGGTACCAATCATATATACTAGACAGTAGTTGTATGTACTACTTGTATGTACCAGTTTTGTGTAATTGTTGTATGTACTAGTTGTATGTACTCTTTGCATGTACTAGTTGCACTTACTAGTTCTATGTACTAGTAGTATATACTAGTTGTAGGTTCTAGTCCTAATTATACTAGGTACTAGGGAGGGACTAGTTGTATATACTAGACACTAGTTGTATGTTCCAGTTATATGAACTAGTTATATGTACTAGTTGTATGTACCAGTTTTGTGTAATTGTGTTATTTATTAGTTGTATGTACTATTTATATGTACTACTTGTATGTACTAATTGTATGTACTACTTATATGTTCTCTTTACATATGTATGTACTGGGTGTATGTACTAGTTGTTTGTACTAGTTGTATATATGCTAGTTGTACGTAATATTTAAATGTACTAAGAAATATTAAAAATTTTCTACAAAAATAGTGAAGATGTAGGGATGGCATAAAAAGTAGAGAAACAAGAAAGGGATGTTACACAGTGAAGCATTAGCTGTGCATGAATCATACAACACCCTTGCTTGTAGGATTCATGTATAGCTAATGCTTCACTGTGTAACATCCCTTTCTTGTTTCTCTACTTTTTATGCCATCCCTACATCTTCACTATTTTTGTAGAAAATTTTTAATATTTCTAGTTTCTGTACTTTTTATGGAGCATGGGCTAGGAATTAGATTCGTATAATTAAAATCATTTTGGTTTCGCAATCTTCGACTGATTATGACGTCATTAAAATGGCGACTTTATTGAGGCCTTGACTCTAGGGTCATGAAAACCGCCATGCTCAATAATAGCGTTATCGCTCTCACTTCTACAAAAGAATACAGCTCGGAAAATTTGCAGTAGTTTCGTGTAACAATTAGTCCAAAAGCTTATATAGTTTTTTAGTTATGGCTGACGAAGAATAAGAAGAAGAAGAATATGAAGAAGACGAAAATGGGAATTTTTAAAGTTTATTATTTCGCCAGCGGGACATATTCGCTTGCTTTTAAGGTCTATTTAGAGTATGTATATTGTATATTTAACTATACATAGCCTTGTTTTGTCGATTTTCGGCCTATTTCGGGATTTCGCTCCTATACCAATGTATGGGGAAAACGAAAAAAACCGTGTCATCCCTACATAGGGAGTACTACCGTACTCCCTGATATAAATGTACTATATAAATGTGTATGTACTCCGTATACGTACTACTTGTATGTACTAGCTGTGTTAACTGGTTGTATTAACTAATTCTATATACTAGTTGTATATACTAGTTGTATATACTAGATATGAACCAGTTGTATGAACAAGATGTATGCACTAGTTCTTGTATTAGCTATATACCAGTTTTATGAACTGGTTGTATGTACTAGTTGTATGTACTAGTTATATGTATCAGTCGCATGAAATAGTTATATGTACTAGTTACTAGTTGTATGAACTAGTTGTACCTAGTAATTTAACGTACCAGTTGTATGTATTAGCTGTATGTATTTTCCAGTCGTATGTACCATTTAAATGTACTATATTTTATATATATACTTGTTGTATGTATATATTAGTTTCTAATTGTATTTACTAGTTTTAAGTACTAGTTGTATGTACTATGTGGATGCACTATTTATTTGAACTAGTTATATTTTTATGTATTAGTTATATGTAGTAGGTGTTTCTACTAGTTATATGTACTAGTTGAAAGTATTAGTTGTATGTACTATATGTATGTACTAGAACTAGCTATATTTACTAGTTTTAGGTACTAGTTGTGTGTATTGGTTGTATGTAGTAGTTGCAAGTGCTAATTATATGTACAGGTTCTGTGTACTAGTTGTATGTAAATACTAGTTGTATGTACTAACTATGTACTAGTTGCATGTTCTAGTTGTATGTACTAGATACTACTTGTATGTACTAGTTGTACGTACTAGTTGTATGATCTAGATGTATGAACCAGTTGTATGTACTATTTACATTTACTATATAGGTATACATGTATGTAATAGTTATATGTAGTAGGTGTATGTACTAGTTATATGTCCTAGTTGTATGTACTAGTTGCATGCACTAGTTGTATGTACTAGTTGTATGTCCTAGTCGCATGTACTAATCATATTTATTAGTTGCTAATTTTATGAACTAGTTCTACCTGAGAATTTTATATACTGCTTGTATGTACTAGTTGTACGTACTAGTTGTATGTATATACCAGTTGTGTGTACTAGTTAAATGTACTAGTTTTATATATATACTAGTTGTATGTTCTAGTTTCTAGTTGTATGAACTATGTGTATGTACTATTCATATATACTAGTTATATATTAAATTATTAGTTATATGTAGTTGGTGTGTGTACTAGTTATATGTTCTACTTGAAAGTACTAGTTGTATGTACTAGTTGTATGTACTAAAACTAGCTATATTTACCAGTTTTAGGTACTAGTCGTATGTATTAGTTTTATGTACGAGTTGAATGTGCTAATTGTATGTACAAGTTCTGTGTGCTAGTTGTATGTATATACTAGTTGTATGTACCATTTACATTTACTAGGTATACGAATATGTACTAGTTATATGTAGTAGGTTTGCGGACTAGTTATATGTCCTATTTGTATATACTAGTTGTAAGTCATAGTCGCATGTACTAGTTATATGTACTAGTTACTATTTGTGTGAACTAGTTGTACCTACTAATTTTATGTACTAGTTGTATATACTCTTTGTATTTATATACTAGTTTTATGAACTAGTTAAATGTACTAGTGTTATATATATATTAGTTGTATGGACTAGTTTCTAGTTGTATGTACTAGTTTTATGTACCCGTTCTATGTACTTGTTGTATGTACTATTTATAATTACTAGGTAGACGTGTACGTACTAGTTATATGTCCTAATAATTATTACTAGTTGTATGTTCAAGTTGAATGTACTAGTTGTATGTACTAGTTGTAAGTACTATTTGTGTATACTGTTAGGATGTACTAGTTGTCAGTACTAATTGCATGTACTAGTTGTATGCACTAGTTTTATGAAGTAGTTCTATTTATATTTACTAGTTGTAGGTCCTAGTTATATGTAGCAGATGTATGCACTATTTGTATCTACTAATTGTATATACCATGTGTGTGTATAATTTATAAGTACCAGGTTTATGTATGTAGTAGTTATATGTTTGTGAAGTACTATTTACTAGTTTCTAGTTGTATGTACTGGTTGTAAGTCCTAATTGTATGTAGTATGTGTATGTACCAGTTGTTGAGTCTTGTACTAGTTATACTATGAACTATTTAGTATGTACTAGATACTTGTTGCATTTATTAGTTGTATGAACTAGTTTTATGAACTAGCTGTATGTACGATTTGTTTACTAATTGTATTGTATGTTCTAGTTGTAGGTTCTAGTAGTAGTTAAACTAGGTACTAGGTAAGTACTATACAGTTATGTGTACTAGAAACTACTTGCGTGTACTTGTTATATAATGTAGTTATATGACCTAGTTGTATATACCAATTGTATGTACCAGTTGTATGTCCTAGCTGATTGTACTATTTACTAGTTTTATTTAGAAGTTGTGTGTAGTAGTTCAATGTACTAGTTTTATGTTTTCATTACTATTTGTATGTACTAGTTATACGTACTAATTTTATCTACTAATTGTATGTACAAGTTGCATGTACTAGTTGCATGTACATGTTGTGCGTACTAGTTCAATGTACTAGTTGTATGTACTCGTTACTAGTTGTTAGCAGTAGTTGTATGTACTAGTTTCATGTACTAGTTCCAGTTATATGTACTAGTTTTATGTACCATTTGTATGTGTTAATTGTATGTGCAAATTGTATATACTAGGTGTAGGTAATAGTTGTATGTTCTAATTGTTTGAACTACGGCTATGTACAAATTGTATGTACTAGGTATCTACCAGTTACTAGTTTCTAGTTGTTTGTACTAGTTGTAGTACTCATTGTATGTACTCTGTGTATGTACCAGTTGTTGATTCTTGTACTACTTATACTATGTACTAGGTAGGTTCTGGTTATATGTACTCGATACTTGTTGCATGTACTAGTTGTATGAACTAGTTTTATGAACTATTTGTGTGTACTGTTTATATGTACTAGTTATGTGTACCAGTTATATGTACTAGTTTTATGTACTAGTAGTATGTACTAGTTATATTTGCTAGTTGTATGTACTAGTTGTATGTACTAGATGTTTGAACTTGTTATATGTACTAGTTGAAAGGATAAGTTGTAAGTGCTAATTGTATGCACACGTTCTGTGTACTAGTTGTATGTACTACGTTTTTAGTAGTGTTATGTACTAGTTGCATGTACTAGTTTTTTGAACTACTTGTAGGTTCTGGTACAAGTTATACTAGGAACTAGGAATGAACTCGCTCTATATACTACTTGTTTGTTTGTTTGAACTAGTTTTATGTACTAATTGTTTGAAAAATCTAAGATGCCATTTTCCTACATGCTATATGCCTATTCTGTAAAAAGAGCCTATAGGGGAACTAAACCTAAAGAGAGCTTTAGATGAAGATACAGGAGTCTTTTCTTCCTTCTTCCTTCTTTTCCTTTCTTTCATCTTCTCCACTGGGTCAGACAGCCGTTTCTGGGAATTCCACCCTTCATCAGTGATCCTGGGAGTCTTTGTCTTTTTCTTTATCTTGATCTTCTGTGAATCCTTGGCTCTCTATGGGCCTTATATACACTATTTTGGCGCCAAAAGTTAAATAAGGTGTTATGTACTAGTTGTATGTACTAGATATGAACCAGTTGTTTGTACAAGATGTATGCACTAGTTCTTTGTAATAGCTATATACTAGTTTTATGAAGTAGTTGTATGTACTAGTTTTATGTTCCCGTTCTCTGTAATAGTTGTATGTACCATTTATAATTACTAGGTATATTTGTTTGTATTAGTTATATTTATTTGGTGTATGTACTAGTTATATATCCTAGTTATTTGGCCTAGTTGTATGTACTAGTTGAATGTACTAGTTATATGTACTAATTACTAGTTGTATGAACTAGTTGGATGTACTAGTTGTATGTACTAGTTGTATGTCATAGTCGCATGTAGTAGTAAAATGTACTAGTTACTATTTGTGTGACTAGTTGTACCTACTAATTTTATATACTAGTTGAATGTACTCTTTGTATGTATATACTAGTTTTATGTACTAGTTAAATGTACTAGTGTTATATATATACTAGTCGTATGGACTAGTTTCCAGTTGTGTGTACTAGTTTTATGCTCCCATTTTATGTACTAGTTGTATGTACCATTTATAATTACTAGGTTAATTTGTATGTACTAGTTATATGTATTTGGTGTATGTACTAGTTATATATCCTAGTTATTTGGCCTAGTTGTATGTTCTAGTTGAATGTACTAGTTATATGTACTAATTACTAGTTGTATGAACTAGATGTACGTACTAATTGTAAATACTAGTTGTATGAACTAGTTAAACGTATAAGTTTTATGTATATACTAGTTGTATGTACTAGTCTCTAGTTTATTATACTATTTAACTGTTCTAGTTATATTTTCATGTATTGGTTATATGTGGTAGATTTGTGTACTAGTTGTATTTACTAGTTGCAAGTACTAGTTGTATGTCCTAGATGTATGGACTAGTACTAGTTATAATTACTAGTTGTAGGTGCTAGTTTATAATTATTTGTAAACACTGTATGTACTCGTTATATGTAGTCGGTGTATGTACTATTTATATGTCCTAATTGTGTGTAGTAGTTATGTACTAGTTGAATATACAAGTTGTACATTCTAGTATTATGTACTCATTCTGGGAGCTAGTTGTATATACTAGTTTCTAGTTTTATGTACTAGTTGTATGTACTAGTTGTAGGTACTATTTATAATACCAAGGTATATGTATTTACTAGTTATATGAAGTAGTTGTATGTACTAGTTATATATCCTAGCTGTTTGTCGTAGTTGCATGGACTAGTTGAATGTACTAATTGAATGTACTAGCTGCATGTACTAGTTTGATGTACTAATTGTATGTACTAGTTGTATTCACTAGTTTTATGTTCTAGTCCTAGTTATATTTAGTAGTAGTAGATACTACCTGTATGTAAAAGTTGTATGTAGTAATAATTTGTTCTATTCGTATGTACTAGTTGTATGTATATACTAGTTATAAATAATAGCTAAGCGCTAGTTGTATATACAAGTTGTACGTTCTAGTATTATGTACTCGTTCTATGAAATAGTTGTATGTACTAGTTTATAGTTGTATGTACTAGTTGTATGTACAGATTGTATGTACTATGTGTATGTTCTATTTATAAGTGCCAGTTATATGTGTATTTTCTGGTTAAATGTTTGTGTACTAGTTATATGTACTAGTTGTATGCAGTAGCTGTATGTACTAGTTGTATGTACTTTTCATAATTACTAGGTATATGTGTATTTATTAGTTATATGTAGTAGATGTATATACTAATTATATGTCCTTGTTGTTTGTCCTAGTTGTATAGACTATTTGAATGGACTAGTTGTATGTACTAATTGTATGTGCTAGGTGTATGGACTATTTGGTATGTACTAGTTGTATGTACTAGTTATGTACCAGTTGTACTTAATAGTTGTACGTATATGCTAGTTGTTAAAATTAACTATGTACTAGATGTATATTTAAGTTGTATGTTCTATATAGTATTATGTACTCGTTCCATGAACTATTACATAATTATACTAATTATAGTATTTACTAGTTTCTAGTTGTATGTACTAGTTGTAAGTACTAGTTTATGTACTATGTTTATGTACCAGTTGTTAATTCTTGAACTAGTTATACTATTTACTAGGTAGGTTCTATTTGTATGTACTAGATACTTTGTGCATGTACTAGTTGTACGAACTAGCTTTATGAACTAGTTGTATGTACTGTTTATATGTACTAGTTATATGTACCAGTTATATGTATGAGTTTTATGTACTAGTAGTATGTACTAGTTATATTTACTATGTGTATGTACTATTTGTGTGTACTAATTGTATGCACTAGTTGTATGTACTAGTTGTAGGTTCTAGTACAAGTTAAACTAGGTACTAGACACTAATTGTATGTACTTGTTATATAAAGTAGTTATATGACCTAGTTGTATATAGCAGTTGTATGTCCTAGTTGTATGTACCAGTTTTATGTACTAGTTCCAGTTATATGTACTATTTGTAGGTACTAGTTGAATTTATTAGTTGAAAGTACAATTCGTATGTCCTATTTGCATGTACTAGTTGTATGTGCTAGTTAATAGTTGTATTAAATCTAGTTGTATGTACTAGTTGTATGTACTAATTGTATATGTAATTGTATGAACTACTTGTATGTACTATGTTTATGTACTATTTATATGTACTAGTTATATTTTTATGTATTAGGTATATGTGGGAGATATGTGTACTAGTTTTATGTACTAATTGCAAGTCCTAGTTCTATGTACTAGTTGTATGGACAAGTACTAGTTATATTTACTAATTGTATGTATATACTAGTTGTATGAACTAGCTTTGTACTGGTTGTATGTTCTAGTTGTATGTACTAGTTGTATGTACTAGTTGTATGTACTAGTTGTATGTACAAGTGGTAGGTTCTCGCACTAGTTATACTAGGTGCTAAGAAGGTACTAGTTGTATGTAGTAGATACTAGTTGTATGTAGTAGATACTAGTTGTATGTAGTAGATACTAGTTGTATGTACTATTTATAATTATTAGGTAAAAGTTTATGTACTAGTTATATGTAGTAGATGTATTTACTATTTATAAGTCCTAGTTGTTTTTCCTAGTTGTGTGTAGTAGTTATGTACTAGTTGAATACACAAGTTGTACATTCTAGTATTAGTATTACAAGGTATGTGTTTTTACTAGTTATATGTAGTAGTTGTAGGTACTAGTTATATGTCCTAGCGGTTTGTCATAGCTGTATGGACTAGTTGAATGGACTAGTTGTATATACTAATTGTATGTACTAGTTGTGGGTACTATTTGGTATGTTCTAGTTGCAAGTAATAGTTGTATGTATATAGTAGTTGTTAATATTAGCTATATACTTGATGTATATTTACGTTCTTTGCTCTATATAGTATTATGTACTCGTTCTATGAACTAATAGTATTTGCTAGTTTCTATTTGTATGTACTAGTTGTAAGTATTAGTTGTATGTACTATGTGTATGTACCAGTTGTTGATTCTTGTACTAGTTATACTATGTACTAGGTAGGTTCTATTTCTTGTACTACTTATACTATGTACTAGGTTCTATTTCTTTGTGCTAGATACTTGTTGCATGTACTAGTTGTATGAACTAGTTTTATGAACTAGTTGTATGTCCTGTTTATATGTACTAGTTATATGTACCAGTTATATGTATTAGTTTTATGTACTAGTAGTATGTACTAGTTATATTTACTATGTGTATGTACTATTTGTGTGTACTAATTGTATGCACTAGTTGTATGTACTAGTTGTATGTACTCAATACTATTTGTATGTACTAGTCGAATGTAGTAGTTATTTGTACTAGTTGAATGTATAAGTAGTGTGTAATTGTTGTCTGTACTAGTTATATGTAGTAGTTGTAGGTACTATTTGTATGTACTAACTGTATGTACTAGTTGTATGTACTCAATACTATTTGTATGTATTAGTCGAATGTAGTAGTTATTTGTACTAGTTGAATGTATAAGTAGTGTGTAATTGTTGTATGTACTAGTTATATGTAGTAGTTGTAGGTACTATTTGTATGTACTAATTGTATGGACTAGTTGTATGTACTATCGCCTAATTGTATGTACTAGTTGTATGTATATACCAGTTTTATATACTAGTTAAATGTACTAACTAGTTGTATCTACTAGTTTTTAGTTTTATTTACTAGTTTTATGTACTAGTTTTATGTACTATATGGATTCACTATTTATTTGAACTAGTTATATTTTTGGGGCACTATAGGCGCCCCTACAGTTATTTCAGAAATTATGTTAACGTATGGCTTCCTGTTCGTAGTCTTGTATATATATATAAATATATATATATATGTCTGTCAAAAAATGGCGGACGTTTGGCTAGCTTTTGTTTTCTAGCTTAAAATTAGCTTTCTCTTTCATAGCGTACAACATTGAACAAACGAAATGGATTTAAAAACCACCCTTACTAATACTATGTAACGTAAAGCTTGCACAAAAACGTTTTCTAGGAAATATGGCCTTGAAAAATTGACGACCATTAAGAGTCGATCAAAAATCGGTTCACTGGATATCTATGGGAACCAGCCAAGTAGTTTGAGTTTACTTAGGGGCGCCTGGCGCCTCACGAGTTTTTTACATTCGAAATACTTGTTTTATGTATTAGTTATATGTATTATGTGCGTGTACTAGTTTATGTACTAGTTGAAAGTACTAGTTGTAAGAAGTAGTTGTATGTACTAGAACTAGCTATATTTTCTAGTTTTAGGTACTAATTGTATGTATTAGTTGTATTTAGTAGTTGTGTGTACTCATTGAATGTACACGTTCCGTGTACTAATTGTATGTATATACTAGTTGTATGTACTTGTTG
This sequence comes from Chondrosia reniformis, assembly GCA_947172415.1. NCBI lineage: Eukaryota > Metazoa > Porifera > Demospongiae > Chondrillida > Chondrillidae > Chondrosia > Chondrosia reniformis. The sequence continues at coordinate 3,017,393 of OX359202.1, read as the reverse complement.
TACCTACTAGTGTATGTACTAGTTGTATTTACTATTTGTATGTTCTAATTATAAGTGTTTGTACTAGTTATTTGTACTAGTTGTAGCGCTAGCTGTATGTACTAGTACTATTTACATTTACTAGGTATACGTGTATGTACTAGTTATATGTAGTAGGTTTATGTACTAGGTATATGTCCTAGTTGCATGTACTAATTGCATGCACTAGTTGTATGTACTAGTTGTATATACTAGTCGCATGTACTAATTAAATTTACTAGTTACAAATTTTATGAACTAGTTGTACCTAGGAATTTAATGTACTACTTGTATGTACTAGTTGTATGTACTATTTAAATGTACTAGCTTTATATGTATACTAGTTGTATGTACTAGTTTCTAGTTGTATGTACAATGTGTATGTACTATTCACATATTCTAGTTTTATGCTTATGTATAAGTTATATGTAGTGGGTGTGTTTACTTATTATATGCAGTAGGTGTGTGTACTTGTTATATGTACTAGTTGAAAGTACTAGTAGTACGTGCTAATTGTATGCACACGTCCTGTGTACTAGTTGTATGTATACATTAGTTGTATGTTTATACTAGTTGTAGGTACTAGCTTTGTACTAGTTGTATGGACTAGTTGTATTTACTAGTTTTTTGAATTAGTTGTAGATTCTGGTACAAGTTATACTAGCAACCAGGAAGGAACTCGTTCTTTATACTACTTGTGTTGTTTGTTTGAACTAGTTTTATGTACTAATTGTATGTATTAGTTGTATGTACCAGTTGTATGTACTTGTTGTATGTACTAATACTAGTTATATTCACTAGTTGTAGGTACTAGTTGTATGTTCAAGTTGTATGTGGTAGTTGTATGGACTAATTTTATGTACTAGTTGGATGTACTAATTGTATGTACTAGTTGTATGTACTAGATATGAACAAGTTGTGTGTACAAGATATAGGCACTAATTGTTTGTACTAGCAATATACTAATTTTAGGAAGTAGTTGTATGTACTAGTTGTATGTCATAGTCTCATGTACTAGTTATATGTACTAATTACTAGTTGTGTGAACTAGTTGAACCTACTAATATTATGTATTAGTTGTATGTACTCTTTGTATGTATATATATACTAGTTAAATGTACTAGTGTTATATATAAACTAGTTGTATGGACTAGTTTCTAGTTGTATGTACTGGTTTTTTGTACCCGTTCTATGTACTATTTATAAATACTAGGTATATGTGTATGTACTAGTTGTATGTAGTAGGTGCATGTCCTAGTTATATGTCCTAGTTGTTTGTGCTAGTTGTATGGTTTAGTTGAATGTACTAGTTGTATGTACTAGTTGTATGTACTATTTGTGTGTACTGTTAGGATGTACTAGTTGTATGTAGTAATTGCATGTACTAGTTGTATGCACAAGTTTTATGAAGTAGTTCTATTTATATTTACAAGTTGTAGGTACTAGTTATATGTAGCAGATGTATGTACTATTTGTATCTACTATTTGTATGTACTATGTGTATGTACTATCTATAAGTACCAGTTATATGTATGTAGTAGTTATATGTTTGTGAACTAGTTTATAGAATAGTTGTATGCACTAGCTGTATGTACTAGTCAAATGTACTAGTTTTATGAACTAGTTTTACGTACTAATTGTAAATACTAGTTGTATGAACTAGTTGGATGTACTAGTTTTATGAACTAGTTGTGTGTACCAGTCGTATGTACTAGTTGCATGTACTGGTTATATGTACTAGCTAATAGTTGTGTGAACTAGTTGTACAACCTAATTGTAAATACTAGTTGTATGAACTAGTTGTTTGTATATAATAGTATTATTAACTAGTTAAATTCGCTAGTTTTATGTATATATAAGTTGTTGCATGTACTAGTTTTATGTACTAGATATACATACTATATGGATGCACTATTCATATGTACTAGTTATATATTTATGTACTAATTATATGTAGTAGGTGTGTACTAGTTATAGGTCCTAGTTTTATGTACTCATTCTATATACTAGTAGTTGTATGAACTACTTGTATGTACTATGTTTATGTACTATTTATATGTACTAGTTATATTTTTCTGTATTAGTTATATGTGGTAGATATGTGTACTAGTGATATGTACTAATTGCAAGTACTAGTTGTATGTACTAATTGTATGTATATACTAGTTGTATGTACTAGCTATGTACTGGTTGGATGTTCTAGTTGTATGTACTAGTTGTATGTACAAGTGGTAGGTTCTTGTATATTGTTATATTAAGTGCTAAGAATATAGTAGTTGTATGCACTAGTTGTATGTACTAGTTGTATGTACTATTTATAATTATTTGGAAAAACTGTATGTACTAGTTATATGTAGTATATAGGTGTATGTACTATTTATATGTTCTAGTTGTCTTTCCTAGTTATGTGTAGTAGTTATGTACCAATTGAATATACAAGTTGTACATTCTAACATTATGTACTCATTCTGTGAGCTAGTTGTATATACTAGTTTCTAGTTGTATGTACTAGTTGTATGTACTAGTTTTATGTACTAGTTTTACGTACTAGTTGTATATACTATTTATAATTACAAGGTATGTGTATTTACTAGTTATATGTAGTATGTGTATGTACTAATTATATGTCCTAGCTGTTTGTCATAGTTTTATGGACTAGTTGAATGTACTAGTTGTATGTAGTAGTTGCATGTACTAGGTTTATGTACTAATTGTTTGTACTAGTTGCATTCACTAGTTTTAGGTACTAGTCCTAGTTATATTTAGTAGTTGGAGGTACTAGCTGTATGTAAAAGTTGTATGTAATAGTTGTATGTAGTAATTGTTTGTTCTATTTGTATGTACTAGTTGTATGTACTAGTTATGTACCAGTTGTATATACTAGTTGTATGTATATACTAGTTATAAATAAAAACTATCCACTAGTTGTATATACAAGTTGTACTTTCTGGTATTATGTACTCATTCTATGAACTAGTTATCTGTACTAGTTTACAGTTGTATGTTTTAGTTGTATGTACTAATTGTATGCACTAGCGGTATGTACTAGTTGAGTGTACCATTCATAATTACTAGGTATATGTGTATTTACTAGTTATATGTAGTAGATGTATGTACTTGTTATCTGGCCTAGTTGTTTGTCCTAGTTGTATGGACTAGTTTAATGTACTAGTTGTTTGTACTAGTTGTATGTACTAGTCGCATGTTCTAGTTATAAGTACCAGTTACTAGTTGTATGAACTAGTTGTATGAACTAGTTTTACCTATTAATTTTATGTACTAGTTGTATGTACTAGTTGAATGTAAATACCAGTTATATGTACTAGTTAAAAGTACTAATTTTATATATATACTAGTTGTATGTACTAGTTTCTGGTTGTATTTACAAGTTTTATGTACTAGTTGGATGTACTATGTGGATGCACTATTTATTTGAACCAGTTATATTTTTATGCTTTACTTATATATAGTAGGTGTTTTTTCTAGTTGTATATCCAAGTTGAATGCAATAACTGTATGTACTGGTTGTATGTACTATTTATATTTTCTAGATATATGCATATGTACATCGTTATATGTAGTAGTTGTATGTACCAGTTGTTTGTGCTAGTTTCCTGTACTTGTTGTATGTGCTAGCTGTATGTACTAATTGTAGGTTCTAGTACCAGTTATAGTAGGTACCAAGTAGGAATTAGTTGTATGTCCTAGTTCTATATACTAGTACTAGTTATATTTACTAGATGTAAGTACTGGTTGTATGCAGTAGTTGGATGTAGTAGTTGTATGTACTATTTGTTTGTACTAGTTGTGTGTACTAGTTATATGTATATACTAATTGTAAATACTAGTTATGTACTAGTTGTGTGTATATACTAGTTTGTTGTTTATGCAGTAGTTGTATATGCTAGTTTTATGTACTCGTTCTAGGAACTTGTTGTTTGTGCTAGTTTATAGTTGTATGTACTAATTGCAGGAACTATGTGTATGTACTATTTATAAGTGCCAGTTATATGTGTATTTACTGGTTATATTTTTGTGTACTAGTTATATGTAGTAGTTATATGCACTAGCTGTATGTACTAGTTGTATGTACTATTCATAATTACTAGGTAAATGCGTATTAATTAGTTATATGTAGTAGATGTATGTACTAGTTATATGTCCTAGTTGTTTGTCCTAGTTGTATGGACTAATTGAATGTACTAGTTGTATGTACTAATTGTATGTGCTAGGTGTGTGTACTCAGACCTGCTAAGGCTAGGCTTAGAGCATGCGTGAGACTTTCTCAAGAAATGAGTGAGACTGCCCCAAAATGCGTGAGATTTCAAAAAAAATTTCGCTCGCTACGCTCCCGTACATTTCCCTCATTACCCTTACTGTTAACATTAGATGGCTAATACCATACATTACGTCATCGATTAAAAATGGAGGAGAAAGCGCCGCTGCGCTTACGGATTACTGCTAGATCATGAGTCTATAAGTCGTAATAAATGGGATATGGATAGATCATCGACAAGAATTTAGAGATATATACTCCACAGCAAAGGAATAGCCCCATCAGCCTGTATGGCTGATCTGCCTGCTGGGGAGACTAGAGTGAGTGTGACAGTGAGTGAGAATCAGGAAAAGGCGTGAGATCTGGCACAGATATGCGTGTGAGCGTGACATGACAGTCAAATGCGTGTGTCTCATGCCAGATGCGTGAGACTTGGCAGGTCTGGTGTACTATTTGGTATGTACTAGTTGTATGTACTATTTGTATGTTCTAGTTATGTACCGGTTGTACTTAATAGTTGTATGTATATACTAGTTTTTAATATTAGCTATGTACTAGATGTATATTCAAGTTGTATGTTTTCTATAGTATAATGTACTCGTTCTATGAACTTGGTGTATGTACTAGTTTCTAGTTCTTTGTACTAGTTGTATGGACTAGTTGTATGTACTATGTGTATGTACCAGTTGTTGATTCTTGTACTACTTATACTATGGACTTGGTAGGTTCTATTTGTATGTACTAGATACTTGTTATTAACTAGTTTTATGAACTAGTTGTATGTACTGTTTATATTTACTAGTTATATGTACCAGTTATATGTACTAGTTTTATTTACTAGCAGTACGTACTCTTTGTGTGTACTAATTGTATGCACCTGTTGTATGTACTAGTTGTAGGTTCTAGTACTATTTAAACTAGGTACTCGGTAGGTACTATATAGTTATATGTACTAGAAACTACTTGTATGTACTCTGTATATAAAGTAGTTTTATGACCTAGTTGTATATACCAATTGAATGTACCAGTTGTATGTCCTAGCTGATTGTACTATTTACTAGTTTTATGTACAAGTTGTGTGTAGTAGTTCAATGTACTGGTTGTATGTTTTCGTTACTATTTGTATGTACTAGTTATATGTACTAATTTTATCTACTAATTGTATGTACAAGTTGCATGTACATGTTGTGCGTGCTAGTTCAATGTACTAGTTGTATGTACTCGTTCCTAGTTGTTAGTAGTAGTTGTATGTACTAGTTTTATGTACTAATTCCAGTTATATGTACTAGTTGTATTTATTAGTTGCTAGTACGATTCGTATGTCCTATTTGAATGTACTAGTTGTATGTACTAGTTAATAGTTGTATGGTCTAGTTTTATGTACTATTTGTATGTACAAAATTGTATATACAAATTGTATATACTACGTGTATGTAGTAGTTGTAGGGTCTAATTGTTTAAACTAGTTCTATGTACTAATTGTATGTACTAGTTATGTACTAGTCATATGAACTAGTTGTAAGTACCAGTTGTATGTACTATGTGTTTTTACCAGTTGTTGATTCTTGTACTAGTTGTATATACTAGATACTTGTTTCATGTACTAGTTGTATGAACTAGTTTTATGAACTAGTTGTGTGTACTCTTTATATGTACTAGTTCTATGTACTAATTGTATGCACTAGTTGTATGTACTAGTTGTATATATTTACTCAATACTATTTGTATGTACTAGTTGCATGTACTAGTTGCATGTACTAGTAGTATATATTAGTTGTAGGTTCTAGTCAAAATAATACTAGGTACTAGGGAGTTACTAGTTGTATATACTGGACACTATTTGTATATACTAGTTATATGAACTAGTTATATGTTCTAGTTGTATGTAACAATTTTGTGTAATTGTTGTATGTAATAGTTGTATGTACTCTTTAAATGTACTAGTTGTATGTATTAATTGTATGTACTAGATATATGTACTACTTGTATGTAGTAGTACCATGTACTAGTTATTTGTACTAGTTACTAGTTGTATGAATTAGTTGTACCAATTAATTTTATGTACTAGTTGTATGAAAAATCTAAGATACCATTTTCCTACATGCTATATGCCTAGTCTGTAAAAGAGCCTATAGGGGAACTAAACCTAAAGAGAGCTTTAGACGAAGATACAGGAGTCTTTTCTTCCTTCTTTTCCCTTCTTTCATCTTCTTCTCCACTGGGTCAGACAGCCGTTTCTGGGAATTCCACCCTTCATCAGTGAACCTGGGAGTCTTTGTCATTTTCTTTATCTTGATTTTCTGTGAATCCTTGGCTCTCTATGCTAGGGGCCTTATATACACTATTTTGGTGCCAAAAGTTAAATAAGGTGTTAACTAAACACATGATGAAATTTAATTTTATGAAAGGAATGTAGGTCCATTTAACTTTTGTGAATTAATTATAAATCCATTAGTATTCTTGCTTGTATAGGTAAAACAGACACAGCATAACTATAGACACAAGTGGGACATATTACGTAAGTCTACCCTTAGGTCTTCTAGTAGTAACATTTCTTTGGAGGTGGGGTAACACAATATGGGGTAACACAAGACAGTCCTTAAGCATACTAGCTACTTTTTGCTTATACTTGATTCTAACTAGAGGCTGCCGGGTTAGGAAGGTTTTAAAGGTTGATTTTAGCTTAAAGTATTTGTAACCCTGCTTAATAAGCCTACTGCATAACAGCAAACTTTTAGCCTGAAAACTGGAGAAGTCACTACATATTCTAGAATACCTAATTAGTTGTGAAATAAAGACACCATAGGCTGGGGTATTAGGAATATTACTATCTAAATGGGGGAAATTTACTATATCAAAGTTAAAGTCCTCTCGCTTATCATATACTTTTGTGATAAATTGATTGTTGTTATGTACTTGTTGTATGTATATACCAGTTGTATGTACTAGTTAAATGTACTAATTTTATATATATACTAGTTGTATGTATTAGTTTCTAGTTGTTTTTACTAGTTTTATGTACTAGTTGTATGTTCTATGTGGATGCAATATTTATTTAACTAGTTATATTTTTATGTATTAGTTATATGTAGTAATTGTTTGTACTAGTTAAATGTACTAGTTGAAAGTACTAGTTGAATGTACTAGTGGTATGTACTAGAACTAGCTTAATTTACTAGTTTTAGGTACTAGTTGTATGTATTAGTTGTATGTAGTAGTAACTAGTTGTATGAACTAATTGTGCAAACTAATTGTAAAAACTAGTTGTTTGTCATAGTTGAACGTACTAGTTATATGTACTAGTTACTAGTTGTATAAACTAGTCGTATGTACTAGTTGTATGTACTAGTTGCAATATGTACTAGTTAATAGTTGTGTGAACTAGTTGTACGACCTAATTGTATATACTAGTTGTATGAACTAGTTGTTTGTATATAATAGTTGTATGAACTAAATAAATGTACTAGTTTTATATATATACCAGTTGTATGTACAAGTTTCTAGTTGCATGTACTAGTTTTATGTACTAGTTATATATACTATATGGATGCACTATTCATATGTACTAGTTATATATTTATGTACTAATAATATGTAGTAGGTGTGAACTAGTTATAGGTCCTAGTTTTATGTACTCGTTCTATGTACTAGTAGTTGTATGAACTACTAGTATGTACTATGTTTATGTACTATTTATATGTACTAGTTATATTTTCATGTATTGGTTTTATGTGGTAGATGTGTGAACTAGTTATATGTACTAGTTGCAAGTACTAGTTGTATGTACTAGTTGTATGTGCTAGTTGTATGTATATACTAGTTGTATGTACTAACTATGTACGGGTTGTAGGTTCTAGGTGTATGTACTAGTTGTATGTACAAGTGGTAGGTATTTGTACTAGTTAAACTAGGTGCTAGGAAGGTACTAGTTGTGTGTACTAGATACTAGTTGTATGTACTAGTTGTATATGCTAGTTGTATGTACTATTTACAATTATTAGGTATGTATTAGTTGTATGTAATAGTTGCATGTGCTAATGGTGTGTACATGTTCAGTGTACTAGTTGTATGTACTAGCTATGTACTAGTTGTATGTTCTAGTTGTATGCACTAGATACTAGTTGTATGTATATACTATTTGTATGTACTAGCTACGTACTGGTTGTATGTTCTAGTTGTATGTACTAGTTGTATGTACAAGGGGTAGGTTCTTGTCCTAGTTATACTAGGTTCTAAGAAGGTACTAGTTGTATGTAGTAGATAATAGGTGTATGTACTAGTTTTATGTACTATTTATAATTATTAGGTAAAAGTGTATGTACTAGTTATATGTAGTAGGTGTATGTACTATTTATATGTCCTAGTTGTTTTTCCTAGTTGTGTGTAGTAGTTATGTACTAGTTGAATATACAAGTTGTATGTTCTAGTATTATGTACTCATTCTGTGAGCTAGTTCTATATACTATTTTCTAGTTGTATTTACTACTTGTGTGTACTAGTTTACTGTACTAGTTGTATGTACTAGTTGTATGTACTATATTTAATTACAAGGTATGTGTATTTACTAGTTATATGTAATAGGTGTATGTACTAGTTATATGTCCTAGCTGTTTGTCGTAGTTGTATGGACTAGTTGAATGTACTAGTTCTTTGTACTAATTGTATGTACTAGTGTGCGGACTATTTGGTATGTACCATATAGTTGTATGTACTAGTTGAATGTACCAGTTGTATGTACTAATTGTATGTACTAGTTTTTTTCACTAGTTGTGGGTACTATTTGGCATGTCCTAGTTGTATGTACTAGTTGTATGTACTAATTATATGTACTAGTTGTGGGTACTATTTGGTATGTACTAGTTGTATTTACTAGTTGCATGTACTAGTTGTATATTCTAATTGTATGTACTAGTGGTATTCACTAGTTTTATTTACTAGTCCTAGTTATATTTAGAATATAGTCGTAATGAACTAGCTGTATGTAAAAGTTGTATGTAATAGTTGTATGTACTAATTGTTTGTTCTATTTGTATGTACTAGTTGTATGTACTAGTTATGTACAAGTTGTATGTACTAGTTGTATGTATATACTAGTTATAAATAATAGCTATCCACTAGTTGTATATACAAGTTGTACGTTCTAGTATTATGTACTCGTTCTATGAGCTAGTTGTATGTACTAGTTGAATGTACTATTTGTATGTACTATGTGTATGTACTATTTATAAGTGCCAGTTATATGCGTCTTCACTGGGGTTATATGTTTGTGTACTAGTTGTATGTACTAGTTATGTACCAGTTGTATAGACTAGTTGTATGTATATACTAGTTATAAATAAAAGCTATCCACTAGTTGTATATACAAGTTGTACTTTCTGATATTATGTACTCGTTCTATGAACTAGTTATCTGTACTAGTTTACAGTTGTATGTTTTAGTTGTATGTACTAATTGTATACAATAGCTGTATGTAATAGTTGTATGTACTATTCATAATTACTATGTATATGTGTATTTACTAGTTATATGTAGTAGATGTATGTACTAGTTATATGTCCTAGTTGTTTGTCCTAGTTGTATGGACTAGTTGAATGTACCAGTTGTATGTACTAGTTGTATGTATACACTAGTTATAAATAATAGCTATCCACTAGTTGTATATACAAGTTGTACGTTCTAGTATTATGTACTCGAGCTAGTTGTATGTACTAGTTGTATGTACTATTTGTATGTACTATGTGTATGTACTCTTTATAAGTGCCAGTTATATGCGTATTCACTGGTTATATGTTTGTGTACTAGTTGTATGTACTAATTGTATACAATAGCTGTATGTTATAGTTGTATGTACTATTTATAATTACTAGGTATATGTGAATTTACTAGTTATATGTAGTAGATGTATGTACTAGTTGTATGTACTATTTGGTATGTACTAGTTGTATGTACTATTTGTATGTACTAGTAATGTACCAGTTGTACTTAATAGTTGTATGTATATACTAGTTGTTAATATTAGCTATGTACTAGATGTATATTCAAGTTGTATGTTCTATGAACTAGTAGTAACTACTAGTTTCTAGTTGTATGTACTAGTTGTATCGACTAGTTGTATGTACTATGTGTAGGTACCAGTTGTTGATTCTTGTACTAGTTATACGATGTACTAGGTAGGTTCTATTTGTATGTACTAGATACTTGTTGCATGTACTAGTTGCATGTACTGTTTATATGTACTAGTTATATGTACGAGTTATATATACTAGTTTTATGTACAAGTGGTATGTACTAGTTATATTTACTAGCTGTATGTACTATTTGTGTGTACTAATTGTATGCACTAGTTGTATGTACTAGTTGTAGGTTCTAGTACTAGTTAATCTAGGTACTAGAGGTACTATATAGTTCTATGTATTAGAAACTACTTGTATGTGCTTGTTAGATAAAGTAGTTATATGACCTAGTTAAATATACCAGTTGTATGTCCTAGCTGTATGTACCAGGTGTATGTCCTAGCTGATTGTACTATTTATTAGTTTTATGTACAAGTTGTGTGTAGTAGCTCAAGGTACTAGTTTTATGTTTTCGTTACTAGTTGTATGTACTAGTTATATGAACTAATTTTATTTGCTAATTGTATGTACAAGTTGCATGTACTAGTTGCATGTACATGTTGAGCGTACTAGTTAAATGTACAAGTTGTATGTATTCATTATTAGTTGTTTGTAGTAGTTGTATGTACTAGTTTTATGTACTAGTTCCAGTTATATGTACTAGTTGTAGGTACTAGTTGTATTTATTAGTTGCAACTAAGATTCGTATGTCCTATTTGCATGTACTAGTTATATGTACTAGTTTTATGTGCTATTTGTATGTACTAGTCGTATGTACTAGTTCTATGTACTATAGCCTTATTGTATGTACTAGTTGTGTGTACTAGATGTTTGAACTAGTTTTAGGTGCTAGTAAAAGTTATACTAGGTACTAGGAATGAACTAGTTCTATGAACTACTTGTTTGTTTGTGTGCACTAGTTTTCTGTACTAGTTGTATGTACTATTTTCATGTACTAGTTGCATGTACTAGTAGTATATACTAGTTGTAGGTTCTAGTCCTAATTATACTAGGTACTAGGGAGGTACTAGTTGTATATACTAGACACTAGTTGTATGTACTAGTTATATGTACTAGTTATATGTACCAGTTTTGTGTAATTGTTGTATGTACTAGTTGTATGTGCTACTTATATGTACACGTTACATTTGTATGTACTGGGTGTATGTACTATTTGTTTGTACTAGTTATATATAATAGTTATACGTACTGTTTATATGTACTTTATAAATGTCTATACATTAGGTATATGTACTACTTGTATGTACCAGCTGTATTAGCTGGTTGTATGTACTAATTTTTGTACTAGTTTAATGCACTAGTTGTATGTAGTAGATATGAACCAGTTGTATGTACAAGATGTATACACTAGTTCTTTGTACTAGCTCTATAATAGTTTTATGAACTAGGTGTATGTACTAGTTGTATGTACTAGTTGTATGTACTAGTTTCTAGTTGTATTTACTAGTTTTTTGTACTAGCTGTATGTACTATGTCGATGCACTATATATTTGAACTAATTATATTTGTATGTATTAGTTATATGTAATAGGTGTGTGTACTAGGTATATGTTCTAGTTGAAAGTAGTAGTTTTATGTACTAGTTGTATGTACTAGAACTTACTAGTTTTTGGTCCTAGTTGTTTGTATTAGTTGTATGTACTAGATACTAGTTGTATGTACTAGTTCTACGCACTAGTTGTATGTCCCAGTTGTATTTACTTTTTGTATGTACTATTTGTATGTGTGTGTACTAGTTAAATGTACTAGTTGTATACGCAAGCTGTATGTACTAGTTGTATGTACTATTTACATTTACTAGGTATACGTGTATGTACTAGTTATATGTAATAGGTGTATGTACTACTAATATGTCCCAGTTCTTTGTACTAGTTGCATGCACTAGTTGTATGTGCTAGTTTTATGTACTAGTTGCACATACTAATTATATTTACTACTTACTAATTTTATAAACTAGTTGTACCTATGAATTTTATGTACGACTGGTATGTGCTAGTTGTATGTGTGTACTAGTTGTATGTATTTACCAGTTGTATGTACTAGTTTTATATATACACTAGTTGTATGTACTAGTTTCTAGTTGTATGTACCATGCTTATGTTCTATTCTTATATACTAGTTATATGTTTATGTATTCGTTATATGTAGTAGGTGTGTGAACTTGTTATATGTACTAGTTGAAAGTACTAGTTGTATGTGCTAATTGTATGTACACGTTCTATGTACTAGTTGTATGTTAATACTAGTTGTATGTACTAACTTTGTACTAGTTGTATGTTCTAGTTGTCTGTACCAGATACTAGTTGCATGTACTATTTGCATGTACTAGTTATACGCACTAGTTGTATGTTCTAGTTGTATTTACTATTTGGATGTACTAGTTATATATTTGTGTACTAGTTATATGAACTAGTTGTATGCACCAGCTGTATGTACTAGTTGTATTGACTATTTATATATTCTAGGTATATGTGTATGTACTCGTTATATGTAGTAAGTGTATGTACTAGTTATATGTCCTAGTTTTTAGGGGCTGCCTGTGGCAGCTCCCTCTATTGTTTTCATAACGCAATTTATGTATGGCTTCATGTTACGGATATATATATATATATATGTATATATAAATATAAATATATATATAATACGAGTTCATACGCAACTATTGTAACACTTAATTTATACGTCAATACATCGTTTTTGCAAATGGCGGCGTTCAGGAAGCTTTAGTTAACGAAGCTTTTCTGTCGCTATTTATAATTTTCCGGACACTTAAGCGTCCTCAATCGTTAGGATTAAGAATAGTATATCAAAGCCCAACGATGCGACCAAGTAGTTGGAGTAAATTCGGGGGGCGGCAGCCCCACGAGTGTTTAAACTCGAACTATATGTGTAGTTGTATGTACCAGTTGTATGTACTAGTTTCCTGTACTTGTTGTGTGTGCTAGCTGTATGTACTAATTGTAGGTTTTAGTACTAGTTATAGTAGGTACTGAGTAGGAATTAGTTGTATGTACTAGTTCTTAGTACTACTTTAACATACTAGTTGTATGTACTAGTTCTAGTTATATTTACTAGATGTAGGTTCTGGTTGTATGTAGTAGTTGGATGTAGTAGTTGTATGTACTAATTGTTTGTACAAGTTGTATGCCCTAGTTCTATATATATACTAATTGTAAGTACTAGCTATGTACTAGTTGTATGTATATACTAGTTTGTTGTTTATGTAGTAGATGTATATGCTAGTTTTATGTACTTGTACTATGTACAAGTTGTATGTACTACTTATGTACAAGTTGTATGTACTAGTTATGTACCAGTTGTACTAACTAGTTGTACGTATATACTAGTTGTATGTAGTTGCTATGTACTAGTTGTATATACAAGTTGTATGTTCTAGAATTATGAACTCATTCTATGAAGTTGGTGTATGTACTAGTTTCTAGTTGTGTGTATTAGTTGTATGTACCAGTTGTATGTACTAGTTGGATGTACGTTTTGTATGTACTTGTTGTATGTACTTATTGTATGTAATAGGTGTATGTACTATTTTTATATACTAGTTATATGTGTATGTACTGGTTATATGTAGTAGTTGTATGTAAGAGTTGTATGTACAAGTTGCCTGTACTACGTGTATGCGCTAGCTGTATGTACTAGTTGTAGGCTCTAGTACTAATTATATTAGGAACTAAGTAGGCTTTAGTTGTATGTACTAGTTGTTAGTACTACTTTAACGTATTAGTTGTATGTACTAGTTCTATGTACTAGTACTAGTTATATTTACTAGTTGTAGGTACTGGTTGTATGTAGTAGTTGTATGTAGTGGTTGTATGTACTAATTGTATGTATTTGTTGTATGCACTAGTTGTATGTATATACTAGTTGTATTTAGTAGCTATGTACTAGTTGTATGTACTAGTTTCCTGTTTATGTAGTGGTTGTATGTACTAGTTGAATGTATATACTAGTTGTTTGTACTCGATCCTCTTTGTATGTACAAATCAAATGTAGTATCTATATGGACTAGTTGTATGTAATAGTTGTATGTACTAGTGAATAATTGTATATACTAGTGGAATTTACTAGTTTTTTGAACTAGTTTTAGGTTCTAGTACAAGTTATACCAGGAACTAGGAAGGAACGCATTTTATATACTACTTGTTTGTTTGTTTGAACTGGTTTTATGTACAAATTGTATGTACTAGTTGTATGTACTAGTTGGATGTACCAGTAGTGTGTAATTGTACTAGTTGTATGTACTATTTTTATGGACTATTTATATGTTTATATACTAGGTATATGTATTACTTGTATGTACTAGGTATAGGTACTACTTGTATGTACTAGCTGTATGTGCTGGTTGTATGTACTAATTGTATGTTCTTGTTGTATGTACTAATTGTATGTTCTTGTTGTATGTACTAATGCTATTTATATTTACTAGAGTGTAGGTGCTAGTTGTATGTACAAGTTGTATGTGGTAGTTGTATGTACAAATTGTATGTATTAGTTGTATGTACTAGATATGAACCAGTTGTATGTACAAGATGTATGCACTAGTTGTTTGTACTAGCTATATACCAGTTTTATGAAATAGTTGTATGTACTAGTTTCTATTTGTATGTACCATGTTTATGTTCTATTCATATATACTAGTTATATGTTTATGTATTCGTTATATGTAGTAGGTGTGTGAACTTGTTATATGTACTATTTGAAAGTACTATTTGTATGTTCTAATTGTATGTACACGTTCTGTTTACTAGTTGTATGTTTATACTAGTTGTATGTACTATGTGTATGTACCAGTTGTTGCTTCTTGTACTACTTATACTATGTACTAGGGAGGTTCTAGTTGTATGAACTAGATACTTGTTGCATGTACTAGTTATATATATGTACCAGTTATAAGTACTAGTAGTGTGTACTAATTATATTCACTAGCTGTGTGTAATATTTTGGTGTACTAATTGTATGCACTAGTTATGTACCAGTTTTAGGTAATAGTTGTATGTATATACCAGTTGTTAATATTTGCTATGTACTAGATGTATATTTAAGTTGTTGTTCTATATAGTCTTATGTACTCGTTCAATGAACTAGTAGTATTTACTAGTTTCTAGTTGTATGTACTAGTTGTAAGTACTAGTTGTATGTACTATGTGTATGTACCAGTTGTTGATTCTTGTACTAGTTATACTATGTACTAGATAGGTTCTATTTGTATGTACTAGACACTTGTTGCATGTACTAGTTTTGTATGGACTGTTTATATGTACTAGTTATATGTACTAGTAGTGTGTACTAGTTATATATGTTTACTAGCTGTATGTACTATTTGCGTGTACTAATTGTATGCACTAGTTGTATGTATTAGTTGTATGTACTCAATACTATTTGTATGTACTAGTCGAATGTAGTAGTCATTTGGACTAGTAGAATGTATAAGTATACTGGTTGTATACTAGTTTCTAGTTGTATGTACTGGGTGTATGTACTTTTCATATATACTAGTTATATGTTTATGTATTAACTGAATGTATGTACTATTTTTATAAACTAGTTATATGTATATGTACTGTTTACATGTAGTAGTTGTATGTACAAGTTGTATGTACTAGTTTCCTGTACTGGTTGTATGTGCTAGCTGTATGTACTAATTGAAGGTTCTAGGAATAGCTGTAGTAGGGACTAAATAAGAAATTAATTGTGTGTACTAGTTGTTAGTACAACTTTAACGTACTAGTTGTATATACTAGTTCTATGTACTAGTACTAGTTATATTTACTAGATGTAGATTCTGGTTGTATGTGGTAGTTGGATGTAGTAGTTGTCTGTACTAATTGTTTGTACTAGTTGTATGTACTAGTTGTATGTATACACTAATTGTAAGTACTAGCTATGTACTAGTTGTATGTATATACTAGTTTGTTGTTTATGTAGTAGTTGTATATGCTAGTTTTATGAACTGGTACTATGAACAAGTTGTATGTACTACTTATGTACAAGTACTAGTTATGTACCCGTTGTACATACTAGTTGTATGCAGTTGCTATGTACTAGTTGTATATACAAGTTGTATGTTCTAGTATTATGCACTCGTTCTATGAACTAGGTGTATGTATTAGTTTCTAGTTGTGTGTACTAGTTGTATGTACTAGTTGGATGTACGTTTTATATGTACTTGTTGTACCAGGTGTATATTTTATTTTTATATTACAGTTATATGTGTATGTACTGGTTATATGTGGTAGTTGTATGTAACAATTGTATGTACAAGTTGCCTATACTACGTGTATGCACTAGCTGTATGTACTAGTTGTAGGTTCTAGAACTAGTTATATTAGGAACTAAGTAGGCTTTAGTTGTATGTACTAGTTGTTAGAACTAGTTTCCTGTTTATGTAGTGGTTGTATATACTAGTTGAATGTACTAGCTGTCTATACTAGTTGTGTGTACTCGATACTATTTGTATGTACCAATCAAATGTAGTAGTTGTATGTACTAGTTGTATGTATTAGTTGTATGTACTAGTGATTAATTGTATGTACTAGTTGTATGTACTAGTTGTATGTACTAGTTGTATGTACCAGTTGTGTGTAATTGTCCTAGTTGTGTGTACTATTTATATGTTTATGTAGTAGGTATATGTACTACTTGGATGTACTAGCTGTATGTGCTGGTTGTATGTACTAATTGCATGTACTTGTTGTATGTACTAATACTAGTTATATTGTATTTACTAGTTGTAGTCAAGGTACTAGTTGTATGTACTCGTTACTAGTTGTTAGCAGTAGTTGTATGTACTAGTTTCATGTATATACTAGTTCCAATTATATGTACTAGTTTTATGTACCATTTGTATGTATTAATTGTAAGTGCAAATTGTATATACTAGGTGTAGGTAATAGTTGTATGTTCTAATTGTTTGAACTAGGTCTAAGTACTAATTGTATGTACTAGTTATGTATTAGTTATATGAACTAGTTTTAAGTACCAGTTGTAAGTACTAGGTTTATATAGTAGTTGCATGTTCTAATTGTTTGAACTAGTTCTATGTACTAATTGTATGTACTAGGTATCTACAAGTTACTAGTTTCTAGTTTTTCGTACTAGTTGTAGTACTCGTTGTATGTGCTATGTGTATGTACCAGTTGTTGATTCTTGTACTACTTATACTATGTACTAGGTAGGTTCTGGTTGTATGTACTAGATACTTGTTGCATGTACTAGTTATATGAACTAGTTTTACGAACTATTTGTGTGTACTGTTTATATGTACTAGTTTTATGTACTAGTAGTATGTACTAGTTGTATGTTCTCAATACTAATTGTATGTTCTATTCAAATGGAGTAGTTATTCGTACTAGTTGAATGTATAAGTAGTGTGTAATTGTTGTATGTACTAGTTATAGGTACTAGTTGTATGAACTATTTGTATGTACTAGTTGTATGTACTATTGCCTAACTGTATGTACTAGTTGTATGTACTAGATGTTTGAACTTGGAATATGTACTAGTTGAAAGGATAAGTTGTATGTGCTAATTGTATGCACACGTTCTGTGTACTAGTTGTATATTTATACTAGTTGTATGTACTAGGTTTTTAGTAGTGTTATGTACTAGTTGTATGTACTATTTTTTGAACTACTTGGAGGTTCTGGTACAAGTTATACTAGGAACTAGGAATGAACTCGTTCTATATACTACTTGTTTGTTTGTTTGAACTAGTTTTATGTACTGATTGTTTGAAAAATTTAAGATACCATTTTCCTAATTGCTATATGCCTATTCTGTAAAAAGAGCCTATAGGGGAACTAAACCTAAAGAAAGCTTTAGATGAAGATACAGGAGTCTTTTCTTCCTTTTCTTCCTTCTTTTCCTTTCTTTCATCTTCTCCACTGGGTCAGACAGCCGTTTCTGGGAATTCCACCCTTCATCAGTGATCCTGGGAGTCTTTGTCTTTTTCTTTATCTTGATCTTCTGTGAATCCTTGGCTCTCTATGGGCCTTATATACACTATTTTGGCGCCAAAAGTTAAATAAGGTGTTATGTACTAGTTGTATGTACTAGATATGAACCAGTTGTTTGTACAAGATGTATGCACTAGTTCTTTGTAATAGCTATATACTAGTTTTATGAAGTAGTTGTATGTACTAGTTTTATGTTCCCGTTCTCTGTAATAGTTGTATGTACCATTTATAATTACTAGGTATATTTGTTTGTATTAGTTATATTTATTTGGTGTATGTACTAGTTATATATCCTAGTTATTTGGCCTAGTTGTATGTACTAGTTGAATGTACTAGTTATATGTACTAATTACTAGTTGTATGAACTAGTTGGATGTACTAGTTTTATGAACTAGTTGTATGTACTAGTTGCATGTACTAGTTGCATGTACTGGTTATATGTACTAGTTAATAGTTGTGTGAACTAATTGTACGAGCTAATTTTAAATACTAGTTGTATGAACTAGTTGTTTGTATATAATAGTTGTATGAACTAGTTAAACGTACAAGTTTTATGTATATATTAGTTGTATGTTCTAGTTTCTAGTTTATTATACTATTTAACTGTACTAGTTATATTTTCATGTAT
The DNA here is from genome assembly GCA_947172415.1 of Chondrosia reniformis. Lineage (NCBI taxonomy): Eukaryota > Metazoa > Porifera > Demospongiae > Chondrillida > Chondrillidae > Chondrosia > Chondrosia reniformis. The sequence continues at coordinate 2,998,364 of OX359202.1, read as the reverse complement.
TGGTTATATGTGGTAGATTTGTGTACTAGTTATATTTACTAGTTGCAAGTTCTAGTTGTATGTCCTAGTTGTATGGACTACTACTAGTTATATTTACTAGTTGTAGGTACTTGTTATATGTACTAGTTGCAAGTACTAGTTGTAGGTACTATTTGTATGTACTAGTTGTATGTATTTACTAGTTGTATGTATTTACTAGTTGTATGTACTAGCTTTGTACTGGTTGTATCTTCTAGTTGTATGTACTAGTTGTATGTACAAGTGGTAGGTTCTTGAACTAGTTATACTAGGTGCTAGGAAGGTACTAGATGTATGTAGTAGATTCTAGTTGTATGTACTAGTTGTATGTCCTAGTTGTATGTACTATTTATAATTATTTGGAAAAACTGTATGTACTAGTTATATGTAGTAGGTGTATGTACTATTTATATGTCCTAGTTGTGTGTAGTAGTTATGTACTAGTTTAATATACAAGTTGTACATTCTAGTATTATGTACTCATTCTGGGAGCTGGTTGTATATTCTAGTTTCTAGTTTTATGTACTAGTTGTATGTACTATTTATAATTACAAGGTATGTGTATTTACTAGTTATATGAAGTAGTTGTATGTACTAGTTATATATCCTAGCTGTTTGTCGTAGTTGCATGGACTAGTTGAATGTACTAGTTGTATGTACTAGTTGCATGTACTAGTTTTATGTACTAATTGTATGGACTAGTTGTATTCACTTGTTTTATGTACTAGTCCTAGTTATATTTAGTAGTTGTAGATACTAGCTGTATGTAAAAGTTGTATGTAATAGCTGTATGTAGTAATTGTTTGTTCTATTCGTATATACTAGTTGTATGTACTAGTTATGTACCAGTTGTATTTACTATATAGTTGTATGTATACTAGTTATAAATAATAGCTAAGCGCTAGTTGTATATACAAGTTGTACGTTCTAGTATTATGTACTCATTCTATGAAATAGTTGTATGCACTAGTTTATAGTTGTATGAAATAGTTGAAAGTACTAGTTTATGTACTATATGTATGTACCAGTTGTTAATTCTTGAACTAGTTATACTATATACTAGGTAGGTTCTATTTGTATGTACTAGATACTTGGTGCATGTACTAGTTGTATGAACTAGTTTTACGAACTAGTTGTATGTACTGTTTATATGTACTAGTTATATGTACCAGTTATATGTATTAGTTTTATATAGTAGTAGTATGTACTAGTTATATTTACTATGTGTATGTACTATTTGTGTGTACTAATTGTATGCACTAGTTGTATGTACCAGTTGTATGTCCTAGTTGTATGTACCAGTTTTATGTCCTAGCTGATTGTATTATTTACTAGTTTTATGTACAAGTTGTGTGTAGTAATTCAATGTACTAGTTGTATGTACTCGTTACTAGTTGTTAGTAGTAGTTGTATGTACTAGTTTTTTTATGTACTAGTTCCAGTTATATGTACTAGTTGTAGGTACTAGTTGTATTTATTTGTTGAAAGTACGATTCGTATGTCCTATTTGCATGTACTAGTTGTTTGTGCTAGGTAATAGTTGTATTAAGTCTAGTTGTATGCACTAGTTGTATGTACTAGTTGTATATGTAATTGTATGAACTACTTGTGTGTACTATGTTTATGTACTATTTATATGTACTAGTTATATTTTTATGTATTAGGTATATGCGTGAGATATGTGCACTAGTTATATGTACTAATTGCAAGTCCTAGTTCTATGTACTAGTTGTATGGACTAGTACTAGTTATATTTACTAGTTGTATGTATATACTAGTTGTATGTACTAGCTTTGTACTGGTTGTATGTTCTAGTTGTATGTACTAGTTGTATGTACAAGTGGTAGGTTCTCATACTAGTTATACTAGGTGCTAAGAAGGTACTAGTTGTATGTAGTAGATACTAGTTGTATGTACTATTTATAATTATTAGGTAAAAGTGTATGTACTAGTTATATGTAGTAGGTATATTTACTATTTATAAGCCCTAGTTGTTTTTTACTAGTTGTGTGTAGTAGTTATGTACTAGTTGAATACACAAGTTGTACGTTCTAATATTAATATTACAAGGCATGAGTATTTACTAGTTATATGTAGTAGTTGTAGGTACTAGTTATATGTCCTAGCAGTTTGTCATAGCTGTATGGACTAGTTGAATGGACTAGTTGTATATACTAATTGTATGTACTAGTTGTGGGTACTATTTGGTATGTTCTAGTTGCAAGTAATAGTTGTATGTATATAGTAGTTGTTAATATTAGCTATGTACTTGGTGTATATTTAAGTTCTTTGCTTATATAGTATTATGTACTCGTTCTATGAACTAATAGTAATTACTAGTTTCTATTTGTATGTACTAGTTGTAAGTACTAGTTGTATGTACTATGTGTATGTACCAGTTGTTGATTCTTGTACTAGTTATACTATATACTAGGTAGGTTCTAGTTGTATGTACTAGATACTTGTTGCATGTACTAGTTGTATAAACTAGTTGTATGTACTCAATACTATTTGTATGTACTAGTCGAATGTAGTAGTTATTTGTATTAGTTGAATGTATAAGTAGTGTGTAATTGTTGTATGTACTAGTTATATGTAGTAGTTGTAGGTACTATTTGTATATACTAATTGTATGTACTAGTTGTATGTACTATTGCCTAATTGTATGTACTAGTTGTATGTATATACCAGTTTTATATACTAGTTAAATGTACTAATTTTATATATATACTAGTTGTATCTACTAGTTTCTAGTTAGGGGCTGCCGCAAGTAGCCCTTATATTGTTTTCATTTGCCGATTACGTTGTACGGCTTCATGTTACGGAAAGATATAGATATATATATATTTCTATATATATAATACGGGTTCATACGCAACTATTATAACACTTATTTTATACGTCGATATATGTATAATACGAGTTCATACGTAACTATTGTTACACTTAATTTATACGTCAATATATCGTTTTTGCAAATGGCGGCCTTCATGAAGCTGAAGCCTTTCTATCATGTTCAGGTCATTTAAGCGTCCAGAATCGTTTGGATTACCTCTAGGTAGCCATATTGTAGCCCAACGAAGTGGCCAAGTACTTTCAGTTTGAAGCGCAAAGAAAAAGACAAGTAAGGTTGGTCAATATCTATGAATCCTCTTTTATTTAAGTAAAAACGGTAATACTGCGTATGTCTAGGCCAATGTCAGTCTAGACGTTCTAATGACAGAGGCGTTCTAAGTCTGTCTGAAGTTGTTCGAGTCTAACTTGACAGAGGCGTTCTAAGTCTGTCTAAAGCTGTTCGAGTGTAGCTTAGCAGAGGCGTTCTATGTCTGTCTAAAGTTGTTCTAGTGTAACTTGACAGAGTCGTTCTAAGTCTGTCTATAGTTGTTCGAGTGTAGCTTAGCAGAGGGGTTCTACATTTGTCTAAAGTTGTTCGAGTGTCGCTTAGCAGAGGGGTTCTACATTTGTCTATCTAAACGGTTGTTCGAGTGTATAGCTTAGGGGTTCTACGTGTGTCTAAAGTAGTTCGAGTGTAGCTTAGCATTGGGGTTCTAAGTGTGTCTAAAGTTGTTCGAGTGTAGGTTAGCTGAGGCGTTCTAAGTCTGTCTGAAGTTGTTCGAGTGTAACATGACAGAGGCGCTCTAAGTCTGTCTAAAGTCGTTCGAGTGTAGCTTAGCTGAGGGGTTCTACATTTGTCTAAAGTTGTTCGAGTGTGGATACACTTACATTACAATGTTACGTTTATTCAAGCTTAACACTTTAATTCGAAAAAGAGCTAAGCTTATCAGTAGCGTGAATGAATTATTAGAAGGCCTATGGCTACGTAGCTTAGCGCTTTAGCTTATCCCTAGCCTGTATGACATAATGTACGACTGCATGTGTTTCTATGTAGTATTCTTACAGTGCTTAGTTGGTGTAGACATTCTTTAAATCTATAATTATGGTTAGCAATAGCATTGAAGTGTTTCTGTGTGTGAGATTTCACTAATTTGTTGGTAATGAGGATATGCATTAAAGACTATCTAACAAAGTCTTGGCATCCCTCTTTGCTTGCTGGTTAGTGTTGAACGTCAACTTATGTTAAATGAGACAAACAGATATATAATAAATAATAAATCGATATGGAGTTTATGTGGCGCACGAAATGAGCCTTTGGCTGTACCTACTATCAATATTGATAGTAGGTACCGCCAAAGGCTCATTTCATGCGTATTTGCATATTTGGTGATAACCTTCGCCTTTACAGTCGACTGCAAAAATGAATGTTCAGTTTCAAGCTATATGAATGTCACGTAATTCTCACTGTAGGACTATAAGTTTAAAATATTTTCTAAAACGTTGAATCTATAAGGTTGAATAACTGATCAGTAAGGTCAAAATCATATCCCCTTTCGATCTACACTTACTAAGAACTTCCGCTCAGTTAATTACTTTAGCCGCAATACAGCTGTCGAGTAAGCGTTATTTCCTCTTGTTTTGTTTAGTATAAACACTCTTTATTTATTATATACACCCTACTGTTTTGTATAAACATTCTATTATTAATTAATCACCTTTATAATGTATTGTTTTCATAACGCGATTTATGTATGGCTTCGTGTTACGGATATGTATTTATATCTATATAATACAAGTTAATATGCAACTATTATAACACTTATTTTATACGTCGATATAATATGAGTTCATACACAACTATTGTAACACCCAATTTATAGGTCAATACATCGTTTTTGCAAATGGCGGCCGTCAGGAAGCTGAAGCTTTTCTATCATGTTCAGGACACTTAAGCTTCCAAAATCGTTTGGAATACCAGTAGATCGCCATATTGAAGCCCAACGAAGTCGCCAAGTGCTTTCAATTAGAAGCGTAATAAAAAATGCAAGTAAGTTTGGTCAATATCTATGAATCCTCGTTTGATTAAAGTAAATACTGTAATACTCCGTCTTTATAGGCCTATGTCAGTCTAGAAAGACGTTCTAATTAATGTCTGCGATCTGTGTAACATCTGTCAATGTTAAGTTGTTATTGTAATTGAAGTTCTACCTGTGCAGCCTAGTCTGATGAAATCAGACCCAAAACTTACGCAATACTTGCTCCAGTAAGGGTCTGACAACTTACGGCCGGTTTGCTGTTGCACGGTCGCAATTAACACCGACCATTCTGTGGTCAAACACCTGCCATATTTGGTAACTGGAATGTAAACATTGCTGTCCTTATTAATAATTAACAAGTGTGTAAAGTACAAGACTAAAAATGGCAGTCCACTGAAGTTATAGAAGAAATCCACGCAGCAAAATCCTTTCTGTTGTTGTTCTTAAAAGTTGGCTGGGGCTTCAATGGATGGTTTGTCCTTCCACTATCACTGAAGAGATCTGCTTGACTTAGCAGCTGTGAAGCTTTTCGAATGTCTGGAGACAAGTCAGGTGACTTGTGTGTTCCAGGGCTATAGTGGTCATCAAAACTGCTGCAAATCGACTTGAGAATATCCAGAACACGCCCAGTCCGCAAGATGGTGTTTTCTGTCAAGTTAGAACCAGCCTCTGATAGGTATTTCTTCAAATCTCTGTATATTTAGGTAAATATAGAGTAAACCTTATAGGAATAGCAAACTATGCACTTCATGTAATCTAGTGAAAACAAGGCACTAAGACAAACCTATTCAAATGTTCCATTAGTACGTCGCAAGCAATGTTTTTTCCTTTTAACCCATGCATGTTGACAAATCTGCATTAGTATAGTGGAAAATAGCTGAGGATCCATCATTAAATCAATGTACACAATATACTCTAATTTGTATTATGAATCATGCATGATGATTACCTAGAGTATAGCAGTTGATGTTGCATTCGCTCAGATGCCAAATAATAGAAGTGATGGAGCATAATGATGATCTCCTTAGCATAGTTTCTTCTATTGTTCAGTTTAAAAATGATCAGGAGCACTTTTATTAAAGGGAGTAACCGATTGCCATCACCTTCCCTTGTTGTATCCCTGTAGTGGTACCACAGTAGTAACATTGTCATTAGCTCCTTTGTGTGTGTCAGAGTCTTGTCACTGGTGTCATACCCAGTTAAACAGTGATCGATAAGCACAAATTTTGACACAATTTGTTGTGCAAGCTCTGGTAAATGCGGTAAATTTGTAATTGATTGTTCACAGCTCAGTAGGTCCTCAGTAGACTTGTGAGTAATGAATGAGGCTGCTGCTATGATGTATGATGTAAGTGTGACTTCAGCAAAGTCCTCACAAGCATTAACATCTTTCTTTGGTTCACCACCAACTGATGATCGGTTTAGGACATTCTTCAGATGACGTAGTGTGCCAACCGTTGAATGACTATTGGTGTAGTATCGCTTCCAGATAACCTATATAAATATACAATTTTAACTGTTATGTTATGAGTTTTTTAAGCTATATGTAGTTTATACCGTTAGAAGGCATAGCCTAGTGTGCCAATCTTCCAATGTAGGAACTAAGCCTTCTAGTCTTTGTGTAGGTGTAATTTCAGAAGCTCGAGCAGTCTTGGCGGCCCTAGCTCTTGCCACAGTTAGTTGATCACCACCCAAATAAATTGGATGGATCATCTGCTGTTTTTCCTGAATGGTTGTATTTTCATCCACTCTAATCTCGATTTCTTCCTCAACTGTTGGCACATATTTGTGGAGGGTTTCAAGAATGGTAATCATTTCAGAAACTATATTTTCATTCTTTAATATGATTCCAAGGGGTCTCTATTAGGTGTAGAAATACCTATAGGTGATTACACTTTGTGCTGCATATAAAATTCACATCCTCAACCTACCACTGATGATTTCCTTGCCATTTCATCTGAATATGATTGGGGAATGTGCCATTGTAAGTCTTTAGCTTGTGAGTGGTAGTGGGGAATGTTGTTTGCTAGAAATCTGAGTAAACAGTTGTTTGCATGCTGATTATTTGTTTATTAAACATTTTTATTGCATGGAGAACCGACCTGCATACGTAGTTGATAAAGAAAGTTCTTATAGAAATAAAATCAGCTGTAGTGGGCAGGAAAACATCTAGTTCAGTGTCGCATGTGGAACCTGTCCACGAATTTCCGATTTTTGTAAATCGTCTTATTATCGCCTACAGAAGTGTCACATTCCAGGCGGAAGTGTCTTTAGCATGTGACCTGCGCGTGAAGCGGAGCACCCAGCACTGAAACGTCACCATTCATCACTAGTCGTTATAGATGTTAAATTATAGAATAGCGTAGGAAGGCCAACGACGGAGGAAGGCCCATAAAGGCCTACGTGACCGAAACGTTTTATTTTCCTTTTGATTATACTATGTTAATATTAAAAAAGAAGAATAGAACGTTTCGGTCACGTAGGCCTTAATTCATCATTATACTACGTTAATATTCAAAAGAAGAATAGAACGTTACGGTTATGTAGGCCTTAATTCCTCAGCAATTATTATTAGCTGAGGAATTAAGGCCTACTTGACCAAAACGTTCTATTCTTTTTCTTTTGATTATGCTTCGTTAATTGCTCATACATTTTCGCCATTGATATTTACATAGATATTAGTAGACATGCAATATGCTTACTGTTTCCACTTACCTCCTACGACAACAAAAACTTTGATCAAGGAAACTGTCTCGCTACCGAGAAGCTTTACTTCTAATGGTTTTTAACGCGTTACCAAATATTTGGGTGCATATGCAACGTCATAAAACGTCATTGTATGATGGCTAAGCTATACTACTAATTGTGGCTGATAATCACGTGACAATACCATTTTTCGAAGGAGAAGAGACAAATGGAAAATAAACGGATTATTAGACAGTGGAGGATTGTAAATCTAACTATTTTTTGACATCAATCTCTTCAGTAAGTAACAGCCTAAAAGTTGTATGTATACTCCTGGAATATTCCCTTGTTTAACCGAGATATGAAGTACTATAGGTACCCGAAAAAGCTACGAAAATATGTTTTCGATTATAATTCATGAACTAAAGGGAATTTAAAAGGAGTATACATACAATTGTTAGATATAGATCTTCAAATGAACAATCACATGAATCTCTAGTGAGTGCCATTTTCATGGTAATATACATGATGTATGAAATTCTCTTATGCAAATATGTATTTTTGGAAGGACCAAGACACTGAATCAGATATGACATGGAAAGGATTTAAAATAGTTGGTGATAACTTCGACAAAAATGTGAAAAGGAGACACCAAACAATAAATCGACAAACTCTATCTCTCCATTATTTTCATGCCTTTGCTGTCAAAGATCGCATAAACTACACTACACTGGATGATACAGCTCCATATAAACCAGACCACCGCTAGTGGAACATGTCCACACTTCCGGGAATTTCAGTAAAAGTCGCTAACTAACACTCTTTTTTAGTTTATTCTATTTGACGGTAGAAACATCGTATCGTTAAACAAATTATATAGAATTGAAGCGCTTTTCTTTCTTAATATTTTGGCTACAAGAGCGTCACAATTACAGGCTTAAAGGAGAAGTTAAGCGGCCGTAAGTGAGAGGTGCGAAATCACCAAAAATGTTTTATTAGACAGTGGAAAATACGAATACAGAATAAATGGTGACACCAATCTATGAAGGACAATGATATCTCAGGATCTGTTGTATGAGGCCGTAAAATTGGTCCAGGAGTTGTTATGACCTACATGCATGAGTATATAGAATTAATTTAATATCATATGCAGTCTGCATGAGACATACTGATGCAGTTGCAACTGGCAGTGGGGATAAATCCAGTGATATTGACCTGCCATATCTGTTCTGAGGTGTTTTAGGAGAGCTTGTTACTAATGTGGTATCATGTTGTCTTGGACTATGAGGTGGTGAAGGTACCTGAATATGTATATATTGTAACTTAAAACTCATGCAGACGCAGACTGTAATGATAAAACAGTTTACCACAAAACTGGGCATTTCTATGTCTTCGAATTCCTGACTATGTGCAGGGTGTGTTAAAGTAGTTGCCTCATCTCTGAGTGAATCTACTGTTTCACTGGTATCCATTGCTTCAGCAATGCTGCTGTCAACTGTTGTACTCAGGGCATTTTGTCTTGCTTTTCTACAGATGCCCAATTCCTTCATAAGATCATACATATATTATGCATATATATGTAATTGGTTTTCTGTATTTTTAAACTTACTTTGTCGCAAGAGGAGCCTGATAATGTAGCCTGCATTAGGTCTCTCCATTCTATAACATCTCTATCAAATTGTAATCCTAGGTTATGTAGCTTTCTGTTTAGAGTGTTTGGGTGGACAGTTATCATTAGTGGTTGGAGTCTCTCAATTGACTGCATGTACATGGTATATAAATTGATTTACTGTAATACTCCTATATATAGATTTCTAATCAATGTATATACATTGATATACCTTTGTAGTGCCATGTCCAGCATATAGCAATAATGCCATTATTTCCTGAATGGCTGAAAGCTTACGATTGTGGGTTTTGCAGATCATAGATGCAATCAGACATGTGATAGCTATTGCATTTTCTCTTTTCTTTGTTGGTATCATCTCACTTAGAAATGTAGTAAGTAGTGGTGCACAATTCTTTAAACTTTTCCAATGTGCTTCCCAAGAAAATTGACTGACTTCTGATAGGGTATTTGTAGGTTTGAGGCTAATAGCACTTGTTTCGTAAGAAATTGATTCAATTTCTTTAGATTTCATAAATTTGGTGATGGTTTTGACAACATCAAGAGATGTATCAGCATTCTCTAATAATTCCTTCAAAGCCAGCATTGGTTTATTAAAAGCCATGTGTTTAGCCACGTGTCGCTGGGTGGAGCTTTGCAATTGTTTATGTAAAGGCCTGGTATATCCTATGGAAACCTGTATGTTCAATAATTAAAGTGTTACTGATAAATTAAGTTATATATCCATGCCTATTAAGACTAGCTTGGTTATGTAGTTACTTACTGTGACTCTGGGTGAGACCCCTTTAGCCAATTTTCGTCGTTTTGGAGTAAAGCCAGCTGTTGGTGGGTCTGCTGAAGGTCTTACTGTCTCAGACATTGGCTTATTTAGAAACCTACTCACATTTTCTTGTAAACTGAGCCTTACTGTTTCCAATTGAGATACAAGGGTGTCCCATCTCAGCAGCTGTTTGTGGCATGGGTTACAAAGATAGCAATCTCTCTCTGGCAGGTTTTCCAGTATCCTCTCTACATCAAAGTCAATCCCAAGCAACTCCATTTCAGCAAATTTCTCTACTTTTGATACAATTGACTCTTTAGATTTTCCACAAATTTTGATGCGTTGATACTTTGAGGCTACTTCCTTCTCACAGAAGGCACATGTATAGCTACTGCATTCTTTAGATGCACTTGAAGAACCAGGTTCCTCACCTCTATGCATAATACTTAGCAGCTCCAGAAGTCTATAGTATTACAGTGATATAGCATTGCCTTATATATTGTGTGTCAACACGCTTCAGGTTTAGGTATGAATATCAACACCCCAAATATGTTAATTTGTTAGGCTGGTAGATGTAAACTCCTCCCTCTAGAGTAGGTTTGTTCCTCAGGAATGTTTGAGGTGTGCCACTTGACAGTGTATTTTTGCATGCATGTGCAGTGAAATAACTTCCATTTCAATGAATATAACAATGCAAATATTCACTTAGCAAAATAATCAAAATCATATTAATTGAATTACATAATATCATTAAAGTTAACACAGTTGCCACATTTACAAGCAACAGCACATACATCACAACATCTACACAGTGTTGATGTACTAAAGTCACAAGTGGCAGACTTCATGTATACATGAAATAACAAATGTCTCCTGCATATATCTTGAACCAATATCGTGTTTTGTCGAAAGTAAGTTATCCATTAATTGTACATCCATGCATGCAGTATACAATAAAATGCTATAATTAACTGATATGCACACAAAGATTCTTATTATATATGGGACTAAATGCTTATGTGATTACATATTACTTGTATTAATTTTTGTCGGTGCATATATGCACAGGGCTCTTGCTTGTCCCCCATCTCTACCACCTCTGCCAGTTTGTTGTATGTAACTATCAGGAGTACTGGGTGACAGGTAGTGAATGATCTTTTTTATATTGGGACAGTCCATCCCCATGCCAAAGGCTTCTGTACAGATTATAATTCTGGTGCAGGTTTCAGGCTTTAAAAAATTAAAAATAACTTCTTCCTTTAACTTCAAGGTGTTTTGAGCCATTAAGATTTCAACAAACCTATATCAACACCAGAGTGAATCTTAATAGTCATGAGTTAAGTATTTTATTTACCTTCTTCCTGGAATGTTTTTGGGGATACCTGGTGGATTTGTGAAATTATCTCCTAACCTGTCCTCAATGAAACTATACAGCAAACCACAATCTTCACACCTATACATGTGTATGTATACCTGCATTCTATGTAATCACATAAGCATTTAGTCCCATATATAATAAGAATCTTTGTGTGCATATCAGTTAATTATAGCATTTCATTGTATACTGCATGCATGGATGTACAATTAATGGATAACTTACTTTCGACAAAACACGAGCGTTTTAGGATAAGACTCCTTTTTTTCCATTATTCCACTTGAAAGTCTTATGGCTAATTGAGCTATTGACACTCCATTCTGTAGTCCATAAAAGATATTTGGTTTGTCGGGAGAAATTTTCACCAGTCTACAGTTTTCCATTTTGAGGATTGCTTTGATGCTCATTTCAGCCTTTGGGTCAGCAGTTGCTGTCATGGCAACAAAAACTGTTTTAGGAGGAACTAAACTTCTTACTTCACCCAATTTATCATAACTAGGCCGGAAATCATCACCCCTGTTTAAATGTAATTTACCATATAATGTATATATCAGGAAATTAACTTAATACCTTCTATAGCAAACTTACCATTTGTATATGCAATGGCATTCATCAATCACAACAGCTGAAATATGTTTTCTATAGTTTTCACTTAATAGCATTTCCCTGACCTCAATATTTCTAAGCAGTGTTTCAGGGCTAAGCAGAACTATCTGATAATTACCATCCAGTTGGTTTTTCTGTAGCGTACCTGAGAACACTGCAGTACTGACTCCCATTTTATTTAATCGTTCTTTCTGATCTATCATTAGGGCTATCAATGGAGACACACATACAACAATTGAACCCTTCTGAGGCTCATTTCGGAGATAATCAAATGCCATTGGTAGCAAGGCTGTAATTATTGTTTTACCATAGCCTGTTGGAAGGCTCACAAAGACATCATTTTGCTCTAGGGCTAACAGTAAAGCTTCTCTCTGTTTTTCTTTTAAATTAATTGAACAACCAAGTTGCGAAAGGGCGGAATCGATTGCAAGTTTTGCTGATCGTTCCTCTTGCTGAGCCATCGTACGAATTTACCTATTACGTACGTATAAATTTATTTACTAACACCTTCTTATTAGCGCGAGAGGAGTGTGAGGAATTTTAATTGAGGTCAGTATGGGTAACACCTCCTTTACAACGGCAAACCGGCCGTAAGTTGTCAGACCCTTACTGGAGCAAGTATTGCGTAAGTTTTGGATCTGATTTCATCAGACTAGTGCAGCCCGTAGGACTGATTTTGTACAAATTTTGAACAGAGACTTTCTATGTGTTTGTAAATTTGTACGTTCTAAGTCTGTCTAAAGTTGTTAGAGTGTAACTTGACAGAGGCCTTCTAAGTCTGTCTAAGGTTGTTCGAGTGTAGCTTAGCAGTGGGGTTCTAAGCGTGTCTAAAGTTGTTTGAGTGTACCTTAGCAGAGGCGTTCTAAGTCTGTCTAAAGTTGTTCGAGTGTGACTTGACAGAGGCGTTCTAAGTCTGTCTAAAGTTGTTCGAGTGTACCTTAGCAGAGGCGTGCTAAGTCTCTCTGAAGTTGTTCGAGTGTATAGCTTAGCAATTGTGTCTAAAGTAGTTCGAGTGTAGCTTAGCCGAGGCGTTCAAGTCTATCTAAACGGTTGTTCGTGCGTATAGCTTAGCAGAGGGGTTCTACGTGTGTCTAAAGTTGTTCGAGTGTAGCTTAGCATTGGGGTTCTAAGTCTGTCTAAAGTAGTTCGAGTGTAGCTTAGCAAAGGGGTTCTACATTGTCTAAAGTTGTTTGAGTGTAGCTTAGCATTGGGGTTCTAAGTCTGTCTAAAGTAGTTCGAGTGTAGCTTAGCAAAGGGGTTCTACATTGTCTAAAGTTGTTTGAGTGTAGCTTAGCGGAGGGGTTCTCCGTGTGTCTAAAGTTGTTTGAGTGTCACTTGACAGAGGCGTTCTAAGTCTGTTTAAAGTTGTACGAGTGCACCTTAGCAGAGGCGTTCTAAGTCTGTCTGAAGTTGTTCGAGTGTATAGCTTAGCAGAGGGGTTCTAAGTGTGTCTAAAGTTGTTCGAGTTTAGCTTAGCCGAGGCGTTCTAAGCGTGTCTAAAGTGGGACGAGTGTAGCTTAGCAGAGGGGTTCTACGTGTGTCTAAAGTTGTTCGAGTGTGACTTGACAGAGGCGTTCTAAGTCTGTCTAAAGTTGTTCGAGTGTACCTTAGCCGAGGCGTTCAAGTCTATCTAAACGGTTGTTCGAGCGTATAGCTTAGCAGAGGGGTTCTACGTGTGTCTAAAGTTGTTCGAGTGTAACTTAGCAGAGGGGTTCTAAGTCTGTCTAAAGTAGTTCGAGTGTAGCTTAGCAGAGGGGTTCTACATTTGTCTAAAGTTGTTTGAGTGTAGCTTAGCGGAGGGGTTCTAAGTGTGTCTAAAGTTGTTCGAGTGTCACTTGACAGAGGCGTTCTAAGTCTGTTTAAAGTTGTTCGAGTGCACCTTAGCAGAGGCGTTCTAAGTCTGTCTGAAGTTGTTTGAGTTTATAGCTTAGCAGAGGGGTTCTAAGTGTGTCTAAAGTTGTTCGCGTTTAGCTTAGCCGAGGCGTTCTAAGCGTGTCTAAAGTGGGACGAGTGTAGCTTAGCAGAGGGGTTCTACGTGTGTCTAAAGTTGTTCGAGTGTGACTTGACAGAGGCGTTCTAAGTCTGTCTAAAGTTGTTCGAGTGTACCTTAGCAGAGGCGTTCTAAGTCTCTCTGAAGTTGTTCGAGTGTATAGCTTAGCAGAGGGGTTCTAATTGTGTCTAAAGTAGTTCGAGTGTAGCTTAGCCGAGGCGTTCAAGTCTATCTAAACGGTTGTTCGAGCGTATAGCTTAGCAGAGGGGTTCTACGTGTGTCTAAAGTTGTTCGAGTGTAGCTTAGCATTGGGGTTCTAAGTCTGTCTAAAGTAGTTCGAGTGTAGCTTAGCAAAGGGGTTCTACATTGTCTAAAGTTGTTTGAGTGTAGCTTAGCATTGGGGTTCTAAGTCTGTCTAAAGTAGTTCGAGTGTAGCTTAGCAAAGGGGTTCTACATTGTCTAAAGTTGTTTGAGTGTAGCTTAGCGGAGGGGTTCTCCGTGTGTCTAAAGTTGTTTGAGTGTCACTTGACAGAGGCGTTCTAAGTCTGTCTAAAGTTGTTCGAGTGCACCTTAGCAGAGGCGTTCTAAGTCTGTCTGAAGTTGTTCGAGTGTATAGCTTAGCAGAGGGGTTCTAAGTGTGTCTAAAGTTGTTCGAGTTTAGCTTAGCCGAGGCGTTCTAAGCGTGTCTAAAGTGGGACGAGTGTAGCTTAGCAGAGGGGTTCTACGTGTGTCTAAAGTTGTTCGAGTGTGACTTGACAGAGGCGTTCTAAGTCTGTCTAAAGTTGTTCTAGTGTACCTTAGCAGAGGCGTTCTAAGTCTGTCTGAAGTTGTTCGAGTGTATAGCTTAGCAGAGGGGTTCTAAGTCTGTCTAAATTTGTTCGAGTGTACCTTAGCAGAGGCATTCTAAGTCTGTCTAAAGTTGTTCGAGTGTATAGCTTCACAGAGGTGTTCTAAGTCTGTCGGAAGTTGTTCGGGTGTAACCTGACAGAGGCGTTCTAAGTCTGTCTAAAGTTGTTCTAGTGTAGCTTAGCAGAGGAGTTCTAAGTGTGTCTAAAGGTTATGAGTGTAGCTAACTTTGCTGAGGAGTTTTAAGTCTATCTAAGTTGTATGAGTGTAGCTTGACAGAAGTGTTCTACGTGTGTCTAAGGTTGTACAAGTGTAGCGTACAGAGGCATTCTACCTGTGTCTGATGTTGTCTGTAATTATAGCACTACAACTGTAACTTATCTCATTGTACAAATTGTGTAGTCGATTATCGTCTTTACTCAACCCTTTTTTAACTGCATGTGACATAAAAAGTCCTGCAATGGATTTGATCTCATGCTCGTGAAAGAGAGTTGATTAGACATTAAACAACCTTTAAATTAATATTGGTTAATCGTCTTGATTATCTTTTATTTTCCCGAATCAGGTTAATTAAGGAATAATAAATTACATAAACAGTGCATGTATATGTTTGTAGTTCTACTGGAAGAAAATGTTCCCGCCTCCAGAAACATTTATTGAATGGAACGTCTAAAGGAAAAAAAGAGAAAAATCATTAATTTTTTTATTTTACATATATTATACATTCAAGTGCATGTTGTTTACCATTGAACCCTTCCCCTGTCTACCCACATTGCTTTTGTGGGAGTTGCATCTTTTGCACCTCCCCCTGAAGCCAAAGTTGTAGAACCTGCATCTACACATGGAAAAGAGGTTATAATAACATACACAAAAAGCTGCTTAAGACATATCTTACGTGTTACATGTCCACCCTTTCTTGCCTGCCTTCTTTTGTGTTTGAGGGCGGGGAACTGGGTGACAGGGTGGGGTGGTGGAGGTATATAGTGGGTGTAGTGCTTGGAAGGGGGGATAAGTTATTGGGAGTAATGTTGGGTGGAGGTGGAGGATTGTTGGATGTGATAGGTGTAATGTTCGGTGGGGGTGGTGTATTGGTGAGGGTGGTGGGAGTAGGGTTGGGTGGGGGTGGTGAAGTGGTGGGGGTGGTGGGGTTAATGTTTGGTTGGGGGGGTGGGTTTATGCTTTCTTCAAGCAAGAGTGCATCGTCCTATAATATATTTAAATAGAAAACGGGATCTAAACGATATTTACATAATCGTAACAGTATACCAATATCATAGAAACTACAATATCTCAACCGGTTAGAGGCTTACCTACAGCTAGGGTATATGAAGACATTCCTATTGCAATGATATATGCTGTACAAGGATATATGTCCGTATTACGGAATATTGAGGTGTCTATAAATCGGACGTTACTTAAATACGTACGTCTACCGGCAAAAATCGGGACCTTATATTTGTGTCCGCGTAATCGCGATGTCCGCATTTCAGAGAGTCCCGTATAAGGGGTTACACTGTATTCTTCAATAAATTCGTATGCACATGTTATACACTTCCTTTCGTTAAAATTCTTACCAATTAATAAAATAAACTTTATTTTGTTTAGTTTACGTACGCCTACGGGTGGTATAGTTTACGTGTCGCTAAAACAGGGCAAAGTGAGTCCGCCATTCTTTATTTAGAGGAATATCGTCCGGTATATCATGCAAGAAATGAAACTCACTACTTCCATCGTATCCATTCTCGTGTTCACAACCGTCTGAAATTCTTATCGAACAGCTGGAATCTGGTCCAACAGCCGAAGTTCGCTATAACAGCTGAAATTTGGCGTTTTAAGCGAGCATTTGGCGGTAACAATATTATCGATATCGCTATAACAACCTACGCTACAACGATGAACGTCGAAAAGTGGCTATTGCTTATAACAGCGTTTTTCAACGCTACAGCTATCTATCACTCCCTTCGTGAACGCCAAACATCATCTCTAGTGAGTATATTGATTATCTTCTACTAAGCAATAACGCTTATATGTATAAGTAGTAGACCTCCTATATTATATACGCGCTGCTTATACATTAACTGATAATAATTATGTAAAGACGATTTGGCCTTTGATCGCAGTCTCTAAACAAACAGTAGTGTACAATCCATATAAAGATTAATATTTACACTACTCCATGTCAAGAATCGGTGAACACAAAGACGTAGGGTGCTACACTGTAGAGTGAGGGAAACACATTATCAAATCAAGTTATAGGAGGCAGCCCCGTACTCGAGCTACTTGCTCATATTTCAGTATTAATGCATCAAGCGTACGTTTCACCGGTTCCAATTCGTCGTTTGAAGTCCGTAAGTCTTTAAAACCTTGTACGCAGGCTTTACTTTGGTTTTCATCAGTTCAGTTTTCATTAGTGCCATTTTCATCAGTGACGCTAGTGAAGAGAAAGCTAATTAAAGCTTAGAATAGTATGCCCAAGTTAGCCTAAGCGTTGGGCATTTCGTTTACAAGTATTCGAAGATGGAAGCCATATCAAAATTTAATTTGAAATACAGCATAGGGATTTCACGGTGCCTCCAAATACAGACTTTTCTGTTAGTCCTATAGTCTTACGGCTCATGACTTCCCTCTACTAAAGTCTTACAGTACATTTAGGCAGAGGGGTTCTACATTTGTCTAAAGTTGTTCGAGTGTAGCTTAGCAGAGGCGTTCTAAGTCTGTCTAAAGTTGTACGAGTGTAGCTTAGCAGAGGGGTTCTAAGTCTGTCTAAAATTATTCGAGTGTAGCTTAGCAGAGGGGTTCTACATTTGTCTAAAGTTATTCGAGTGTAGCTTAGCAGAGGCGTTCTAAGCGTGTCTAAAGGTGTTCGTGTGTAACTTAGCAGAGGGTTCTAAGTGTGTCCATCGAGTTGTTCGAGTGTAACTTGACAGAGGCATTCTAAGTCTGTCTTAAGTTTTTCGAGTGTAGCTTAGCAGAGGGATTCTAAGTCTGTTTAAAGTTGTTCGAGTGTAGCTTAGCAGAGGGGTTCTAAGTGTGTCTAAAGTTGTACGAGTGTAGCTTAGCAGAGGGGTTCTACATTTGTCTAAAGTTACGGTGCCTCCAAATATACCCTTTTCTGTTAGTCTTATAGTCTTACAGCTCATGACTTCCCTCTACTAAAGTCTTACAGTACATTTAGGCTGTAAGTTTACTTCTAACTTAAATTAGATTCCCGTGTTTACAAACAGGACAGTATTTGTTTATAAACTGTTTATAATAAACACTGTAATGTTTGTATCATCTATTGATAATCATGCTAATCAGTAATAAGAAGCGTAGGGCAAAGACATCGACGGCGCCTGCCAAATGAATACACTAGTCTTTTGCGCTCTGAAGGCCTTCTTTTGATTTTTAGCCATATTACATGATATCCTTAAATATGTCCGGCGCCGTACGTAATCATATTGTCTTTGTTTAAGACAAATTACATCTATGCGTAATAATACCTTTACTATAACGTCTAATATACTTTTTCAAATTATCTTATCAATAAACAAGGGCAAATATTACAATGATAGTGATAAAGATGATGGTACTGTAAGGATGAGACAGTGACGTTTAATCATAGATTATGTATACTACGTAACGTTACGTAGTATAGATAATTAATCTATGGTTTAATATAGGCATAATTCCTTTGGTGACGTTCCCTTGCTATGCTAAGGACGGCTGGTACCAAAGTTTTTTAGCTACGTGAATGAAAAGAAAAGCTTACCCCTTTGTGTGAAACTCTTTGGATATGATTTAGGGATGAACAATCACCAGTGTCCACCTCCCAAAACCTTAAAGTACCATCATCTGAACCTACAGATATGTATACTTAGCTGTCGGTCTGTGAATGCTGACACCAATTTTCAGCTGCACATCTATCCATTTGAAAGAGTTGTATTTCTTCATTCGGATTCCCTTCCTTTTCCTCCTACTTTCTTAAGCTGCTAAGATTCATCTTAAATTATTACTTAAATCCGACTTCTACTTAGGACGACTTCTACTTAGGAAAAGAACAATGACTATATCGGTATCCGCCAACGCGCGGCTCTCACCATGTTTGTTGTAATTTCGTTTTTGGGTACAGTGTTTCCGGGACGTATGATGAGCTAAAGCGCTTTTATAAACGACTTGATACGTCAAATAGCCTTTGAAGAGGGATACTATAAAGGATTTCATATGATTCTCGTATATCAATATAGTGTAACGATATAGAACGATCGAGGTTGTTATACGCTTCCAGTTGTAGAGAATAAGTTATAGATCGTTAGCAATGACGCCAAGCTTCTCAAACTGTCGATCGAAAGGCTACCTTGCTAGGTATTGTATTATTATTGATATATACAAAGAAGCGGAAGCGCGTAAATCGTTTATGTACCTGTAGTAGTAGCACCACAAAGTTTTTAAATTAATGCAGCATATCCCTAATAACAGATACATGTACTAAACGGACTCTAGTAGTTAATAGTAAGAGATAGTAAAGTAGGCCATCCTTTTAGTACACTTAGGAAAAACTCTTTATATGGGTAACTTGTCCAGCAACTTTGTGTGTCTTTATCTTAGAACATGGGGTCTCCTTATATTAATCTATTTAAGTAGAGTTACTCTCTGAACCCATTGTTACAATGTATATATCTCTCATTTGAATAATAAGAGAAAGATATGCTTTTTAAATTATAGTAATGCAAAATGCGGTTCCAGAGAATGTACGCTGTCAAACACAAACAATAAAGTGTGTCTGAATGCAAGTATCTTCACACCTCCAAAACTAAAATTTGGAAGCATAACAACCCTTGCTCACATCACGTTATGCCGTTTCCAATCAATTTAATAGTCTTATACACACCTATATAGTCTTATTATGCAATACTTAATTGCCTTCTGAAAACTTACTGACACCTTCCATATTTATTGGAATGTAGTCATTGACATACTTTATTTTACCGCAGTGGAACCTGTATAAGACAGTCAGCCTTGGGACCTGACCAACTGGCTCTTATACAGAGGTGGCCTGCTTATAGAGTTTGCATCAAATATAATTACAATATATAATAATATGGCGAAACATTATAATTTCGAAGGTGGGGATGATCAACTCCTTCGCCTTCAAAATTGCCTGCACCTGCGTTTGTCCACACTTAATAGTGTCAGCGATCTTCCTCGTTCCAATGCCAAACAGTTTCATTTTTCTTCAGGAAGGGTGAGAGCATCGCCCTCTGTGAAGTGGCTGGGGGGATGGTTAACCGTGGCCTAGAAATTTCGTGCATGTACTGATTTTACGGATGCCTGGCCTACATAGAGAGGCTCAATAACCTCTTTCCGTAACAAAGAACTTTACTGACAAGTGTATTATTTTGTTTGTACTCGAGCAGTGGCCGTTTAACGTAATAGAGAGTGACCGTTACTACAGGTTAATAATGCACACAAATTAATATGTATTCATTCGGGACTTCCCCTATAGTTACCGGCTTATACTAGGATACTGCCTAACACAGGTGACTGCTGACACAGGTTCCACTGTATATATATATATACATACATTTATAGCTTTTCCAAGGTATATAAATGAGTGAAAAACTGAATTTAGTTGCTTATGAAACTGCTTTTATGGTATGCACAGTGAAACCAGAACTGGCTGGCTGACAAATTAATTTTATTTACAAATTGCATGCTATGTTATTACTACATCCTTTTTATCCCATGCAGCAGGAATCATCCCAAAAAACAGAACATGAAAGAAACAGTAAGAAAAGTTGCACAGAACACAAGCCAACTAAGCCATAATTGATACCGTAAAGTGACAATATTGCATGTATGTGTTTGTTTTATCTATAATTATGCAAGGCAATGTCTGGGCGCATAAATTTCTATTGCATTATTTAATTACAACATTTATAAAGCTCGACCACACCAACTTCAAGTACGTCACAATGAATTCCTTTTTCTAGCGTTGATAGTAAATGTGTTCGTAGAAGAATCGACGATAGTGGCAATAATGTTGAAGCAGCCATTTTTAAGTAAGTCGAAATCATCACTTCCATTTACTCTATAATATAGTTATTATTAGTCCAGAATCGTGCCGTCATGTGATTCTAGAAGGCTGTGAGTGGGGCAGCTGCTTAGAGGTGATGGGTGGGGCAGCTAGCTGCTCAAGCGGTGGTGCTATATAATCTTGATCGACAAGATCACATGCATAAAAAACGCTAATGTGTTTAGAGGCCAAATTTTTAATAATCACAGTAATTTTTTCACATGCATGCAATTGTACCTTTACGGTAAGTTGCTCTATTCTGTGTGACTGGGTTTTGTTGATAATCATTTCTATATATATTAGCTGCCTTTCTATTTTTTATTCCAGGCTATACATGTCTGAAAAATGAACAATATACGGTACGTATGCA
This sequence comes from Chondrosia reniformis, assembly GCA_947172415.1. NCBI lineage: Eukaryota > Metazoa > Porifera > Demospongiae > Chondrillida > Chondrillidae > Chondrosia > Chondrosia reniformis. The sequence goes on along the minus strand of OX359202.1, from coordinate 2,977,161 downwards.
TTCTAAGACTCCATTTGCATACATCTCAAATGAACAGACTGTCATGATAGGCACTATCTACAAACATAATTACACTCAGTCTGTCAATTCTTTGCTCTGTTTCTGGAGTCAAAGTAAATCACCCTGTGGCTGGGGTCGATTACCCTGTGGCTGGGGTTGCTCACCCTGTGGCTGGGGTCAATTACCCTGTGGCTGGGGTTGCTCACTCTGTGGCTGGGGTCAATTACCCTGTGGCTGGGGTTGCCCACCCTGTGGCTGGGGTTACTCACCCTGTGACTGGGGTTCTTCACCCTGTAGCTGGGATCAATTACCCAGTAGCTGGGGTTGCTCACCCAATGCACATGGCTGGGTAGGTTTGCCCTGTTTAGTGTCATTTCCAAGTTATACATTTAACTTAACAGACACAAATATTATTAACCATAAAGTAGTAGAGTACACTGTATTGAATGAAATAAGAATGGGCATTTTGTGTACCCTTTCTACTACTTATGGGTGTAACCATAGGCATTACACTGCTAATTGGAAGGACTGTCATCCTAATTTAAGGAACTATTATTGTGAAATGGTGCAATTGCATAAGAAATGCATTCATCAAAATCATTTCCGACTTAGAAATTCATTGGACCACTTGGCACGCAAAAGGAAACATTGTAAGCGTAACGTTTATTTAGCATGTGTGTTAAGCTTACTGTTATTGCTGGCCGGAGATGTTGAACTAAATCCGGGACCATATCACAATAATGAAATTTCCAGCCTTCCTGCATCGGCTGCTAAGTTGACTGATGATCAGAGTAAAAAAAAGAGCAGAGAGTGAAGCAAGGAGGTCTTCAAGACTATCAATGCTATCAACATATCAGAGAAAGTGTCTAGAAAATGAAACAGGAAAAGAATATTCTGCAAGGCTAGCAAAAATGTCTGAAAACCAAAGACTACGCCTACAGTGTGAAACAGAACAACAACGTTCTGTAAGACTGAGTAAATACTCTGAAAATCAAAAGAAGCGCTTAAAATCAGAAAGTGATGAGCAACATGAGGGTAGAGTTGCTAAACTTTCTGAAAATCAAAAGAAACACTTGAAATCAGAAAGTGCTGAGCAACGTGAGGCCAGAGTTGCTACACTTTCTGAGAATCAAAGGAAGCGTTTAAAGGCAGAAAGTGCTGAGCAACGTGAGGCCAGAGTTGCTACACTTTCTGAGAATCAAAGGAAGCGTTTAAAGTCAGAAAGTGCTGAGCAACATGAAGCCAGAGTTGCTACACTTCGTGAAAATCAAAAGAAGCGCTTAAAGTCACAAAGTATTGAAGAACGTCAAGCACGGCTTGCTACTCTCTCTGTAAATTGTAAGCAAAGGCTACTGTCAGAAACAGATGAAAATCTGGAGTCAAGACTAAGTGGTATGAAGGAATGGAAATCAAGAAGCGTAAAAGAATCTGAACAGGAGCGTACTCTAAGATTGAAGAGAGAAAAGGATCAAGCAAGATTAAGAATGCAGGCATTTAGAAAGCGAAAACAGGAATTGTTTACAAACCATGAGTCATTAGATGAATACCATGGAGTGCAAAAAACTGAAAATGTACAATGTGCCAGTGTTACTTCACAGGTAAATTTGGCTGTTGGAGATATAGATATTCTATCAAAAGAAGGACTACAAAGGGAACAAATATTGCTTTGCAACCATGCAGTTTTGTATGGTGCTGCTAAGCAAGATTGCACCTACCAAATGTCTGAAGAGAAAGACATGGAAGAGGATGCAGATGTTACTGCTATTACAGTTTCAGAATCTGTTGTTACTGTACCAACACTTCAGATTGCATTGCCATCTAATCAAGGCAAAAAATTGAGAAATAATTTGCAAAAGTTTGAAAAAGTAATTCTGGAAGGGCCTACCCATAAATGTTATTCATGTGGAAAGTTGTGCTATAGACAGTTGGGTGCGACATTTAGCTTGGATGTTGCAGTTGAGTTACTTTCTACGATAAATGAATCAATTCAAGATAATTCTAAAACTGTTTGGTTTTGTAACAGGTGTAAGAATTTGTTACAAAGAAAAATATTCCAGCAGTGTCTCAGTTTAATAAAATGAAAGTGGTGGACATCCCTTCAGTGTTAATGGGATTAAATACATTGGAGCAACGTTTGATTTCAAAGGCCACTGTTTTCATGAAAATGGTGATATTACCAAGGGGTGGACAAAGGGCTGTCCGAGGGCAAGTGATTAACTTTCCTTCAAATGTTGACTCTGTCATTTCGGAACTCCCCCGTCTACCTAATGGGGAAGATATTGTTTACATTCAGCAGCCACAGTCACCAGAAAGTGAAGACAAAAGTAATGGGCCTGATAAAGCTTACCATTGCTGTCGGTACTCTAGAGTTATGCAAGCATTGCAATGGCTAAAGCAGCATAACCCCTTGTATAGAGATGTCTCCATCAGCAACATATCAGAAGGTATGTTTGTTGATGGTGAAGAAGTCACCGAAGGTGAGAACAGCCGACAAGAAGAAAATCTTGAAATGGATGAAACTGGAATTGTCAGGTTGGATGCTCTCCAGCCTAATGTAGTTGCTGTTGAATTGGTACAAGAACGTAAATCAATTGAACACCAGGTTCATGAGTTACAAAGAATAACAGCTACACCATTGAGCATATTTGAGGATCGGGATGATCTTGAAGCAATGGCTTTTCCAACTTTATATCCTGATGGTGAAAATAGCTTTGGTAAAATCAGAGAGACCAAGGTTTCACCTCTACAGTATTTCCAAGCGAGATTGCTGAGTGCTGATACAAGATGGGCCTGTCATCCTTCATACATCTTTTAGGCATGCAACATTGTGGAAGCACTGAAGTTGCAGAGCAGCATTTCCATCGCTATGAGAATGCGGTCTTTCAGAGTAAGCCACTTTGATAATAAGACTGACAATGAAACTGATGATAAGCGCTTACTCACAGCTGGATTGCTTAGAGGACCATTGGATGACAATCCCGAATTGCGTGAAAACTGTTACAGCTTCATGAAAGACATTCGTGGTACGCAAGCTTCTTGGAACTCAGTGAAGATCCAATTATTTGCTATGTTTCGCACTCTTGGTCCTCCCACATTCTTTATTACACTGAGTGCTGATGATAATAACTGGGTAGACTTGATGATAGTTCTAAGCAAAAGTCGGGGTCAAAATCTCTCAGAGGAAGAAGCAGCCAACCTGTCATCCAGTGAAAAAAGAAACCTGATGAGGTCCAATCCGGTGGTTACAGCAAGGCATTTTGCCCATCGTTTTCAGTCCTTTGTCAAGGAGGTCATTAAAGGATCTGGACAACCCATTGGCGAGGTGGTTGATTATTTTTGGAGAATTGAATTTCAGTTGAGGGGTTCCCCACATGTCCATTCTATGTGGTGGATAAAGGATGCTCCCAACCTAGACACAACAGTTGGAAGGCAGATTGCCCCACAGTACATTGATCGGTATATATCTGTGAACATACCAAATGAAGGTAGCAAGGATGAACAACTGCATTCTTTGGTAATGCACGTGCAGCAACACCATCATACAGTCACTTGCAAAAAGGCAACAAACAGACGTCCAAATGTGAAGGATTGTCGATTTGACTTTCCTCAGCCTCTCTCAGAGGTTACAAGGCTGAAAAACAATGACGATCCTGGAAACAAGTCCAGGTTTTATGTTCTGAAACGATCAGAAGGGGAGGAAAACTGCAATCCATACAATGCACACCTTCTAAAGGCTTGGAAGGCTAATATGGATATACAGTTGATTGGGTCTGTTTATGGGACAGCAGCATATGTTTGTTCATATATGTGCAAATCGGAAAGTGAGGAGGTTAGGAAAGCAATCCGGGATGCACTGGAAAGCTTGCCTCCTCGGGCTACAGCAAGAAAGCGCCTCTCAAAGGTTGGCAACACCATGTTGACACACCGTGAATTGAGTGCCCAGGAGGCAGCATATCGATTATGTCATTTGCCTCTCAAGGAAAACTCCAGAAAAGTGGTTTTTGTTAACACCACCAAGCCAGAGAAGAGAACACGCTTGCTAAAATGTAAAGCTGAATTGCTTCAATTGGAGGATGATTCCACTGACATTTTTGCTCCTGGCATCTTTGATAGATATGCCTCACGACCAGACTCACAACACTTTGCCAACATGATGTTGGCTCATTATGCCGTCTGGTATGATGTGGATGGATGTGATGGTTCCGTTGGAAGTGGATCAGGGCAGCCTCGTAGCCAACTGCAAAACAACTTGGGATGGGTGCGCCTTCGAAGGAAGCAAGCTTGCCTTCGAATACCAGTACAGACAGTAGAAAGTCATGGTGATGACTATTACTACAGTTTGCTGCTTCTTTACATTCCTTGGAGGAAGGAACCCGTGGATCTCCTACTACACCACTCTTCAGCAATGGAGGCTTTCTTTGCAAGGGAGGGAGAAATGGTTGTTCTTAATGCAGAGAACCACACTTTTGCAGACGAGGTGCAGAGGGCTGTTGTACAATTGCAAGCCTTGAAAGACGATGCTTATCAGGATGCAGTTGCACCTATGACACTCCAAGTTCATCGAGAGGATGCTGCCAAACCTCCTGTAGAGGCTGAGGGTGGATTGATGAACCCTGAGAATTTTGCTGATCCTCATTACTTTCAGGATGACACTGAGGGTGCAGGAAATTTAGATGAAGGGCTTATAAATGATGACGACAATGCCATTGGGGCAATAATTAGATGCACCCTTCCTGATGAGGTCTTTCGGCAACTAGTTGCAAACCTCAATACACAACAACGGGTTCCATTTGACATAGTTGTTCAGTACACTCGAGAATTACATAAGTACCAAGTGAAGCTACGCCCAAAAGCTCCAGAAGCTTTTCATCTGTTTGTGACAGGTGGAGCGGGCACTGGTAAATCACACGTAATTAGAGCAATTAAAGAGCATTTGGAGCGCTCGGTCTCCAGTGGGCCAGACAAGCATGCATGCATCTTGATGGCACCTACAGGGGTTGCAGCTTTTAACGTTGGAGGGCTAACCATCCACAGAGCCCTGAGACTGCAAGTAGAGCATGGCAAGACGGCCCATCAGTTACAACTGCATGCTTTAGCATTGCATGATTTGAGAAAATTGTGGCAAGGGGTGCACACTATCATAATTGATGAAATTAGTATGGTTTCATACCAAATATTGAAGTATGTACACAGCCGTCTGTGTGAAATTTATGGCAATGATGAAATATTTGGTGGTTTGAATGTGATAGCTGTGGGAGACTTATACCAGCTGTCGCCTGTGAATGGGAGCCATGTTTTCAGTAAGAAACCTGGTCGTTCATCAGGCCGATTGTCTTCACACCTTTGGAGAGATTTCTTCAAGGTCATTGAATTAGAAGTTAATATGCGGCAGCAAAAAGATGCTACCTTTTCAGATATCCTTAATCGTGTCAGAATAGGCAACCACACGGTTGAAGATGTTAAAGTGTTGCACACACGGTTGCTTTCCAGTGGATCTGTGGATTTACTGGCTCCCCCATTTGATACTGCCCTCAGATTGTATCCTCGTTCAGTGGATGTAGAAGGATATAATGAAACCCAGATTACATGTTTGGCAAAAGACAATCAACTGTATAGAATTGATGCAGAACATGCAATTCTACAGAGTCGAGGACAATTCTATGCCCATGTTAATTACAATGAGGTTCCTGAACGCCTCATTCCACAGGATGACAAAGATTGTGCTGCATTACCTTGTCAATTGAAGTTAGCAATTGGTGCCAGAGTGATGCTTCGCCATAACATCAACTGTGGTGATGGCCTTATGAATGGTGCCAGAGGTATAATTGTGGGATTCAAATGGCCAGGAAAAACAAATAATCAGAGAAAACCTGGTGAAATGCCTACAGAGGTGTATGTCAAATTCTTTGATCCAAATGTGGGAAGCCTCTCAAAGGTGACAATTGCCTCTGGTGATCAGGAAGTTGTGCTGATTGCAGCAATTTCAGCATGCTTCTATGGAAAGGAAGGCACACTCTTGCAGAGAACACAGATTCCTTTGATTCTCTGCTGGGCAGCCACTGTGCATAAAGTGCAAGGTTTGTCACTTGATGCAGCAGTCATGGATCTTGGTAAGGACGTTTTTGAACCTGCTATGGCCTATGTAGCTCTCAGTCGCGTGCATACTCTAAATGGAGTGGCCCTACTGAACTTTGAGCCACAAAAGATGACAGCAAACAAGAGAGTTCATGAGGAAATGGCAAGGCTGCGACAACAGTCTACTTGTGGTAGTGTATTGCAAAGTGACGGGCAGACATCAGATCTATTGGTTCAGAACTGCAAACGTCCTGACAAATCAAACAGTGAAAACAGGGCCAATCCTTTGGTGGAGGACAAAAGTGCTGCATTGCATAGTGACAAGCAGACATTGTCTACTAAAAATAGGGATGATGAGTTACAAGGCAAGCAGAAGCCTATAGTAGTCCACATGGAAGTCAGTCAATCTGTACACTTAAATCCGATTGTTAATGTTGATGCACAGCTGGTGTCCTCACTGAAAACGGCACTAGAAGTGATAGTAAATGAAAATAGTCCAACTGTTGAGTCGATAACAAAATGGGCAAACTCTCACAGCCATGAACTAGACTGTATTTTAAAAGTGATAAATATACCTTGCAGGGCTACATTTAGCGACTGTCATCTAGTAGATATTTTGGAAAAAGAAAAGATCTTTGCAGCTCTTATTTCTCAATATGTCCCAGTGTGCACTAAAGGAGATGGTAATTGCATGTATAACATGCTTTCCCTATCACTTTCTGGTACTGAGCAGTATATGTGGCACTTGAGGTTGTTGACTGCTTATAGTATAATTGTACATCGAGAACGCATGATAAAAGTCATACAACCAGTTGCAGGAATACATATACCGCCAGGGGAACGAGAGCCTCTTGCAGTTGCTAAGGCAGCAGAGAGACAATGGTTGGAAATCCTTTGCAGTTCAATCCACGATAAAGCATGGGGTGACCAATTTCATTTGTATGCCCTAGCTCTGATTTTAAAAAGGCCTATCTGGTTGTATGGTGTGATGTGCAACAGAAGTCTCTATCATGAAGGGGAAAGGCTCCAACCAATTAAGCATGACATTACACAAGCTGAATTAAAAGATCTTTTTAAAATGAGAGATAAGAGATTAAATAACAATTATTGCTATTGTCCTGACTCAGTCCTGGAAGATAAAGTGCCACTTTTAGGTTTTTTGGATTCCTCTCATTTCACTGCCTTACTTCCAGTAGAATCTGCAAAGATTTCAACAGATTTTGCTCCATTTGCCACCTTTTTGTCACAGTGTGGTCCTGAAGAATGATTAAAAGGAGCAGTGCAGTGGCAATGGGCCACTGCATTGGGATGTGATTAAAGACAACCGTGGTGGTGATATATACATTCACATTAATTGTCCAGCAATACAGGGTGTTGATTTAAATGCATGCCTGTTAGTGATTGTGCATATTTTGTTTGCATGTTATAAGAGGTAATTTGTTTTGTATACTTTTTAATTGTATGCATGTAGATGTGTTCACATACTTTTCTATTTCTATTGCAAAGAAGGATAAGGAGGAGTAAAGTCACTCGTAAGCTAATTATTAATCATTTTTTAAATTGCGATGAATATTTAATCATTTCAGGGAGGTTTTATTTAATTGCAGGTTATCCAGTTTTATAGCCACTTAAATTTAAGTCTGCACAATAAGGAAAATGTAGATCAAGTTACACTTAGTGATTCTGTCGATGTCATGGAAAAGAAGCATTTTATTTATTGTCACATGGTAAGTAGATGCTTTACACTATTGTTGGTTTGCACACATCATACATTCAGTGTTAAAATCTCTTTCTTTATACAGGGGAGACTAATTCTTGCAAACCCAAATTTGATAAACTGGACAAGTCATTTTGGAACCAGTCTGCTACTAATTTCTACATGGTTATAGTCACTTACATTAACTTAACTCGGAACTTCAAGGTTCCTGACAAATTTATTTTTCCCACTAACTTTTGGTAACACTCTTTAGAGGCTGTGTTTATTAGTTCCATTTACTGTATTCATTTCTAAGTATTTCATATCATATCATAGATATATATGATAATACACATTCTACAATTTACATCTTGAGAATATCTTAAGCTTAGAATATGACAGTATACAAAATCATCCGAAAGCCGCCAAGTAGTTTGAGTGCGTGGGAGGCGGCAGCCCCCACGAGTTTTTTTAACTCGAACTACTTGTTTTATTTACTAGTTTTATGTACTAGTTGTATGTACTATATGGATGCACTATTTATTTGAACTAGTTATATTTTTGGGCACCATAGGCGCCCCTATAGTTATTTCAGAAATTATGTTAACGTATGGCTTCCTGTTCGTAGTCTTGTATATATATATATATAAATATATATATATATATGGCTGTCAAAAAATGGCGGACGTTCGGCTAGCTTTCGCTTTCTAGCTTAAAATTAGTTTTCTCTTTCTTAGTGTACAACATTGAACGAACGAAATGGATTTAAAAACCACCCTTACTAATACTATGTAACGTAAAGTTTGCGCAAAAACGTTTTCTACGAAATATGGCCTTGAAAAATTGACAACCATTAAGAGTAGTTCAAAAATCGGTTCACCGGATATCTATGGGAACCAGCCAAGTAGTTTGAGTTTACTTAGGGGCGAAACTCGAAATACTTGTTTTATGTATTAGTTATATGTATTATGTGTGTGTACTAGTTTATGAAAAATCTAAGATGCCATTTTCCTACATGCTATATGCCTAGTCTGTAAAAAAAGCCTATAGAGGGACTAAACCTAAAGAGAGCTTTAGATGAAGATACAGGAGTCTTTTCTTCCTTCTTTTCCCTTCTTTCATCTTCTTCTCCACTGGGTCAGACAGCCGTTTCTGGGAATTCCACCCTTCATCAGTGATCCTGGGAGTCTTTGTCTTTTTCTTTATCTTGATCTTCTGTGAATCCTTGGCTCACTATGCTGAATCTAGGGGCCTTATACACACTATTTTGGCGCCAAAAGTTAAATAAGGTGTTAACTAAGACACATGATGAAATTTAATTTTATGAAAGGAATGTAGGTCCATTTAACTTTTATGAATTAATTATAAATCTATTAGTATTCTTGCTTGTAAAGGTAAAACAGACTCAGCATAACTATAGACACAAGTAGGACATATTACATAAGTCTACCCTTAGGTCTTTTAGTAGTAACATTTCTTTGGAGGTGGGGTAACACAATATGGGGTTACACAAGACAGTCCTTAAGCATACTAGCTACTTTTTGCTTATACTTGATTCTAACTAGAGACTGCCGGGATAGGAAGGTTTTAAAGGTTGATTTTAGCTTAAAGTATTTGTAACCCTGCTTAATAAGCCTACTGCATAACTGCAAACTTTTAGCCTGAAAACTGGAGAAGTCACTACATATTCTGGAATACCTAATTAGTTGTGAAATAAAGACACAATAGGCTGTCACTAATTGACAGTTCAACATCCTTGTTGTTAATACATAAAAGGTCATCAATATACCTAAACGTATTGGAAAATTTACTAGCTAAGGTGATGTTATCCTTAAGTAGTCCTTTCATAAACTCATACTCATAGGCAAACAGAAAAAGATTAGCAACTACAGGGGCACAGTCAGTACCCATAGGGATACCTACACATTGCTTAAATACAGAACGTCTACACATACATAAATGTTGTCAATAAGGTAATTAAAGAGCTCTACTAAATGAACAACTGTGACTGCTTTATTGGAGACATTGTTAAACCAAAAGGCTTAAACCTGACAGACTTCTATATATTGTGACTTCCTACAGGTATAGGTACAATGAATAAGGTTAGTAATCTTATCTTTAAGTAGGTTATGGGGGATCGCTGTATATAATGTAGAAAAATCAAAACTAGCTAGCTGGGCTTTTCTGGTGGGTATAGACCTAAGACTATCTAAGACTTCTAGTGAGTTTTCTACTATCCAAAAGGCATTAACACCAGTATTCCTATATATACCTAGGCAGTATTCTCTAAAATGTTTGGGAATTAGTCTGAGTGCCGAATTTAGAAATCTAGAAAGGGGTTTGGTAGTACATTTGTGAGAGGCAGCTATGAATCTGTAGCTGTAAGGGTTCTTATGTAGCTTAGGCATCCAGTAAAAAGAGGGAAGGTTACACCAGTCTGGTTTAGGTTCTAAGTTCTCTAGTTTTAAGAAATCTATGTGTTTCCTAATTAACTGTTGGGGTTCTACTGTACGTTTAGCATAAGTGGAGGTACTGCCTAGTTCTTCATTAATAATTTGTCTATAGTAGGACTTACATATAAATATTACATTATTAGAGGCCTTATTGGCAGGGGCTATAACATACTTATCATATAGGTCTGCTAAGAATTTCTTAATTTTAGGACAAGTAAGGGTCTTCTTGGCTACTGAGGATTTGGTATACGATTTAGACAGCGTAGAGATCCTATAATTAATTTTCTTAAGTACAGCATTTTCCCACTCACTAAATACAGAAGTAGATACATTTTCTCTATGGGCCCAGGTAATCTTATATTTTCTAAGACCTTCCTTACACATTTTTAAAGCAGTTACCCAATTAAAGTTATTAGGTTCTCTAAATTTTGGTCCTTAAGAAGTTTTCTAAGTTTTGGGTTACTAACAATACGTAGGTCACCTGTTAAAACATGGCCTAGGGGCTTTTAAATGAAGGGGGACTGGTGACACTCATATGGTTCTGGTTTTCTAAAGACATCTGACTTAGAGGCTAGGTCCTATTGGTTGGGTATAATTATATACTACACATGGGGGCTCTTTGTTTTGTATAAAGGGTGGGACAGTTTCTAACACTAACTTTTGATTTAAGATACCTGAGAGGCCTATTTTTTCTACGCCGATTTTAAGAAACCCTTCTGGACTTGTCGTTTTCGTTGGGTGTTTGGGAAGGCTGGCTGAAGCGCGGCTTTAATCATTAGCATAAGTCTAAGCAGAAAAGGTGTTTCTGGGGTTTCGATGAGACATTGTACCGAGTTTAACTAACGATGAAGGTGTCGAGCTTGTAATGCAAAAGTATCGCTTTAAGTTTGGCTAGAAATGTACTAGTTGTATTAACTATTTGTATGTTCTAATTATAAGTGCTATGTACTAGTTGAAAGTACTATTTGTAAGAAGTATTTTCTAGTTTTAGGTACTAGTTGTATGTATTAGTTGTATGCAGTAGTTGTATGTACTAATTGAATGTACAAGTTCTGTGTACTAATTGTATGTATATACTAGTTGTATGTACTTGTTGTACCTACTAGTTGTATGTACTAGTTGTATTTACTATTTGTATGTTCTAATAATAAGTATTTGTACTAGTTATTTGTACTAGTTGTAGCGCTAGCTGTATGTACTAGTTGTATGTACTATTTACATTTACTAGGTATACGTGTATGTACTAGTTATATGTAGTAGGTTTATGTACTAGGTATATGTCCTAGTTGCATGTACTAATTGCATGCACTAGTTGTATGTACTAGTTGTATATACTAGTCGCATGTACTAATTAAATTTACTAGTTACAAATTTTATGAACTAGTTGTACCTAGGAATTTTATGTATTATTTGTATGTACTAGTTGTATGTACTATTTAAATGTACCAGCTGTATATGTATACTAGTTGTATGTACTAGTTTCTAGTTGTATGTACAATGTGTATGTACTATTCACATATTCTAGTTTTATGCTTATGTATAAGTTTTATGTAGTGGGTGTGTGTACTTGTTATATGCAGTAGGTGTGTGTACTTGTTATATGTACTAGTTGAAAGTACTAGTTGTACGTGCTAATTGTATGCACACGTCCTGTGTACTAGTTGTATGTATACACTAGTTGTATGTTTATACTAGTTGTAGGTACTAGCTTTGTACTAGTTGTATGGACTAGTTGTATGTACTAGTTTTTTGAATTAGTTGCAGATTCTGGTACAAGTTATACTAGCAACCAGGAAGGAATTCGTTCTCTATACTACTTGTGCTGTTTGTTTGAACTAGTTTTATGTACTAATTGTATGTATTAGTTGCATGTACCAGTTGTATGTACTTGTTGTATGTACTAATACTAGTTATATTCACTAGTTGTAGGGACTAGTTGTATGTTCAGGTTGTATGTGGTAGTTGTATGTACTAATTTTATGTACTAGTTGGATGTACTAATTGCATGTACTAGTTGTATGTACTAGATATGAACAAGTTGTATGTACAAGATATAGGCACTAGTTGTTTGTACTAGCAGTTTTATGAAGTAGTAATGGAATAAGGATTTCTTCTAACTGCGTCGAACTTATCTTTGTAAAGGTTCATCTTTCGACTTTTAGAGCGTCTAGAGATGCAGTCACTTAAGCAGACCCCCAGGGTCGAAACTTTGGTAAACAGAAGAATCGAAAAAACTGCGTCTCTAGACGCTCTAAAAGTCGAAAGATGAACCTTTACAAAGATAGTTCTATGGACTAGTTGTATGTACTACTTGTATGTCATAGTCTCATGTACTAGTTATATGTACTAATTACTAATTGTGTGAACTAGTTGAACCTACTAATTTTATGTACTAGTTGTATGTACTCTTTGTATGTATATATATACTAGTTTTATGTACTAGTTAAATGTACTAGTGTTATATATATCCTAGTTGTATGGACTAGTTTCTAGTTGTATGTACTAGTTTTATGTACCCGTTCTATGTACTAGTTGTATGTACTACTTGTATGTCATAGTCTCATGTACTAGTTATATGTACTAATTACTAGTTGTGTGAACTAGTTGAACCTACTAATTTTATGTACTAGTTGTATGTACTCTTTGTATGTATATCAGAGAGTACAGTAGTACTCTCTATGTAGGGATGGTACTGGTTGTTTCGTTTTCCCCATACATTGGTATAGGAGCGAAATTCCGAATTAGGCTAAAAATCACCGAAACGAGACTATGTAGAGTTAAATATAGAACAGCCATGCTATAAATTGGCCTTGAAGGCAAGCAACCGTGTATCGTTGGCAAATGAACGAACTTTGAAATCTCCCATTTTCGTTTTCTTCTTCTTCATCTTCTTCTTCATCTTCTTCTTCATCTTCTTCGCCCGCTGTAACTAAAAAACGAAATAAGCCTTCGGACTACTTCTTAAGTGAAAATACTCTAAATTTTCCGAGCTGTATTCTTTTGTAGAAGCTAGAGCGATAACGCTATTATTGAGTATGACAGTTTTCATGGCCCCAGAGTCAAGACCTCAATAAATTCGCCATTTTAATGACGTCATATTCAGTCGAACATTGCAAAACCAAAGTGGTTTAAAATATACGAATTCCTAGCTTATGCTCCATAAAAAGTACAGAAACTAGAGAACAATAAAAATTTTCTACAAAAATAGTAAAGATGTAGGGATGGCACAAAAAGCAGAGAAACAAGAAAGGGATGTTACACAGTGAAGCATTAGCTATGCATGAATCCTACAAGCAAGGGTGTTTTATGATTCATGCATATATAGCTAATGCTTCACTGTGGAACATCCCTTTCTTGTTTCTCTGCGTTTTGTGCCATCCCTACATCTTTACCATTTTTGTAGAAATTTTTTATTGTTCTCTAGTATATACTAGTTTTATGTACTAGTTAAATGTACTAGTGTTATCAGAGAGTACGGTAGCACTCTCTATGTAGGGATGGTACGGGTTATTTCGTTTTCCCTATACATGTGTATAGGAGCGAAAATCCGAATTAGGCTGAAAATCGCCGAAAAAAGGCTATGTATAGTTAACACTAGACTATCCATGCTATAAACTGGCCTTTAAGGATAGCGACCGTGTTCCGCTGGCAAATAAACGAACTTTGAAATATCCCACTTTAGTTTTCTTCTTCATCTTCTTCATCTTCTTCTTCATCTTCTTTATCTTCTTCGCCCGCTGTAACTACAAAAGGAAATGGGTTTTCGGGCTACTTCTTTAGCGAAAATACTTCTAATTTTCCGCGCTGTATTCTTTTGTAGAAGCGAGAGCGATTACGTTATTATTGAGCATGACGGTTTTCGTCGCCCAAGAGTCAAAGCTTCAATATATTCGCCATTTTAATGACGTAATATCCATAGCAACCAAATCGAGAAGCGATTTACGTAGTCAACTTCAAGAAATATTACATTTGATAGAAGTTACTACGAATGGCGCAAGGAAGAAGAAATCCAGTAGTTAGTTGTACTTTGTTTGTCTATATGTTATGTAAGTATCTAGCTAGTAATTGCGCTTGACTCGGTTCGGCAAGATGTTAGGGCCAATGTTTGACTTTCAAATTGAAATTATCGGCTCAATGTTCTGCGTGTTACGTTACGTAGCTTAATAATGATTATACTTAATGTTGTCGGTATATTTGTTTGGAACGTTAGTCTAGCTGTGAATGACTCTCGGCTACATATTATTGTCATTAAACTGTTTATGAAAAAAATAATTAATAATACTTAGGCGACCATATGATTCTCTGTATGCAACTCTCTTTTTACTTTCATATGACCATCTAAGTCCTAAGATGGATTGGTCATATGCTTGGAATGACAGAGTTGTGTTGAGATAAATCGACTTAATTAATGATCTGTTTTTATGTCCCTGAAGTCATATATAAAAGGTTCGCTATATTCTTTCGTAGGAGCGAGAGTGATAACATTATTAAGTATGGCGATTTTCTTGGCACCAGAGTCATCGCATCAATGAATTCGCCATTTTATTATATAAATTAGTGAATGTAACTCCATTAGCAACCTATTCGTAAAAATGGCGATTGCTTTAAATGTTCTGACAGTCTTCGGGCTTTTAACTTCAACAGTGCTTTTAAGCGCTCCAGCGTCGTTGTCGCTCGTATCAGTAAGTTACTACTACATGCACTCCTATGTTGAATTTTATCCTATTATTTGACCACATTTAATTCAGTTTAACTTAACATCTTCATTTAATTATTCGGCGAACTTTTATTAAAACATTAACTGTCATTCCCCATCACACCTCCTATATATAAACCTGGCTGTATCATTCCCACCTCATCCTTTTCTTTGTACTCAAAAAGGTTCAATAACTTGTATGTCTAAGTCCTCTGGATAGCTACCTCCATTCATCGTAACCGTATGATTATAACCACGGTAATGGACCTTCACTGGTCGTTTTCTTGACTCTTTCACATAATTGTGAGATAGAGAGTTGTGTTGAAAATGACTTTACTTTCAGTTGTCTTAAGTTATAGCAACTAATCTCTGTGACTCAAAGGATGGAGAATTGATCAACAATTATTGCACCATTATGGAATAAGGATTTCTTCTAACTGCGTCGAACTTATCTTTCGCATGTGTAACATGTCTACGAATTTCCGATTTTTGTAAATCATCTATTAGCGCATTCAGAGGTGTCACATTCCAGGCGGAAGTGTCGCTAGCATGTGACCTGCGCGTGAAGCAGAGCACCAGCCACTGAAACGTCACGAGTCATCACTAGTCGTTATCGATGTTAAATTATCAATTGTGAAAACTTATGAGCAATTGCGGAGGAAGGCCAACGACGGAGGAAGGCCAATAAAGGCCTACGTGACCGAAACGTTCTATTTTTCTTTTGATTATACTACATTAATAATCAAAAGAAAAATATAACGCTTTTCTTTTGATTATACTACGTTAATAATCAAAAGAAAAATAGAACGCTTTTCTTTTGATTATACTACGTTAATAATCAAAAAAAGAATAGAACGTTTCGGTCACGTAAGCCTTAATTCCTCTGCTATTATTAACGTATTATAATAGCTAAGGAATTAAGGCTTACATGACCGAAACGTTCTATTTTCTTTTGATTATTCTTCGTTAATTGCTCATACATTTTCGCCATTGATAATTACGTATATATTGGTAGACATGCAATATGCTTACTGTTTCCACTTACCTCTTACAACAACACAAAACTTTGATCAAAGAAACTGTATCGCTACCGAGAAGCCTTACTTGACATATCAACTTCGGAAGTCTAATGTTTGTATAACGTGTTACCAAATATTTGGGTGCATATGCAACATCATATAACGTCATTGTATGATGGCTAAGCTATACCACTAATTTCGGCTGATAATCACGTGACAATACCATTACTCGAAGGAGAAGAGACAAATGGAAAACGAAGCGATTATTAGACAGTGGAGAATTGTATATCTAACCATTTTTTGACATCAATCTCTTCAGTAAGTAACAGCCTAAAAGTTGTATGTATACTCTTGGAATATTCCCTTGTTTAATTGAGATATGAACTACTAGAGGTGCCCGATAAAGGTACGAAAATACGTTTTCGATTATAATTCCTTCATAGATTGGTGTCACCATTTATTCTATATTCGTATTTTCCACTGTCTAATAAAACATTTTTGGCGATTTGGCACCTCTCACTTACGGCCGCTTACCTTCTCCTTTAAGCCTGCAATCGTGATGCTCTTGTAGCCAAAGTATTAAGAAAGAATAGCGCTTCAAATCTATATAATTTGTTTAGTGATACGATGTTTCTAAAGTAAAATAGAGTAGATTAAAAAAGAGTGTTAGTTAACGACTTTTTTGAAAATTTCCGGAAATATGGACATGTTCCACTAGCGTTGTAAAGGTTCATCTTTCGACTTTTAGAGCGTCTAGAGACGCAGTTTTCAGTCACTGAAGAAGACCCCCAGGGTCGAAACGTTTGGCAGAACAGAAGAATCGAAAAAACTGCGTCTCTAGACGCTCTAAAAGTCGAAAGATGAACTTTTACAAAGATAATTATTCACCCTTATATCACGTATTGCATTACTTAAGAGATAAATGTCTATGAATACAACATAGAGGAGGAAATGCACCAAGCACATGGATTTGGAACCAAGATCAGATAAGTTATACAATTTACAATGTTATGTGAAATGTGGCTGTGTCGTGTGGTTTCTGGCATATTTGTCAGCTACTCTCCTGTTTCAACCAGTGTCAGACTCTTTACTTATTTTCTGCAGAACTCCACCTGCTGTACAGGGCGAGGAACAGGAAGCAGTTGTTCCTGCTATTGAACTTTTAGATATGCAGAACCTGTGTCTACCTTGTACCATATGTAGTGTTAATTGCACTGATGAATTAATGAATTTGTGTTGGCCCTGTGGCTGGGGCATTTGGTGCTGTGGCTGGGACTATTGGCCCTGTGGCTGGGGCATGTGGTCCTGTGGCTAGGACTATTAACCCTGTGGCTGGGGCATTTGGTCCTGTGGCTGGGACTATTGGTCCTGTGGTTGGGGCATTTGGTCCTGTGGCTGGGACTATTGGCCCTGTGGCTGGGGCATTTGGCCCTGTGGCTGGGGCATTTGGTCCTGTGGCTGGGACTATTGGCCCTGTGGCTGGGGCATTTGGTCCTGTGGCTGGGACTATTGGTCCTGTGGCTGGGGTATTTGGTGCTGTGGCTGGGACTATTGGCCCTGTGGCTGGGGCATTTGGTCCTGTGGCTGGGACTATTGGCCCTGTGGCTGGGGCATTTGGTCCTGTGGCTGGGACTATTGGTCCTGTGACTGGGGTAATTCCTTCTGTTGCTGAGGCCATAAGTCCCATAACTGTGGCAGTTGGGAAAGTGAGATTCTCAGGGAAGTACCACAGTTTGTTGCAGCTCCAAATGATTTTATAAGGATCACTGTTATAGCTGCGAAAGGGACAAGTCGCAGTCATTATGCTGAAAATACTATACTTCAGTAGTATAATAGCATAGCAATGAGGAACTATGCATTTATTTTAAGTACTGTTGATGCTGGCAAGCATACATTCATTTGTCAGAAGCAGTACTGGTTCAGATACACACTGTGGCTGCTACTATGCAGAAGATACTATTGTAAACGTAATTGCTCCTTAGCCAGAGCACTTACTTTGTTGCTGCTGCTTGGAGGAGATATAGAATCAAATTCAGGTCCTTCAAAGGAATGGCTTAAGAAACAGGCCAAGAAACAAAAGTATGTTTTGCAAAGAGAAGAAATATTAGAGAAGCGAAGGCTTGATTATGCGGAGAGTTCTGAACCAAAACGACAGGCATCCAAAGAAAGCTATGAAATTAACATTGAGGCCAGGAAATCTGCTTTTAAAGTAAACTACTCCTGCTAATTCTGAAGCTAGGAAGGCTTCAGCTAAAGCACACGCATGTGGGACATGTTCGCGATATCCGGAAAATCAAGGAGAAGAAAATTTAACTAACACTTTTTAACTGTCTTTTATTTTAATGTTGAAATATTTTATATTTAAACGAAGTGCATAGAATTGAAGCGCTATGCATGCTTAATACGTTAGTAAAATCCGCGCTTCGATTGCATGCTTAACGGCTGAGATATTCGGCCGTAAGTGATAGGTACTTAATTTCCGAAAATGCCGTATTAGACATTGAAAATTACAAATATAGAGTAAATAGTGACACCATTCAATGCGCAATAATAATATCAAACGATTGTGTGTATACTCCTTTTAAATTCCCTTTAGTTTTCGAGTAATAAGTGAAAATGTATTTTCTTACCTTTCTCTCAGGTCTTCAACACTTCAGATCTCAGCGAAACAAGAGAATATTGCAGGAGTACACATGGAACTTTTAGGCTGTTACCTTTTGAAGAGAATGAAATCAAAAAATCCTTTAACAAAGAATCCTCCATTGTCTAATGGTCATTTTCTTGTAAATTTCGTCTCTTTCATTCGAGTGGAGACATTTTCACGTGACAGTCAGCCTAATATTGAAAACAAATTTAGCCGTCATTCAATCATCATATATGACGTAGGCATCGTTAATGCTTAATTTGCACCTAAAATATTCGTAAATATTTTTGCATAACAAAACGTGTCATTCTTTCCGAAGTGTTTTTCACGTAAGGCTTCTCTGCAAGCATTAAGTTTCTTTCATCAGATCGTTTTTGTCTTATAAGAGGTAAGTGGAATCAGTTAGAGTAACAATATCATCAATATGCTACTTCTGTATGCAACCTTTACGTGTACTAGTCTACGTGATTCACGGGAAGAAGAGTAGTAATTAATGGCAATCATCGTGGTTTTCTTTTCTTGCTTGCTTTGATATAGGCTTACATTGTTAGCCCTCTATCACGCTCACAGTTTTAGCTAATATTTCCTTTTATCCACTTGGTTTTTAGATGCCATTTGTCAACAATTCGGGAAGATCTTTCAACTGTGGCTTTTGCCGCACTTTAGTGTATGAATGTATGCCTAAAAGGCGTGCCGAGACATCCGAGGAAACTATTTCCGAGGAGAAGAGTAAAAAGAAGACTAAGAAGGTTGAGTATAACACTAGAGAATGTTTCCAAAGCTTATTTGTGGGACCACAATTTGTGATTGGCCCAAATTATTTTGAGAAAAAAAGTCTTAAATCCATTAGCTTATTTGAGTCTCATTGTAAAATGATAGAAAAAGCTTTTGCAAAAGGTTTTCCTTTTTCAACTTTAAAGGCAGCCTATGTAAAAGCCTTTTCTTCTTTAAATTGGGCTGCATTGTCCTCATCTGAAAAATAAAAACATTCTTTGTCAAACTGTGTAGCTTGTGCTACGCAGTTTGCAGAAATTCAAAAAACTTTCCCACTGAAGCCTTTTTTTAATATCTCAGTGCCTGAATATGAGAAAGAAAATGCTTCAAAGAGAAATTCAACATTTAAAACATTTAATGGGAAGAAGCAGACTTGTAATAAACCCCTGAATGAATCTAGAAATAAGTGTTATAGTGAGGGTGATGTTAATAAATTAGTTACAGAAGCCCAAAAGAAACTAATCTCAGAGTTTAAGGGCATACTTGATTCTAGTACCCTTCAAGCTGTTTATTCAAATAATATTAGTTTAAGCAAGGCTGATAGCTTTCGCAAAGAACAATACTTTGAGCCACCCTGTGATGACAAAGCCCCGAAAAAGAAACGGTATCCACTGAGACCACATGAATGCAGCAAATTTCCAGAACTTTGTGAATGCTTAAAAACATGGGACCCTAATACTAAGTTTATAGCTAGTGATATAGCTAAATTGTTTAATGTCAGTGCTACTGATGGCAGTAATAAAATTAGGTTACTTGCTCAAGAAATTAATCTTTCAATTCCAGGGCTTGAAATAGTTCCAAAGCCAAAGTCTACAAAAAAAGATTCCAAAGCACATCTATGGCAGTACCCGTACCTCCTAACAAAAGGCGATTAGTAGCCATTGACCGTTCCCTTGTCCAAAGTGGTGTATATATATATTAAATGAAGGCATTCAATGTATTCCCATTACTTTAGTACGATATCACCAAGGAGAAAGGGTTGAAACTGTTGCCCAAAGTCGTAAATTTCCTTTGTTTGACATTCGAAATGGTTTACTGAAGGCCCATGAAAAATTTATGAGGCTTCATACTGATGTTGAGATTGAAGCAATGAGTAAGGAATATATTCTAGGTGTACTTAGGGAAGGGGCAGGATATTCTATGAATCAATTTGAAAATTTGAGTTTGGAGGAATTGAAACACCTCCTCTCCAAATATGAGAGGACAAGGACTATCTGGATATGGCATGACCACTCAAGTCTAGCATCACATGGTATTTTAGCCATAATGGTTGGGGTTATGTATGACCCTATTGTGTTCATGACTGAAAATGAAATAGGTAAAAATGTAGAAGAGTTTCTCCAAGAAGGAGAAATTCATGTAGTTGCTCATGGGTCCTCATCACTACAAGATCAGGCTACTTTAATTCCTGAGCGACTCTCAGAATTGGATGGTCTAAGTGATGAGGTTCTAAGTTCAACTGGAATCAGAATTACTGATAGGCTACGTTTCTTCAAGGGTGATAAACCTGCAGCACAATTTGAAGTTGGAATCACATGTGGTGGAAATTATCCTTGTGTTGCTTGTGTTTGTCACCGTAATAGTTTTGCAGATTTTCAGCATGCAGTTAAGTGTGAACAAAGGATGCTGCAGAAAAATCTTAAAGTGGCTACAGGAGGACACTTTGGTAAAGTTCCTGGTAAGATAAAGTACTACGAAGAATTAAACACAAATCAGTTAAGAATTGAGTTAGAGAAAAGGGGTGTTAAGGACTATCCGTCTGATAAAAAGGGTAGATTAAATGTCCTAAAGGAAATGCTCCGGGGGGTGCAAAGAGTTCCCTCTTTACTGATGATGGCACCTGAAAGTTCATTAGATGAGTTTCATCTAGATAGCTACGGTGTCCTTCCTTGTGAGCCTCTCCATGATTTAAAGGGCTATCTAGGTGCTGTCTTTAGACAATTGCCCTCGGTTTTGGGGCCTTCAAGGCTAAAAACTTCATTGTGTGATTATTTTAGTACCTTGTGGAAGAAGGCAAATTTGTATGGTTCTGACCTTCGTAAAGCACTAGTAGATGTAGCTCACATATTCCACTTATATGATACTCCAAGTACTGTGGCTACTTTTATTTGCTGTCTTGTTCAACTGTCCA
Source organism: Chondrosia reniformis (assembly GCA_947172415.1). NCBI lineage: Eukaryota > Metazoa > Porifera > Demospongiae > Chondrillida > Chondrillidae > Chondrosia > Chondrosia reniformis. Next base: position 2,955,673 of record OX359202.1, on the reverse strand, counting down.
ATATTCTGTATTCAAAAGATTCTAACAGAAGTCCCAAACAATGCCTACAGTTTTATAATTGTGCATATATTGTTCATGAGCTGCATTGTGAGCTGTTTGGTGACACAATGATCTCAAATTATTTTCATGCTTTACTTGTGCATGGTCCTATGCAACATGAAGTTGTTAGCTGCAGGTCAACCAACACTGAAAATGAGGAGAGAATCTTCAAGAGTGCTGAATCAGCAGCAAAGTGTACTGATCACAAGCCAGAAAACATGCTACCAGGGGTACTGAAAAGACTTCAATGTAAAAGGAATCAAAAAACCAGCAACCCTTTGTTAAAATTGAGAAAGGAAAACTCAAGAATTAGTCAGTCTGCTTCAAAACTTCCTCCCTACCCAGGCACTATCTTCAAGGAAGAGTTTATTAATAGAAGGACAGATTCCTACAAGGCTCACCTTAAAAGAATAAGTCCTTATTTAAAGTGTGGTGAAGGGGTTTGGTGGCACAGAGACTCATGTGGCAGCTTTTGTTTCCATGACTCGCAGGATGGTGAAGAAATCTCATCTAAAGGGCCTGAATTGTTACATTTCCGTAATGCTTCAATGGAAGATGTTGCTGAAAGGTCCGAATCCTGTTGGAAGGAGGTTATTGAAAGGAAAATAACACTTCCTATAATCATGGAAAGAGAAAATGAAAGGGAAGGTAACATATCTGAAATTTCCTCTGCTAACTGTGTGAGTGTTTCAAGTGAACCTGAGTTTTCATTTGAAGCAACATTTATCCAGCCTACTTTGGCTTCTCCTAAGTCTTCCACTCCATGTAGGAAAACAATTCAGAGTGAGGAAAGTTCTATAGCATCTGAAACTGGTGAAGATGGTTTGTCCAAAAGGAAAATAGTAATGGAAATGATGAGCAAAATCCTAACCTGAACACAGAAGGTACTGTAGATGTACAAGTAGATGAGGTACTGAATAGTTGTCCTGAAGTATCTCTTGAATCATCAGTGTGTAAAGCTATTGCCAAATTGCTTGGCTCTTCCGCTGATTTGAATGTATTTGATCAATTGCGGTGTATGTATAAGCAAGGAGATAGGCATATGTTGCCTTCTCAGAAGGAAAGGTATCATTCACTAGCCCGTTACTTTAGGAAAAAGATCTAAGCTAAGAAACGTAGTTTAGATCTCCAAATAGCCCAAGTATCTCCCATTAATACCATGTACAGTGAGTATGCTAAGGACATAAAGCTTTGCTTGAAATTGGTATGTAATCTTCATTAGAGAGTCGTTGTGTGGCTCTATTATAAGAGTCGTTGTGTGGCTCTATTATAAGAGTCGTTGTGTGGCTCTATTATAAGAGTCGTTGTGTGGCTCTATTACAATTTCTAATAAAGGCTTTTTTCAAAGCCATCACTTCTCGGAAGATTGGCCATGCATATGCTAATGAGTCTATCTGTTCAGATCAACATTCTACCCAGCCATGCATATTCCACTTCATTGTTATGCTGAAATGTATGTCAGTCATCAGTACATACTTCACTAATTTAATGGTAATGAGGATGCATGAAAGACTTAACAAAGTCTAGGTATCCCTCTTTGCTGGCTGGTTAGTGTTCAATGTACATAACATCAATTCATTTTAAATTTCCCAACACAGTACATACAGTTAAAGGATTTGTCCATATGGCTTCATTTCTAGGAACACCACCAAATGTCCTTGAATGGACAATTTCTTTGGTGCTGGTCCCAATAGTGAACCACATATGGAACAGCATGGATGTACAGACAAATACAGCTAAAGTTCCTTACATGTGCAAAATCATTTTAGCAAAAGTTTAGGTGACACAACACAATGCATACAATTAAAGGACTTACCTCAAAAGTATGGCTTCCCAAAGTGCTGAAGGATTTGTCCATATGGCTTCATTTCTAGGAACACCACCAAATGTCCTTGAATGGACAATTTCTTTGGTGCTGGTCCCAATAGTGAACCACATATGGAACAGGATAGATGTACAGACAAATACAGCTAAAGTTCCTTACATGTGCAAAATCATTTTAGCAAAAGTTTAGGTGACACAACACAATGCATACAATTAAAGGACTTACCTCAAAAGTATGGCTTCCCAAAAGTGCTGAAGATTTGTCCATATGGCTTCATTTCTAGGAACACCACCAAATGTCCTTGAATGGACAATTTCTTTGGTGCTGGTCCCAATAGTGAACCACATATGGAACAGCATAGATGTACAGACAAATACAATTAAATGATACTAATTTACACGCAAGACAATAACAATAAAGTGAAAACAAGGTAACAATAAGTTGATAATAAGGTCATATCTTCACCTGCTAGGTGGATAAGGTGGTGAGAAAGTGAATAACCAGCCTATAATGGGCGTGATGACACACCCTCCAACCAACAGTATAAATAGACTCCACCCAGCATAGCTACAACAGCTGATACAGCAAAAAATGGCAACTTTTAACTTCGGAAATTTCGATAAATGCCATATAACTATAATCCAAAAAGAGAACGGAAAAAAGGAGGAAAAGGAGAAAAAAGAAAGGCCAAGACCAAGAAGCCAGGGAACCTACCAAAGCTGTGTAGGTTCCAAGACAAATGTAAAAAAGGACCTGGAGAGTGCAAATACAGGCATGTGGAACCTCACCTGCTTGAAGGCTGCAAGAGGCCATTTATGTTGTGTTGGGGGAGGCCATGTACAAACCCAAAGTGCAGGTTTGTACGTCTGGAGGAGGAAAAGGAGCCAGCTGCAAAAAAGAGAAAACAAGAAAAATAAATAAAAAGAACTAACAAACGGCTTTTTTCAAAGCCACCACATGTCAAAAGATTTCAACAATCTAAACAAACTAAAATGAAACGCTACATTACACAAATCATGTAAATAGTCTATATTAAAAAACTACGTTACACAAATCAACTAAAAAGTCTAAAATGATACATTACACAAAAGTCTAAAATGATACGTTATACAAAAGTCTGAAATGCTACGTTACAACGTAGCATTTCAGACTTTCTAGTTGAGATTGTGTAACGTAGCTTTTCAGACTTTCTAGTTGATTTGTGTAACGTAGCATTTCAGACTTTCTAGTTGATTTGTGTAACGTAGCATTTCAGACTTTCTAGTTGATTTGTGTAACGTAGCTTGTCAGACTTTCTAGATGATTTGTGTAACGTAGCTTTTCAGACTTTCTAGTTGATTTGTGTAACGTAGCTTTTCAGACTTTCTAGATGATTTGTGTAACGTCAACTAGAAAGTCTAAAATGATACGTTACACAAATCATCTAAAAGTCTAAAAGGAAATACTACGTTACATAAAACATCTAACCTTCTCGTTCTTTCACTGAGGATTTTCGAATCCTAGTCCTTCGCCGACCCACGCCGTACCTTCTCGTTCTTCCACTGAGGAATTTCGACTTCTAGTCCTTCGCCGACCCTCGCCGAACAAGTGACTAATCAATCGATTACGTTTTTTCATTCTGCTGCGTCATCATGACATTGTATTATAATAATATAAACTTCATGTGCGAGTCACATGACATTCACGCTACTTCCTGTAAATGTTCAAATATTTCACACCTAAAAGCGGCTTCAAAAAATCGGAACTATAACGGACATGTTCCACATGCGCATTACGCTGTCAATCCAGAAACAAAGAAAGCTGCTGCTAAACACATTACGCTATCAATCCAGAAGCAAAGAAAGCTGCAGCTAAAGCACGTTACGCTATCAATCCAGAAGCAAAGAAAGCAGCAGCTAAAGCACGTTACGCTATCAATCCAGAAGCAAAGAAAGCAGCAGCTAAAGCAAGACACTTTGCTGATCCAGAAGCCAGGAAATCTGCTTTTAAAGTAAACTACTCTGCTAATTCTGAAGCTAGGAAGGCTTCAGCTAAAGGACATTACGCTGTCAATCCAGAAGCAAAGAAAGCTGCTGCTAAAGCAAGTTACTTTTCTGATCCAGAAGCCAGGAAGTCTGCTTTTAAAGCCAACTACTTGCCTAACTCTGAAGTTAGGAAGGCTGTGGCTAAAGCACGTTACACTTTCAACCCAGAAGCAAAGAAAGCTGCAGATAGAAAAAGGTACAAATGCAACTCAGGTGTGAGAAAAGCTGTCTCAAGAGCAAATTATGTTAAAAGACGATGGATGAAAATAGCTGCATCAAAATCAAATTATGAACAGAAAAAGGAGCATGTGAATATTTATCGTAGAGATAAATATGCTTTGAATGATCCAAAAGCATATGCTAGGCAGCAGTATGTAACAGATTTGCAAAAAAAGCTATTTTCAAAGCCTTCCTTGAGACTGGAATTAAGGAAAGACTTTAAGCAAAGTCATGAAAATATTGCAAGGAAATTGTCAAAAGGTGTCTTGACAAAAACTGTTTGCAGAATCACTGCACGAAGACAGGGTAGTCAAGAAGCGCAGAGAGAGAGTGGGACAGTTGCTGAAGTGTGTTCGAGTGATAAATTCTTTTGAACTGTCATCATTGAATTTGGGAGAAAGGTGGCACACTTCTTCGTCAGAGCCATTCTTTTATGATACCGCTTACATGCCAATGAAGCAAAACAATTCCATACCAGTGGATGAGTATAGACAATGCTGCACTGCTGAGGAAGTGGGTGACAGAGACAAAAATACAATGCGTCCCAAAAAGTGGAAGTGCACAGAAGAGTGCAAACTGCCAACAGATGAAGAGATTATATAGTTCCATTGTTGCAGCAAAGGAACTTTTCAAAAATTCCATGCAAGAGCTTAGAAATGGACTAGAGTCCATCAACAAGGGATGTCAGCATGGACACCATACAGATCAGTGCTTTGCAGCTAAATTTACCAGTCAACTGGATGAGCAAGAGCAGTTCCATGAGCTGCTAGGCCACCCATTTCCCTGTGCCATTGGAATGTGCAGTAGTCTGCTTAGAACATTCAGTGCTGCTTCCACTCACTACCCACGAATGCAAAGGTTCTATATTCTGCAAGAAACCACCATCGCCAAATTTATGCCATTGATGTGGCACTCGGTTTAGTAGATTTTGATCTACTAATGGATGCTGCTGGCATCAGTCACTGTGAGGAACTATATCAGAGTGAGTGTGAATCATCTCAAGAGAACTTGGCAGCAGGTCTTCCTAGTCTGGAACCCTTGCTTCAAGTAAAGCATGCCACTCTGATTACTAAACTAGAGAAGGAGGTTGGTGATGACCCAGAGTATGCATGTTGCTGTTGTGGGCGTTTGCACCAACGAAAGAATGTCACAAGCATGAAGAAGAGTGCCTTAAAGTTTGTGACAAAGGTCTGGCAGCAATTAAAGAAGTACATACTTGAGCAGAACAATGAAACTGAAATTGATTCTCTGTATGTGTGCCAATACTGCCGATCAATTCTGAATGACAACAAGGTACCTTCGCGCTGTATTCTGAATGGTTTGATAACTGAGCCAATGCCTGCAGAACTAGCTAAATTGGATGTTTTGAGTAGACAGCTGATTCAACGAGCGAAAGCATTTCAGACATTTGTAAGGTTAGGCACATACACAGCCAAAGTGCCTATTTACAATTCACTAAAAGCTTGTAAGGGAACCATGTTCTTTCTTCCCCTACCTTTGAAAAAAACTTTGGAAACATTAGGAAATGTGAAGTCTGTCAACCAAGAGAGCAATTCACTCTCGCAGAAATCTGACCAAGATCCACATGTGCCATTGCCTGACCCTGAATTGTACATCATGGTCAATGGAATACCTTCAGAGAAGAAGGTCATTTGGCGTAGCATAGTTGATGTGAGTGCAGTCAAGACTGCCATTCGAAAACTAAGAGAAATAAATTGGCTTTACAAAGAAGTTGCTGACACAAGCATTAATGAGGTTGCACAACAAGTCATTGAAACTGCAGACAGTGCAACCAGTACCATGTTAGTAAAGGCTAGTAAGGAAGATGTGTCCAGCTTTCAGTCATACACCATTCGTAGTTTGAATGTGAAGCAGTCTACAGTTTCTGATAGTGAACAGTACAAACTGCTTAGTGTAAAGGAGGATGCACTTGACAATCGCCAAAAATTCCTGGATGTTATGTGCTTTCCTCATCTGTTCCCAAGCGGTAGGTTTGGTGAGTTTCACCCACGTGAATTAAAAATCTCCTCCAGTGAGTATGCCAAATCTCGGCTGCTAAACAAGGACTCTCGTTTTCAAAAAGATCCCCAGTATGTATTCTTTCTCCTTTGGTAATCTACTTGCAGAGAATGAATCTGCTGAAAAAGCCTTTGCTCATTTAGTAGAGGCCAACCCTGACATGTACAGCCACCATGACAGATTGCAGCAAATGCTGAAAGCGAATGCTAAAGTGAAGGAGATTAATGAAGCTAGACAAGAAGAGGCAACTTTCTCTGTTGACAAAGAGGACAAGGACAAAGGACCCCAAATTGTTGGGGAAGCAACAGCAGCTATGAATGATGTGCAGGAGCTGCAAGTAAATTGTACTGATGAAATCAGCCTTGAAGAGCGAATTGACAAATTGAATGCAGACCAGTCACGTGTCTTTAAACGCATGTCTGAACACCTTCTACACCAACAAAAACATGAGTCTGGAGTGTGTAAATGCTCACAATTGCAACCACTGCAAATGTTTGTTAGCGGAGTTGGAGGGACTGGAAAATCTTTCCTTATTGAAGCCATCAGAGCTCAGGTGGCTACAATATGGAAAGACAAGTACCAGACACTTCTCTGTGCAGTGGCTGCACCAACAGGGCTTGCAGCCTTTAATGTTGGTGGCGTTACTGTGCATCGTTTGTTTCAGTTACCCATTGAGCATGAGGTAAAAGAAGCTGGCTATTGGGGACTGCCGCGAGACTCATTGAAGATCATGAGAACGACACTTTGAGATGTGAAACTTTTCATAATTGATGAAGTGTCTATGCTATCTAGTCTCAACCTGGCCTATCTTCATTTGTGCCTGGAAGAAGTATTTGGGACTGACAATTGGTTTGGGTCCATCAATATTCTCTTTGTGGGTGATCTTCTGCAGCTGCCCCCAGTCAATGGTGCACCTGTGTTTGACAAACTGAACAACAAAGCAGTTTTATCAAAGCTAGGTTGCATGACTTCAGTAAACATCTGGAAGGAAACTGTAGAATATGATGAGCTGACAATCAACGAACGTCAGAGAAAGGACACACAATTCTGTGGAATTCTGGATGAAATCCGACGTGGTTGTGTGTCTGAAGAATGTGTTAAAACTCTGGAAGAGAGAGTTATCCATGGTCCAATAGCTGATAAATTTGAGGAACTGATGCACTCTGGGAAGTCGCCTGTATGCCTATTTCCTACACGAAAGGCATGCGAAGAGTTCAACAATGAAATGCTCAGCAAGTTAGAGTGCAAGACTGTTGAAATTTGCTGCACTGATGAAGTAGATGAAACTAAAGGCATGCACAAATGGAGCAAAAAAGAAGCAGAAGAGCTGAAGAGACTGAACAAAGACTGCAACCTAACTGCTGGTTTAGAGGCTGTGCTTCATATTGCTGTTGGGGCAAGAGTCATGTTGCGTAGGAATACTAACACAAGCTTGGGGTTGGTTAATGGCGCACTTGGCACAGTTGTGGCCATTGGTGCACACAAAGTGACAGTGAAGTTTGACCACATGAGCACAGAGTATGAAGTAGAAAAGGTCAAAAGCAGATTTCTTGTAATGATAAGAGTCTATGTTTACAGGGAACAGTTTCCACTGATATTGGCTTATGCTGTAACAATCCACAAGTGTCAAGGTCTTTGTCTTGACTGTGCCATGATGGATCTTTCTGACCAGGTCTTCAGTTCAGGTATGGCCTATGTTGCACTGTCACGAGTAAGATCACTTTATGGGGTGCACCTGGTTGCCTTTGATAGAAAGTCAATTATCGTTAGCTCAAAGTGTCTGCTGGAAATTAACAGGTTACGACAATTGCATAGACCAGACTTGATGGTCTATGCTTTGCCACCTGAACAAAGTAGCATTAGAAAGAGAAAGCTCAGCGGTACTTGCACAATCCCACCTGACCCTAAAAAGCAAAAGAAGAGTCTGAAAGGTACAACTGCAAGCTCCAAAAATGCTCGAAAGAGACCACCTTGCCAGATAAAGCAAAATAAAAGGCAACTTGCAGAGAAGCCATGTATGGAAATTGACAGCAACAACAGAGGTTGGAGTCAATTGGAACGATGCTCATTTAGGTTCCATCCAGTTGATTCTAAGTGGCAAAATAAAGCATGCAGTAGGGTAGGTGTCCAGTACCAACAACCTTGTCGATTTGGGCATGGAACACCAGGCTGCCCTCTGAGACGGACCAACTTCCAGACAGTGAGACGGATGCTTCCAGATGGCAACTGTCTTTTCCGTTCATTCTCAATGATCATCACAGGGTCACAAGAAGGCCATCTTGCAGTTAGAAATGCAATCATCAACCATATGCAAAAGATTGCAACCCTTTTGCTAGGAGCACATGTAACTCAGAACAGTATTGCTGAGTACATACAGGACACACACATGGACAGGGATGGAGCATGGGGTACAGATGTAGAAATCCTCATTTATTGCAGACTAATATTTATGTGTTTGACACCAGTTCTGATAGCTGGCTACTGTATAGTCCTTACCACTTGGACCATACTTTGCCAGTTGACAGCATTGCAAAGTCAATGTACATTGTGCATTTTCCACAGCATTTTGAGGTAGTCTCATCTGTGGTGAAGGCAGCGACTTGAGACACACAGGGTTTATGTATTGTGCATGTTTATAGGGCTGTGACCGAGGTGGTTAACTCTGTGGCTGGAGTTGTAAATGGGTGGCTGGAGTATAGTGTACACAGTGACGTTGGTGCATTGCTTGCTCTTTGGCTGGGATAGAGAGATGGTAAATTTGCCTATATACAGTGAATGCTCTGCCTACTTGAGCCTTTGATCTATTATTGCTTATAATATTAATTTTATACATTTTCTACAATAAAGTTTACATACATTTTACACAATTTGCTAGTTCTCAAGTGCCCATATACTCCAATTGAAAGGGTAAGAACTCATTAAATTTTCTATTATAATTGCCATTATCATATGTTGGTTCACAATCAAATGTTGATAGACACTTTTCACTCTTGTCCTTGCAGAATTCTCCTACTATAAATGAAGTTGCGTGAAATGAAGAAAAATTCCTTTAATTAAGAGTCAAAGATTTGACGCCAAGTACATCTTACAATTACACCATGAACATGGTGCACCTTTCACTATCCTTTACTAACTGCATTGACAATATACAGATGACATTCGACTGCACTTAAATTACTTTTGTTTTGATAATCTGAATCATTTGGAAGCCACAAAGTTTATTATATTTAAATATGTAAGATGTAAATTAATGAAGAATTAATTATAGGGTATGCATGGAGGTTAACCCTAAATTATATATCAGCTTGTGCTCCATAAAAAGTACAGAAACTAGAGAACAATAAACATTTTCTACAAAAATAGTGAAGATGTAGGGATGGCACAAAAAGTATAGGAACAAGGAAGGGATGTTACACATTGAAGTTTTATATAGCCATGTATAAACTATACAAGCAAAGATGTTGCACCATATCCCTACATATGGCAGCATTTTGCATGTTGTGCCTCCCACTAGAAATTGGTGTCTATTTCCGATGTACATAGGTATACATAGGTATACAGGTAGCCTTGTTCCTTCCATTCTTATAGCTATAGATATAGTGCAAACAAATGTTTTATTCCTTTGAACCACTTAAAATTTACACATAACGTGTAGCAAAAATCTTTATACTCAAGAGAAATCGTGACTCTGTCCTACTTCCCTATGTATTTATTTACAGCCTTTATACTCACTGATAATTTCATTGCATGTCTTTGTGTGGAGTGCATTTGAAATAATAATACATAAATAACCTCTCATGGCCTTTAGCTATATACAAATACAGATCCTTTAGCTATGCTTGGATATGAAAACACCATTTGCAGTGGTTCATTCCTGAATGGTTATATCCAAGTGTACACGTTAGGGTACTGCAGCTTCATTTGTCCCAGTTCCTATGCCAATGCTGCCATATGTAGGGATATGGTGCAACATCCTTGCTTGTATAGTTTATGCATGGCTATATAAAACTTCAATGTGTAACATCCCTTCCTTGTTCCTATACTTTTTGTGCCATCCCTACATCTTCACTATTTTTGTAGAAAATTTTTATTGTTCTCTTATATATACTAGTTGTATGGACTAGTTTCTAGTTGTACGTACTATTTCTAAATACTAGGTATATGTGTATGTACTAGTTGTATGTAGTAGGTGCATGTCCTAGTTATATGTCCTAGTTGTTTGTACTAGTTGTATGGTTTAGTTGAATGTACTAGTTGTATGTACTATTTGTGTACTGTTAGGATGTACTGGTTGTATGTACTAATTGCATGTACTAGTTGTATGCACAAGTTTTATGAAGTAGTTCTATTTATATTTACAAGTTGTAGGTACTAGTTATATGTAGCAGATGTATATACTATTTGTATCTATTATTTGTATGTACTATGTGTATGTACTATTTATAAGTACCAGTTATATGTATGTAGTAGCTATATGTTTGTGAACTAGTTATATATACTAGTTGTATGCACTAGCTGTATGTACTAGTTGTATGTACTATTTATAATTACAAGGTATATGTTTATTTACTAGTTATAAGTAGTTGGTGTATGTACAAGTTATATATCCTAGTTGTTTGTCCTAGTTGTATGCACTAGTTGAATGTACTAGTTATATGTACTAGTTACTAGTTGTATGAACTAGTTGTATGAACTAGTTGAACTTACTAATAGTAAATACTAGTTGTATGAACTTAATTGTAAATACTGGTTTTATGAACTAGTTGTAGGTACTAGTTGTATGTACTAGTTGCTTGTACTGGTTATATGTACTAGTTAATAGTTGTGTTAACTAGTTTTATGACCTTATTTTAAATACTAATTGTAAATACTAGTTGTTTGTATATAATAGTTGTATGAACAAGTTAAATATCCTAGTTATATATACTATGTGGATGCACTATTCATATTTACTAGTTAAATATTTATATACTAATTATATGTAGTAAGTGTGTAGATCCTAGTTTTATGTACTCGTTCTATGTACTAGTAGTTGTATGAACTACCTCTATGTACTATGTTTATGTACTATTTATATGTACTAGTTATATTTTTCTGTAATAGGTATATATGGTAGATTGTGTATTAGTTATTTGTACTAATTACAAGTATTAGTTGTATGTACTAGTTGTATGGACTAGTACTAGTTATATGTACTAGTTGTAGGTACTAGCTGTATGTACTAGCTATGTACTGGTTGTATGTTCTAGTTGTATGTACTAGTTGTATGAACAAGTGGTAGGTTCTTGTACTAGTTATACTAGGTGCAAGGAAGGTACTAGTTGTATGTACTGGATACTAGTTGTATGTACTAGTTGTATGTACTAGTGGTATGTACTATTTATAATTATTAGGTAAAAGTGTATATACTAGTTATATGTAGGGGGTGTATGTACTCTTTCTATGTCCAAGTTGTTTTTCCTAATTGTGTGTAGTAGTTATGTACTAATTGAATATACAAGTTGTGTGTTCTAGTATTATGTACTCATTCTGTGAGCTAGTTGTACATACTAGTTTCTAGTTTTATGTACTAGTTGTATGTGCTAGTTTTATGTACTAGTTGTATTTACTAGTTGTATGTACTATTAATAATTACAAGGTATGTGTATTTACTAGTTATATGTAGTGGGTGTATGTACTAGTTATATGTCCTAGGTGTTTGTCCTAGTTGTATAGACTAGTTGAATGTTCTAGTTGTATGTACTAATTGTATGTACTAGTTGTGGGTCCTATTTAGTATGTACTAGTTGTATGTACTAGATGCATGTACTATATAGTTGTATGTTCTAATTGAATATACTACTTGTATTCACTAGTTATATTTAGTAGTTGTAGGAACTAGCTGTATGTAAAAGTTGTATGTTATAGTTCTATGTAGTAATTGTTTGTTCTATTTGTGTGTACTAGTTGTATGTACTAGTTATGTATCAATTGTATGTACTACTTGTATGTAAACACTAGTTTTAAATAATAGCTATGCACTAGTTGTATATACAAGTTGTACGTTCTAGTATTATGTACTCGTTCTATGAACTAGTTGTTTGTGCTAGTTTATAGTTGTATGTACTAATTGTATGAACTATGTGTATGTACTATTTATAAGTGCCAGTTATATGTGTATTTACTTGTTATATTTTTGTGTACTAGTTATATGTAGTAGTTATATGCACTAGCTGTATGTACTAGTTGTATGTACTATTCATAATTACTAGGTATATGTGTATTTACTAGTTATATGTAGTAGATGTATGTACTAGTTATATGTCCTAGTTGTTTGTCCTAGTTGTATGGACTAATTGAATGTACTAGTTGTAGGTACTAATTGTATGTGCTAGGTGTGTGTACTATTTGGTATTTACTAGTTCTATGTACTATTTGTATGTACTAGTTATGTACCAGTTGTACTTAATAGTTGTATGTATATACTAGTTTTTAATATTAGCTATGTACAAGATGTATATTCAAGTTGTATGTTCTCTATAGTATTATGTACTCGTTCTATGAACTAGTAGTATTTACTAGTTTATAGTTCTTTGTACTAGTTGTATGGACCAGTTGTATGTTCTATGTGTAGGTACCAGTTGTAGATTCTTGTACTACTTATACTATGGACTTGGTAGGTTCTATTTGTATGTACTAGATACTTCTTGCATGTACTAGTTGTATGAACTAGTTTTATGAACTAGTTGTATGTACTGTTTATATGTACTAGTTATATGTACCAGTTATATGTACTAGTTTTATGTACTAGTAGTATGTACTAGTTATATTTACTAGCAGTACGTACTGTTTGTGTGTACTAATTGTATGCACTAGTTGTATGTACTAGTTGTAGGTTCTAGTACTATATAGTTAAACTAGGTACTCGGTAGGTACTATATAGTTATATGCACTAGAAACTACTTGTATGTGCTTGTTATATAAAGTAGTTTTATGACCTAGTTGTATATACCAGTTGAATGTACCAGTTGTATGTCCTAGCTGATTGTACTATTTACTAGTTTTATGTACAAGTTGTGTGTAGTAGTTCAATGTGTTGGTTGTATGTTTTCGTTACTATTTGTATGTAGTAGTTATATGTACTAATTTTATCTATTAATTGTATGTACAAGTTGCATGTACATGTTGTGCGTACTAGTTCAATGTACTAGTTGTATATACTCGTTACTAGTTGTTAGTAGTAGTTGTATGTACTAGTTTTATGTACTAATTCCAGTTGTATTTATTAGTTGCTAGTACGATTCGTATGTCCTATTTAAATGTACTAGTTGTATGTACTAGTTAATAGTTGTATGGGGTAGTTTTATGTACTAGTTGTATGTACTATTTGTATGTACAAAATTGTATATACAAATTGTATATACTAGGTGTATGTAGTAGTTGTAGGTTCTAATTGTTTAAACTAGTTCTATGTACTAATTGTATGTACTAGTTATGTACTAGTCATATGAACTAGTTGTAAGTACCAGTTGTATGTGCTATGTGAATTTACCAGTTGTTGATTCTTGTACTAGTTGTATGTACTAGATACTTGTTTCATGTACTAGTTGTATGAACTAGTTTTATGAACTAGTTGTGTGTACTCTTTATATGTACTAGTTTTATGTACTAGTAGTATGTACTAGTTATATTTACTAGCTGTATGCACTATTTGTGTGTACTAATTGTATGCACTAGTTGTATGTACTAGTTGTATATATTTACTCAATACTATTTGTATGTACTAGTAAAATGTAGTAGTTTTTTGTACTAGTTGGATGTATAAGTAGTGTGTAATAGTTGTATGTACTAGTTATATGAACTGGTTGTATGTACTAATTGTATACTAGTTATATGAACTGGTTGTATGTACTAGTTGTATGTACTAGTTGTATGTACTATTGCCTAATTTTATGTAATAGTTGAATATACTAGATGTTTTAACTAGTTTTTTGGTTCTAGTGCAAGTTATACTAAGTACTAGGAATGAACTAGTTCTATGAACTACTTGTTTGTTTGTGTGAACTAGTTTTCTCTACTAGTTGTATGTATTATATTTATGTACTAGTTATATGTGTATGTACTAGTCATATGAACTAGTTATATGTACTAGGTATAGGTACTAGTGGCATGTACTAGTTGCATGTACTAGTTGCATGTACTAGTAGTATATACTAGTTGTAGGTTCTAGTCAATTATTATACTAGGTACTAGGGAGGTACTAGTTGTATATACTAGTTATATGTACTAGTTATATGCTCTAGTTGTATGTAACAGTTTTGTGTAATTGTTGTATGTACTAGTTGTATGTACTCTTTAAATGTACTAGTTGTATGTATTGGTTGTATGTACTACATATATGTACTCGTTACATTTGTATTTGTGTATGTACTATTTGTTTGTACTAGTTATATATACTAGTTGTACGTACTATTTAAATGTTCTATATATATGTGTATGTACTAGGTATATATACTACTTGTATGTACTAGTCCCATGTACTAGTTATTTGTACTAGTTACTAGTTGTATGAATTAGTTGTACCTATTAATTTTATGTACTAGTTGTATTAAAAATCTAAGATACCATTTTCCTACATGCTATATGCCTAGTCTGTAAAAGTGCGTATAGGGGAACTAAACCTAAAGAGAGCTTTAGATGAAGAGACAGGAGTCTTTTCTTCCTTCTTTTCCCTTCTTTCATCTTCTTCTCCACTGGGTCAGACAGCCATTTCTGGGAATTTTACCCTTCATCAGTGATCCTGGGAGTCTTTGTCATTTTCTTTATCTTGATCTTCTGTGAATCCTTGGCTCTCTATGCTAGGGCCTTATATACACTATTTTGGCGCCAAAAGTTAAATAAGGTGTTAACTAAGACACATGATGAAATTTAATTTTTTGAAAGAAAGGTAGGTCCATTTAACTTTTATGAATTAATTATAAATCTATTAGCATTCTTGCTTGTATAGGTAAAACAGACTCAGCATAACTATAGACACAAGTAGGACATATTACATAAGTCTATCCTTAGGTCTTTTAGTAGTAACATTTCTTTGGAGGTGGGGTAACACAATATGGGGTTACAGAAGACAGTCCTTAAGCATACTAGCTACTTTTTGCTTATACTTGATTCTAACTAGAGACTGCTGGGATAGGAAGGTTTTAAGGGTTGATTTTAGCTTAAAGTATTTGTAACCCTGCTTAATAAGCCTACTGCATAACTGCAAACTTTTAACCTGAAAACTGGAGAAGTCACTACATATTCTAATACCTAATTAGTTGTGAAATAAAGACACCATAGGCTGCGGTTTTAGGAATATTACTATCTAAAGGGGGGAAATTTACTATATAAAAGTTAAAGTCCTCTTGCTTATCATATACTTTGTGATAAATTGATTGTTGTAATGTACTAGTTGTATGTATATACCAGTTGTATGTACTAGTTAAATGTACTAATTTTATATATATACTAGTTGAATGTATTAGTTTCTAGTTGTATTTACTAGTTTTTTGTGTTAGTTGTATGTACTATGTGGATGCAATATTTATTTAACTAGTTATATTTTTATGTATTAGTTATATGTAGAAATTGTTTGTACTAGTTAAATGTACTAGTTGAAAGTACTAGTTGAATGTACTAGTGGTATGTACTAGAACTAGCTTAATTTACTAGTTTTAGGTACTAGTTGTATGTATTAGTTGTATGTAGAAGTTACTAGTAGTATGAACTAATTGCGCGAACAAATTGTAAAAACTAGTTGTTTGTCATAGTTGAACGTACTAGTTATATGTACTAGTTACTAGTTGTATGAACTAGTCGTATGTACTAGTTGTATGTACTAGTTGCAATATGTACTAGTTAATAGTTGTGTGAACTAGTTGTACGACCTAATTGTAAATACTAGTTGTTTGAACTAGTTGTTTGTATGTAATAGTTGTATGAACTAATTAAATGTACTAGTTTTATATATATATATACCAGTTGTATGTACAAGTTTCTAGTTGCATGTACTAGTTTTATGTACTTGTTATATATACTATATGGATGCACTATTGTGTATTTATATGTCCTAGTTGTTTTTCCTAGTTGTGTGTAGTAATTATGTACCAGTTGAATATACAAGTTGTACGTTCTAGTATTATGTACTCATTCTGTGAGCTAGTTGTATATACTAGTTTCTAGTTTTATGTACTAGTTGTATGTGCTAGTTTTATGTACTAGTTTTATTTACTAATTGTATGTACTATTTATAATTTAAGGTATGTATATTTACAAGTTATATGTAGTAGGTGCATGTACTAGTTATATGTCCTAGCTATTAGTCATAGTTATATGGACTAGTTGAATGTGCTAGTTGTATTTACTAATTGTATGTATTAGTTTTTGGGTACTATTTAGTATGCACTTGTTTTAAGTACTTATTATAAGAACTAGTTGTATTCACTAGTTTTATGTACTAGTACTATTTATATTTAGTTGTTGTAGGTACTAGCTGTATGTAAAAGTTGTATGTAATAGTTGCATGTACTAATTGTTTGTTCTATTTGCATTTACAGTTGTAGGTTCAAGTCCCAGTTGCATTAGGTACTGGGGAGGTGCTAGTTGTACGTACTAGATACTAATTGTATGTACTAGTTGTATGTACTAGTTGTATGTCCTAATTGTATGTACACTTACTCTGTACTAGTTGTATGTTTATACTAGTTGTATGTATTAACTTTGTACAAGTTGTATATACTAGTTGTATGTACTAGTTTTTTGAACGAGTTGTAGGTTCTGGTACAAGTTATACTAGGAACTAGGAAGGAATTCGTTCTATATACTACTTGTTTGTTTGTTTGAACTAGTTTTATGTTCTAATTCTTTGTACTAGTTGTATGCACTAGTTGTAGGTTCAAGTCCTAGTTATATTAGGTACTAGGGAGATGATAGTTGTATGTACTAGATACTAATTGTATGTACTAGTTGTATGTACCAGTTGTGTGTAATTGTCCTATTTGTATGTACTATTTATATGTACTATATATATGTTTATGTACTAGGTATATATCCTATTTGTATGTACTAGGCGGTATGTGCTGGTTGAATGTGCTAATTGTAGGTACTTCTTGTATGTACTAATACTAGTTATATTTACTAGTTGTAGGTGCTAGTTGTATGTAAAAGTTGTATGTGGTAGTTGTATGTGGTAGTTGTATGTACTAATTGTATGTTCTAGTTGGATATCCTAGTTGTATGTACTAGTTGTATGTACTAGTTGCTTGTACTGTTTATATGTACTAGTTAATAGTTGTGTGAACTAGCTTTACGACCTAATTTTAAATACTAGTTGTATGAACTAGTTGTTTGTATATAATAGTTGAATGAATTAGTTAAATGTACTAGTTATATTTACTATATGGATGCACTATTCATATGTACTAGTTATATATTTATGTACTATTTATATGTACTAGTTATATTTTCATGTTTTAGTTTATGTGGTAGATGTGTGTACTAGTTATATGTACTAGTTGCAAGTACTAGTTGTATGTAGTAGTTGTATGGACTAGTACTAGTTATATTTACTAGTTGTAGGTTCTAGTTATATGCACTAGTTGCAAGACTAGTTGTAGGTTCTAGTTGTATGTTCTAGTTGTATGTATATACTAGTTGTATGTACTAGCTATGTACAGGTTGTCTCTTCTAGTTGTATGTACTAATTGTATGTACAAGTGGTAGGTTCTTTTACTAGTTATACTAGGTGCTAGGAAGGTACTAGTTGTATGTAGTAGATACTAGTTGTATGTACTAGTCCTAGTTATATTTAGTAGTTGTAGGTACTACCTGTTAAAAGTTGTATGTAATAGTTGTATGTACTAATTGTTTGTTCTATTTGTATGTACTAGTTGTATGTACTAGTTATGTACCAGTTGTATGTACTAGTTGTATGTATTTACTAGTTATAAATAATAGCTATGCACTAGTTGTATATACAAGTTGTACGTTCTAGTATTATGTACTCATTATGTGAACTAGTTACAAATACTAGTTTCTAGTTGTTTGTACTAGTTGTATGTACTCGTTGTATGTACTAATTGGATGATGATTCACTAGTTTTATGCACTAGTCCTAGTTATATTTAGTAGTTGTAGGTACTACCTGTATAGAAGGTGTGACTATGACATACAACTACTTCATAAAACTATTATAAAGCGAGTACAAACAACTAGTGCATACAACTTGTACATACAATTGGTTCATATCTAGTAAATACAACTAGTACATACAACTAGTATATCAAACTAGTACATACAATTAGTACATACAACTACCACATAAAACTTGTACATACAACTAGCACCTACAACTAGTAAATATAACTAGTATTAGTACATACAACAAGTACATACAGCTAGTACATAGGAGTAGTACATATACCTAGTACATAAACATATAAAGAGTACATATAAATAGTACACACAACTAGTACAATTGCACACAACTGGTGCATACAACTAGTACATACAATTAGTCACCAGTACATACAACTAGTACATACAACTAGTACATCCAACTAGTACATACAATTAATCACTAGTACATAAAACTAATACATACAACTAGTACGTACAACTACTACATTTGATTGGTACATACAAATAGTATCGAGTACACACAACTAGTATAGACAGCTATTACATTTAACTAGTATATACAACCACTACATAAACAGGAAACTAGTTCTAACAACTAGTACATACAACTAAAGCCTAATTAGTTCCTAATATAACTAGTTCTAGAACTTATAACTAGTACATACAGCTAGCGTATACACGTAGTAGAGGCAACTTGTACATACAACTGTTATATACAATTACTACATATAACCAGTACATACACATATAACTGGAATATAAAAATAGTACATACACCTGGTACATACAACAAGTACCTACAGTAAATATAAATAGAAATACTTAATAAAACTAGTGCATACAACTAGTACATGCAATTAGAACATACAACTAGTACATCCTAACAGTACACACAAATAGAACATACAACTAGTACATACAACTAGTACATTCAACTAGAACATACAACTAGTACAAACAACTAGGACATATAACTAGTACATACACCTACTACATACAACTAGTACATACACATATACCAGTTATTATAAATAGTACATACAACTAGAACATAGAACGGCTACATAAAACTAGTACATACAACTAGAAACTAGTACATAAAACTAGTATATACATGCAAAGAGTACATACACTAGTACATAAAATTAGTAGGTACAACTAGTTTACACAACTAGTAACTAGTACAAGGATTCACAGAAGATCAAGATAAAGAAGAAGACAAAGACTCCCAGGATCACTGATGAAGGGTGGAATTCCCAGAAACCACTGTCTGACCCAGTGGAGAAGAAGATGAAAGAAGGGAAAAGAAGGAAGAAAAGACTCCTGTATCTTCATCTAAAGTTCTCTTTAGGTTTAGTTCCCCTATAGGCTCTTTTTACAGAATAGGCATATAGCATGTAGGAAAATGGTATCTTAGATTTTTCATATAACTAGTACATGTGACTATGACATACAACTACTTAATAAAACTATTATATATAAAGCGAGTACAAACAACTAGTGCATACAACGTGTACATACAATTGGTTCATATCTAGTAAATACAACTAGTACATAAACTAGTACATACAATTAGTACATACAACTACCACATACAACTTGTACATACAACTAGCACCTACAACTAGTAAATATAACTAGTATTAGTACATACAACAAGTATATACAATTAGTACATACATCCAGCACATACAACTAGTACATACAAGTAGAATATATACCTTGTACATAAACATATAAATAGTACATATAAATAGTACACACAACTAGTACAATTACACACAACTGGCACATACAACTAGTATATACAATTAGTCACCAGTACATACAACTAGTACATACAACTAGTATATCCAACTAGTACATACAATTAATCACTAGTACATACAACTACTACATTTGATTGGTACATACAAATAGTATCGAGTACACACAACTAGTATAGACAGCTAGTACATTCAACTAGTATATACAACCACTACATAAACAGGAAACTAGTTCTAACAACTAGTACATACAACTAAAGCCTACCTAATATAACTAGTTCTAGAACCTACAACTAGTACATACAGCTAGCGCATACACATAGTAGAGGCAACTTGTACATACAACTGTTACATACAACTACTACATATAGCCAGTACATACACATATAACTGGTATATAACAAGTAGTTCGAGTTTAAAAACTCGTGGGGCTGCCGCCTCCCAAATTTACTCGAACTACTTGGCCGCATCGTTGGGCTTTGATATACTATTCTTAATCCTAACGATTGAGGACGCTTAAGTGTCCTGAAAATTATAAATAACGACAGAAAAGCTTCGTTAACTAAAGCTTCCTAAACGCCGCCATTTGCAAAAACGATGTATTGACGTATAAATTAAGTGTTACAATAGTTGCGTATGAACTCGTATTATACATAATTCGACGTATAAAATGTGTTATAATAGTGGCGTATGAACTCGTATTATATATATATCCGTAACATGAAGTCTTACATAAATCGCGTCATGAAAACAATAGAGGGGGCTGCCCCTTAAAATAGTACAAACACCTGGTACATACAACAAGTACACACTAAACGTACATACAACTAGTAAATACAACTAGTACACACAACTAGAAACTAATACATACACCTAGTTCATAGAACGAGTGCATAATACTAGAACATACAACTTGTATATACAACTAGTACATATAAACTGCATACAATTAGTATATCCATACAACTAGTATGTACAACGGGCACATAACTAGTACATACAACTTGTACATAAGTAGTACATACAACTTGTACATAAGTAGTATATACAACTTGTACATAGTACGAGTTCATAAAACTAGCATATACAACTACTACATAAACAACAAACTGGTATATACATACAACTAGTACATAGCTAGTACTTACAATTAGTGTATACATACAACTAGTACATACAACTAGTACAAACAATTAGGACAGACAACTACTACATCCAACTACCACATACAACCAGAACCTACATCTAGTAGATATAACTAGTACTAGTACATAGAACTAGTATATACAACTAGTACGTAAAAGTTGGACTAACAACTAGTACATGCAACTAATTTCTTATTTAGTCCCTACTACAGCTAGTCCTAGAACCTACAATTAGTACATACAGCTAGCACATTAAACCAGTACAGAAAAACTAGTACATACAACTTGTACATAAAACTACTACATGTAAGCAGTACATACACATATAACTAGTTTATAAAAATAGTACATGCATTTAGTTCTTAAAACTGATACATAAACATATAACTAGTATATATGAAAAGTAAATACACACAGTACATACAACTAGAATCTAGTACATACAACTAGTATAAATATAAAATTAGTACAGTTAACTAGTACATCCAGTTGGTTTATACATACAACTAGTATATACAACTAGTACATAAAATTAATAGGTACAACTAGTTCATACAACTAGTAACTAGTACATATAACCAGTACATGCGACTAGTACATACAACTAGTACATACAACTAGTTCATAATACTAGAATATACCAGTTCAAAGAAATTGTGCATACATCTTGTACATACAACTGGTTTATATCTAGTACATACAATAGTACATACAAATGTAACGAGTACATATAAGTAGTACATACAACTAGTACATATAAATAGTTTATAAAACTAGTACATACAACAATTACACAAAACTGGTACATACAACTAGTACATATAACTATATAGTACACATAACTATTACATATGACTAGTACATACGCATATATATAACTAGTGCATAAATATAATACATACAGCTAGTACTGAAAACTAGTTCACACTAACAAACAAGTAGTTCATAGAACTAGTTTATTTCTAGTAACTAATATAACTTGTACTAGAACCTAAAATTTGTTCAAACATCTAGTACATACAACTAGTACATATAACTAGTACATAAAACCATTACACACTACTTATACATTCTACCAGTCCAAATGACTACTACATTCGACTAGTATATACAAATAGTATTGAGTACATACAACTAATACATACAGTTAGTGCATACAATTAGTACATACAAATTGTACATACAGCTAGTAAATATAACTGGTACACACTACTAGTACACAAAACTAGTACATATAACTGGTACATATAACTAGTACATATAAACAGTACATACAACTAGTTCATAAAACTAGTTCATAAAACTAGTACATGCAATAAGTGTCTAGTACATACAAATAGAACCTATCTAGTACATAGTATAACTAGTACAAGAATCAACAACTGGTACATACACATAATACATACAACTAGTACTTACAACTAGTACATACAACTAGAAACTAGTAAATACTACTAGTTCATTGAACGAGTACATAAGACTATATAGAACATACAACTTAAATATACATCTAGTACATAGCAAATATTAACAACTGGTATATACATACAACTATTACCTAAAACTGGTACATAACTAGTGCATACAATTACTACACCAAAATATTACATACAGCTAGTGAATATAACTAGTACACACTACTAGTACTTATAACTGGTACATATAACTAGTACATGCAACAAGTATCTAGTTCATACAACTAGAACCTTCTTAGTACATAGTATAAGTAGTACAAGAAGCAACAACTGGTACATAGACATAGTACATACAACTAGTACTTACAACTAGTACTTACAACTAGTTACTAGTAACTACTACATACCTAGTACATACAATAAGTACATAGTACTAGTTCAAGCAATTAGAACATACAACCACTACATTCACGTAGTACATACAACTATTACGCACAACTGGTACACAACTAGTACATACAAATAGTACATACAACTAGTACATACAAATATACCTAGTTATTATAAATAGCACATATAACTAGTACATAGAACAGGTACATAAAACTAGTACATACAACTAGAAACGAGTCCATACAACTAGTATATATATATAACCCAAGTACAATTAACTAGTACATAAAACTAGTATATACATACAAAGAGTACATACATCTAGTACATAAAATTAGTAGGTACATTTAGTTCACACAACTAGTAACTGGTACAGATAATTAGTTGTATGTACTAGTGATTAATTGTATGTACTAGTTGGATGTACAAGTTGTATGTACTATTTATATGTACTATTTATATGTTTATGTACTAGGTATATGTACTACTCCTATGTACTAGCTGTATAGTTATATTTACTAGTTGTAGGTGCTAGTTGTATGTACAACTTGTATGTGGTAGTTGTATGTACTAATTGTATGTACTAGTTTGATGTACTAGTTGTATGTACTAGTTGTATTTACTAGATATGAACCAATTGTATGTACAAGTTGTATGCACTAGTTGTTTGTACTCGCTTTATGATAGTTTTATGAAGTAGTTGTATGTCATAGTCACACCTTCTATACAGGTAGTACCTACAACTACTAAATATAACTAGGACTAGTGCATAAAACTAGTGAATCATCATCCAATTAGTACATACAACGAGTACATACAACTAGTACATACAACTAGAAACTAGTATATACAACTAGTTCACATAATGAGTACATTATACTAGAACGTCCAACTTGTATATACAACTAGTGCATAGCTATTATTTATAACTAGTAAATACATACAACTAGTACATACAACTGGTACATAACTAGTACATACAACTAGTACATACAAATAGAACAAACAATTAGTACATACAACTATTACATACAACTTTTAACAGGTAGTACCTACAACTATTAAATATAACTAGGACTAGTACGTAAAACTAGTGAATACAACTAGTACAAACAATTAGTACATACAACGAGTACATACAACTAGTATATACAACTAGAAACTAGTATATACAACTAGTTCACATAATGAGTACATAATACTAGAACGTACAACTTGTATATTCAACTAGTACATAACTGCTACACACAACTAGGAAAAACAACTAGGATATATAAATAGTACATACACCTACTACATATAACTAGGACACACACTTTTACCTAATTATTATAAATAGTACATACATGTAGTTCATACAACTAGTACATACAACTAGTATCTACTACATACAACTAGTACCTTCCTAGCAACTAGTATAACTAGTAAAAGAACCTACCACTTGTACATACAATTAGTACATACAACTAGAAGAGACAACCTGTACATAGCTAGTACATACAACTAGTATATACATACAACTAGAACATACAACTAGAACCTACAACTAGTCTTGCAACTAGTACATATAACTAGAACCTACAACTAGTAAATATAACTAGTACTAGTCCATACAACTACTACATACAACTAGTACTTGCAACTAGTACATATAACTAGTACACACATCTACCACATAAACTAAAACATGAAAATATAACTAGTACATATAAATAATACATAAATATATAACTAGTACATATGAATAGTGCATCCATATAGTAAATATAACTAGTACATTTAACTAATTCATTCAACTATTATATACAAACAACTAGTTCATACAACTAGTATTTAAAATTAGGTCGTAAAGCTAGTTCACACAACTATTAACTAGTACATATAACCAGTACATGCAACTAGTACATACAACTAGAACATACAATTAGCACATACAACTACCACATACAACTTGTACATACAACTAGCACCTACAACTAGTAAATATAACTAGTATTAGTACATACAACAAGTACATACAATTAGCACATACAACCAGCACATACCACCTAGTACATACAAATAGGATATATACCTAGTACATAAACATATATATAGTACATATAAATAGTACATACAAATAGGACAATTACACACAACTGGTACATACAACTAGTACATACAATTAGTATCTAGTACATACAACTATCATCTCCCTAGTACCTAATATAACTAGGACTTGAACCTACAACTAGTGCATACAATTAGTACAAAGAATTAGAACATAAAACTAGTTCAAACAAACAAACAAGTAGTATATAGAACGAATTCCTTCCTAGTTCCTAGTATAACTTGTACCAGAACCTACAACTCGTTCAAAAAACTAGTACATACAACTAGTATATACAACTTGTACAAAGTTAATACATACAACTAGTATAAACATACAACTAGTACAGAGTAAGTGTACATACAATTAGGACATACAACTAGTACATACAACTAGTACATACAATTAGTATCTAGTACGTACAACTAGCACCTCCCCAGTACCTAATGCAACTGGGACTTGAACCTACAACTGTAAATGCAAATAGAACAAACAATTAGTACATGCAACTATTACATACAACTTTTACATACAGCTAGTACCTAAAACAACTAAATATAACTAGGACTAGTACATAAAACTAGTGAATACAACTAGTTCTTATAATAAGTACTTAAAACTAGTACATGCAACTAGTACATACAACTAGTGCATACTAAATAGTACTCAAAAACTAATACATACAATTAGTAAATACAACTAGCACATTCAACTAGTCCATACAACTATGACTAATAGCTAGGACATATAACTAGTACATGCACCTAGATAGATAGATAGATAGATATTTTTATTTGTCATCAGGAGTGCTGCATCCACATCATCGGTGGATTTTCATGCAGGTCCTGGATCAAGTACAATGCAAAAAGATAGAGATATACATGAAATAATACACAGGTTCTAAATTGTTATTATAATTTATAAATTGAACACACACAAAAAAATCATTACAGATAAACAATGGTTAGTCGGGCTCGGTTCCGACCACCTCTGAGGACACTACAATTGGTGTCCAGAAACGGCACCGTCCCCGATGTATAGTGAGACCTGGCTTCCCATCCACACGCACATACTCCGCACTCTTACAGGATTCAAGGTACTTCCGAGTACTTTCTTCGTCAATAAGGGAATCTTCACCAACTTCATCTAGGCTTGCCATCCTGATAGGAGTTAGGGCCATTCCTCTAGTGGTTCTAAACCTCAATGCTGGTCCAGTGTCCCTCAGCTCAAACTCAGCCTGAGAACACACAGTGCTACCAACTTGGACTACCTTGTCCAACATCGCCAGCTCTTCATCATAGCCTTCTGACACGTTTAGAACGTTATCAACCGCTCTACTGACTGATGGCGTGTCGGGTGGAAGAGCCGGCACTGGGATAGAAGGGGCACCATCAGGAGTGGCCAGGGGATCGTTCTGCACAGGCCGAACACCCACAGAACAGTTGTGCGCTGAATCCCTCTCCCCACTGTGTTCAGGCTTGGCTATGCTTTGGCTGGACTTAGCCTGGGTGGTCTGCCTACGTCTCCTGGGGCGCCGTTTCTTCTTCGCACCTCTAGATGGCCAGAAAAGGCTCACCGAGAAACCCGTTGCGGAACATCTCACATTCCACATAGCGCTCTCAAGCGTGAGGTTGTTCAACTTTAGGCTTGCCACCAAAGGAAGGGGGAGCCCTAGCCGGGCTAGCTCGCCATAGAAACCATCAAACGCAAGAGCTGTCGACTGCTGTGTTACCGCCATTTTTTTTATTTTTCATACCTACTACATATAACTAGTAAATACACATACCTTAAATTATAAATAGTACATACAATTAGTAAATAAAACTAGTACATAAAACTAGCACATACAACTAGTACATAAAACTAGAAACTAGTATATACAACTAGCTCACAGAATGAGTACATAATACTAGAACGTACAACTTGTATATTCAACTGGTACATAACTACTACACACAACTAGAAAAAACAACTAGGACATATAAATAGTACATACACCTACTACATATAACTAGTACATAAACTTTTATCTAATAATTATAAATAGTACATACAACTAGCATATACAACTAGTATATACAACTAGTATATACATACAACTAGTACATACAACTGGTACATACAACTAGTACTTGCAACTAGTACATATAACTAGTTCACACATCTACCACATATAACTAATATATGAAAATATAACTAGTACATATAAATAGTACATAAACATAGTACATACTAGTAGTTCATACAACTAGTAGTACATAGAACGAGTACATAAAACTAGGACCTATAACTAGTTCACACCTACTACATATAATTAGTACATAAATATATAAATAGTACATATGAATAGTGCATCCATATAGTATATATAATTAGTACATAAAACTAGTACACACAGGTAGTACATACATCTAGTTAACCCTTTCCGCGCCAACTTATTGCGTGGGTGGCCCTATACCTTATGAA
The DNA here is from genome assembly GCA_947172415.1 of Chondrosia reniformis. NCBI lineage: Eukaryota > Metazoa > Porifera > Demospongiae > Chondrillida > Chondrillidae > Chondrosia > Chondrosia reniformis. The sequence goes on along the minus strand of OX359202.1, from coordinate 2,928,118 downwards.
AAATCTAAGATACCATTTTCCTACATGCTATATGCCTATTCTGTAAAAAGAGCCTATAAGGGAACTAAACCTAAAGAGAGCTTTAGAGAGCTTTAGAGAGAGCTTTAGATGAAGATACAGTAGTCTTTTCTTCCTTCTTCTCCCTTCTTTCATCTTCTTCTCCACTGGGTCAGACAGCCGTTTCTGGGAATTCCACCCTTCATCAGTGATCCTGGGAGTCTTTGTCTTTTTCTTTATCTTGATCTTCTATGAATCCTTGGCTGAATCCTTATGACTGACTTTTGCGAAGGCCACGTGATGTACGTAAGTGCTACGTGTAAGGTAAGGTTGTTTTTACGACTGAGGAAGTGGATTTTCGTCAAGTTTAGCCTTTCGAATCAAGTGAAGAGAATGGACCAGGCACTCACCCTAACCCTAACCCTATGCGGTCGCATTCAGAGCCTGGTCAGTTCTCTTCACTCACACGGTACGTATACGGTTAATTCGTAGGCTTTTTTCGCCACGGAGGGAAGGTTCCTGCCACCTGTGTGCACTAATCGTAAAGTGCAACTGTCTGACGACCACTTAACACCTGTTAGAGTTTACTTTGGCCACGCATATGCTAATAATTCACCGGGAAAGCCTGCCGCCTAACTATGACGATGTATATCGTCAACGGTTATCGGCTGCACATAATTATCATGACGATGTATATCGTCAACGGTCATTAAAGGGTTAATACAACTTGTACATACACTTAGGACCAAAAACTAGTACATACACCTACTATTTATATGTACAAGTTATATGTGCATGTCCTAGTTATCTGTACTAGTTTAATGTACAAGTTGTAGGTAATAGTTATACGTACTAGTTGTATGAACTAGTTATATGAACTAGTTATATGTACTTGGTGTACGTATTTGTTGTATGTTTTTGTTGTAAACACTAGTCATAATGAACCAGTTACATGTACTATTTGTATGCACTGGTTGTTTGTTCTAGTCATATGTTCTGGTTGTATGGACTAGTGTATGTACTGGTTATATGTACTAGTTGTATGTACTAGTTGTATGTACTAGTTGTATGAACTAGTTATATGTACTACTTGTATGTACTAGTTGTAGGTACTAGTTGTATGTACTAGTTGTATGTACTGGTTGTATGTACTAGTTGTATGTACTGGTTGTATATACTATTTATATGTACAAGTTGTATGTACTAGTTTTATGTACTATTTATATATACTAGTTATATATACTATTTATATGCACTAGTTATATGTGTATGCTCTAGTTATATGTACTACTTGTATGTAGAAGTTGTATGTACTAGTTGTATTTACTACTTGTATGTGCTAGCTTTATGTACTAGTTGCATATACTAATTGTATGTACTAGTTGTAGGTATTACTAGGGGCTGCCATAGGCAGCCTCCTATATTGTTTTCATAACGCAATTTATGTATGGCTTCGTGTTATGGATTTATATATATAATACGAATTAATATGCAACTATTATAACACTTATTTTATACGTCGTTATATGTATAATACGTGTTCATACAAAACTATTGTAACACCTAATTTATACGTCAACACATCGTTTTTGCAAATGGCGGACTTAATGAAGCTGAAGCTTTTCTATCATGTTCAGGACGCTTAAGCTTCCAAAATCGTTTGGAATACCAGTAGATAACCATATTGAAGTCCAACGAAGGGTCCAAGTACTTTCAGTTAGAAGCGCAATGAAGAAAGACAAGTAAGTTTGGTCAATATCTATGAATCCTCTTTTGATTTAAGTAAATACTGTAATAATAGGCCTATGTCAGTCTAGAAAGACGTTCTAATGTCTACGATCTGTGTAACCTCTGTCAGTGCTAAGTTGTTTTTGTAATTCTACCTGTACAGCCCGTAGGACTGATTTTGTAAACATTTTAAAGAAAGACGTTCTATGTGTGTCTAAATTTGAACGAATGCAGCTTGGTAGAGCTATTCCACGTATGTCTGAGAGTTGTACGAGTGTAGCTTAGCACAGGCGTTCTACCTGTGTTTACAGTTGTACGAGTATAGCTTAGTAGAGCCTGACAGAGGCGTTGTAAGTGTATCTAAAGTTGCATGGGTGTAGTTTGACAGAAGTGTTCTTCGTGTGTCTAAGTTTGTACAAGTGTAGCTTAGCAGAGGCGTTCTACGTGTGTCTAAAGTTGTACTTAGCAGAGGCGTTCTACGTACGTGTGTCTAGAGTTGTATACGTGTAGCTGGAAAGAGGCGTTCTTAGTGTATCTATAAAGTTGTATGAGTGTAGCTTGACAGGGGCGTTTTAAGTCTGTCTGAAGTTGTTCGAGTGTATAGCTTAGCAGAGGGGTTCTAAGTGTGTCTAAGGTTGTTCGAGTGTAGCTTAGCAGAGGCGTTCTAAGTCTGTCTAAAGTTGTTCGATTGTATAACTTAGCAGAGGGGTTCTACGTGTGTCTAAATTGTTCGAGTGTGACTTGACAGAGGCGTTCTAAGTGTGTCTAAAGTTGTTCGAGTGTAACTTGACAGAGGCGTTCTAAGTCTGTCTAAAGTTGTTCGAGTATAGCTTAGCAGAGGGGTTCTACACGCGCGTCCAGAATTGTGTGAGTGTAGCTTAGAAGAGGAGTTCTAAGTGTGTCTAAAGGTTATGAGTGTAGCTAACTTTGCTGGGGAGTTTAAGTCTATCTAAGTTGTATGAGTGTAGCTTGACAGAAGTGTTCTACATGTGTCTAAGGTTGTACAAGTGTAGCAGAGCAGAGGTGTTCTACCTGTGTCTGATGTTGTCTGTACTTATAGCACTACAACTGTAACTTTTCTCATTGTACAAATTGTGTAATCGATCATCGTCTTTACTCAACCCTTTTTTAATCGCATGTGACATAAAAAGTCCTACAATGGATTGATCTCATGCTCGTGAATGAGAGTTGATTAGACATTAAACAACCTTAAAATTAATATTGGTTAATCGTCTTGACAATCTTTTATTTTCCCGAATCAGGTTAAATAATGAATAATTAATTACATAAACAATGCATATATATGTTTATAGTTCTACTGAAAGAAAATGTTCCCGCCTTCAGAAACATTTATTGAATGGAACGTATAAAGGAAAAAAAGAGAAAAACTATTAATTTTTTTATATATATTATACATTCAAGTGCATGTTGTTTACCGTTGAACCCTTACTCCGTCTACTCACATTGCTTTTGAAGAGTTGCATCTTTTTCACCTCCCCTGAAGCCAAAGTTGTAGAACCTACATCTCTACTAAAGTCTTACAGTACATTTAGGCTGTAAGTTTACTTCTAACTTAAATTAGATTTCCGTGTTTACAAACATGACAGTATTTGTTAATAAACTGTTTATAATAAACACTGTAATGTTTGTATCATCTATTGATAATCATCCTTAGCAGTCATAAGAAGCGCACGGCAAAGATACCGACGGCGCCTGCCAAATGAATACACTAGTCTTTTGCGCTCTGAAGGCCTTCTTTTGATTTTTAGCCATATTACATGATATCCATAATTATGTCAGGCACCAGGAATCATCCCAGAACAGTGAACATGGAAAAAACAGTAAGAAAGGCTGCACAGAACACAAGCCAACTAAGCCATCAGTGATTCCGTAAAGTGACAATATTGTATGTGTGAGTTTTATTGATAATTATGCGAGGAAATAACTGGGCGCCCGAATTTCTATTGCACTATTTAATTGCTGTATTTATTAAAATCGACAACACTAACTTCAAGCGCGTCGCAACGAATCACTTCTTCAAGCGTTGATACTGAACGTGTTTGTGGAAGAATCAGCGACAGCGGCAATAATGTTGAAGTGGCCATTTTTGAGTAAGTCAAAATCATCACTTCTGTTTACTATATAATAGTTATTATTAGTTCAGAATTGTGCCTTCATGTGATTCTAGAAGACTGTGGGTGGGGCAGTTGTCTAGAGGTGGTGGGTGGGGCAGCTAGCTACTCAAGGGGTGGCGCTAATCTTGATAGACAAGATCGAATGCATATAAAAAGGGCTAATGTGTTTAGAGGCCAAATTTTCAAAAATCTCAATAATTTTTTCACATGCAAACAATTGTATTTGTACGTAAAGTTTTTCTATGCTGTGTTACTGGGTGTTCTTTTGTATATATATTAGCTGCCTTTCTATTCTTTATTCCAGGCTACAGATGTCTGAAACATGAACAATACATAGTATGTATGCACTCTAACACCACTCCATTTACATACATCTCACATGAACAGACTGTCATGATAGGCACTATCTACAAACATAACTACACTCAGTCTGTCATTTCTTGGCTCTGTTTCTTGAGTCAAAGTAAATCACCCCGTGGCTGGGGTCAATTACCCTGTGGCTGGGGTTGCTCACCCTGTGGCTGGGGTCAATAACCCGGTGGCTGGGGTTACTCACCCTCTGACTGGGGTCCTGGACCCTACTGCATCCTCATTCTGGGGTCACTCACACTGTATCTGGAATGGATTGTCTTGTGTTTGGCAATCTGAAATATGTACTTCTACCTACAGTATGATGCATGAAATAAAAATGTACACTGACCTGAATGAAATGAACCTTGATGGCTTCACAATCCTCATGTCAGTAACATATGAGCCTCGCCATGATCATTTTACAACTAATTCCTTGGAGTAACATGACATTCCAATGAAGCATTATCATTTGGTTTTTGTATTGCACAAGAATATGTGCATCCATCAACGAAGACAATGGTTCAGGTGAGATGTTGAACTGAACCCAGGCCCACGTCAGAATGAGATACATGATGAACTGCCAATGCCTACATCAGCTGTTAATCCAGTTATGGACCAAACTGGAATTGACAGTCAAGAATACATGGACAGTGCAATAAAGAAATCTTCCACACTGGCCATGCTGTCAGCATGTCAGAGAAAGCGGCTAGATGCTGAAACAGTTGAAGAGCACCGTATAAGATTATTAAAAATGTCAGAGAACCAGAGACTGCGGCTGCAATATGAGAGTGAGAAGCAACGTGCTGTGAGGCTTGCTGCACTCACTGAAAATAACAGGAAACGGCTGTACTCAGAAACCAAGGAAGATCGTGCAACAAGACTTGCCACCCTCTCTGATAATCAGAGTAAAAGGTTGCAGTCAGAAAGCAATGAAGATCGTGCTGCAAGACTTGGTACCCTCTCTGAAAATCAGAGGAAGAGGTTGCAGTCTGAATCGACTAAAACCAGGAGTCAAGACTGAGCAGCAGTAACAAATTTAAGAAACAAGATTGATTAATGAATCTAAACAAAAAATACTCTAAGACTGGAGAGAGAAAAAGAGCAAGCAAGATTAAGAATGCAAGCATGGAGGAGGCAAAAACGTAACTCAGAAGGAGAAATAACCAGTAGTGTGCCATGTACTAGCATTATTTCAAATACCAAGGTAAATGTGACCCGCATTAGTTCAATTTACGACTCCACTAATGGGTTGGCGAGTGACAGTTTGAAGGAAGTTCAAAGAGAATCAACCCAAAGTGATGATTCAGTCATGGATGATACTGGTAAGTACTAGAGGCGCCCGATTAAGGTAAGAAAACACGTTTTCGATTATAATTCAAAAACTAAAGGGAATTTAAAAGGAGTATACATACAATCGTTAGATATCATTATCCTTCATAGATTGGTGTCACCATTTATTCTATTTTCGTATTTTCCACTGTCTGGTAAAACGTTTTTGCCGATTTGGCACCTATCACTTACGGCCGCTTCCCTTCTCCTTTAAGCCTGCAATCGTGACGCTGTTGTAGCCAAAATATTAAGAAAGAATAGCGCTTCAATTCTATATAATTTGTTTAACGATACGATGTTTCTAAAGTAAAATAGAATAAATTAAAAAAGAGTCTTACTTAGTGAGTTTTTTTGAAAATTTGCGGAGGTGTTGACATGTTCCACTAGCGTTAGTTCAATTTACGAATCCACTGATGGGTTGGCGAGTGACAGTTTGAAGGAAGTTCAAAGAGATTTAACCCAAAGTGATGATTCAGTCATGGATGATACTGGTAAGGAAAATCTTATCAGCCAAAAGTCTGAAGAGGTGGACATGGAAGTGGGTGGAAGTGTAATTGAGTCTGGTGTTGTTACTGCATCTGCTGTGCAAGTACCAAGACTTGAGATTTCAATACCATCAAAACAAGGTTTAAAGTTGAAAAAACTTACATAAATTTGAAAAAGCAATTCTTAAGGGGCCGACTCATAAGTGTTTGTCATGTGAAAGGTCGTGCTATGAGCAGTTGGGTGCCCTGTACAGCTGCGATGTGGCAAATGATCTACTTGCTGTGGTGAATGAATCAGTTCAAGAAAGTATAGAAAATGTTTGGTTGTGTAACAAGTGCATGAGTGCTATGGAAAGAAAGAAAATTCCAGCAGGATCACAGTTTAATAAAATGAAAGTACCAGAGGTCCCTTCAGTGTTCATTGGACTAAACACATTAGAGCAGCGTTTGATTTCAAAGGCTACTGTTTTCATGAAAATGGTCGTTTTGCCAAGGGGTGGACAAAGGGCTGTTAGAGGCCAGGTAATCAACTTTCCCTCTAATGTTGACTGTGTCATTTCAGAGCTCCCTCGTTTACCCAGTGGTGAAGATATTCCTTAAATTCAGCAGCCAGACTCTATTGGAAGTAAACCAAATGGCTCTGTCCCTGATACAATTTACCATACCTGTCGATACTCCAATGTGATGCAAGCTCTGAAATGGTTAAAGCAACATAACCCCTTGTATGGTGACATCACCATCACTAAGATGTCAGAACACATGTTCAACCATAAAGAAGAAAAAGTCACTGACGGTGAAAATGTGAATGAAGATATTTTAGAAATGGATGAAACAGGAATTGTTAGGTTGGATGCTCTCCAGCCCGTTGTAGAGGCTGTTGACTTGATACAAGGTAGTATACCAATAGAACAACAGATACATAAGTTGCAGAGAGTAACAACCACACCACTAAGTATATTTGAGAATCAAAATGATTTAGAAGTATTGGCTTTTCCGACCCTTTTCCCCAATGGTGAAAATGGCTTTGACACCATCCGAGAAGTCAAAGTTACACCTCTAGAATATTTTCAAACAAGAATGCTTAGTGCTGACTCAAGATGGGCATGTCATCCTGCTTATATCTTTTGGGCCTGTAACATTGTAGAAGCCCTGAAGTTGCTGAGCAGCATTTCCATTGCTATGAGGATGGGATCATTCAGAATAGGCCACTGTGAGAAGTCTAACAAGGAAACCAATGAGAAGGAGCTACCCACAGCTGGTTTGCTGCAAGGATGCCTGGAAAATAACCCTCACTTGCGTGAAAATTGTTATAGCTTCATGAGAGATATTCGTGGCACACAGGCTTATTGGAACTCAGTAAAGATCCAGCTATTTGCCATGATTCGCACCCTAGGTCCTCCCACATTCTTTGTCACACTGAGGCTGACCAAAATAATTGGGTGGGCTTGATGATAGTGCTAAGCAGGAATATGGGTCAGAATCTGTCAGAGGAACAGGCAGCTAATTAATCAGCCAGTGAGAGGAGAGAACTGATGAGGACAAATCCAGTGGTTACAGCTAGGCATTTTGCACATCGCTTTCAGTGCTTCCTCAGGGAAGTGATTAAAGGATCTGGGCAACCTATTGGTGAGGTAGTTAACTACTTTTGGAGAATTGAATTCCAGTTGAGGGGATCTCAACATGTCCATTCCATGTGGTGGATAAGGGATGCTCCAAACTTAGATACTACAGCTGGAAGGCAGATTGCTCCACAGTACATTGTTAGGTACATTTCTGTGAATATTCCAACACAAGGTTGCAAAGATGAAGAACTTCGTTCATTGGTGTTGAGAGTGCAGCAGCACCATCATACATCAACTTGCAGGAAAGCAACAGGAAGGGGAAAAATGTGGCAGACTGCCGATTTGATTTTCCTCAACCTCTGTCAGAAGATACACGGCTGAAAAGCCATGATGATCCTGGAAACAAGTCCAGGTTCTATGTCTTGAAGAGATCAGCAGGGGAAGAAAACTGCAATCCATACTATACACACCTTCTGAAGGCATGGAAAGCTAAGATGGATATACAATTGATTGGATCAGTATATGGTACAGCTGCATATGTGTGTTCCTACATGTGTAAATCAGGAAGTGAAGAGGTCAGGAAAGCTATCCGAGATGCATTGGAAAGCTTGCCTCATCAGGCGTCAACAAGAAAGCGTCTGTCAAAGATTGGCAACACAATGCTGACCCATCGTGAGTTGAGTGCCCAGGAGGCAGCATATCGATTGTGTCACTTGCCTCTGAAAGAAAATTCAAGAAAAGTTGTATTCCTTAACACTACCAGACCAGAAAAGAGAACGCGGTTACTAAAGAGTAGGTCTGAATTGCTTGAATTGGAGGATGATTCCTCTGATATTTTTGCCCCTGGTATCTTTGATAGATATGCCTCTAGACCTGACACACCAGAATTTGCAAGCATGACCTTGGCTCACTCTGCAGTGTGGTATGATGTAGATACACGAGGTGTTGGGAAAGTTGGAAATGGACCAGCACAGCCTTGTAACCAGTTGCAGAATGACATGGGATGGGTTCGTCTTAGAAGGAAGCAAGCCTGTCTTCAAATCCCAGTACAGACAGTAGAAAGTCATGGTGATGACTATTACTACAGTTTGCTGCTTCTATACATCCCTTGGAGGAAGGAACCTGATTATCTATTGAAAGGTCACTTTTCTGATATGCAGGCTTTCATTGTAAGAGAAGGAGAAATGGTTGTTTTGAATGCTAACAATCATGCCTTTGCAGATGAAGTGTAGAAGGCTGTTGTGCAATTACAAGCCTTGAAAGACGATGCCTACAAAGATGTTGTTGTCCCAATGGCACAGCAGGCTCAAAGGGAGGATGCTGCACAACCCTTTATTGAGGCTGAAGGAGGGTTGATGAACCCAGAACATTTCATGGACCCAGCATGCCTTGATGATAACAATCTGAGTGCAATAGATGAAGAACATATGTTCCTAAATGACAATGATGACGACATTGGAGCTATAAGTAGACACTCCCTTATGGATAGGGAATTTAGGCAACTCATTGCAAGTTTGAATACAAAGCAGCGTATTCCATTTGACATTGTTGTGCACCACACTCATGAGTTGCCCAAACACAGAATGAAAATACGCCACAAACCTCCAGAACCATTTCATCTGTTTGTGACAGGTGGAGTAGGCACTGGAAAATCACATGTAATTAGGGCTATTAAAGAGCATATGGAACGTTCTATGTCAGGGAGTCAAGAGATGCATGCCCGTATATTGATGGCACCAACCGGGGTTTCAGCCTTCAACATTGGAGGCCTCACAATCCATAGAGCATTGCGGCTTCAGGTGGAGCATGGCAGAACTGCTCATCAATTGCAGCTGAATGCCCTAGCCCTGCATGACTTGAGGAATCGGTGGCAAGGAGTGCACACCATCATCATTGATGAAATCAGTATGGTGTCTTACCAGATACTGAAGTCAGTTCACAGTCGACTGTGTGAGATTTATGGCAATGATGAGATCTTTGGTGGCTTGAATGTCATTCCAGTGGGTGTGGTGTTCTTCATCTATTGCACTCAGATTGTCATCATCAAGGCATGCTGGGTCCATGAAATGCTCTGGGTTCATCAACCCTCCTTCAGCCTCAATAAAGGGTTGTACAGCATCCTCCCTTTGAGCCTGCTGTGCCATTGGGACAACAACATCTTTGTAGGCATCGTCTTTCAAGGCTTGTAATTGCACAACAGCCTTCTACACTTCATCTGCAAAGGCATGATTGTTAGCATTCAAAACAACCATTTCTCCTTCTCTTACAATGAAAGCCTGCATTGCAGAAAAGTGATCTTTCAACAGATAATCAGGTTCCTTCCTCCAAGGCAAAACTGTAGAAAACTGTAGTAATAGTCATCACCATGACTTTCTACTGTCTGTACTGGGATTTGAAGACAGGCTTGCTTCCTTCTAAGACGAACCCATCCCATGTCATTCTGCAACTGGTTACAAGGCTGTGCTGGTCCATTTCCAACTTTCCCAACACCTCGTGTATCTACATCATACCACACTGCACAGTGAGCCAAGGTCATGCTTGCAAATTCTGGTGTGTCAGGTCTAGAGGCATATCTATCAAAGATACCAGGGGCAAAAATATCAGAGGAATCATCCTCCAATTCAAGCAATTCAGACCTACTCTTTAGTAACCGCGTTCTCTTTTCTGGTCTGGTAGTGTTAAGGAATACAACTTTTCGTGAATTTTCTTTCAGAGGCAAGTGACACAATCGATATGCTGCCTCTTGGGCACTCAACTCACGATGGGTCAGCATTGTGTTGCCAATCTTTGACAGACGCTTTCTTGTTGAAGCCTGAGGAGGCAAGCTTTCCGATGCATCTCGGATAGCTTTCCTGACCTCTTCACTTCCTGATTTACACATGTAGGAACACACATATGCAGCTGTACCATATACTGATCCAATCAATTGTATATCCATCTTAGCTTTCCATGCCTTCAGAAGGTGTGTATAGTATGGATTGCAGTTTTCTTCCCCTGCTGATCTCTTCAAGACATAGAACCTGGACTTGTTTCCAGGATCATCATGGCTTTTCAGCCGTGTATCTTCTGACAGAGGTTGAGGAAAATCAAATCGGCCGTCTGCCACATTTTTCCCCTTCCTGTTGCTTTCCTGCAAGTTGATGTATGATGGTGCTGCTGCACTCTCAACACCAATGAACGAAGTTCTTCATCTTTGCAACCTTGTGTTGGAATATTCACAGAAATGTACCTAACAATGTACTGTGGAGCAATCTGCCTTCCAGCTGTAGTATCTAAGTTTGGAGCATCCCTTATCCACCACATGGAATGGACATGTTGAGATCCCCTCAACTGGAATTCAATTCTCCAAAAGTAGTTAACTACCTCACCAATAGGTTGCCCAGATCCTTTAATCACTTCCCTGAGGAAGCACTGAAAGCGATGTGCAAAATGCCTAGCTGTAACCACTGGATTTGTCCTCATCAGTTCTCTCCTCTCACTGGCTGATTAATTAGCTGCCTGTTCCTCTGACAGATTCTGACCCATATTCCTGCTTAGCACTATCATCAAGTCCACCCAAGTATTTTGGTCAGCCTCAGTGTGACAAAGAATGTGGGAGGACCTAGGGTGCGAATCATGGCAAATAGCTGGATCTTTACTGAGTTCCAATAAGCCTGTGTGCCACGAATATCTCTCATGAAGCTATAACAATTTTCACGCAAGTGAGGGTTATTTTCCAGGCATCCTTGCAGAAAACCAGCTGTGGGTAGCTCCTTCTCATTGGTTTCCTTGTTAGACTTCTCACAGTGGCCTATTCTGAATGATCGCATCCTCATAGCAATGGAAATGCTGCTCAGCAACTTCAGGGCTTCTACAATGTTACAGGCCCAAAAGATATAAGCAGGATGACATGCCCATCTTGAGTCAGCACTAAGCATTCTTGTTTGAAAATATTCTAGAGGTGTAACTTTGACTTCTCGGATGGTGTCAAAGCCATTTTCACCATTGGGGAAAAGGGTCGGAAAAGCCAATACTTCTAAATCATTTTGATTCTCAAATATACTTAGTGGTGTGGTTGTTACTCTCTGCAACTTATGTATCTGTTGTTCTATTGGTATACTACCTTGTATCAAGTCAACAGCCTCTACAACGGGCTGGAGAGCATCCAACCTAACAATTCCTGTTTCATCCATTTCTAAAATATCTTCATTCACATTTTCACCGTCAGTGACTTTTTCTTCTTTATGGTTGAACATGTGTTCTGACATCTTAGTGATGGTGATGTCACCATACAAGGGGTTATGTTGCTTTAACCATTTCAGAGCTTGCATCACATTGGAGTATCGACAGGTATGGTAAATTGTATCAGGGACAGAGCCATTTGGTTTACTTCCAATAGAGTCTGGCTGCTGAATTTAAGGAATATCTTCACCACTGGGTAAACGAGGGAGCTCTGAAATGACACAGTCAACATTAGAGGGAAAGTTGATTACCTGGCCTCTAACAGCCCTTTGTCCACCCCTTGGCAAAACGACCATTTTCATGAAAACAGTAGCCTTTGAAATCAAACGCTGCTCTAATGTGTTTAGTCCAATGAACACTGAAGGGACCTCTGGTACTTTCATTTTATTAAACTGTGATCCTGCTGGAATTTTCTTTCTTTCCATAGCACTCATGCACTTGTTACACAACCAAACACTTTCTATACTTTCTTGAACTGATTCATTCACCACAGCAAGTAGATCATTTGCCACATCGCAGCTGTACAGGGCACCCAACTGCTCATAGCACGACCTTTCACATGACAAACACTTATGAGTCGGCCCCTTAAGAATTGCTTTTTCAAATTTATGTAAGTTTTTTCAACTTTAAACCTTGTTTTGATGGTATTGAAATCTCAAGTCTTGGTACTTGCACAGCAGATGCAGTAACAACACCAGACTCAATTACACTTCCACCCACTTCCATGTCCACCTCTTCAGACTTTTGGCTGATAAGATTTTCCTTACCAGTATCATCCATGACTGAATCATCACTTTGGGTTAAATCTCTTTGAACTTCCTTCAAACTGTCACTCGCCAACCCATCAGTGGATTCGTAAATTGAACTAACGCTAGTGGAACATGTCAACACCTCCGCAAATTTTCAAAAAAACTCACTAAGTAAGACTCTTTTTTAATTTATTCTATTTTACTTTAGAAACATCGTATCGTTAAACAAATTATATAGAATTGAAGCGCTATTCTTTCTTAATATTTTGGCTACAACAGCGTCACGATTGCAGGCTTAAAGGAGAAGGGAAGCGGCCGTAAGTGATAGGTGCCAAATCGGCAAAAACGTTTTACCAGACAGTGGAAAATACGAAAATAGAATAAATGGTGACACCAATCTATGAAGGATAATGATATCTAACGATTGTATGTATACTCCTTTTAAATTCCCTTTAGTTTTTGAATTATAATCGAAAACGTGTTTTCTTACCTTAATCGGGCGCCTCTAGTACTTCATATCTCAGTTAAACAAGGGAATATTCCAGGAGTATACATACAACTTTTAGGCTGTTACTTACTGAAGAGATTGATGTCAAAAAATGGTTTGATATACAATCCTCCACTGTCTGGTAATCGGTTCGTTTTCCATTTGTCTCTTCTCCTTCGAATAACGGTATTGTCACGTGACAGTCAGCCTAATACTGGTAGTATTGCCAAGCCGTCATACAATGACGTCTATGACGTTGCATATGCACCCAAATATTTGGTAACACGTTAAATAAACATTAGACTTCCGAAGTTGATATGTCAAGTATGGCTTCTCGGTAGCGCCCCTTGATCGAAGTTTTTTGTTGTCGTAAGAGGTAAGTGAAAACAGTAAGCATATTGCATGTCTACTAATATCTATGTAATTATCAATGGCGAGAATGTATGAACAATTAACCAAGTATAATCAAAAGAAAATAGAACGTTTCGGTCACGTATAGGCCTTACTTCCTCAGCTATTATACGACATAGATAATAGCTGTGGAATTAAGGCTTACGTGACCGAAACGTTCTATTCTTCTTTGGATTATTATCGTAGTATAATCAAAAGAAAAATAGAACGTTTCGGTCACGAAGGCCTTTATTGGCCTTCCTCCGCTATACTATCATAAGTTTTCACAATTGATAATTTAACATAGATAACGAGTAGTGATGCCTCGTGACGTTTCAGTGGCTGTTGCTCCACTTCACGCACAGGTCACATGCTAGAGACACTTCCGCCTGGAATGTGACACCTCTGTAGGCGCTAATATAACGTTTACAAAAATCGGAAATTCGTAGACATGTTGCACATGCGAATGCGGGTCACATTTACCTTGGTATTTGAAACAATGCTAGTACATGGCACACTACTGGTTATTTCTCCTTCTGAGTTACGTTTTTGCCTCCTCCATGCTTGCATTCTTAATCTTGCTTGCTCTTTTTCTCTCTCCAGTCTTAGAGTATTTTTCTTTAGATTCATTAATCAATCTTGTTTTCTTAAATTTGTTACTGCTGCTCAGTCTTGACTGCTGGTTTTTAGTCGATTCAGACTGCAACCTCTTCCTCTGATTTTCAGAGAGGGTACCAAGTCTTGCAGCACGATCTTCATTGCTTTCTGACTGCAACCTCTTACTCTGATTTTCAGAGAGGGTGGCAAGTCTTGTTGCACGATCTTCCTTGGTTTCTGAGTACAGCCGTTTCCTGTTATTTTCAGTGAGTGCAGCAAGCCTCACAGCACGTTGCTTCTCACTCTCATATTGCAGCCGCAGTCTCTGGTTCTCTGACATTTTTAATAATCTTATACGGTGCTCTTCAACTGTTTCAGCATCTAGCCGCTTTCTCTGACATGCTGACAGCATGGCCAGTGTAGAACATTTCTTTATTGCACTGTCCATGTATTCTTGACTGTCAATTCCAGTTTGGTCCATAACTGGATTAACAGCTGATGTAGGCATTGTCAGTTCATCATGTATCTCATTCTGACGTGGGCCTGGGTTCAGTTCAACATCTCCACCCAACAATAGCAGTATACTTAATGAACGAGCTAAGCGAAAGTTGCCCTTACAGTAGCGCCTTCTGCGTAGCAGGTGATGCAATGTACACCTGAACCATTGTCTTCGTTGATGGATGCACATATTCTTGTGCAATACAAAAACCAAATGATAATGCTTCATTGGAATGTCATGGTACTCCAAGGAATTAGTTGTAAAATGACCATGGCGAGGCTCATATGTTACTGACATGAGGATTGTGAAGCCATCAAGGTTCATTTCATTCAGGTCAGTGTACATTTTTATTTAATGCATCATACTGTAAGTAGAAGTACATATTTCAGATTGCCAAACACAAGACAATCCATTCCAGATACAGTGTGAGTGACCCCAGAATGAGGGTGCAGGACCCCGGCAGCAGGGTCCAGGACCCCAGTCACAGGGTGAGTAACCCAAGCCACAGGGTGGACAACCCCAGCCACAGGGTAATTGACCCCAGCCACAGGGTGTGCAACCCCCGCCACAGGGTAATTGACCCCAGCCACAGGGTGAGCAACCCCAACCACAAGGTAATCGACCCCAGCCACGGGGTGATTTACTTTGACTCAAGAAACAGAGCCAAGAAATTACAGACTGAGTGTAATTATGTTTGTAGATAGTGCCTATCATGACAGTCTGTTCATGTGAGATGTATGCAAATGGAGTGGTGTTAGAGTGCATATATACTATGTATTGTTCATGTTTCAGACATCTGTAGCCTGGAATAAAGAATAGAAAGGCAGCTAATATATATACAAAAGAACACCCAGTCACACAGCATAGAACAACTTACCGTAAAGATACAATTGTTTGCATGTGAAAAAATTATTGAGATTTTTGAAAATTTGGCTTCTAAACACATTAGCCCTTTTTATATGCATTCGATCTTGTCTATCAAGATTAGCGCCACCCCTTGAGCAGCTAGCTGCCCCACCCACCACCTCTAGACAACTGCCCCACCCACAGTCTTCTAGAATCACATGAAGGCACAATTCTGAACTAATAATAACTATTATATAGTAAACAGAAGTGATGATTTTGACTTACTCAAAAATGGCCACTTCAACATTATTGCCGCTGTCGCTGATTCTTCCAAAAACACGTTCAGTATCAACTCTTGAAGAAGTAATTCGTTGCGACATGCTT
The DNA here is from genome assembly GCA_947172415.1 of Chondrosia reniformis. Taxonomy (NCBI): domain Eukaryota; kingdom Metazoa; phylum Porifera; class Demospongiae; order Chondrillida; family Chondrillidae; genus Chondrosia; species Chondrosia reniformis. Next base: position 2,912,358 of record OX359202.1, on the reverse strand, counting down.
GAAGTTAGTGTTGTCGATTTTTATAAATACAGCAATTAAATAGTGCAATAGAAATTTGGGCGCCCAGTTATTTCCTCGCATAATTATCAATAAAACTCACACATACAATATTGTCACTTTACGGAATCAATAATGGCTTAGTTGGCTTGTGTTCTGTGCAGCCTTTCTTACTGTTTTTTCCATGTTCACTGTTCTGGGATGATTCCTGGTGCCTGACATAATTATGGATATCATGTAATATGGCTAAAAATCAAAAGAAGGCCTTCAGAGCGCAAAAGACTAGTGTATTCATTTGGCAGGCGCCGTCGGTGTCTCTGCCGTGCGCTTCTTATGACTGCTAAGCATGATTATCAATAGATGATACAAACATTACAGTGTTTATTATAAACAGTTTATTAACAAATACTGTCATGTTTGTAAACACGGAAATCTAATTTAAGTTAGAAGTAAACTTACAGCCTAAATGTACTGTAAGACTTTAGTAGAGATGTAGGTTCTACAACTTTGGCTTCAGGGGGAGGTGAAAAAGATGCAACTCTTCAAAAGCAATGTGAGTAGACGGAGTAAGGGTTCAACGGTAAACAATATGCACTTGAATGTATAATATATGTAAAAAAATTAATAGTTTTTCTCTTTTTTTCCTTTATACGTTCCATTCAATAAATGTTTCTGAAGGCGGGAACATTTTCTTTCAGTAGAACTATAAACATATATATGCATTGTTTATGTAATTAATTATTCATTATTTAACCTGATTCGGGAAAATAAAAGATTGTCAAGACGATTAACCAATATTAATTTTAAGGTTGTTTAATGTCTAATCAAGTCTCATTCACGAGCATGAGATCAATCCATTGCAGGACTTATTATGTCACATGCGATTAAAAAAGGGTTGAGTAAAGACGATGATCGATTACACAATTTGTACAATGAGAAAAGTTACAGTTGTAGTGCTATAAGTACAGACAACATCAGACACAGGTAGAACACCTCTGCTATGCTACACTTGTACAACCTTAGACACACGTAGAACACTTCTGTCAAGCTACACTCATACAACTTAGATAGACTTAAACTCCCCAGCAAAGTTAGCTACACTCATAACCTTTAGACACACTTAGAACTCCTCTTCTAAGCTACACTCACACAATTCTGGACGCGCGTGTAGAACCCCTCTGCTAAGCTATACTCAAACAACTTTAGACAGACTTAGAACGCCTCTGTCAAGTTACACTCGAACAACTTTAGACACACTTAGAACGCCTCTGTCAAGTCACACTCGAACAATTTAGACACACGTAGAACCCCTCTGCTAAGCTACACTCGTACAACTTTAGACACGCTTAGAACCCCTCTGCTAAGCTATACACTCGAACAACTTTAGACAGACTTAGAACGCCTCTGCTAAGCTACACTCGAACAACCTTAGACACACTTAGAACCCCTCTGCTAAGCTATACACTCGAACAACTTCAGACAGACTTAGAACACCCCTATCAAGCTACACTCATACAACTTTATAGATACACTAAGAACGCCTCTTTCCAGCTACACGTATACAACTCTAGACACACGTATGTAGAACGCCTCTGCTAAGTACAACTTTAGACACACGTAGAACGCCTCTGCTAAGCTACACTTGTACAAACTTAGACACACGAAGAACACTTCTGTCAAACTACACCCATGCAACTTTAGATACACTTACAACGCCTCTGTCAGGCTCTACTAAGCTATACTCGTACAACTGTAAACACAGGTAGAACGCCTGTGCTAAGCTACACTCGTACAACTCTCAGACATACGTGGAATAGCTCTACCAAGCTGCATTCGTTCAAATTTAGACACACATAGAACGTCTTTCTTTAAAATGTTTACAAAATCAGTCCTACGGGCTGTACAGGTAGAATTACAAAAACAACTTAGCACTGACAGAGGTTACACAGATCGTAGACATTAGAACGTCTTTCTAGACTGACATAGGCCTATTATTACAGTATTTACTTAAATCAAAAGAGGATTCATAGATATTGACCAAACTTACTTGTCTTTCTTCATTGCGCTTCTAACTGAAAGTACTTGGACCCTTCGTTGGACTTCAATATGGTTATCTACTGGTATTCCAAACGATTTTGGAAGCTTAAGCGTCCTGAACATGATAGAAAAGCTTCAGCTTCATGAAGTCCGCCATTTGCAAAAACGATGTGTTGACGTATAAATTAGGTGTTACAATAGTTTTGTATGAACACGTATTATACATATAACGACGTATAAAATAAGTGTTATAATAGTTGCATATTAATTCGTATTATATATATAAATCCATAACACGAAGCCATACATAAATTGCGTTATGAAAACAATATAGGAGGCTGCCTATGGCAGCCCCTAGTAATACCTACAACTAGTACATACAATTAGTATATGCAACTAGTACATAAAGCTAGCACACACAAGTAGTAAATACAACTAGTACATACAACTTCTACATACAAGTAGTACATATAACTAGAGCATACACATATAACTAGTGCATATAAATAGTATATATAACTAGTATATATAAATAGTACATAAAACTAGTACATACAACTTGTACATATAAATAGTATATACAACCACAACTAGGACATACAACTAGTAGATACAACTAGTACATAACTAGTATATGCAACTAGTACAGAAAACTAGGGCAGACAACTAGTATATGTAACTAGTACATAGAGCCAGTATATATTAGAAGTACAAACAACTAGAATATACACCAGGTATTTACAACTAGTACCTACAACTAGTACATACAAGTAGTACATATAACTAGTTCATACAACTAGTACATACAACTAGTACATACAACTAGTACGTATAACCAGTACATACACTAGTCCATACAACCAGAACATATGTCTAGAACAAACAACCAGTGCATACAAATAGTACATGTAACTGGTTCATTATGACTAGTGTTTACAACAAAAACATACAACAAATACGTACACCAAGTACATATAACTAGTTCATACAACTAGTACGTATAACTATTACCTACAACTTGTACATTAAACTAGTACAGATAACTAGGACATACACATATAACTTGTACATATAAACAGTACATACAACTAATACATACAACTAGTACATACAACTGGTACATATAACTAGAACACACTACTAGTACATAACTATCTTATAAAGCTAGCACATACAATTAGTACGTATAACTAGTATACACACTAGTACATACAACCAGTTCCTACACCTAGAATGTCAAAATTGTAATTAGAACTTGTATGGACAACTAGTACATACACCCACTAGATACAGTTAGTATATACATAGAACTAGTATATACAACTGGTTCATACAACTGGGACATACAACTAATACATACAACTAGTACATACAAGTAGTACATACATCTAGTTAATACAACTTGTACATACACTTAGTACCAAAAACTAGTACATACACCTAGTACATACACTTAATACATACAACTAGTTCATAGAAATAGTACATACAACCAGTACATACAGCTATTGTATACAAGTAGTACTTACAACTAGTATATTATTTAACTATTACATAAAACTAGTCCATATACCTACTACATAGAACTAGTACATATAAGTAGTACATGTAATTAGTTCATACAACTAGTCCATACAACTAGTACTAACACCTAGTACATACAACTAGTACATATAACTAGTGCCTACTACTAGTACATACAAGTCGTACATACAACTTGTACATAGAACTAGTAAAGATAACTACAACATTCACATATCACTTGTACATATAAATAGTACATTTAACTAGTACATACAACTAGTAGAAGCAAATAATACATACAACCAGTACATGAAACTGGTACATACAACTAGTACATACAACTAGCACATATTACGAATACGTACAAATAGTACAAATAGCTAATACCAAGAACTACCGTAGTTCGGGAAATTTTCGTGTTCGGAAATTTTTGTGGAAAAAATTTTCGTGTTAAAATATTTTCGTGGTCTGGGGGCTACCACGAAAATTTATACACGTTAGGTAATTACGTTGAGAAATAGAGGATTACGAAAGGGATCTCTGTGTTCGCGGCTTTCACGAAAGTGAACCCTTTGGGTCCGGTAAACCGTCCTTGCGCTGCAGGTATCGCAGTAGAGCCATTTTGGCCGCGCTCAGCTGTGTTGCGTTTACATATATACGTAGATTGTACAACGTGTTAATATTCGTTGTTAAAAATATTTTAACAACGAAAATTTCCCGAACTACGGTAGTTCATACAATTAGTACATAAAACTAGCACATATAACTAGAACACACACATAACTATCACCTACAATTAGGACATACAACTAGTACATGCAACTAGTACATGCAACTAGTACATACAACTAGATCAAACAACTGGTACATACACCTAGTACATACAACTAGTGCAAACAACTAGTACATAAACCTAGTACATAAACCTAGTATATAAAACTAGTACATGCAACTAGTACACAGTTGGTACATACAATTAGTATATAAAACTAGTACATACAACTATTGCATAGAATTAGTACATACAACTAGTACTTACAACTTGTCAATATAACTATTAATGGTACATAAAATTAGTTAATACAACTAGTAAAGAGTTTATACAACTAGTAAATACAACTAGTACATACAACTAGTACCTACAACTAGAAATTATAACTAGAACTAGTACCTAGAACAAGTAGATACAATTTTTAACGAGTAACTAATACATACAAATAGAATATAATACTAGTAAATTATACTAGCACATACAACTAGTACATACACCTTATGCATACAACTAAAACAAACAACTAGTACTTACAACTAGTACATACAACTAGCACATACAATTAGTATATGTAACTGGTACTAGTACATAGAATTAGTCCACAGAACTAGTACATACAACTAGTAACTAGGTCCTACAACTAGTACGTACAACGAGTACACACAAGTAGTTCCTAAAACAATGAAATATAACTAGTACTAGTACACACAACTATATAGTAAATACAACTAGTAACGAGTACATACAACTAATACATAAACCTAGTACATACAACGAGTAACGACTACATACAACTAGTGCATATACCTAATACATAGAATTAGTACCTACAACTAATTAATATAACTAGTATGTACAGCTAATACATTAAACTAGAACATAAAACTAGTATTTAAAGCTAGTAGCGAATACATACAACTAGTATATACAATTAGTAAATGCAACTAGTACCTACAACTAGTTCATACAACTAGTAAATACACCTAGTACATACAACTAGTACCTACAACTAGTTCATACAAATAGGACATACAACTAGTTCATACAGCTAGAACGTAAAAGTAGTTCCTATAACTGGTAAATATCACTAGTATTAGTATATACAAGAAGTAAATACAACTAGTAACTAATTTCTGCATCTAGTTCATACAACTAGTACATACAAGTCCTTCCTACAACTAGGAAAAATAACTAGATCTAGTACATACAACTACTACATAACATTAGTACTTCCAACTAATAAACATAACTAGTTCTAGAACGTTAGTTTAGTACATACATCTAGTAACGTGTATATACAACTAGCACTTATAACTAGTACATACAATTAGTACATACAACTAGTACATACAACTGGTACATACAACTAGTACATATAACTAGTTCTTAAAATTATTACATAAAATTAGTACATACAACTAGTCATACAGCTAGTACATAAAATTAGTATAGACCACTAGTACATACAACTAGGACTACAACTAGTACATACAACTAGAACAACAATTAGTAATTAGTAAATACAACTAGTACATACAACTTGTACATACAACTAGTACATACAATAGGTACATACCACTAGTACAAATAAAGAGTAGATACAACTAGTACTACAACTAGTACATAGCACTAGTACAAACAACTAGTACATACAACCTGTACATACAACTGGTACATACAACTAGTCCACACAACTAGGTCATACAACTAGTAATTAGTAAATACAACTAGTACATACAACTTGTACATACAACTAGTACATACAATAGGTACATACCACTAGTACAAATAAAGAGTAGATACAACTAGTACTACAACTAGTACATAGCACTAGTACAAACAACTAGTACATACAACCTGTACATACAACTGGTACATACAACTAGTCCACACAACTAGGTCATACAACTAGTAATTAGTATATACAACTAGTACATACAACTAATACCTGCACAAAGTCCACACAACTAGTACATACAACTAAAACATAACTAGTACATATGACTAGTCCCTACAACTAGAATATACAACTAGTACATACAACTAGTAACTAGTACATACAACTAGGACATACAACTAGTACATACAAGTAGTACATACAACTACTACACATGTCTAGTATTTACAACTTGTACATACAACTAGGATATACAACTAGTATATACAAATTGTACATAAAACTAATACATACAAGTAGTACATACATCTAGCACATACAACTAGTATATATAACTATATAGTACTAGATCATACAACTAGTACATACAACTAGTGAATAGAATTAGTACTTAGAACTAGTTCCAACAACTAATACATGCAGCAAGTACCAACCTAGTACCATGTAGAGCTATATAGTACTAGAACCTACAACTAGTACATACAGCTAGTACATGCAGCTAGTTCACATAACTAGTACAAACAACTAATACATATGCCTAGTAAATACATATATAACTAGTACATATAAATTGTAAATACAATTAGTAAATACCACTACTAGATACGACTAACATATAATACTAGTGCTACAACTAGTACATAGAACTAGTGGGTAAGACTATATAGAACATATAACTAGTACATACAACTAGTACATACAACTACTTCTACAACTAGTACATAAAACTAGTACATATTACTAGTACATACAAGTCGTACGTTCCTAGAATCTTGAATATATAGTACTAGAAAATACAACAAGTACAATACAAGTAGTACATTCAACTGGTACACACGACTAGTATTTACAACTAGTACATTAAACTAGTACATACAACTGATACATAACTACTACACACAAATAGTAAATAAAATAGAGTACTAATTCATACAATTAGTACATACAACTAGTACATACAACTAGTACATTAAATTAGTACACACAAGTAGTACATACAACTAGTTCATATAACTAGAACAAACAACTAGTACACACAACTCGAACCTTCCTAGAACCTTGTATAACTAGTACTAGAACCTACAACTAGTGGATAGCTAGTGCATACAACTAGTACATAAAACTAGTACATACAACCAGTACATATTACTAGTACATACAACTAGAATATACAACTAGTGTGTACAACTGGTTCATACTACTAGTACATATATCTATTACCTATAACTAGTGATCACAACTAGTACATACAACTAGTACATTAATTTACTACATTTAACTAGTACATATAACCTGTACATACAACTAGAACATATAACCACAGCATACAAATATCACTAGTCCATTTAAACTGTATATACAACTAGTGCATACAACTAGGGCATACAACCAGTAAATACACCTAGTTCATACAACTAGTACCTACAACTAGTTCATACAAGTAGTACATACAACTAGTAGATAGAGCTAGAATATAAAACTAGTTCTACAACTGATAAATATAACTGGTATTAGTACATACAACTAGTAAATAGAACTAGTAACTAGTTCCTACATCTAGTACTTACAGCTAGTACATACAACTAATACTTCCAACTAATAAACATAACTAGTACTAGAACGTAAATCTAGTACATACAACTAGTAACTTGTACATAGAACAAGTACATACAACTAGTATATTCAACTAATACATTTAAGTAATATTTACAACTGGTACATACAACTAAAACATACAACAAGTACTTACGCAGGTAGGACATGTGCATTTTCCGGCCGAAAACAAAATGGCCGTCAAAAACAAAGATCTAAATTAAGTTGTATGTTTTCCCTTTCTTTTAGATTTCTGATAAAAGAAAACATCTCATGGAATATTTTACTAAATAACTAATGATCTGGCTTATTTTTTTCTTCGTATTTTATTAATTGATATAGAAAAGACAGATTCATTTGGGCGTACGAAAAGCACTTCGACTATAAAGGCGGTCATGAAGATCACAGTTAAAAAGTACAAAAATGGTCTTAAAAGATTGCTAACGTCAATATCTAAATTTTCACCAAGTCGGCTTTTGAAATACCATTTCATTCCCGGGATGTGCAGCTTTCTTTGGATTTTTGATAAGAAATAAATACAAAAACCTGCACATATCAGTAATGGAAGAAGCTATCACAAACCGACGCAGTGAAAAGTGAGTTTTACCTTTTGTGAAGTGGTCCTTAAATTGTGGGAGCAATAATCCATCGTTTACATGACCGCCTTTTTGAAAGAAATAAACTCGTAAAAAATTCATTCTTCTCGACAAAGTCACACTGAGGTCACGAGGTAATTAGGACGTCATTGAATACGTATCCTCTTTTGACAGTCGATTTGGAGATTTGATCGATTAGCGAGTTGTTTAAGCCATCCGTTGCGAAGTAAAACTTATCGTCCAAGAAACAAAAGAGATACAACGTGTCTGCACTTTGATAATTTTTATTCGTCAAAACGAATCATCGATCAAGTCACGTACCTTGCGCATGACCATCCTACGCATTTAATTGTGAGACACCGTTATATGAACAAATTCTTTTAAAACCACAAAACGCCCCTTTTTGTGTGCGATTTGCACATGTTCTACCTGCGTATAACTAGTACATATAACCAGTACATATAACTAGTACATATAACCGGTACATATAACTAGTACATACAACTACTACATACAACCAGTACATAAAACTAGAATACACACCTAGTATATACAACTAGTACCCATAACTAGTGATTACAACTACTCCATATAACAAATAAATACAACTAATATATATAAGTAGATCATCCAACAGGTACATACACCTACTACATACAACTATTACCTACAACTAATTCATTCAAGTAGTACATGCAACTAGTACATACAGTTAGAACATAAAACTAGTTCCTACAACTGGTAAATATAACTTGTATTAGTACATACAACTAGTAAATAAGCTAGTAACTAGTTCCTACATCTGGTACATACAGAAAGTACATACAACTAATACTTCCAACTTCCATGGGATCCGTATATGGCACAGATGCATATGTGTGCTCCTACATGTGTAAATCAGAAAGTGAAGAGGTCAGGAAAGCTATCCGAGATGCATTGGAAAGCTTGCCTCCTCAGGCTTCAACAAGAAAGCATCTGTCAAAGATTGGCAACACAATGCTGACCCATCGTGAGTTGAGCGCCCAGGAGGCAGCATATCGATTGTGTCACTTGCCTCTGAAAGAAAATTCAAGAAAAGTTGTATTCCTTAACACTACCAGACCAGAAAAGAGAACGCGGTTACTCAAGAGTAGGTCTGAATTGCTTGAATTGGAGGATGATTCCTCTGATATTTTTGCCCCTGGTATCTTTGATAGATATGCCTCTAGACCTGACACACCAGAATTTGCAAGCATGACCTTGGCTCACTTTGCAGTGTGGTATGATGTAGATACACGAGGTGTTGGGAAAGTTGGAAATGGACCAGCACAGCCTCGTAACCAGTTGCAGAATGACATGGGTTGGGTTCGTCTGAGAAGGAAGCAAGCCTGTCTTCAAATCCCAGTACAGACAGTAGAAAGTCATGGTGATGACTATTACTAGAGTTTGCTGCTACTATACATCCCTTGGAGGAAGGAACTTGATTATCTGTTGAAAGGTCACTCTTCTCGCAATGCAGGCTTTCATTGTAAGAGAAGGAGAAATGGTTGTTTGAATGCTAACAATCATGCCTTTGCAGATGAAGTGCAGAAGGCTGTTGTGCAATTACAAGCCTTGAAAGACGATGCCTACCAAGATGTTGTTGCCCCAATGGCACAGCAGGCTCAAAGGGAGGATGCTGCACAACCCTTTATTGAGGCTGAAGGAGGGTTGATGAACCCAGAGCATTTCATGGACCCAGCATGCCTTGATGATGACAATCTGAGTGCAATAGATGAAGAACATATGTTCCTAAATGACAATGATGACGACATTGGAGCTATAAGTAGACACTCCCTTATGGATAGGGAATTTAGGCAACCCATTGCAAGTTTGAATAAAAAGCAGCGTATTCCATTTGACATTGTTGTGCACCACACTCGTGAGTTGCACAAACACAGAATGAAAATACGCCACAAACCTCCAGAACCATTTCATCTGTTTGTGACAGGTGGAGCAGGCACTGGAAAATCACATGTAATTAGGGCTATTAAAGAGCATATGGAACGTTCTATGTCAGGGAGTCAAGGGATGCATGCCTGTATGTTGATGGCACCAACCGGGGTTGCAGCCTTCAACATTGGAGGCCTCACAATCCATAGAGCATTGCGGCTTCATGTGGAGCATGGCAGAACTGCTCATCAATTGCAGCTGAATGCCCTAGCCCTGCATGACTTGAGGAATCTGTGGCAAGGAGTGCACACCATCATCATTGATGAAATCAGTATGGTGTCTTACCAGATACTGAAGTCAGTTCACAGTCGACTCTGTGAGATTTATGGCAATGATGAGATCTTTGGTGGCTTGAATGTCATTGCAGTGGGTGACTTGTACCAGCTATCTCCAGTGAACGGTAGTTTTATATTCAGTCAAAAACCTGGACGCTCATCGGGGCGACTGGCTTCACACCTTTGGAGGGATTTCTTCAAGGTGATTGAACTGGAAGTGAACATGCGTCAGCAGAATGATGCTTCATTCTCAGACATACTTAATCGGATCAGGACGGGCGTGCACACCAATGAAGATGTGAAAGTTCTTCAAACACGTTTGGTTTCGGGTGGGACTGTGGATTTGCCGGCTTCCCCATTTGATACAGCTCTGACATTGTATCCTCGTACAGTAGATGTTGATGGGCACATTGAAATGCAGATAAAAAGTCTAGCAAAGAGCAGTCAAATCTATAGTATTGATGCCGAGCATGCAATATTAGATAATCGAGGGCAAATATTTAATACAATGAGGTTCCCGAATGTCTCATTCCACAAGATAATAAAGACTGTGTTGCACTGCCCCGTATACTGAGGCTAGCAGTTGGTGCTAGATTAATGTTGGGACGAAACATTTACTGTAGTGATGGCTTGGTGAATGGTGCCAGAGGAACATTTGTAGGCTTCAAGTGGTCAAGAAATGCAAGGCATCAGAGTATGCCTGGTGAATTACCCACAGAGGTATATTTGAGATTCTTAGATCCCAATGTGGGGAAATTGTCAAAGGTACCATGTTGTCTCGGAGGAACAGGATGTTGTACCAATTCAGCCTATTCCTGCATGTTTCTATGGAAAGGAAGTTACACTCCTGCAGAGAACACAGATTACCTTGATTCTTTGCTGGGCAGCAACTATTCACAAGGTGCAAGGATTGTCTCTTGATGCAGCAGTCATGGATTTAGGGAAGGATTTATTTGAACCTGGAATGGCCTATGTAGCTCTTAGTCGTGTGCGCACACTGAATGGAGTGGCCCTCCTGAACTTTCAGCCAAAGAAGATGACAGCAAACAAGAGAGTCCATGAGGAAATGGCAAGGCTATGACAAGAATCTGCTCATAGTGGTGAGGAATAAGAAAAAGAGGAGCTAATATCAGGTCATTTGTCCAGATTTGTAGTCAAAATGAGGAGAAATCAAGTGCTGCAGTAAAGGGTAGTAGTGCTTTGGTACACAATGACAAGTGCATGTCACAATCTTATGTTAAGATTGCGAATAAAGGGACACATGGCAAGGAGTATACATCGGAACCATTGGTGGTTGGCAGTCAGTCTGCTCATCCAGACATCCCAATTACTTATGTTGAAACACTGGTGTTGTCACTGAAAACAACACTTGAAGCTTTAGTGACTAGTAACACTTTGAATAGTGAGTCAATAGTAAGGTGGTCAAAATGTCATCACAGTGAATTAGAGACTATTCTTAAAGTGGTCAATCGTCCTTCCCGGGAAACTTTCAGTGATATGCATCATCAAGTGGATGTTGTAGTAAAAGACAAAGTCTTTCCAGCTTTTACGTCACAGTACATGCCAGTTTGCACTAAAGAAGGTGGAAATTGTATGTATCATATGCTATCTTTGGCCCTTTGTGGAACAGAGCAGTACATGTGCCACTTTAGATTGTTGACCGCTTAAAGCCTCATTATGCATCCACAACATATGCTAAACGTCATTCAGCCAACTGCTAGGATACTTCTACCGTTGCAGAAACGAGATACTGCTTCAGTTGCTAAAGCAGCAGAAGTACAGTGGCTGGAACTACTTCGCAGTTCGATCACTGACAAGTCATGGGGAAAACAATTTCATCTGTATGCACTGGCAATGATTTTGGAGAGGTCCATTTGGTTGTATGGTGTGATGTACAGCAGATGCCTTCAAGATGAAGGAAAGCAGCTCCAACCAATTAAGCAGGAGGTAACACCTACTGAATTGCAAGATCTGTTTGAAATGAGAGACAAGAGGTTGAATAACAGCATTTGCTATCGCTCCAATGCAGTCCCAGAAGAACATGTTCCCCTTTTAGGATTTCTGGATTCCTCTCATTTCACTGCCATTCTTCCAATGGTGTGTGCAAAATGTTCCTTAGGGTTTGCTCCATTCACCACCTTCATGTCACAGTGGGCTCCTGAAGAGTATACACAAATGTGCCAACTACCATCATCGGTTGCAGTGTTTGTGTATCATGGCAAGTGAATGGTAGAATAGGGTGACTGCAAAGGCTGACGTGGTGATGTCAAGTTATTTAGAATTTAGCATTTGAGGCTACTTTCAACTCACTGCAGTATTTTGAAGTTTACGTATAATGTATTTTCTAAGTGTTTGTAAATTTTCTATATCAATTATGTATTTTGACAATAAGTCACACTCTACAGCAATACAGGGTGTTAGTATGAGTTCATATGTACTTTGTAATTTTGAATATTTTCTCTGATGTGTGTTTGGCAGTGTCACAGTTATTGTCCTCTTTTGTGCTTTACTAAGAAGCAAGGATGCATGGAGCAGGCAATTTAAAAGCTTTCTGGTAAGTCAACAGTTTCAATTTCTTTAATTGTATACCTCATTTGGCTTTCACTTACAAAATTCATTGCAAATTTCTAATTGTTCTCACATCATTGCAGGTCACTCCTTATCTTCACAACTAGAGAGAAAAAAATATTGTAGAAGAAGATACATGTTTTGAATCACTATGAACGCATAACTTAGACCTGCATTGGGGAAATATGAGGTGGGAGCAAGCATTTCATTAGCAAGTGTAACAAGTAAGTGTACATATAATATGATAGCTAATTAACTCATGCACACTACTGTGAAGTGCTGTTAATATGTAAGTGTACTCTTTTCCTTCAGGTACCCAAATATTCCTTCCAACAAATCAATGCATTTCTGAGAAGCACTGGATAAACATGTTTGGAACAAAAGAAAGAAACCATACCCATACCATATCTGTCATATCTAATTTATTGCACTATTAACTTACAAGTCATTATAGTGCATACTTCAGTGTTCCTGCAAAACACATGCTTGATAGTACCAAGAGCTAATACTCTTCCCTAACACTCTTTTTTCTGTTTCTAATGTACTTATTAATAGATAATTGATCATAGGAGTGTTTAACCCTTTCCGCGCCAACTTATTGCGTGGGCGGCCCTATACCTTATGACTGACTTTTTCGAAGGCCACATGATGTACGTAAGTGCCACGTGTAAGGTAAGGTTGTTTTTACGACTGAGGAAGTGGATTCTCGTCAAGTTTAGCCTTTCAAATCAAGTGAAGAGAACGGACCAGGCACTAAACCTAACCCTAACCCTATGCGGTCGCATTCAGAGCCTGGTCAGTTCTTTTCACTCACACGGTACGTATATGGTTAATTCGAAGTTTTTTCGCCACGGAGGGAAGGTTCCTGCAACCAGTGTGCACTAATCGTAAAGTGTAACTGTCTGACGACCAATTAACACCTATTAGAGTTTGCTTTGGCCGCGCATATGCTAATAATTTGCCGGGAAAGCCTACCGCCTATCTATGACGATGTATATCATCAACGGTTATCGGCTGCATATAATTATCAGGACGATGTATATCGTCTGCGGTCATTAAAGGGTTAATAGAGTATACCAGTAGGATGAACATGATTGGTAATAATAATGCCACAGCGACTGAATCCCTTCAGTCGCTGTGGCATTATTATTACAAGTAGTTTGAGTTAATTCTGGGGGCGGTAGCCCCATGAATTTTTTAACTCGAACTACTTGTTTATGCAACTAGCACATATAACTACAAAATACTACTAGTTTATAACTAGTTCATATAACTAATACATACAATTAGTACATATAACGAGAACATACACTAGTACATACAATGAGTACATCCAACTAAAAAAAACAAGTATTTCGGGTTTAAAAAGTTGTGGGGCTGTGCCCCCCGAATTAACTCAAATTAATCTGCCGCTTCGTTGGGATTTAATATATACATTCGTAATGCTAACGATTGAGGACGCTTAAATGTCCTGAACTTTATAAATAACGATGGAAAAGCTTCGTAAACTAAAGCTTCCTGAACGCCGCCATTTTTAAAAACGATGTATTAACGTATAAAATAAGTGTTATAATAGTTTTGTATGAAACGTAGTATATATATAAATATCTTTAATGAACATGAACTTCTAACATGAAGCCGTACAACCTAATCGGCAAATGAAAACAATATAAGGGGCTGCCTGCAGCAGCCCCTAACTTGTACATACAACTACTACATATCACTAATACCTATCACTAAAGATTACAACTAGTACATACAACCAGTACATAAAACTAGTACATACAACTAGTACAAATAACTAGTGCATACAGCTAGTACATATATCTAGTACATGCAACTATTACATATTACTAGTACGTATAGCTAGTACATTTAACTAGTAAATGCAACTAGCACATGCAACTATATAGTACATAAAACTAGTACATACCACTAGTACATATAACTATTACTTACAACTAGTGCATTCAACTAGTACATACAACTGGTATTTATAACTAGTGCATAATACTAATACATACAACTAGTACATATATAAGTTCATACAACTAGTACATAGAAGTCGTACATACAACTTGTCCATAGAACTAGGAAGGATAACTAGAACATACACATATAACTTGTACACATATATAGTACATAAAACTAATGCATACAACTAGTACATGCTACTGGTACAAACAACTAGTATATACAACTAGTACATACAACTAGTAAATACAACTAGTACATAAAACTAGTTCATACAACTAGTAAATACAACTAGTACATACAACTAGTACATTCAACTTTTACATGTAACTAGTACATTTACTTGTTCATACAACTAATACATACAACTCTTGAATAAAACTTGTACATAGAACTAGTAAGGATAACTGGAACGTACACATATAACTTGTACGTATGAATAGTACATACAACTAATAAACACAACTATATAGTACATGCAACTGGTACATACAACTAGTATATACAACTGGTACATACAACTATTACAAACAACTAGTACATACAACTAGTTCATACAACTAGCACTACAAGTAGTACATGCTACTAGTACATAAAACTTGCACATACAACTAGTAAAGATAACTAGTACTAGTACATACAACTAGTACATAAAACAAGTACATACAACTAGTACAAAGAACTAGTAACTAGGTCCAACAACTAGAACATACAACTAATACATACAAGTAGTTCTTACTATTAGGAAATATAACTAGTACTAGTACATGCAATTAGTACCTACAACTAGTAATGAGTACATATAACTAGTGCATATACCTAATACATACAACTAGTACCTACAACTAATTAATAAACCAATACATACAACTAATACATAAAACTAGAACACAAAACTAGAATATACAAGTTATACGTAAACTTTGTACCTACAACAAGTAAATATAACTACTACTAGTAAACACAAAAAACTAGTACATACAATTAGTAGCGAATACATACAACTAGTAAATACACCTAGCACACACAACTAGTACCTACAACTAGTTCATACAAGTAGTGCATACAACTAGTACATACAGCTAGAACATAAAACTAGTTCCTACAACTTTTAAATATATCTTGTATTAGTACATACAACTAGTAAATAAAGCTAGCAACTAGTTTCTACATCTAGTACAAGCAACAATTACACACAACTAGTACTTTCAACTAATAAACATAACTAGTACTAGAACGTACAACTAGTACATACAACTAGTAACGTGTACATACAACTAGTACATAAAACTAGCACATACAACTTGTACATATTACTAGAACATATAACTGGAACATACACATATGACTAGTACATTTAAATAGGACATTCTACCAGTACATAAAAGTAGTACATACAACTAGTACATACAACTTGTACATACAACTAGTACATATAATTATCTTTGTAAAGGTTCATCTTTCGACTTTTAGAGCGTCTGCGTCTCTAGACACTCTAAAAGTCGAAAGATGAACCTTTACAAAGATAAGTTCGACGCAGTTAGAAGAAATCCTTATTCCATTAGTACACATAACTAAAACATTCACATATAACTAATACATACAAGTGGTTCCTACTACTAGAAAATATAACTAGTACTAGTATGTGCAACTAGCACATACAACTAGTAACGAATACATACAACTAGTATATAAGCTTAGTACATACAATTAGTAATGAGTACATACAACTAGTGCATATACCTAATACATACAATAGTATCTACAACTAATTAATAAAAAAGTAGATACAACTAATACATAAAACTAGAACATAAAACTAGTATATACAACTAATATATAAAACTTGCACCTACAACAAGCAAATATAACTACTACTAGTACATACAAAAACTAGTACATACAACTTGTAGCGAATACATACAACTAGTAAATACACCTAGTACAAACAACTAGTACCTACAACTAGTTCATACAAGTAGTACATACAACTAGTACATACAGCTAGAACATAAAACTAGTTCCTACAACTGGTAAATATAACTTCTATTAATATATACAACTAGTATTTCCAACTAATAAACATATCTATGACTGGAACGTACAACTAGTACATAAAACAAGTACCTACAACTAGTACTTCCAACTAATAAACATAACTAGTACTAGAACGTACAACTAGTATATACAACTAGTAACATGTACATATAACTAGACATTACACATATGACTAGTACATATAAACAGTACATTCTACCAGTACATAAAAGTAGAACAAACAACTAGTACATACAACTTGTACATACAACTAGTACATATAACTAGAACATTCATATATAGCTAGTACATATAAATAGTACATACAACTAGTACATACAACTAGTACATATAAATAGTGCATAAACCAAGTACATAAAACTTGTATATACAACCAGTACATACAACTAGTCCACACCACGAGTACAAACAATTAGTACAAATACCTAGTGCATACAGTTAGTACATATATCTAGTACATGCAACTAGTACATATTACTAGTACGTACAACTAGTACATACAACTAATGAATATAACTGGTAGTCATAACTAGTGATTACCACTAGTACATAATACTAGTACACACAACTAGGGCATATAATAAGTTCATACAACTAGTACATACAAGTCGAACATAAACCTTCTACATAGCACTAGTAAGGATAACTAGAACATACACATATAACTTGTACATATATATAGTACATACAACTAGTACATATAAATAGTACCTAGAACTAATACCTATAACTAATTCATACAACCAGTACGTACAACTAGTACATACAACTAGTACATACAGCTAGTACATTTAACTAGAACGTAGACATTCAACTGGTGCACACAACTACTACATACAACCAGTACATACAACTCGAATACAAACCTAGCATATACAAGTAGTACCAATAACTAGTACATATAACAAATTCATAAAACTCATATATATAAGTAGTTCATACAACTAGTACATACACCTACTACATACGGCTACTACATGGAACTAATACATACAACTAGTTCATACAACTAGTACATACAACTACTGCATACAACCAGTACATACAACCAGTACATACAACCAGTACATACAACTAGTACATACAATTAGTACATAACTAGTAAATGCAACTAGAACATATAACTAGTAACTATAACTAGTGATTACCATTAGTACATTCAACTAGTACATTCAACTAGTACATATAACTAGGTCATACAACTAGTACAAAAACGCGTACATACAACTCGTACATACAACTTGTACATAGACCTACTAAGGATAACTAAAATATGCGCATATAACTTGTACATATATATATAACATACAACTAGTACTTACAACTAGTACATACAACTGGTACATACAACAAGTATATATAACTAGAACATACACATATAACTAGTACATATAAATAGTACATATTACTAGTCCATATAAAAACTACATATAACTAGTACATACGAAAAGTACATATAAATAGTACATACAACCAGTTCATACAACTAGTACATTCAATCAGTACATGCAACCAGTACATACAATTAGTCCATACAACTAGTACATAACTAGTATATGCAACTAGTAAATAAAACTAGGACATTCAACTAGTACATAAAGTTAGTACATACAACAAGTACATAATACAAGTACATACAAGTAGAATTTATAACTATATAGTATGTTCAACTAGTACATACAACTAGTACATATAACTAGTTCTTATGACTAGTGATTACCACTAGTACATACAAACAGTACATTCAACCATTACGTACAACTAATACATACAACTTGTACCTACAACTAGTACATATAAAGAGTACATTTAACCAGAACATACAACTAGTACATTCAACCAGTACATGCAACGAGTACGTACAACTAGTCCATACAACTAGTACATAACTAGTATATGCAACTAGTACATAAAACTAGTATATACAACTAATACATATTTCTAGTTCATACAACTAGAATATACAAGTAGTACGTACAACTAGTACATACAAATAGTACATATAACTAGTACCTATAACTATTGATTACCACTAGAAACCTACAACTAGTACATACGACTAGTACATACCAACAGTACATGCAAACGGTACATTAAACTAGTCCATACAACTAGTACATAACTAATATATGCAACTAGTACATATAACTAGTACATACAACCAGTACACATTACTTGTACATACAACTAGAATATTCAAATAGTATGTACAACTAGTACCTACAACTGGTACCTATAACTAGTACCTATAACTAGTGATTACCACTAGTACATACAACTAGTACATATAACTAGTTCATAAAACTAGTACAGACAAGTCGTACCTACAACTTGTACATACAACTAATAAGGATAAATAGAACATACACATATAACTTGTACATAAAAATAATACAAACAACTAATACATACAACTAGTACATGCAACTGGTACATACAACTAGTACAGACAACTGGTACATACAACTAGTACATACATCTAGTACGCACAAATTTTACATACACCTAGTATATTTAACTAGTACTTACACATATAACTAGTACATATAGATACTACATACAACGAACACATAACTAGTACAAACAACTTGTACATAAAACCAGTACACATAAATAGTGCATACAACCAGTACATACAACTAGTACATATAACTAGTAGATACAACTAGTAGATACAACTAGTACATACAACTAGTACATACAACCAATACACACAACTAGTAGATACAACTAGAATATACAACTAGTACGTACAACTAGTACATAAAACTCATTGATACAACTTGTACAAAAGAACTAGTAAGGATAACTAGAACATACACATATAACTTGTAAATACAAATAGAACATACAACTAGTAAATACAACTGGTACATGCAACTGGTACAAACAACTAGAACATACATCTAGTACATACAAATTTTACATACAGTTAGTATATATACACATATAACTAGTACATATAAATACTACAAACCCCTAATACATAACTAATACATACAACTTGTACACACAAGTAGAACATATAACTAGAACATACAAATATAACTAGTACATAAACTAGTACATACAAACAGAACATTCAACCAATACGTATAACTAGTACATCCAACTAGTGCATACAACTTATACATACAAACAGTATATACTATTTTTACATACAACTAGAATATACAAATAGTATGTACAAATAGTATCTACAACTAGTACCTATAACTATTACCTATAACTAGTACTTATAAATAGTGATTTCCACTAGTACATACATTTAGCACATAGAACTAGTTCATACAACTAGTACAAACAACTAACCCATACAACTATTACAAGCAATACATAATACGTTTCATGCACAACTATTATTACACTTATTTTATACGTTAATACATCGTTTTTAAAAATGGGGGCGTTCAGGAAGCTTTAGTTTACGAAACTTTTCCATCGTTATTTATAAAGTTCAGGACATTTAAGCGTCCTCAATCGTTAATATTACGAAAATATATATTAGATCCCAACGAAGCGGCAGAGTAGTTTGAGTTAATTTTGGGGCGCAGCCCCACGACTTTTTAAACTCGAAATACTTGTTTTTTTCTAGTTGGATGTACTCATTGTATGTACTATTGTATGTACTCGTTATATGTAATAATTTTACGTATTAGTTACATGAAATAGTTATAAACTAGTAGTATTTTGTAGTTATATGTGCTAGTTGCATAAACAAGTAGTTCGAGTAAAAAAACTCGTGGGGCTACCGCCCCCCGAATGAACTTGGACTACTTGGCTCCCTTCAGTCGCTGTGGCATTATTATTACCAATCATGTTCATCCTACTGGTATATTCTATTAAACACTTCTATGATCAATTATCTATTAATAAGTACATTAGAAACAGAAAAAAGAGTGTGAGGGAAGAGTATTAGCTCTTGGTACTATCAAGCATGTGTTTTGCACGAACACTGAAGTATGCACTATAATGACTTGTAAGTTAATAGTGCAATAAATTAGATATGACAGATATGGTATGGGTATGGTTTCTTTCTTTGGTTCCAAACATGTTTATCCGGTGCTTCCCAGAAATGCATTGATTTGTTGGAAGGAATATTTGGGTACCTGAAGGAAAAGAGTACACTTACATATTAACAGCACTTCGCAGTAGTGTGCATGAGTTAATTAGCAATCATATTATATGTACACTTACTTGTTACACTTGCTAATGAAATGCTTGCTCACTCCTCATGTTTCCCCGATGCAGGTCTAAGTTATGTGTTCATAGTAATTCAAAACATGTATCTTCTTCTATAATATTTTTTCTCTCTAGTTGTGAAGGTAAGGAGTGACCTGCAATGATGTGAGAACAATTAGAAATTTGCAATGAATTTTGTAAGTGAAAGCCAAATGAGGTATACAATTAAAGAAATTGAAACTGTTGACTTACCAGAAAGCTTTTAAATTGCCTGCTCCATGCATCCTTGCTTCTTAGTAAAGCACAAAAGAGGACAATAACTGTGACACTGCCAAACACACATCAGAGAAAACATTCAAAATTACAAAGTACATATGAACTCATACTAACACCCTGTATTGCTGTAGAGTGTGACTTATTGTCAAAATAAATAATTGATGTAGAAAATTTACAAACACTTAGAAAATACATTATACGTAAACTTCAAAATACTGCAGTGAGTTGAAAGTAGCCTCAAATGCTAAATTCTAAATAACTTGACATCACCACGTCAGCCTTTGCAGTTACCGTATTCTACCATTCTCTTGCCATGATACACAAACACTGCAACCGATGATGGTAGTTGGCACATTTGTGTATACTCTTCAGGAGCCCACTGTGACATGAAGGTGGTGAATGGAGCAAACCCTAAGGAACATTTTGCACAAACCATTGGAAGAATGGCAGTGAAATGAGAGGAATCCAGAAATCCTAAAAGGGGAACATGTTCTTCTGGGACTGCATCGGAGCGATAGCAAATGCTGTTATTCAACCTCTTGTCTCTCATTTCAAACAGATCTTGCAATTCAGTAGGTGTTACATCCTGCTTAATTGGTTGGAGCTGCTTTCCTTCATCTTGAAGGCATCTGCTGTACATCACACCATACAACCAAATGGACCTCTCCAAAATCATTGCCAGTGCATACAGATGAAATTGGTTTCCCACGACTTGTCAGTGATCGAACTGCGAAGTAGTTCCAGCCACTGTACTTCTGCTGCTTTAGCAACTGAAGCAGTATCTCGTTTCTGCAACGGTAGAAGTATCCTAGCAGTTGGCTGAATGACTTCTAGCATATGTTGTTGATGCATAATGAGGCTTTAAGCGGTCAACAATCTAAAGTGGCACATGTACTGCTCTGTTCCACAAAGGGCCAAAGATAGCATATGATACATACAATTTCCACCTTCTTTAGTGCAAACTGGCATGTACTGTGACGTAAAAGCTGGAAAGACTTTGTCTTTTACTACAACATCCACTTGATGATGCATATTACTGAAAGTTGCCCGGGAAGGACGATTGACCACTTTAAGAATAGTCTCTAATTCACTGTGATGACACTTTGACCACCTTACTATTGATTCACTATTCAAAGTGTTACTAGTCACTAAAGCTTCAAGTGTTGTTTTCAGTGACAACACCAGTGTTTTAACATAAGTAATTGGGATGTCTGAATGAGCAGACTGACTGCCAACCACCAATGGTTCCGATGTATACTCCTTGCCATGTGTCCCTTAAGTGTTACTAGGCCATTCCAGGTTAAAATACATCCTTCCCTAAATCCATGACTGCTGCATCAAGAGACAATCCTGGCAACTTGTGAATAGTTGCTGCCCAGCACAGAATCAAGGGAATCTGTGTTCTCTGCAGGAGTGTAACTTCCTTTCCATAGAAACGTGCAGGAATAGGCTGAATTGGTACAACATCCTGTTCCTCCGAGACAACATGGTACCTATGACAATTTCCCCACATTGGGATCTAAGAATCTCAAATATACCTCTGTGGGTAATTCACCAGGCATACTCTGATGCCTTGCATTTCTTGACCACGTGAAGCCTACAATTGTTCTTCTGGCACCATTCACCAAGCCATCACTACAGTTAATGTTTCGTCCCAACATTAATCTAGCACCAACTGCTAGCCTCACTATACGGGGCAGTGCAGCACAGTCTTTATTATCTTGTGGAATGAGACGTTTGGGAACCTCATTGTATTAAATATTTGCCCTCGACTCTCTAATATTGCATGCTCGGCATCAATACTATAGATTTGACTGCTCTTTGCTAGACTTTTTATCTGCATTTCATTGTGCCCATCAACATCTACTGTACGAGGATACAATGTCAGAGCTGTATCAAATGGGGAAGCCGGCAAATCCACAGTCCCACCCGAAACCAAACGTGCTTGAAGAACTTTCACATCTTCATTGGTGTGCACGCCCGTCCTGATCCGATTAAGTATCTCTGAGAATGAAGCATCATTCTGCTGACGCATGTTCACTTCCAGTTCAATCACCTTGAAGAAATCCCTCCAAAGGTGTGAAGCCAGTCGCCCCGATGAGCGTCCAGGTTTTTGACTGAATATAAAACTACCGTTCACTGGAGATAGCTGGTACAAGTCACCCACTGCAATGACATTCAAGCCACCAAAGATCTCATCATTGCCATAAATCTCACACAGTCGACTGTGAACTGACTTCAGTTTCTGGTAAGACACCATACTGATTTCATCAATGATGATGGTGTGCACTCCTTGCCACAGATTCCTGGCAAGTCATGCAGGGCTAGGGCATTCAGCTGCAATTGATGAGCAGTTCTGCCATGCTCCACCTGAAGCCGCAATGCTCTATGGATTGTGAGGCCTCCAATGTTGAAGGCTGCAACCCCGGTTGGTGCCATCAACATACAGGCATGCATCTCTTGACTCCCTGACATAGAACGTTCCATATGCTCTTTAATAGCCCTAATTACATGTGATTTTCCAGTGCCTGCTCCACCTGTCACAAACAGATGAAATGGTTCTGGAGGTTTGTGGCGTATTTTCATTCTGTGTTTGTGCAACTCACGAGTGTGGTGCACAACAATGTCAAATGGAATACGCTGCTTTTTATTCAAACTTGCAATGAGTTGCCTAAATTCCCTATCCATAAGGGAGTGTCTACTTATAGCTCCAATGTCGTCATCATTGTCATTTAGGAGCATATGTTCTTCATCTATTGCACTCAGATTGTCATCATCAAGGCATGCTGGGTCCATGAAATGTTCTGGGTTCATCAACCCTCCTTCAGCCTCAATAAAGGGTTGTGCAGCATCCTCCCTTTGAGCCTGCTGTGCCATTGGGACAACAACATCTTGGTAGGCATCGTCTTTCAAGGCTTGTAATTGTACAACAGCCTTCTACACTTCATCTGCAAAGGCATGATTGTTAGCATTCAAAACAACCATTTCTCCTTCTCTTACAATGAAAGCCTGCATTGCGAGAAGAGTGACCTTTCAACAGATAATCAGGTTCCTTCCTCCAAGGGATGTATAGTAGCAGCAAACTGTAGTAATAGTCATCACCATGACTTTCTACTGTCTGTACTGGGATTTGAAGACAGACTGGTTACGAGGCTGTGCTGGTCCATTTCCAACTTTCCCAACACCTCGTGTATCTACATCATACCACACTGCAAAGTGAGCCAAGGTCATGCTTGCAAATTCTGGTGTGTCAGGTCTAGAGGCATATCTATCAAAGATACCAGGGGCAAAAATATCAGAGGAATCATCCTCCAATTCAAGCAATTCAGACCTACTCTTGAGTAACCGCGTTCTCTTTTCTGGTCTGGTAGTGTTAAGGAATACAACTTTTCTTGAATTTTCTTTCAGAGGCAAGTGACACAATCGATATGCTGCCTCCTGGGCACTCAACTCACGATGGGTCAGCATTGTGTTGCCAATCCTTGACAGACGCTTTCTTGTTGAAGCCTGAGGAGGCAAGCTTTCCAATGCATCTCGGATAGCTTTCCTGACCTCTTCACTTTCTGATTTACACATGTAGGAACACACATATGCAGCTGTGCCATATACTGATCCAATCAATTGTATACCCATATTAGCTTTCCATGCCTTCAGAAGGTGTGTATAGTATGGATTGCAGTTTTCTTCCCCTGCTGATCTCTTCAAGACATAGAACCTGGACTTGTTTCCAGGATCATCATGGCTTTTCAGCCGTGTATCTTCTGACAGAGGTTGAGGAAAATCAAATGGGCAGTCTGCCACATTTTCCCCTTCCTGTTGCTTTCCTGCAAGTTGATGTATGATGGTGCTGCTGCACTCTCAACACTAATGAACAAAGTTCTTCATCTTTGCAACCTTGTGTTGGAATATTCACAGAAATGTATCTATCAATGTACTGTGGAGCAATCTGCCTTCCAGCTGTAGTATCCAAGTTTGAAGCATCCCATATCCACCACATGGAATGGACATGTGGAGATCCCCTCAACTGGAATTCAATTCTCCAAAAGTAGTTAACTACCTCACCAATAGGTTGCCCAGATCCTTTAATCACTTCCCTGAGGAAGCACTGAAAGCGATGTGCAAAATGCCTAGCTGTAACCACTGGATTTGTCCTCATCAGTTCTCTCCTCTCACTGGCTGATAAATTAGCTGCCTATTCCTCTGACAGATTCTGACCCATACTCCTGCTTAGCACTATCATCAAGTCCACCCAATTATTATTGTCAGCACTCAGTGTGACAAAGAATGTGGGAGGACCTAGGAAATAGCTGGATCTTTTCTGAGTTCCAATAAGCCTGTGTGCCACGAATATCTCTCATGAAGCTATAACAATTTTCACGTAAGTGAGGGTTATTTTCCAGTCGTCCTCGCAGCAAACCAGCTGTGAGTAGCTCCTTCTCATTGGTTTCCTTGTTAGACTTCTCACAGTGGCCTATTCTGAATGATCGCATCCTCATAGCATTGGAAATGCTGCTCAGCAACTTCAGGGCTTCTACAATGTTACAGGCCCAAAAGATATAAGCAGGATGACATGCCCATCTTGAGTCAGCACTAAGCATTCTTGTTTGAAAATATTCTAGAGATGTAACTTTGACTTCTCGGATGGTGTCAAAACCATTTTCACCATTGGGGAAAAGGGTCGGAAAAGCCAATACTTCTAAATCATTTTGATTCTCAAATATACTTAGTGGTGTGGTTGTTACTCTCTGCAACTTATGTATCTGTTGTTCTATTGGTATACTACCTTGTATCAAGTCAACAGCCTCTACAACGGGCTGGAGAGCATCCAACCTAACAATTCCTGTTTCATCCATTTCTAAAATATCTTCATTCACATTTTCACCGTCAGTGACTTTTCTTCCTACCTCCAGCTTGCTGGCATCTCACACACTTGATTTGGCCCCTTCCTCTCCCAAGAAGAATCCCAAATGAGCCTGTAGATCAGTACCAAGCAAAAACTCTACTGGTGCATTCTGTTGTACCTGGATTCATGCATCTGCCTTCCTTCCTTTGTCTTTCAATCTTTAGCTGTACTTGTTTAAGAATGGGAAGGTCATTCCGACTCTAGATCCTAAGCCGAACTCTTGTTGGTTTGAGTCTTGCTTTGACTTCTTTGATCCAATCCTCTGATGTCTGCTGCTGGTCCTTGCTCCTTGAGAGTGCAGTCAGCAGGCACTTAACTGATACTATGCTTACAGGGGATCCTGTGTCCACTAAAGCCTTCGGTGATGTTAACTTCATGTATAGTCACTAGTACCTGTTGCAATTCTTCATCAACTACACAATTATGCCAGCTGGCCTCCTTTCCATCTTCTTTCTGCTGAGGGACAACTGCAGCAACCTTGTGTCCTGTTGTCTCCCTTGTCCTGCCTTTGTTCTTGAGAAGATAGTTCCTGGCAAAGTGGCCTGCCCCCACAACTGTGGCATTTCAGATGACTAGGCACGGTCCTTGGGGCGTACCTCACTTTATTTTCCTGTTCCCTCGGACTGGGCTTACTGCCCTCCAGAGCAACTGTAGATTTCTTCATTGTAGATTTTGTAGCCTCTTCCCAAAAACTCCTATCCTTGAACCTGCCTCTGATTAAAAGGCTATCCATATCTCCTTCCAAACCATTGATCTTATTCTTGTGGTCTGGTCCCAAACCTGTAACAAATTGAGAAGAAAGAACAGACTTACCCATCTCCTCCGCCTCCCTGCTTCCTCGCTGGGCTGTTGGGTAGGCCTTCAGAAAGAACTGTCACAGGTCCTGAGCATACGCATCCACTGATTCTTTTAGTCCCTGCTTCCACTCATGGAACAGACTAGTTTGCACTGCCTATTGGTCACTTGCGTACCCTCAGGGATGAGAAGCTGTTATTACCTTTCCTGGGGACATGTACCTAGGTAAGTGCATTACAGACTGTTTACTTTATATAATGTAGAGGAGTTTTCATTTTCATTTATATATAGGTAAGAACCAAGAAAGCATGGACATATCTTTAACAGAGTCTTCTCAGAGTTGAGTGCCTTATAAAAGAATTGATTCATGCATCAGTAACTATGTATATAACTCCAAAACACATTTAACTTTGATGATATCTTATTATATAGTGTTGACTTTTGCAAAAATTTTAATTAAAGAATATACTGAATCACAATTAATATTTAAGACTATATAAACTAATCTTAGAAAGGATCCCCAATGTGGTGTGATATGACCCCTGGTGCGGTTCTAACACCAAAAAACGGGAGGCTATTTGATACAAATCGTTTCGCCCAAATTATTGAACACCATAGTTTTGACAATGTTGAGGAGGATTATGAATGCTGTCCAAATGCGACTGAGGAAGATGTTTTTCAATATGTTTAGGTTGCTTCATCCAGATTACTGTTCTGTAGTCTGACAGCAATGTTTTGAGCAGCTTAAAAAGGAATATGGCATGATGGTAATCCTTGCAAGATCATTTTGCAATCATAGTCATATTATGAGGAGACTGCTTGGTTGAGTTTCCATGTAGACTTGTAGCCATATGTTTAGGCCCTATCTTATATATATATATATATATATACAGTGTCACCTCGATAATCCACCACAATTGGCGCAAGGAGAAATATAATGGACTAATGGGGTTAGTAGATTAGTGAGGTTGGCAAATGAATACCTTTGATTATCATACACGCATTGCACCTTCCGTTCCTGATATGACGTCACAATGAAACCGGAATGCTTGGGTGATTAATTGACAAATGGCTGTTTTCCAAATGAAATCTTTGATTTCTCTACTTTAATGTTGGAAGAGGCGGCTATGATTACTATATATGTAGGTTGTTTATGAGGTATATTGGTGGATAATTTGGTGTAAGTATCCTATCAAATTGCATGGCATTTCGCCAGCGAAAATGCCTGGCAGAGGCGAAATTGTGAGGTTGTTGAAAATGTACATACTTTTTCTGTACAAACGAATTCGTTTAGCAGAATTATAGGCAGATTGGTGAGGTTGGCAGATTAAAGAGGGGGTGGATAATTGAGGTGACATTGTATGTATATAAGAGCTAAGGGAGCAGAAGACATTCATTTGGTTGCAAGAAGAAAAAAGTGGTTAAAGAGATGGTTTAGTGGAGTATGTGATTGGAACAAATTGCCAAGGGTTATTAAGAGAATGTTTTTAATTGAAAGATTCAACAATCCTTTCTTTTAATCATTGAACTTGAATACCATTATTTTAATTAACTATTTTCACTGTAGCATCACTTATGTATTTATGTATGATATACGATCCCCACGTAGACCAGCATATTGTGAGCCTCTTCCTATTCAAATTAAAAGACAAATATATGAATGAACCAGAAAGTCAATTTTATATATACCAGAAAGGAAACTGGTGTTAAAGGCGGTCATCTTGAAACCTTTTGTTTCATTTCATTCTGATCCTTGTCGTTTCATTATGCTTTATGGAACTATCCTGAAATGGTTTTAGACACAAACATACTATAATGGTATACAAGAAAATAAAAAAAGAAAAACGTTGTAGCACTTCATTTCTTCTTAGATTCAACAAATAAGACATGCTGCTTCACTAAAAAAGACAGAAGGAAATTATAAAATCTGCCAAAATTAAAAATTTAGGACAGCTAGAGGATTGGCAGTGTATTGTGTGTATGTATATGTGTG
Organism: Chondrosia reniformis; assembly: GCA_947172415.1. NCBI lineage: Eukaryota > Metazoa > Porifera > Demospongiae > Chondrillida > Chondrillidae > Chondrosia > Chondrosia reniformis. The sequence goes on along the minus strand of OX359202.1, from coordinate 2,882,947 downwards.
TGGATATAAAAAAAGCAACATGCATGAAATTGTAGACTTATGAAAAACAGGCGCCATTAGATCTATTCAAAAGCACTCCTTAGGTAGGTTTACTACTGGACATATTATATAGAGGCATAGTTCTAGTCAAGGCCCCTAGTTAAAATATTCATAGAAAGTATCAGCCACTACGGTACATGACACAGGAACTTAACCTTTTCTGTGGCGTATCATAGAGGTTATCCAATAATAGCTGCACTGCAGTCCACTTATGTCCTTGCGGGCAATTAGCGGATTCCATGCAGACAATAATGGATTCCTAGTGGAATTCGCAGAGGGTATTGCCGAAGTTGGGATAAGCAACAACAGATGTATGTGAGGAATGTCGATTATGCAAATATTGTGGTTAACCGCAGTGTTTGTTTAAGCATGTGCAAAGGTTATAGGCACAATGGTAAGTAATACAAGTGTCCGGCAATTTCCATAACAATTACACATGCAGGTCTTAATATACAGAAGGGGCTCCATCAACCTTGATGACATGTGGTATCATCTTCTGGAGGTGATCGATATACCTGCAGCACATCTGGGGTGTGTGGTATAGATAGCAGCCATTTTGGGGGTCAAAAAGGACTAGTACGTATGTGCTTTTACGAAGTGTAAGCAGCTTTGCGCAGCCTTATTTCGTCTTAACAAAGGTTCTTTGCTGGTTAACAAAAGGTGTGGCGTGCTCAAAGAACGATATTTAACGTTTAGTCTATTCTAGCGCATAATTTTCGTAGTTGAGATCATAACGAGTTTACTTGTTAATCGTTGAGCGATTGTACAAAAAAAGGACAAGGAAACAGCAGCGATTGAGCGATTGTACAAAAAATGGACAAGGAAACAGCAGGCAAATTCTCAGAATATTACTGGTCTCTTTCAGAAGACGTTAGGAAGGGCTATGAGGAAAAACTACAGAAAATTGGCTTAGATATTGACCCCTATTCGCCGCAAGAGTTGAGAAACCTTAACATCTTGACTAACATAGAATAGCCCAATGTACAATATCCAGATTTTTATCGTTACATGATAAACACTCCTAGCCTATACACAAAAGAGGATCTCAAGGCCTATATAAGTCTGGATTCATATAACTACTTTGTATCTGGATGGATCAGTGGCATTGAAGTTAGAACCATTTAGTCAACTGACAGCCAATTCGCGAACATGTGTTTGGTTATAGCAGACGTGAAACATTCCCAAAAACTGACAGCCCAGCCACTAAAGCCTTGGATTGCAATAGAAAAAGAAGGTACAATTGTATGTGCGCAATGTACTTGTATGGCAGGCCTTGGTGAAGCTTGTTCACATATTGGAGCAGTTCTCTTTGCACTGGAGTACAATACAAGTATGAAGAAGAGTCCTTCCGTGACTTCACTGGCATGTTCCAGGTTGCCACCTTCAATGCAAAAGGTGTAATATGCAACACTCAGCAATATTGATTTTTCATCTTCAAGGTAAAGGAACGTAAAACTGGATCAATCCATCATCCAATCAAATTCACCAAGGTTGGAGCCTAACACACAGCCTTCCCATACCACCTCTAATAGCATTGGAGAATTGAGTGAGACACCCATTTCAGCACCAAATAACCTAGAGGTATCTTCTCTGTATCTGCAGCTGCAAAAGACAATCCTGAGGCAGCTATAGTTTCTTTGATTCCTCCATATAATGAGAGGTTTGCAAAGATTGTAGATCCAGAATTACCACCACTTCTTAATGAATTATTTACAGAGAAGTACATGGATGATACCTATGAGGAGCTACTGGAAAGAGCCAAAGAATGTTTTATGCAGTTATTTGTAACTGTGAAACAAGCTCAAAGGGTGGAAGAGTTGACAAAACACAAACTAAATACAGATCCTGGTTTGCTTACAGAGCAGATCGCATCACTGCATCCAGGTTTAGAGCAGTTGTATACACAAACATATCAAAGCCTTCACTTTCGCTAATTAAAAGTATTTGTTATCCTTATTATAACCAATTTAAAAGTAAATATACTGAATGGGGATTCCAGCATGAGGAGGAAGCAATTAAGGAGTACACAAGAAAGATGAATACCCTACACAAATTCAACATCACCAAGAGTGGTCTGATACTTCATCCCACTTTTCCCCACTTGGGTGCATCACCAGATGGAAAGATAAACTGTCAGTGTTGTGGATCCGGAGTCCTTGAAGTAAAATGCCCTTATTCGTGCAAAACAAGGACAATTTCAGAGGCAACTGAGGATCTAAAGTTTTGCTTGGAGACAAATGAAGCAGCTTCTCTCGAATTAAAGTCATCCCATGCATATTATTTCCAGGTGTAGCTTCAGCCACTGCTATGTAAACCAAGTTACAGTGATTTTGTGATTTGGTCACGGTCTGAGCTTGTAAATCTTAGGATTACTCAAGATCCAGAGTTTTTGAACAAGTATATACCACTTCTACAGCATTCTTCAAAGCTGTGCTGTTACCAGAACTGCTAGAAAATGGTATTCTAGGAGTTCTAGCCAAACAACAGCTTGCGATACTCGGCAATGATGACTACATTATGGTGAACAATAACGTCTCTATATATTACTGACTGACTACTGAATTATTACAATTACAAAGTGCAGAACAAATAAAAACAATTTTGTCTAATGTACTTATTTTGTTCTCTGTATTTAGCATAGCTATGTTAATGGTTGATTGCACAAGAGTATACTTATTACAAATTACACCTATTACTCGCTCAAATGTATGCGTACTCGTGCAAGCTGTCGTGTAGTATCCACCTCCAGCTGAGACAACTGTTTCTTCCCTCTAGTAAAAGCTGGCAGCTTCACTTGTGAACAATAAAATCCAACAGAGTCTTTAATGTTGAACTCTCTGTCAGCAAGAATTTGGTCACCTGGGTACAAATATTGCAATAGTCCACACTCTTCAGTTAGGTGGCGATCGGATACCCTACCACCTCAACTTAGAAACAAAAGAAATAGTCCCTTGAGGTGTAATAGCTATTAGGTATTTGGCTGTATTATGACTCTTATAATTTGAATAGGTTTGTGCACGAGCTACCAAACTTGAAGGACGCTCAAAAAATACCTCAAAACAATCAATTATTGCTACACATCTTTCAAATTAGCTTCTAAACGCTGAAGGCATTGCTTTTTGTACATTTTCTCTCGTAGGCCAAGTTATCAGAGGTTTAAGTCTAACATACATTGCATCCACCCACTTCTGAAAGTTTTGAGATATAGTTGACCGACTAACTTTAAAACGATAGGCAATATCCTGATCTGGCACACCTAACCATAATTTTAATAGAACACAGATCATCTGTGAAAATTTAGGAAGAGCACACTTTGCAGTGGATGTAACAGCAGGAGCAACTAAATTGAAGATAGTCATTAAGACTGCAAAATTTGGCAAACCAGTATAGAAGGCTACAAGAGAGTCGTTTTCTTTAAGATTCTTCTCATCTAACAGTGGTTCTGGGCTATTAAGTATAGTTGTAAGTTTATTGTTTTCATCTCTTAGAGTGGCAACTTGTGTAGAGAGTGTAAAATTTTCAGTCTCTAACAACTGAATCCTTACAGTGATGTCGTCCACCTGATAACATTGTCCTTCACCCAATCTGGCTTCACTAGAATCAGCTTCAGGTTCAATCATTTCATCATCACAGTTACTCACACTATCTGAATCATTTTTATCCTGGGCCTGTACAGCAGCTGACTGTAGAGTCTTCTTTGATTTCAATCTCCTTTCATAGCTTTTCAAATTCTGTCTCTTCTTTTTCTTTAATGGACTGTCCACAAATGCAAACACAGAAGGAACAAGGTCAGGAGAAGCAGGATCATCGTTCTTTTCACTAGAAATGAAGTGTTTACTGCAAATTCGTGAATGCTCGGTAGGTTTCCAGTTCATACGCCTAACAGCCTGAATCCACCTTTGTTTCCTCTCCTCATCAGCAGGAAAACGATAAAAAGATATCCCACTATCCTTAGAAGCTCGATTTGTGCAACCATAGGCACAACTTGTATGCGGCAAAATGTCTAACATAACCTTACAACTATCGTACAACCAATATAAATGTTTAGCAAATAACCGACTTACCATATAATATATCGACTCAAATCCTTCTTTGAGGACGCCGCACCTTTTGTTATTCAACAAAGAACCTTTGTTAAGACGAAATAAGGCTGCGCAAAGCTGCTTACACTTCGTAAAAACATGGATTTTACTATTGATTTACATACATACGAGTCCTTTTTGACCCCAAAAATGCCCGCTACTTACGCCCCCGTGTAGTGCGACTATCTATACCAAAACTTCTTGATGCCTTCCTTCAGCTTGGTCATCTTTCTGGGCTTGTGTGATCCTTTCTTAGAAAATGTTTTATGGAGCCCCACACTTTTTCAAGTGGGCCACCGGTTATTCTGTTATTCATAAAAAGGCTTGAATGTAACGTAACGACTGGTGTGCTTAGGGTTGTTATCCTGGTGCAACATGTGGCCATCAGGGTATGTCTTCTTAACAAATGGTACAAGGGAGGTAGACAGAATGTCTCCCTATCTTGTTGCTGTCATCATCCCTCCTAACATCACGGGTCGTGTGGCACCTCTCCTTGAAATACCCGCCCACACGTGAATCTTTGGAGGATTTTATGTCTGAATTCAGCTTTCGTGAAGAATTCTTCTTACGAAAGGACTTCCTCCTGTGGCATTCCAACTGCAGGGTACATTCGTCTGTAAAGAAGACGTCCCTGAAACATTCCTATGCTACTAGACATTTATTGACCCAGGCCACTCTCTTCTGTTTATTTGCATCATGGATGGCTTGGCAGTATAGGGCAGTGGTGAAGGTCCAACCTAGTTCATTGCATACTATTGCTATTGTTCTTTTACTGTATATCATGTTCTCCAGCCAGAATTTGGTAGTGAGTAACGTTTGTAACTCTGAAGGTGTACACTCATCATTCTCTGCCATGGTATCTTCGATGAAGCGATAATAGCTTTGGAAAATGAGTGCTCCTCGTCAAATTCGTGGTTGGTCATTACTGATCCGGTTTCTTCCCATCTGGTAGGTATTGGTATATTCTCGATTGTTTAGATAGTAGTGAATACTCCTTCCTGGGCCATGTTTCGTTTGATATCCATCTTTGTCCTTTACTAGACTAGATCCAAATGGATAGAACTTTTTCTCTCTCAAAGTCGCTAAAGGCATCGTCACCAAGTGCACTTGTCTTACATACATATAATTACAGATGTGAGTATCCAAATTTATTGAGACTCAGCAACAACTGTATTTAAAAACAAATTGAACATTTCAACCCTGAGGTCTTCATCAGCATAATGAGGAAGAGGGGATTACAAGCCCTTTAAATAGAAAAATTGAGACAAACAGTAGGCTTATTAAACAGGGTTACAAATACTTTAAGCTAAAATCAACCTTTAAAACCTTCCCAATCCGGCAGTCGCTTGTTACGATCAAGTATAAGCAAAAAGTAGCTAGTATGCTTATGGACTGTTTTGTGTTACCCCATATTGTGTTACCCCACCTCCAAAGAAATGTTACTACTATAAGACCTAAGGGTAGACTTATGTAATATGTCCTACTTGTGTCTATAGTTATGCTGAGTCTGTTTTACCTGTACAAGCAAGATTACTAATAGATTTAATTCATAAAATTTAACTTGACTTACATTCCTTTCATAAAATTAAATTTCATCATGTGTCTTAGTTAACACCTTATTTAACTTTTGGTGCCAAAATAGTGTATATAAGGCCCCTAGCATAGAGAGCCAAGGATTCTCGATCAGGATAAAGATAAAGAAAAAGACAAAGACTCCAAGGATCACTGATGAAGGGTGAAATTCCCAGAAACGGCTGTCTGACCCAGTGGAGAAGAAGATGAAAGAAGGTAAAAGAAGGAAGAAAAGACTGCTGTATCTTCATCCAAAGCTCTAGCTCTTTAGGTTTAGTTCCCCTATAGGCTCTTTTACAGAATAGGCATAGCATGTGGGAAAATGGCATCTTAGATTTTTTATTAGTTGAGTGATGTTGTAATATAAAAAAGGTGGTGAAAAATCAATGAGGATAAAAAAATTAAATGAAAATACGTGTTAATGGGTTGAATAAATGTCCTCCCGAAGAGGGTTCAGGGTCATCGCTTGATTCATGTTGATGCAGGGGGTAGTTTGAATGTACATGGCTCCTTTAATCTTCTTCCTCGTCTTGTGTTGTTCACAGTGTAACATCCATGCTTCCTTCCATGCTATGCCATGCGATGTCTGCTATACATGAATCATACAACACCCTTGCTTGTAGGATTCATGTAAAGCTAATGCTTCACTGTGTTACATCCCTTTCTTGTTTCTCTACTTTTTATGCCATCCCTACATCTTCACTATTTTTGTAGAAAATTTTTAATATTTCTAGTTTTTGTACTTTTTATGGAGCTAGCATGGGCTAGGAATTAGATTCGTATAATTAAAACCATTTTAGTTTCGCAATCTTCGACTGAATATGACGTCATTAAAATGGCGACTTTATTGAGGCATTGACTCTAGGGTCATGAAAAACCGTCGTGCTCAATAATAGCGTTATCGCTCTCGCTTCTACAAAAGAATACAGCTCGGAAAATTTGCAGTAGTTTCTTTTAACAATTAGTCCAAAAGCTTATATAGTTTTTTAGTTATGGCTGATGAAGAAGAAGAAGAAGAATAAGAAGAAGAAGAAGAATATGAAGAAGACGAAAATGGGAATTTTTAAGGTTTATTATTTCGCCAGCGGGACATATTCGCTTGCTTTTAAGGTCTATTTAGAGTATGTATATTGTATATTTAGCTATACCTTGTTTTGTCAATTTTCGGCCTATTTCGGGATTTCGCTCCTATACCGATGTATGGGGAAAACGAAAAAACCGTGTCATCCCTACATAGGGAGTACTACCGTACTCCCTGATACTTGCATAGCTACGTAGCTGTTAAAGTATTAACTATTTCTTTTGCTTTACTTGCTTCTCGAGTTGCCGTATGTTTGTATGCATATATCTATGTCTGTTGCATTCAGTCTATAGCATTTTGAATGTATGCACTAGTATATGTGTTGATAGTACAATACAAACGTTTTTCCATTGGAATCCACGTGGAAATCGCATCTGTAGGGAAGGTGTGTGCTGGACCGTGCTGAGGTTCTTGGATGCTTGCATGGGACACGGAAAGAGCTACGTTTTCCATGTCACGTACCGTAGTATCACCCATATCTAGATCCAATTCAATAAACAGCCTAAATCAGTTGCCACTAGAATTAGGTCACTCCTGACTATTTAGAAGGGGGCTTACCAATTGGGTCATACTTCCTTAGTACCATCCTCTCTTTATTTCTTGGCCTTCTAAAAGTATAATAGAAGCCAGTACCAGCTGCACTCATTAATCGTACTACAACTGTCCTAAACAAGATATAAAAAGTAATTACATTGGTTAATTATTATCTAAAAAACTGTATGCTCTAATGTAACTGTATTTTGATAATTATATCAAAAAGTACGACAGTACACTCTAAGAAGGGATGGCAAAAAATGAACATGGCTGCCCTATTCAATGTATTATCAATTAACACCTTATATATCAACATTGATTGGATTTTCTCAATCATTTGTGTGTGCTTTTCTAACTGCCAAAAATATTTCGATGCTCTGCAACGTTCGCATGATGGTTAAACAGAAATATGCAAAATTCCATAATTCCTCATATTTTTTCAAATGTGCTAGTGCTAGCATGCAAAGTTACTCAGTATCATTAGGCTACCCTAGGTTTCAATGCGCTCTATCTGATGCACATTACTTTAGCCTTACCATATGATTACTGCCTTGTCTTAGCTACCAAGTCTCATGCCTCCTGATGATGCCTCAAGTTCTCATGCTTGGAATGAAAATTCTCAAACCTCAGGAAAGCAGTTCTGGGCTCCACATAATCATTGAATAGATTTAGGAGGGTTCTAACTACTCATAGATACTCCAACCGACTCCCATTTCTACTTCAAATTTCATTAGTTACTTATTTGAAGTGTGATTCAATGAATTGTTGTTGTGCTATGATACCATTAATTTACTTCGCACTTGATTGTAATTCACATTCGGCAATACATGGCGGTCATGTATGTTACTATGATGTTTGCATATCATTATAATAATAATGCTTTACCAGCTGCAGCAATCGTAGCGAGCCACACCTTTTTTTGAGAAGTTTGAAACACCTGTCAGTACATCTCTATGGGAAAAGTCGCCCTGAAATGGCAGATGGTAACTCATGTGAGGACAAACTTGGACCCTCTGTAAAGAAACCTAAGGTAACAAAACTAAAAGCGCTGCAACTTATAAGACTAATTTTAGTAAAGATGGGACACTAGGAAATGGTCTTCTATATGTTAAGTTCGAGAAAATCCTTACCTATTTGAGTGCACCATATGCAATACAGCTTGGGTGTGATCACCAGGGTTTCAAAAGGTACATTGCCAAGGAAATTTACAAGAGGAACGTCAAAGCTGTTCAGACTCAAACCAGCCTTTAGTTTCTAGCAGTTCCAAATCTGTTGACAAATGAGGTGAGTGTTATGTAATGCATACTGCTGCCATGTACATATGCATTCTGAGAAATAGTACATGCTGTTAAATTTACTTACATATTTACTATAAAATATTATTATACTTGTGTATATAGGTGGTATGTGTTGAGGTTAAAGTAGCATCCATGCTGGTGAAACACAATATCCCTATTGTCCTGGCCGATGCAGTGTTGAGAAAATGAACCCTTTGACAGTCAGAATCTTTGAAGCTACTTGCATCATCAACATGCAGTTTCTGGACATGTGCATGTGTTCTTCATGCACTGGTGAGGGAATTTCGCTGTCACAGAAGATGCTGTCTCAAAGCGTGACATCCCCAGAGCAAATTGTGCTGGCTTGACATCTTGGTAAACTTGGGCTTCAGTGACTCCATAAAAACACAGTTAGTGCCAAACCTCCAGTTTTGCATGTATGTAATGGTATGTCCGTGTCACATTATGCACATCACAGCTGTAAAAGGAGGAGTTCTTTTAGCATGAGCTAGTTTCTTGGAATATTAAGCTTTTCTTCATCCAACACTACTTTACATCTATATAATTGCAGGTTTGACTTTGCAGCTGGAGATTGACCTTTTTTACTGGTTTCATAATGCCACAAAGTGCAAAGTCAGCCTGTCAGAGTACTGCACCTTTTGTGATGTAACTTACAGACACATAGTGAAGCAAGTGAACATGGGGTGGCTGAGTTTGGAAAGGTCAGATGGCAGTGCATTACAGCAGTATGATGCCCTACGGAGCTTTTTTCCTGTCTGATAGTATGTAGTTTGACATCATATGCAAATATATTACTTTGAAGTAAGTTCCTTGTCTGCATGCATTAACTTGATGTTGTTTGCTGCAGAGATGATGCAAATCCTTGGTTTGCCACATAGATAAAACAAATCCTCGATTCCAGTGGCTGCATGCTCAGTTCAACTGCCCCATGAGAGAGGTCTACCTACTCTATTACCAGTCCGTTTTAAAAGCCTTTGTTCACTTCAACAAGTTCCTACAAAGAGAAGATCCCTGATACCTGTTTCGTGTGACCAGATAGATTCCTTCTTGTGCAAACTTGCCAGTAAGTTTGCTTTGCTATCTATCATCAAGGAGGTTAAGGGAGATTTTTCCGCCCCCATCTCCAAGGACAAGGAAAGTCAGTATGCAGGTTAAATTTCTATGCATACAATTGCAATGGCAATTAATAGCATAGTATAGTAGTGCACAGTCTGGGTGGGAAGATGCAGATGCACAGTCAGCTGTGGAGTTTTCTACTGATATAAAATTTGTACCCTCAATTCGTGGACTTGGAAAATGATATATATAGATTTTTATAGGATGGGCAAGTATGCTACTTTGACACAAGCGGCACCCCATATGTACAAGCAATTCAATTCTAACCATTGCCAAATGCAACAGCGCTTTGTTATGCTGGTGCGCAAGTGTTGTGCCTGCAATGGTTAAGACTAGAAAGAACACTTTCAGGTTTTGTCTGACTACCGGTGGAGATCTATATATTACATATTATGTTTGTCCTGTTAGTGTAGTTGGGTGTTGCAATCACATTGCAGCACGTTTGTACACATTAGAGGAATTGGTATCAATATAATCATCACCTCTGCCCACTCATGTCCCCTGAGGAGCGCAATGAGCTAATGGGTGGAACCAAAGTTCGCTTAAGCCCATAATATCAAGAGTTCAATGATGATAATATAGATGCTTTAAGATTGGCTTTAGATCTTAAAGTTCCCTTATTATTCCATATTAGTGGTCAGCCACACTTTTGGATGTCCCCTTATCTGCTGATAAGGAAACCACAAATGTTTGGCTTTTGGGAGTATGTATTATCAGACTACCCACTCACACTTCCATCGTATGTCATACTGATGAGTCCTAATAAAGACAAAACAGCTGTCTATGGCTCGACCATCTTTTTGAGTAGCTAAGAGGAGATTCTGGTTCCCATCAAGCGAACTTCGGTTCCACCCCTTAGCTCATTGCGCTCCTCAGGGGACATGAGTGGGCAGTGGTAATATCCAGAGTTCAATGATGATGATATCGCGGCTTTAAGATCGGCTTTAGATCTTAAAGTTCCCCTATTTTTTCATGTAACATGCTGTATAAAAACTGCTGAGGAGCTGGGGTGCTAGGCTGGAAGGTGATCTAAACAAACTGGCTGAATGGGTTAGTGACAACATATGGAGGCTAAACGAGAAGAAAACCCAACTGTTGGTGCTCAGCAGAAAGGGTAAAGCTATGGAGTTGGAAAATGTTAAGGTGACCCAATCCGGACATAGTATTGAGAGATGTGCAAGAGTTAAGTGTCTGGGGGTTATCATTGATGAAGGGCTTATATGGAAAGAGCACATTGAGTAAGTGAGAAGGAAGTGTTTTAGACAGCTAGCCAGACTCAGGAGGCTAAAGGACGTTCTCCCTGCTGCTGTCAAGAAAAAGGTTCTACCTCATTTGACCTACTATACTGTGGCAGGAAAGTACAAACAGAAAATGGAAATTTGAAGCCACATAGGATGCCCAGCGAGGAGAGGCAGAACTCCCTGCAATGGACAACCTTGCCTGAAAGGCGTAGGAGGTTTAGACTGGCAATGGTCCATCGCTGTCTGAACAGACCATGCCCTTCCGTTATGCAGGGTTTGTTTGTTTGTGAGGAACAAGGAGAGGGGGTACGGTAACACCAGAGGGGCCAAGAAGCTTCACATTTTTGTAGACGGGACAGAATTGGGTCGGAGGTCCTTTGCAGCTAAGCGAGGAGCATGGGAATGGAATCTTCTGTAAAATTAGATCCGATAAATGCAGTCCTTAGAAGTTTTCAGAAGACATCTCAAGTATAACTGACTCCCAGTGTTATTCTTTTAATTTTCAAAATGATGTTCTATGATTTTAATTCTACTTTTCATTATATATTTAATTATCTTAATACATTACGTAAATAGCTGTGTATGCATTTTCAGGGCCTGGCATTAACACCAGTCTTTGACTGAAGGGGCTTTCTTGGTGAAATCATTATCTAAGTACCTGAAGAGCCCTCAATTTTACAAGCACATGCTGTATTAGAAGCTTGTGTTAGCGAACCTTAAAATTCTTAAGATTAAGTGGCTGAAGGATGGAGGGGTGTTCAGACGAAGAAATATGATTTTGCCTAGAATATCTTAAGAGTGACAACTTTGTATGGTTCATAAGCAAAATAATTTAGTACCATCTGTATTAGCTCATATTTCTTCTAAGGAGACAAATTATTGTGCTTTTTAGTTGCTGAATGAGCCATATCACTTCACATTAGATGTGTAAACAGTATATGTACAAATGCTATATAGTGAAATGACAAGTCAGCAAGGTATTGAAGAAGCATCTTTAGCTTGCTGTGAATTTAATTCTTTTGTAAGGGAATGCATGCTTATCAAGAACAGTGGCAACCAGGGACATATCATACCTTGAACTTAAAGAGAGAGCTGGACAATTGCTGGGAAAAGCATGCAATTGCTATAGTTATGGAACCCCTGGAAATCTGTGAAAATGGACCAAAAACAGAATTTAGACTGTCAAATGGATTTGGGCTTCTTAGTACTTCCCTTGTTTGAACAGGAAATGAAAAAGTGTGCTGCTTTAAACAATTAAATGAGACATTAATACGATAAATAGACATTGATAAGATATGAAGCGAGAAGTTTAAAGACTGTATCATAATGGAGGTATTGAAGGATGTTTTCATTAAAATTTTGTTCGTTCAATCTTACTATGTCTTACTGTTATATACATTCATATTACCATGGCCTATTGGATTTATGTTAGTTATTTACATTGCAAACCCTCATATATATACATGTAATCATTAAATAAGGCACAAATTTGCAATTTATATACATTAAATATTGTCAAAATGGAAATGGCACAAAATTCATGGTGTGAAGCGGAATTTACAAAAAGCTGAAACGGAAAAGGAAAACATTTGAATGGATTTGAATGGACTTCCAGGGGGGTCTAGTCATAGCCTTGATGGCAAGATGAGAATGAAAGAATTTTTTTCTCATTATGGACAACTGCCCTGCTCATTCAGTGGTTGAAAATCTTATAAACATTGAGGTTGTATATTTACCGCCTAACACCACTAGCCAGACTCAGCCATGTAATCAAGGCATTATCCAAGCCCTGAACCTATATAATGAAACAGAGTACCCAACCATTGTGTTGGATGCCATTATGCTGCTAAAGCAAGCCTGGGATGAGGTTCCTCTGTCACCGTGGCCAACTGCTTCAGGCACTCCGGGTTTGTTCACGATACAAATGGAGAAGCAGACAACCTGTTGAGACTATGGATGATCAATATTATGAAGAGATTTGTGGAAAGGCTGGACTCGTTATTATCGCAGGAATATGCAGACGACATCTTGGATGAGTATGTCTTAGTTGATGAGGATGTTCCAACATCTGCAGAGTTAACTGACAATGAATTGGCAGAGATTGTTCATAATGAATCTCCCCCAGATATCCCTACAGGTTCTGATGATAATGAAGATGACATGAAGATTGTAAAGCCTAGCTCTAGAGAAGTTGCAAAAGCCCTGGGTACGCTGAAAGATTACCTTCTCTATACATCAGAGACAACCAGCCTTCAATGACATTGAAAAAAATGTAAGCATTGAAGATGCAGGCCAATTGACCGAAGAAGGTGTATGAAGCAAGCAACATTGAATGATATGTTCAGGAAAATCATTTAACTTGACTAACTTACAGTATAGTGTGTATGCATAATTAGTAGTATTAGTACTCTACACATATACCAATGGCTATAACAAAATTCTGATATAACAAAATATTTTGCTGGCATCTGGGAGTTTGTTATATCAGTGCTTCACTGTATTTAAATATATATATGCAATAGAAATGGCTGGAATACAGAATAGAGAGGTGTCCGTAATAAGGAGGGTGCTTATTTTACGCCTTGATAGGATTTCAAATGGGACTATGAAAATGTGTAAGCATTAAGGAGATGGCTGCTTATGGGAGGTGTTTGTTAAGGGAGATTTCTATACTAGACAAGTGTACGTATATAACAACCAGAAGTTAGAATCATTATGAAAACAATATAGGGGCTGCAAAATGCAATAAGTCATCGTAACACAGTAAATCCTAATATAGATATAATTGAAACAGAAAGGGGAATAATAAAATTGGTAAAATAGCAAATGTTTACTTTCACTTTCCTATGTTAGTGCAAATCTTCTAAATACCTACTTATTACTATACCAGAGGCCTCCATATTGTTTTATGCTATATATATATATATAATTATTAATGGAATGAAACGAACCATCAGTCAAAGGGATTTATTATGTGATTCTGAATTACATATGCATTCTATATTATTATTATAATAATTATTAATATTATTATTATTATTATTATTATTATTATTATTGTTATTAGAGTGCATTGTGTGCTATATACGCACACAAGAGCTCAATGATTCCACGTAGCACTGTGTACAGAGAAATACACCTAGTATATACAGTATACAGTGTACTCCGCCTAATCCGTGCGCTTTATCCGCCAAACCGCACAATCTGCCGACCTTCTCCTGCACGAATTCATTTGTATTACAAAACTATACATCCGCCAATAACCCGTTAATCCGCCATCCGCCATAGTTTTTTGACATCAATTCTGCATAATATATTATTTACATACCACTTAACCCTCCATTTGCCCTTTTAACACTTCTTCAGTCGTTTACATAATGCTTTAGTCATTTACGTAACACCTCAGGGATTTGCTACAGTTGTCCATTGTTATGGCGTCAAAACGTTCAAGGACGAATTTACCCATTTTTGTACATAGTTAGATGTATAGTAAATCTTACACTTTTATGCATGTAGTAATATATTACACATTTTCAATGACAGAAGTTTTATTTATGGTAAATTACATTTTTATTGTACTTAAAAAACGAATGTGATAAACTGGGCTTCATATTGTATAATCTGCCAACTCATTAATCTGATATAAAATTGCCTGAACCAATTGCGACAGATTAAGCGGAGTGCATTGTAGTTTGACTGTTTCAGCCTATATATATAGAGTCCAACATGTTATGTGAATCAGAAATATACACAACGCTAGTACTGTAACGGCATATCCTTGTTCCCTCTCAGTGACAACAGGAATCACAATTCCTCACGTCTCTTCAGAAATTGATCTGGAGTGATGATGTACGCACCCTTGCAATTTTCCAATAATTATGTCTCCACATCGATTTCACTTCTGCCAATATATCTTTTTCTCCGGACATCTTGAACCACCAGATGTCCTTCCCATCTCTACTTTCAAAATTCCAGACCAATAATAACTCTTCAGCTCTTGCATAACAAGCGACTATCCTCTTCCGAACTTGGCAAACATGCAGCGACCTATTTGTACCCCACAATTTTCTAATTCCTTTCCTTGCCTTCTGTTGGTCTTCTATCGTTTTGGACTTCTTTAAATTGCTCGCACTGACAGTTGATCCTTCTTCTAGTTGGCGCTTTAGACACAAAATATCCTTTCCTGAATCAGCAATTTGTCTTCCAAGTTCCTCCATTCTTTTGCAAATACGGTACATCCTATAAAAAGTTAACCGTCTACAGCCGTACAATGGCTACGGGTACGGATGTCTACGGATATGTGTACGGGTGTAGTCGATTTTACGTAAGTGTAAGTACGGGTAACGCTACGGGCGTGGGACAAAAGATGTACGGGTGAACGAAGCATTAGCGTTTGGAATTTGCCTACTTTGGGTATGGACTTAGGACGGTTTATGTACATCTATCACGCAGCAATATACGGGCGTACAGGGAGAAACGTATGGAGATAAAATGGATCAGCATACGGACTTGTGTCGTGCTAGACCAACTGAAGATCACACAAATCATCTCAGCATACTTCAAAAGCACTTACAGCCAACTAAAAGCCTCTGTCATCACAAAACAATGGACTACAGAGTATTTTCCCATCAGACAAGGAATCTTTCAAGGAGACACTCTCTCCCCCTTGATCTTCCTGATCTCCTTCAATCCCATGAGAGAATGGCCAAGGCAATCACCACCAGTTACCATTTCCAAGTCCCCTTACAAGGAACAAAACGTCTACCACAAGTTGGAAAATTATCTTTGTAAAGGTTCATCTTTCGACTTTTTGAGCGTCTAGAGACGCAGTTTTTTTCGATTCTTCTGTCTGCCAAACGTTTCGACCCTGGGGGTCTTCTTCAGTGACTGGTGTTGGTCTCAAAAAGTCAAAAGATGAACCTTTACAAAGATAAGTTCGACACAGTTAGAAGAAATCCTTATTCCATTATTGGAAAATTATCTACTTACCTAGAGTGTAATGCGGAAGACTCACCCGAACCACCTGGCTGGTATCTCTGCAAAGTCAAGGAGCACCACACCGACAGCTCCTCCACAGTAAGATACAATAAAAACACAACAGAAATCATCAACTTAGTGTCAGCTAATTGGAAATATGCCAAAGGAAACAACCCCCACTACCTCCCCATCCATCAAATTCCAACAGAATATTACCTCAAAGATCTAAAGGAAGGAACTACTGACTTTTCACTATCACATACTCACAAAGCCAAAGCATTTGCTGATGACCTAACTCTATGCTCAGAGAGTCTGACAGAACACCAAGGAGTCCTTACTGATCTTGACAACATATGCAAAGAACTAGGATTGACCATCAGACCAAACAAGTGTGTTTCAATAGTTATCAACAAAGGTAAAGCAACCAACAGAACCTTTGAACTTCTCCAAGGTAGGATAACAAGCATAATGTCAAAACCATCCCAATTCCAAATGGCATTATGGTACTACCATCCCCATTCCAAACAAGAAGCAGGGCCAGTAAAAACATCAAGCTCAAAGTAGATGCAGCACTGAAAGCTTTTGATAGACGACCCATCAGAGGCGAACACAAAGTTCGGAAATACAAACATTATCTAGTCCCCTCATTAACCTTCTGCTTAACAACCAATGCCACCACCAAAACAACTATGCAGATGATCCAATCCAAGGCCACCAGCTACCGTACAAATTATTGTTCTAATAATTTGTACCATACATCAAAAAATGGCTCTCTCTCCCAAAGTGCTGCACCATTGCCACCATCTTCCACCCTGATGTCCTCAATGTCCCCCACCTAAAGTATCATTATACCAAGTCCAAGGTCTCCCTCCTAGCTTCTGTACAGCACTCTACTGATCCATATATCTCAGAAATTGGAACCTACCACATCATAGAAATTGGAACCCTCGGACACTTTCTGTTCAGTACTTTCTATGCTATCAATGAAGCCACCAGCTCAAAACCAGCCACAAGGAGGATTCTTACCAAAACCTCAAAAATAGCAATCCCCTGCAGCCAACATCTCTTTTGGGCAAGATCCAGCAAGACATGGGACCAAGACAAAGCTCTTCTTAACATTAACTGAACGAATTTATTATTTATTAACAGCTATATACCATATCTATTCATTACCTATTTACCCCTCTACCTCATGCCTTGTCAGGTGACTCAATGGTTACATAATCCATTTTCTTTAACCCTGAGACCAAGGCCCTTACAACACTCCCCGATTTAATCTCATCCCCCCCTTTTATATTAAGAGAGGCCTGTAAAGGTAAAAGAATTGGTTTGTTACTGTTGACAATGTGGAATTAACCTGCATGACTCCCTCAACTGTATATCACCTTTGTTCTATATATATACGTATAGGCCTACATGTATATTTTCTCACCTTACTTGTTGTATACATACACCACACCAAACACTTATTATCACTTGTATGATGCACCACCTGCGAACTCGGTCCTTGTATGTGGCTGTCTGGGATGTGCGCTGCCCTTAAGTGGCTATGGCTTAATATTAATGCGTCCTGACAGTCGGGCTATGTACCTGGGCGGACGGCCTCAAGTGGCGATGGTGTATACCTACGTGTCCAGTCTTGTGCCCCTTAACCACCGTTTTATACATTTGTTGTCTGCATGGTAACTCAAATAACAATATAATTACTACCTGATGGAATTTACTAACCTAGCTTTGCTCTTCGCCATTTGCTTTACAATTTATATTGTTACTGCGTGTGGCTATTTCAGTTTTTATACGCCCAAGGTCACTACACCGGAAACCAAAAAGATGGCGTCCGTCAGGTTATGTTTCCTTGTATTTCTTTTTGGCGGGTCAGGTTATTCCATAACGTTTAACGTAGAACCAGGAACAAAAAAGTGCGTTAAAGATGAAGTTCATAAAGATGTTCTTGTTTTGGGTCAGTTTAGCCTCACCAATGTACCAATGCAGAAGATGGATATTACAGTAAGTTGAAGAATTGTATCAGTGAATGTTATGTATGATAGCCCTTTCACACTTGTATGTAATGAGCGATGGTGCGTGCAGGTACGTAAGTTTGTGTATTAGTTAGTTTACCAATCTGCACCGCGGTGCGTAAAAGTCAGCAACTCATTACAACCGCGGTGACTTGCACCGAATTCTGGGTCAACAACATCTGTCTCCATATTACTGAGAAGTACCCCCTTCCTTAAAACTTTTTAAGAAGAACGCTGAATTTGAATTGTATTTCCATAATTATTAATTGGTTCTTACACATTGGATATCAGGACTAGCCATATAGTGTATTATTATACAAGACAGTACAGAAACATGATAATACTTTAAAATTCTTCAAAAACCCAATTTTTGCCTGGGATGCTACTATTTAAGTGACTATGTATGTACACTATCATTATTTGAGTGATTCATCTTAGGTCTATTGAGCATCTCAAAAGACCTACAGGAATCACTTAATTATCTAAATCACACACACATATGAACGTATACATACATATACATACACAATCAAGCAGGCAACGCAAATTATTTCTCATGTTTGCTATCTCCTTTGAAAAAGCTTACTTATCATCAGGTGACTTGTTCCAGTGGTTTCACTCTACATATGTATGTACATACGTATGCCTAGCTCATGTGCGCACACAGAGATGTTGACTGTCCAAGAGTGGATCTAGAACCTGCACTAAAAATCAACATATAATATGTTAGGTCATGCCAAATAAGGTGTTCTTAATATAATGATATCAGTTAAACTTTATACTTTTTGTGGTGCTCTGAATATGAAGTTGGTCTTTAGCACAGGTTCTAGATTTACTCTTGGGCAGTAGACCATCCCTGTGTGCATGCACGAGCTAAGTACGTATATGTACACATGTATATATTTCCATTGTTGATCGCAATTAGGTAATTCACCCAACTGAGTGATCAGCAAGGGCTATAATACGTATGTATGTATGAACGGGTGTGCATAGCTACTAATATAAAATGGAAAATCACACGGCAAAGGGTATTGTGCTTCTAGACTGCTACTTTGCCTACAAATTTTCTTGATGACGTCACATGGTCGGCGAAATAGGGTCTGCTGAAAAGCCTATACCGTTTTTGTTCTAGGGGGTGTAACTAATTAGCAACTTCCATTAACATAACGGTTAGAAGCGAAAACACTTCGCAAACAGTGGAAAGTTGGCGCTTTGCAGGTTGATCAATTAGCAAACTCATGTGTGTCGTCTGAATTCTAACAACTATTTCATAGCAACAAAGCTCCATCGCGCTGCTCTCTACAGCTGCTAACGTTCCAATTTGCGAAGCCTTTCTCGGTTACAACGCGTTATAAGGTATGAATATAATTATTACCATGGTAACTGAATATTAATGAGCCACCAAGTTCCGGTGGTTCAGAACAAAAACAGTATAGGCTATTCACCAAACCCTATTTCGCCGACTGTGTGACGTCACCATAACAATATGGAGGCAAAATAGCGGTCTGGGCTACGCAAGACTATTGTACTTCATCTGGTGATATACGTAATGCTCCATTGCGTCAGAGTAAGGAATTTGGTGCGTGAGAGCAAGGAAGTTGTTAAGATTTTAGGTGTTTCAAGTGGGTGCATTAGAGTAAGTTACCATGGTGTGTGTAGATAAGTTAGCATGTTAGTTAGTTTACTAATCTGCACCATGGTGTGTAAAAGTCAGCCATCCCCTAGTCCCTGTCATGATGATTACCAAACAGCCTGTAGTGTGTGACTATGCTTACCTGGATTTCTTTCAGCTTTTTGCCCAAGGGGGGGGGGGCAAAATGAGATGGTATGGATTATTGGGGGGGGGGGGCAAGTACGTATCCGTGTGCAAAGCATGCTGCAGACTGTGGGGTCAGGGGCATGCTCCCCCGGGAATTTTGATTTTCGACCTTTTATTAAATGCAATTTGGGACTGTTTCCACTCAAAACAATGTTCCCTTATTTGAATAACCAGGCCAATATTTGTATGACAATTCCAGTTTGGACTGCATCAAGTAAGAAGACCTTTTCCACGCTGTCGATTTCTCAAACGGGTTTTGATCATTTTTATCTGAGAAAAACTTCGTTTCACTAATGAACATTGCAATCAAATCACTATAAAAAACTAGCTGATAATGATTTAGAAACAGTAGTAGGCATATGGACTAGAAAACCTAGGAAAAATGTTGTATAGAATATTGTGCACTTTATGTTATCATTTATTGTGTCATTAAAGCTTTTATAAGGGCCTAAATTGATTTACTTGTAAGACAGTATTCTCAGCATATTCAAGGGGGGCAAGCCAAAGCCAAGGGGGGGGCACTCCCACTCCCTGAAAGAAACCCTGCAAGTTACATTGTACATACGTACATTGTACTAACAATCAAGCGTTGCTGTTTCCTGTGATAAACTCCCCGTTGTTTCGGCATGGTATTTGGTTGCTGTACTGTGTTTACTTAGAAACTTTAGATGCATTTTACTCTATCCTTTTACAGATTGTTGACTCCCAAGGTCATACACTATACCAAAGAGAAGACATTTCAGATGGGAAGTTTTCTTTTACAACAGAAGAATATGAACTATTTGATATATGTTTCACTTCCCATGTAAAAGGTTTGTCTGGGTACACTTACAATTGTATGTTGCTTGGCCTAACTACGTATTTGTACATTATGAATATGATGTTTCCCTGAGCATCAGTAATACTCCCTGAAAAGGTTTTAGGACATTTGGGACGCTTCAAACTGAGCTAATACTTGATGTATCAAAGCTACCTGGATGTCTTGAATACAATTTATAGCTTTAAAGCTTCCCTTCTGACATACTGACATATGTTTAGTTTCATTGCTACTGTACCTTATAGGACAGCATGGGTATGGTCAACCAAGAGAGGTGAAGCTCATTCTAAATCACGGCAGTGACCCAAAGAAGTACGAACAGGTCAGTTCTACAGAACATGCCATCACAGTCATCATTGTCATTGATTATAACCCTACGGTTTAATGGTATGGATGTGTAATTTGGTACATGAGGTAATGTTCAAAATGTAAGGGTTCAGGAACGAAATTCACTGATTTTTAAATGAGCATAACAACTTCACTACTGTCAAGTGATCCATGTGATTATTATGCATGTGTTAATAAATTGGTGTCATAATAATTGGGTATCTGGCAGAAGTGGTTCATGGATAAACTGGCTTCCTATTGAAGGCTGAGTATGTTAGACAAGCAACTTAAATTTAAAATTTGTGGGCTGTTGCCCCTGCACTCGAAGTACTTGGCCACTTCAGTGGGCTTTAATATATATATTCTTAATCTTAACGATTGAGGACACTTGCGTAAGTGTCCTAAACATTATAAACAACGATAGAAAAACTTGGTTAACTAAAGCTTCTGAATGCTGCCATTTGCAAATACGATGTATTGATGTATAATTATGTGGTACATATTATAGTTGCGTATGAACCTGTATTATGTACGTATGTATATATTGATGTATACGTAAATTAAGTGTTATAGTAGTTGTGAATGAACCCGTATTACTTATATACAGTACAAGTTACAATATACTAAGGTAATCTAGTATATAAATAAATAAATAAATAATATAATATAATATAATATAATATAAATAATTCATATGGCTCCAGGAAAGGACTAGCAACAGAATGGGCATAGTATCATAAAGTTTAGGGTATAAAACTCATTTCAAATTAAGGGATTTTTTATTTAGGTCTCCATTTGGTAGAAAACGGAGGACAAAGTCTGCATATAAAATGCCATAGGACTATAGAAAAGCTATAGGAAATTTATATTGAAACCAAGTGTTATATTGGTAAAAATTATCAATTGATCAGATCACTGTGAAACCGACATATATCATGGTACATGTGTTTGACAAACATCTGGCCAAGTTTTCCTTAATTAAAGTTGCAAAATAATCAAGATATAATGAAGAATGCAAGCTTATGATTGCACAATTTGGTGATGTATTGTGATGTTTCTCTAGTGCGTCACCAACACTCTCATATGTCGCTCCGTACATATTTAATGGATTATCATGTGACATTGCGAAAACGTCACCCCCTTATTGTAAAGAAGATCATCCTTTCGAGAATGGCTATGAAAAGTCGACGCTCTCCTACGAGAAGGAGCTACGGAATAAACGAGTTGTAGCGAAGGTTAGATAAAGCGTATTTGTGGACGTTTCCGTTCAGTTTGAGGCAGAATTGACCCTATTTTCATGCAATAGAAATTCGTTTAGTCGACCGTATTAAAACTTTGGTAATTAGAGCTCTGTCTACTCTTCTTACATGTTTTGTTCATATTTTTACTTGTCCATGTGTTGGAATTAGGAGTTTTGTTGCGATCATTATGAGAATAAAGCCTTGTTTAGTGTCAGCAAGATGAATTTACTGATTTCCTACTTGATATTCCCATTCCTGTATTACTGATGAAGACCTCCGGGTTGAAACGTCCAGAATTAGTAAATTTCTGTTACTGATATTCAACAAGGCTGTATTCTTATCAATGTGTGTACGTTTTCTATGTGTACATACATGTACAGTAGAATCTCATAACGAAATTGCTCATATTGAATGTTGAAGTACTTTGCTAGTTATTCAGTACACTCAAGTACACTACATAGTGAAAGATACTGGTAAATATATAAAATATTAAAATTACAATCAAGTACTACACAGTACAAGTTACAAATTTATGAGGGCCAAGTGACTATACAATATTAAAATTACAATCAAGTACTAGCTACATATGCAGTGCAAGTTACACCCCATAGGATAATCAGTATTTTAAACAGGACAAGACTTTAGTCACACTGTTGCAGGCTTTGAAATCCTCAACTATACTGCATAGAGAGTCGTAGTTGATACAGATCATCCAAGGTAGAACACATGGCCTACCAATTACCTTTTCACACCTTAGTATAGACTGAAGATGATGTATCTGCATGCCATGTAACTTGTACACAAGGGACATAAAAGCCCAAGGCCTTTATATACATATACCCTTATGATGTCCCTTGTGTACAAGTTACAAAATGGTCTCTAACCCTGTTGATTATGCAAATGCATGCAACCAACCGTCGGTATTCTTAGGTCCCTCGCAAGGCAAATCAAATCTGCTGTGGTTATTAGCTGAGACCCCTTTAAGACTGGAACCTTTGTTGATATATGATCTGTATCAACTACCAGATGATCTGTATCAACTACTACCCTCTATGCAGTATAGTTGAGGATTTCAAAGCCTGCAACAGTGTGACTAAAGTCTTGTCCTGTTTAAAATACTGATACCAGCTTAAATTAATTAAGCTTCAAGTGCTTGAAACTTGAAACTGTGTATTATACATGTATCTTTAGATACAATACCAAACTGTAAATAAGATTGTCAAGTAAGAATTTACTGTACATGTTCTAATTGAAATTGAAATTAAGGATTGAAAACATTGTCAATGCGATTGTCCTTGATTGTGCCCAGTACAGCAGCTGCATTGCCCCAATACTGATTATCCTATGGGGTGTAACCTGCACTGCATATGTAGCTAGTACCTGATTGTAATATTAATATTGTATAGTCACTTGGCCCTCATAAATTTGTAACTTGTACTGTGTAGTACTTGATTGTAATTTAATATTTTATATATACAGTGCAAGTTACAATATACTAGGGTAATAATAGAAACCTAGAAACAGAATGGGCACATTAGCATTAACTTCGGGGTATAAAACTCATTAAGGGAGTTTTTATTTAGGCCTTTGTTTGGTAGAAAATGGAGGACAAAGTCTGCCTATTGAAGACCATAAGACTATAGAAAAGCTGTCATGTGTTATATTGAATAAAATTATTGCTATGCTAATTGCTATGAAACCAACATACATGGTACATGTGTATGACGTCTGGTGAAATTTTGCTTAATTAAAATTGCAAAATAATCAAGATCTAATGAAGAATTCAAGGTTATGTTTGGTGATGTGTAGTGATGTTTTCTAATGCATCCTCAACACCCTTGTATGTTGCTGCGTACACATTTTGTGAGAATCTTGTGACATTGTGAAAACTTTACCGCCTCTTTGTAACAGAAGATCATTCTTTGTGAACGGCTATGACAAGTTGATGCTCTCCTATGAGAAGGAGCTACTGAATAATTGAGTTGTGGTGAATGTTAGATAAAGTGTATTTGTATACGTTCCCGTTAAGTTTGAGGCAGAATTGTTCCTATATTGATGCAAAAGAAAGTCATTTAGGCGACCGTATTAAAAGTTTGGTAATTAAAGCTCCGTCTTCTCTTATGCTTTCTGTTAATTTTTAACTTATCCATGTGTGTATGTATGCAGGCTTGTAATTGGGTGCGTAGGGATGCATTTGAATAAATATGCGTGCGTGCAAATTTATGTGTGTAGAATCTCATTATAACAAAATCGCTTAATTTTGCCAGTATAAGCAATTTCGTCATAATGATATTCTATAACCGCTAGTCATGCTTGTAGATTATATCTATCAAATTTGGTGCTTCTCAGTTTATTTATATAGAAGTAGATAGCTTTTTTGTGGAGCTATTTGACACTTTTTGAGGTGACATTTTTCGACTTTAAATGAAAATATCTCAGTAACAGAGTAGCCAATCAAATTATGGTTGACACCGAATAATGCGCAATTTACCTAGTTATTTTGCTTGTAAAATTCAATTTAGTTGGACTTATGATCAGGGAGATACATCACTAAGACCAATGTACCCCAAAGAAAGCCTTTAGCCCCCCAACTACCTTAAGTGAATGCTTTCTTGAAAGATCTGCATATTTTTTAGCTATCAGCGCAATTTTTGCACTCTCTGGCAATTTATAGTGCCCCCTTCCTCATAGCAGACAGAAAGTAGGGGTTAAAAGGTTAAATTGCACATCCAGTCATCAGACACTCTTATTAATTTCCTAGTCAATTCATTTTTACTAATTGATATGCACATAAGCACCCTGCTATATCCTGTAAATGGGTGTTAGTCCAGCTGAGTAAAAGACTATTGGGGTAGAGTTTTTCTGAAGAATAAACAATAAGGTGGGCCTGAAACAAGTTCAGTAAAATTTCAAGGCAGAATTCGAATTATTAAAAAAAGTAGTACATGCTGATGAAGTACAAACATCGTGAATTATTCTGAATAAGTAGGATTGATTGAGTTATAATTCTACAAGTAAAACACTAATGCATGTTCTTTCTGAGTTCGACCGGTGGTGATTTGTTTCAAGTTACCCAAATTACTATATATTCATTGCAGTGTGAGATGTTGGATATTGAAACCCATAATGTTATCAGTGAATTCTTTGGTTTTATACATGTAGCTTGCCAAAGCTGAAAAGTTGAAACCTGCTGAGGTTGAATTGAAACGTTTAGAAGATTTGGCACAAAGTCTAGTTCATGATTTTGCCTACATGAGGGCTAGGGAAGAGGAAATGAGGGACACAAATGGTACTTCAATTAATCACCCCAGCATCACATGTGTACATACATATATATATCATATAGATGGTAGGAATTTCTTTTAACTGTGCCAAACCTACCTTTGAGATAATTTTTAGTCTTTTGAGCATCTAGAGACCCAATTGGTTCTTTTAGGATTTCAGATGTCTGACCCTAGGGATCTTCTTCAACAGCTACTGGAGGTTGCCCTTTTATACTCACCATTTCTGCTTACTTTCATGTGACCCTCACCAGGAAGAGACAAACAGGAAGTATGAATAAACTACCACTAACCTGAAGTAATATAATGCCTTGATCTTATCTGGATCCTGATGGCTTCTTTGACCCTTCTCCCTGTCTGTAATTTAGCCCTTTCCCAAGCACTTGAGTGGCCAGTTTGAGGGGTAGTGAACAGCTGTACTGTTGTTCACATCCTTCATTCTGACTGCTCGCTAGTGTTCAGCCAATCTTACATTCAGGATCCTTACAGTTTCACCAATGTAAACTGCAGAAAAGTCAAGGTAAGGAAATTGGTAAACTACACCCTTTATATCCATAGGTGGCAAGACTGGCCCTTTCCCAAGCAATTGAGTGCAATTGCTTGGGAAAGGGCCAAATTACAGACAGGAACGCACTGGCTGAGGAGAAGGCTCAAAGAAGCGATTAGGATCCATAAATGGCAGGCAAAAATCAAGCCATTACATTGCATCAAGGCTGGAGGCAATTAATATTCATACTTCCCTGTTTTTCTCTTCCTGGTGATGGGGTCACATGACAGGAAGCAAAAATGCTGGGTAGAGAAGAGGCAACCTCCAGCAGTCGCCATTAGTCGTTGAAAAATACCCCCAGGGATAAAACGTCTGAATGCTAAAATAACCAACTGCGTCTCTAGATGCTCAGAAGACTAAAAGATGAACCATCTCAAAGATACACATATCAAATAGTGGGAAATTTTGGGATTATATTTTTTATGGAGACGTTCTTCCATAATGTATGCAGTTTAATATTCCAGTTTTTGGGTGTGGCATCAATAATCAGATGTCATCAATAATTGATTGTCAGGACTGCTTTTTTCTGCTCGTTTCTGGGTATACTTATAGTGCAGAGGTATTTAAGAATATATACAGTGTAGGATCTGGATAGGTCCTTCCGTTCACAAGTTATTGCAGCAAATTCAATTATGCAAAGGAGCATAAATTTGATCGGAAGTCATCCTAATTTGGTTTGCTACCTGTACACTGCGACACGAGAAGATTCATTCATTCTTACCCACTACCCAAATGGTTACATTCGAGTTTCTGGCCATACGCCTTTGGATGCCCACATCCCTCAGTTTGACAGGCCAACTCCAGATCTGCTGGAAATGAAGGCTAGATGTCGTTTGCTGATGGAAGGCTGGTAGAGGCAGTTTTGGAACTTGATCCTGGAGTGACACTTGCCAACCACAGCCTGTAGCATGGATTGGGTAGGTTATAACCTTCCTTTTGTACAAGCCTATCTCCTCCAGGCTGAGCTACCATGCAGTTGGTGCTGGCTGTGTGACATTTTGTTGCTTCTTTGGCTGTCTTTCTGTAAAGAAGCAAGCATACCAGAGCATTCTATGATGAGGTAGGTATGCAGTTTTCTAATAAGGGGGATTTATATACATTAATCTCTACCTTTCAAAATAAGCAAATGTTCACTGGAATGTACCTTTGATCTTTGATGCTTCCTTCACTTTCTTCTGCTCCTCAGGTTCCACTCTTTTGTGCTCCTTTTCTTCCTACTTTATCCTCTTCTTTTCCTCCTTGTCTTGCAACTCCTGCATGCAGTGCTGACTGTTGAGTATGTGAGGACTTCAGTGTACCTGAGGTGACTTGTGTCATTTGCACATGCTACAGCAGCCAACTCCTACAGCATAACGGAACGAGTGGAACATATATTCAATGACATTGATCATTTCCATTCCCATTACCCAAACTGGTTGAA
Source organism: Chondrosia reniformis (assembly GCA_947172415.1). NCBI lineage: Eukaryota > Metazoa > Porifera > Demospongiae > Chondrillida > Chondrillidae > Chondrosia > Chondrosia reniformis. Next base: position 2,855,537 of record OX359202.1, on the reverse strand, counting down.
ATCCCCACAAAAGTTTGCTATGTCATGACCTTTCCAGTCTTTCCTGTGTAAAACTGCTGGCACCCTTGCAACTATTTTTTTTATGAGGAAAATGTCCAGTTGTCGAGAGGCTGGAGTAGATGGGTGGTGCGTGGAGGCAAATAGAAGAGAATGATTCCATTATCTGCAGCCATGGGTATGGTGCACAGGTTATAGTTATAGAAGGAACACAGGTCAACATGAAGGAGCATGTACCAGAAAATGGTTTTGGAACCACTCCTGAAGGCGATTCTGCATTCATCCAACCATCATCTGACAAACTGTAACTGAAGGTGTTTATGGTCAAATATGACCATGGGATGAATGCTGTAGCCACTGGCACTAGCACAGGCCATTGCACTGATTTGTGACCTATCTCCTGGATTATTCTGGCCAACTCCAGCGACCACTTAGGGTGGCTTTTACATCAGGGGTATCCCTAATTTTAAAATTTGCCCTGGATAATGGGCCAAGCCATTTGCTTTGATGGTCTGTTCCAGCAAATTGAAGTATATATGCTTTAATGACCTTTGCATTATTGCAGGCTGCTTAGGCGAAGGAGAGAATCTCAACTTGTGTAAGTGAAATCTCTGGGTGCTATTTGCGAAACCTGTCCCACCACCCCTTAATGAAGCTCTATGTCACGATCAGGGTTAAGGGTATTGAATATCTGCTGTGCGATTATCAGCACATATCCTTGAAACTCTGTATCCCATTGAGGAGCAGACTGACACTTCCTGTTCTGCCCCATCCCTGTGAAACAATTTCATCCAAATCTGCTGATGTGGCCAAGACTTGAATGTACCCATCTGGGTATTATGTAAGAGAGTATGATTCTTCTTGCATCGCATTGTATGGGTCGCTGACCGAATTAGGATAACTTCTGACTGAATTTATGCTATTTTGGAGATTTTGTAATAGTTGCAATAACTTGTATATAAGCAGAATGGCCTACCCACTTCCAACATTATATACTCTTAAATACCTCTGGACTGTCACACCCTATCTGTTTGTGTATAATGTAATTGTGTAATACAATTTTTGCAAACTTAAATATAGTCGAAAATAGCAAATTTATCCATGAAAATTTCCCACTATATCTTGTATATACTTTATATACAAGACTCTATCTGATATCCAACATTTTACATCTTTCGGGTTTAGAGTATCTAAAGATACTCTAAAATTATCATCTCAAAGGTAAGGCTGTTGACACAGTTAGAGGGAATCTTTATACTATAATTCAGATTACTATTGTGTTATTTACCTGTTAACTTTTATTGGTTTTCCTTTCCTTCAGAATCCACTAACTCAAGAGTGCTCTATTTTGGTATATTTTCAATGTGTTGTCTTATATTCCTGGCAGCATGGCAGCTTATTTATCTGAGAAGATATTTTAAATCCAAGAAACTGATTGACTAGAAAAATAGTATGTTAGGCAATTATTATGTAGAAGATGCATAATCAATTGATTTATTACATTTCATAAAATCTGGAATAAAAAAGTTGGTCACTTAACCCAAGCTATATGTAGGCAGTACGTGTGTTCGGATTACTCCAGTACCTGATATTACCAGTTCCAGAGAGTTGCAATGTGTATTCCATTTTAGCACTTTCGATTGCAGGTCAGTTACACATAGACCTGTCATTGAGTGGATATCCATACAGTTGTGTGAGATATAAAGGTTATTGAGCTACACCAAAATTAGATCCTTGGAATAGAACATTTCAACCTGTAGGTCTTCATCAGCTATTTTAAAAGTTGCTGTTTAAATAGAAGTCCAACTGCTATTTTACACCAAATTTTCCTCCTTTTTTCATATTGCTGTTGAACACCTATGGGTTGAAACACTCTATTCTAAAGATCTAATGTTGCTGTTGCTTTATATCTCATCCATGATCGCAACAAATAAGCACTGTGACTTCATACAATTTGTAAGGTGTATGTATGTGGGTTCAAAAGTGTTAATTAACACAACTGATTGACAGGCTATGAGCAAGACTGATATTAGCCACATGATTGTCATATATGGGCAAATTAAGACAGTCAGCTAATTAAGAAAATCCAGTTGCATGAGGAATTTTTGGGGTGCCATAGGCGCCCTTCAGAAAGTTACAATCTAACTATCTAATATAAATAAATAAATAATATAAATAATTCATATGGGTCCAGGAAAGGACCGAGCAACAGAATGGGCATAGTATCATAAAGATTAGGGTATAAAACTCATTTTAAATTAAGGGATTTATTATTTAGGTCTCGGTTTGGTAGAAAACGGAGGACAAAATCTGCATATAAAATGCCATAGGACTATAGAAAAGCTATAGGAAATTTATATTGAAACCAAGGGTTATATTAATAAACATTATCAATTGGTCAGATTACTGTGAAACCTACATATATCATGGTACATGTGTATGACAAACGTCTAGCGTAGTTTTCCTTAATTAAAGTTGCAAAATAATCAAGATTATAATGAAGAATGCAAGTTTACAATTGCACAATTTGGTGATGTATTGTGATGTTTCTCTAGTGCGTCACCAACACCCTCGTATGTCGCTCCGTACATATTTAATGGTTTATAATGTGACGTTGCGAATACGTCACCCCCTTGTTGCAGAAGAAGATCATCCTTTCGAGAATGGCTATGACAAGTCGACGCTCTCCTACGAGAAGGAGCAACGGAATAAACGAGTTGTAGCGAAGGTTAGATAAAGCGTTTTTGTGGACGTTTCCGTTAAGTTTGAGGCAGAATTGTCCCTATATTGATGCAAAAGAAATTCGGGATCATACGTAATATACGGACACGGCCGCCATATTGATTGATGACGTCATGATGATACAGGATGACGTCAGAGGTCATAGTGACGTCTTTCCTAACGGCATGTGCAACAAATTGCTAAGTGATAAATCTTTGGTTTGTCTTCTGGTTGTTTTATCCAAGTTTGGCGGTATTGCTTGAAGACTTCTCCCGATTTTGCATTGTTTTTGCATATTTTTTCGGATCCCCGATTTCTACGAGTTCAGGGCATCTGTATTTAACCTGGAAGAAGTGACGTCGGTGACGAATTCAGGTTTGTTAATGATTATACTCTTTATGAAAGAAATCACTGAATACCATATTACGTATCATCCATTGTGGCAACAAAGTTTAGCGATTTGCTTGATTACTGTTCTAATTAAGTGAAAATTTTATTATGTTTAATAATTGCGCGTACTTAATTTAGCCATTTTGATGTTTTTGGCTAAAATCGCTAAAATTAGTTGCCGCAATTAATAGTAGCCTTAAGGTATGAAATCTCTAGACAAAACTTAGTAAATAAACCCTACAAAATCCCAAATCTGTATTGGAGCAGCCAATGGATACCTTTTTGAATATGGTGCAATGCAACAGCAAGAGACTACAAGATTACAAAGCTATACAAAAGGGGGATTACAGTGCATCTATACGGGGTACTGATCAGCAATGTCGCGAATAATATTGTTCAAAGCTACATTGGCAGTAGATCCATGGCGCTCCCGCCACATAAACTCATCCAGATAGCTGGGTAGCTGTGTTGCATGACACCCTTTCATTGCTTTGAATCGGTTTTTACACCGATTCCAATACGATTCTATATGCTGGGTGTGGACACCCGTCACAGGGTTGACAAACTCCAGGGAGTGATTTACTGTTGCGTGAGAGGCTACATTTTGCAGAGAGCCAACCTGACTGTAGGCCCTCCATTGGTCACTGTGAACCACTGTGCCAGGTAGAGTGTGGGCCTGTATGATTGACAGTAATGTTGCAGCATCCCTTTGGGGTACGATCTCCATGTACCCCAATGCTGGAGAGGAGCTGGTGTCCACCATGCCAAAGACCCACACTTCATTGGCAGTTGCTCTCCCTCTGTGATGCTGAAGAAGAGGGAATCATTTAGATTCACTTATTCAGAGCAAGTACTCAATATTGTCAACATACTTTGGGTTTATGGCGGAAAAGGGATTCATCTATTTGTACAATTACTCCGTTTCCACCAAGCTGGATCCTTGTCTGTAGTAACTTGGTGCTGCATACTTCCCGGAGCCATTGATATACAGCAATTGCTGTGTTATGTTCAACTTTGGCTTCTTCTGCCGCATCAGTGACGGGATACTGACGTACCCACCAGTACAGCAGGATTAGCCACTTTTGCAGGGTGAGCTTTGACCTACTGAAAAAACTACCATCTCTCACCGTCACACACTTTTTGCACTGAGGGCACCGCCATCTGTTACAGTGGATATGATTTTATAAAGTACGTTTTGTAAAGAGATTTCATATTAATTGATTTCTTTCATAAAGAATGTGATCAGTAACAAACCTGAATCCGTCACTGATATCACTCCTTTCAGAAAGGTTCATAGCCACATTGCATACGGTGCAGTCTTTGGATGCAGCCAATAAATGTTTGGATTGCATCCAAGTAATGATATCCTGACTGTCAGTGAAGATTACTTTCCCAAAATCCAGAATAGACATAATTAAACCTTACAAAAACTGTAAAAACCGCTAAACCAACTTCGAAATACCGCCAAAATGGTGAACAGCTGACATTTCACGTGATAAGTCATGCACGATTGTAATTAATTAAATAATTATTAAGATAGATCAATAATAATACAAAAGTAGAATAATAACCGTTAGGAATGACGTCACTATGACCTCTGACGTCATCCTGTATCATCATGACGTCATCAATCAATATGGCGGCCGTGTCCGTATATTACGTATGATCCGCAATTCGTTTAGGCGACCGTATTAAAACTTTGGTAATTGAAGCTCTGTCTTCTCTTCTTACGCTTTTTGTTCATATTTTTACTTGTCCATGTGTAGGAATTAGGAGTGTTTGTTGCGATCATTATGAGAATAAAGCCTTGTTGAGCTTCAGCAACATGAATTTACTAATTTCCTACTTGATATTTCCATTCCTGTATTACTGATGAAGACTTCCGGGTTGAAACGTCTAGAATTAGTAAATTTATGTTACTGATGTTCAACAAGGCTTTATTCCTATCCATGTGTGTACGTTTTCCATGTGTACAGTAGAATCTCATAACGAAGTTGCTCATAGTGAATGTCTATATACAGTGCAAGTTACAATATACTAAGGTAATCTAAATAATGTAATATAATATAATTAAATAATTCATATGGCTCCGAGAAAGGACCTAGAAACAGAATGGTTATGTTATCATAAAGTTTAGGGTATAAAACTTATTTTAAAAGAAGGGATTTTTTATTTAGGCCTCCGTTTGTTAGAAAACGGAGGACAAAGTCTGCATATAAAAGGCCATAGGACTATAGAAAACCTATGGGGAATTTATATTCAAACCACGTGTTATATTGACATGGCATGACATTGTTCATGAAATAAATTAAAGGCCCCAGCCTTTATGTCCCTTGTGTGCAAGTAACCAAATTGTCTCTCACCCTATTGTTTATGTGAATGCATGAAAGCAACCAACGGTACTCCTAGCTCACATTCAAGGCAAGTCAAATCTGCGGTGATTATTGGCTGAGACCCCCTGCATGAGACTGGAATTTTTGCTGATAATGGCATGCAGATGCATCATCTTCAGTCTATATTAAGGTGTGAAAAGGTAATTGGAAGGCCATGCGTTTAACCTTATATGATCTGTAGAGACTACTACTCTGTATGCAGCAGTTGAGAATTTCAGTGTGGCTAAAGTCTTGTAGCGTTTAATATACCTGATTGTGATTATTTTGGGAGTCATTTGCATCCGTATTATATTATATACCTCAGTGTGATTATCTTATATATATATATATAATTCGTTTAGTCGACCGTAGTAAAACTCACTAAGGTATCACACTGAGGTATATAATATAATATAAGTATGAGCTTGCACGCACGCATATTTATCCAAATCCACCCCTACGTATCCAATTACACCCCTGCATACGTACGTACACACATGGATAGGTAAAAATGGATCAACTAAAGTATACGATCACGGCCATTTAACCGCATGGGATGACGTCACCGATTACGTCATCGACACCCTAACCGTCGATGACGTCAGTCAATTAGAAAGACCGTTGAGAATTTAGCGCATTTTTGATACATTTCGTTATTTAATGAAATAACAATGAATGCAATTATACATTCATTTATGCACTGGATCACGTGCTAGTGTTGTTTTAGCGGGTTATTTAAGATTACACAGCGAAGCCAAAATGTCTCTGTTTTCCCTTGGAGCTATTATTTTTGGAGAGAAAAGTAAGCTAATTGACTGGATGAAAAATAAGGGATTGCTAGCCTCTAGTATGGACTGCCAGAAATGCAACAATGGCACTGCCATGGTTTTTAGAGAGCGGACAGAACAGGGGGGCTCAAAGGATGGCTACACTTGGCGCTGCACATGTTGCCACACAATGAAGACCATCCGAGCAGGTAGTTTTTTTGCAAAATCCAAGCTGCCATTAAACAAGTGGATCTTCCTGCTATACCTATGGAGCATGGATGTGGGTGTGTGCACTGCTGCACTTCAAGCCGAGATATCAGAGGTTACAGCAGTGGATGTGTACCAGTTTTGCAGGGATGTCTGCTCAACTCGGCTCATAAATGATGGCCCAACAATGCTTGGAGGAAATGGTGTGGTGGTACAAATAGATGAGTCGCTATTTGTACACAAATGCAAAGTAAGCTAGAAAGGGATTGTATACTGGGGGGTGTAATGAATAATAAAGGTACATTATATTAATGGTCTGTTATTGCCCTGTAATACAGCATCATCGGGGACACCCACCCAGAGATGAAGTGTGGGTATTTGGAATGGTTGACACGTCCACCACTCCTGCACATGGTTACATGGAGGTTGTCCAACAAAGGGATGCAGTGACATTGCTTCCCATTATACAAGGCCACGTCAGACCAGGCACAATCATCTATTCAGACCAGTGGAGCGCATACCGCCGTGTTGGTGCATTACCCAATGTCTCTTCGCATTCAACTGTGAACCACAGTCTCCACTTCAAAGATCCAGTAACCGGGGTACATACAAACAATATCGAGAGTTACTGGGAGCGCGCAAAGGGCAAACTGAAGAAGATGAAAGGATGCAAGCACGAATTCATTCCATCTTACCTGGATGAATTTCTGTGGAAAGACAAGTATGGAGGGTCATCATCCGCAGTCTTTGCGAGCTTGCTGAGAGATATCGCCACACAGTATCCAGTTTAGAGTCCTAAGAAAACTAGTCACCACGCATTTTGAGTTCTTTGTATTTGTCATTTTTAGTTGGACTCTTTCCTTGCTTGAAACTTTTACACGCTTCACAACTCAGAACGCCGAAATGGTTGCCGGTAGCGAAATCTCCGCAGATGCGGCATGCGGGTCTTTCGTCTGGGGCATCAAGGGATCAGCCGTAATATACGGACACGGCGTCCATTTGCAATTATGACGTAACCAATCACTCACGCGTTATATGACGACTCCTTTCCAAGTGTCAGCGGGCGCTTATCTAAATCCAGCGATGAAGTTAATTGGTACTGGCCGTTTTAGACTTGTTTCGCTCCTAGTTTCACCCGTAAGTTCCCTTGCCCCTAGCCCATCTGTTATTACGTTAGTACTTACGTTTCTTTTTAAAAGCTTTGGCGTGTGTCTAAATACTTTTTAAGGCTCAACGCTTTTAAGGTATTTCATTGTTGTTTGTAAACAATGATAATTTAATTTAAAGAAAATGTGTATAGTTTAACTGTGCCTGTTGTAAGCTGTTAAGTTAAACAACACCTAAGCTGTTGATGTAGCAAAAGAATGCTTGTTATGAATTAGGGTTTGGTTTAGATAGTTGGGTTAGGGTTAGGGTTAGCAATGTATGGTGAGATATAGGGCAAATTTATTTTTTCATCAAATTTTCTAAAACTCATAGGATATACCTTAGGGGTGTCTGTGAGTGTTGACACTAAGTTTTAACTTCTTATGACTCCATGTGCTAGAGTTACAACACCAAATGTACATTTTAGCAATGTATGGTGAGGGATAGGGCAAATTTAAAAAAAAATCATTTTTTCTAAAACTCAATGGTTATACTTTATGGATGTCTGTGAGTGTTCATGCCAAGTTACAGTTTCATATCTCTCCATTTTCTAGAGTTACAGCACCAAAATTATTTTATATTATACTTTAACTTAGGGTTAACGTTAGGATTTGTGAGTTTAGTTACTAATTACCTTTGTTTCTTTCTACAGATCTACACAAAGAAAGAGAAGAGACAGCAAAATAACTGTAATAATTGTATTTATTTTTGTAACAATGATAATAATAATAATAATATTAATTAACAATTTATTGCGAAATTGTGGCTACTTTTAGTTACGAAGCTGCGAATGATGTAATCCAACTTGCGCAACCGCCATGTACCGGTATATACGGGTATTACGCAATTGTCGTACGAGCTGTAATGAAGTCTATAAGTATGCATAAACATTACCAGCGACCTTTTCCAAGATTTTTTGTGCATTTAATAGCATTCATGTGTCTAATTAAATTCATTCATTGTCTAATTAAATTCATTCGCAATATTTAGGCGGTTTTTTAAGGCGGTTTTAAAAAATGTCATTTTTGGAAATTGGTAAGGTTGCTTTTGGACCACAAGATGATCTACTTGATTGGTTTCAATCAAAAGGCCTGCTGGCAAGCAGCAGGACCTGTTCCTGTGGCACAGCTATGACCATGGTGCCACGCCAAGATATCTCGGACAAATTCAGGTACATATAAAATTAATAAAACTTATTTTACAATAAAAATAGGATAAAAATAATTATAATTATGTAATTATCACATAGATGGAGGTGTCCTGCATGTCACAAGTGTGCCACACTCAGGGAGGGGAGCTTCTTCAGTAAATCTAAGCTCACACTGCAGAAGTGGCTCCTCCTCATGCACTGGTGGGCCTTCGAAATAGCTGTAACAACTGCTGCTGCCCAAATAGAGGTCACTGAGAACACGGCATGTGCAGCATTCCAGTGGTTTCGGGAGGTGTGCTCCACCAAGCTGTGTTCTCTGCAGATTCTCCTTGGAGGTCAAGGGGTGGTGGTGCAAATCGACGAGTCGCTGTTTTCCCACAAACCTAAGGTATATAAAATTACAAAGAAATGATGATTGAAAAAAGAAATTAACATTTAAATTCAATTAACATTCCAAATGTACTTATGTATACACAGAATCACAGGGGCAGACCTCCAAGGCAGGAACGATGGGTGTTTGGGCTATGCGACACTTCCTTCGACCCAGCCCTTGGGTACATGGAGCTGGTGCCCGACCGAAGGGCTGGTACTCTGCTGCCAATTATTCAAGCTCACGTGAAGCCAGGCACAATCATCGCCTCTGATGAATGGAGGGCGTACAGTAATGTTGGGCAGCTACCCAATGTAGCTGCCCACAGAACTGTAAATCATAGCCTTAACTTTGTGGGTCCTACTGGGACCCACACACAGAACATTGAAAGCTATTGGAATAGAGCAAAAATTAAATTTAAAAACATGAGAGGGGTTTCAGAAGAACAACTGCCGTCCTACCTGGACGAGTTCATGTGGCGGGAGCGGTATGGGGTATCAAAAAGGGAAGCGTTTCAAAACCTAATTGCACAGATTAAACAACAATATCCTGTTTAGATAGTTACTTCATCTTTTACATTTACACTATTTATATCCGTTTTTGTAATCATAGATAGTAATGATTGGCTTGACAAAATACAAAATAAATCAAGGGTTTGTTTACAAACAAACAATGAGTAAACAAACACAAACAGTTGAGAATACATAACTAATGTGACAACAAAAACGGCCAATCTTTAATTAAACTGGAATTATAGTATAGCATTTAGTTGGGATTCCCTAAGCGGGCCAAATTTCAGAACACCTGAACCGTAGGCGCTCTGTAATTTTTCGGAAATTTTTTAAACGCAAAATCAGGGCAAGAACCATAACAAGGACGAGAAATCATGGATACAGCCAACGATCCCAGCTAACAACTTACGGGCGCATCTGATTTTCGAAAGCGTACGGTGATCCTTCCATCCATCAACCCCTACGAACAAACAAAGAAGTAAAGGCAGTAAACGCCCTGCGATACTTGGAAGCGCCTCTTGAAGTGACGCGTGAGTGATTGGTTACGTCATAATTGCAAATGGACGCCGTGTCCGTATATTACGGCTGATCCGCATCAAGTCCGTTGTCCATACTAGCAAAGATTATAATTCAATCGGAACGAAGTAACAAAATGACTCGAGGAAAAACGAACTTGAATCTTTCTAACCCGACAGCACTTGTCTTTCTAATTGACTGACGTCATCGACGGTTAGGGTGTCGATGACGTAATCGGTGACGTCATCCCATGCGATTAAATGGCCGTGATCGTATACTTTAGTTGATCCGTAAAAATATTAACAGAAAACAAAAGAGATGACGGAGCTTAAAGTACTAAAGTTTTACTACGATCGTCTAAACGAATTTATTTTATTTATTTTACATCAATATATAGCAACAATTCTGGCTTAAACTTAACATGAACGCATACTAATACGCTTTATCTAACCTTCGCTACAACTCGCTTATTCCGTAGCTCCTTCTCGTAGGAGAACGTCGACTTGTCATGGCCGTACACGAAAGGGATGATCTTCTTTAGCAACGAGGCGGTGACGTTTTTGCAACGTCACAAGATTCACTAAATGTTTACGGAGCGACATACGAGAGGTGTTGTTGACGCACTAGAGGACATCATAATACATCATCAGGTTGCGCAATCGTAACCTTGAATTCTTCATTATTATCTTGATTATTTTGCTCATTTAATTAAGCAAAACTTCGCCAGACGTTTTCTATGCACATGTACCATGATATATGTTGGTTTCACAGTTATCTGACAAATTGAAATTTTTTATTAATATAACACGTGGTTTGAATATAAATTTTCCATAGGTTTTCTATAGTCCTATGGCCTTTTATATGCAGACTTTGTCCTCCGTTTTCTAACAAACGGAGGCCTGAATAAGAAATCCCTTAATTTAAAACGAGTTTTATACCCTATACTTTATGATGATATGCCCATTTTGTTTCCAGATCCTTTCTCGGAGCCATATGAATTATTTAATTATATTATTTATTTATTTATATTATTTATATTAGATTACCTTAGTATATTGTAACTTGCACTGTATATACATATATGGTATAAGGTGTAGTTATAATTGCATTCATTGTTCATGATCTAGTTTATTCTACTTAAACAAATATGTGTTAAAACCTAGACTGCTGTTGCTGATGGAGATTTAGCTTTAAGACAACTGAAATTATATTTCAATAATATACATAGATTATAAATACGCAGTAGCTATTGATCCGGCAATTGGTCAAGTGCTAGCGGTGGTAAAGTTGAGAGTGTGTGGTTTTTTAGGTCCTCGCAATGGATGTTGAATGATGCTCGTGTCAAACTGGAGTCTTCTGAAGAATAACCTGCCACACGCACTCCGGTTGAACAGGACTCCCCACCCGTAGATTTCACTGTTGGAGAAATATTTTCTTCATATGACGACCTCAAGAAGAAGTTAGTTCAATTCGAGAAGTCACAATCAGACTCCCGAACTCTCGAAGCTGCAGCTAATATAAGAGGGTCCCAAAGAGAGTTGAAAAAGCAAATACAGCATTGGTATAATATGCCATTCATCTGTCGTGTGTTTGGAGGAAAGAAGTATACTAACAAAGGAAGTGGAAAGAGACCCCATCAAAGGTATATATGCTGAATTAGCAACTGTCTAAGGTAGATGATTAGTAGATAGCTCCTACCATTTTTTCACACACACAATAGCTATCACATTCTTATGCCCATGTGTGTATTGGTATATTTAGTGCACACTGTCCCCTGTTGCAGTACTATCAAGCGAGAGTGCAAAGCGGGAATCAATCTTTCATTGAGTGGTGATGGACAGTACCTTAGAGTCACAGAGGTTAATGAAGAGCACAATCATGATATCAGCAAAGTACGATAAGTTGTGGATTTTGTATAATCAGTCGAGAGTAACAGAAGCTACTATGTGTGTAGTTTGCATGCATATATATACACTTCTCAGGCAATATATGATCATCTTCCTCGTCAGCGACAACTGGGTGCGGAGGTTAGGGATGAGGCAGAAGGCTTGCTCAAGATGCAAGTCAACAAGAAACTGTTGCAACAACATCTCACTGAAGTAACAGGCAAGGTAATGCAGCACATGTTATACATCTGCGAGCGTGCTATTGTTTGAATGTGTACGTTAAACTACCAGTGTTGCTATTAGGTTGTGACACTCAAGGATATTACAAACATCCAGACTGAGGTGGCAAAACCAGATGACAGCTTACAGTCTGTTGTGGCTAGTCTGAAGAAAATACCAGGCAAATTGTCAGATTTGCACTGTAAACTCTGTTTGCACGTTTATGTGATGGCATGCATGTATACATGTCTGAGCTTAATAATGATTTAATGTACGTACTATTTATACCCAATATTAGGTTCCACAGTGGAGGTTTTTACACATGAAGGCATTCTCGCAGGCCTGTTGTTCCAGGACCGCCTCATGAAGTCTGTCTATTCATCATACCCTGAGGTTTTACTTGTGGATGCCACATACAAATTAACCAATTTGAGGATGCCTGTTTACATCTTGGTGGCAATAGACGGGAATGGACAAGGGGAAATAGTAATGATCTGTCTAACGGCTCATGAAAATGAGTATGCCATCACAAATATGGGACAAGCTTTCAAGTGTAACAATCCCAGCTGGGAAAGAACGAAAGTTGTGATGAGTGACAAGGATTTCACTGAGCGTGTGGTCTTTCGAAAGGAATTCCCCCAAGCAGCCCTTCACATCTGCTTATTCCATACAATGCGGAGTTTCCGTAGGGAAGTCACAACAGAGAAGCCGTCAATTCGGCTTGGAGAAAGAGATCACGTGCTGGAGCTAATCACAAAGTTGACATATGCCAAGTCAGAGTCTGAGTATGACAGCCTCTACCAAGATCTCCTGCAAACCCGCCTCAGCACAGTCATCGATTACTACAACTCCAACTGGCACAGCATTCGACACGAGTGGGTCGAATGCTTCAAAGGAGTGCATTTCACTTTGGGCGAAATGACAAACAACCGCTTGGAAAAAGTAAATGGGAAAATCAAAACAGTTTGCACCAGGTGTGTATACATGTCAAAGATTGATTGTATACTATACTACACTATACACAATATTGAGATCACTGTGTAGAAACAGAATGCATTGCACATGTACTTCTTCTTTCCATGTATAGGTACAGCAGTTTGTCCAGATGTTTTGACCAGTTCTTTGCTGTGTTATCTACTCTGAGAAATGAGAGGGACCACAACACACTGGTGGCACTGGTGAAGAGGAATGTTCTGTTTTCTGATCCAGTGGAGAAAGAGTACTCCTCACTTCTCACACCATATGCTATGAGATTTGTCTCACAGCAGTTTCAACTCAGAAATAAAATTGCTATTATCCATGCATCAGGTACATACGTATGAGGTACATACGTATGTGCTACATACTATCACTAAACTTCACTAGCCAAAGAGTAACCTGGATACGCCAAACGTTTTGGCAGCTATTCAACTGCAACTGCCATCTTCAGTGGCAGCTGAACAGCTGTCAAAATGTTTGGTGAAAACAAGTTACTCTTTGGCTAGTGAAGATTTAGTGAAAATAGCACACCATGCATGTCTATACCTAGCCACACAGGATTTTGCATTTATCAGAGAGAGGTACATACCAATGATGCTGTTCTGCATGTACATATGGATGGTTAAGTATAATTCTGTATGTTTCCATTCCTCAGAAGAGGAACACAGATTCCAGTGTTCATCGTCCGAAGGAATTTTTGGATGTGACCACACACAGCTGCCAGTGCAAATTTTGGCATACCATGCATTTGCCCTGCAGACATATCTTTGCAGTCCGGGAAAGAACACACTGCCGTCTCTACTGTGAGGAATTGGTTGCCCCTAGATGGACACTTGACGGTATAAAAGCAGCCTATGAAGTGAAACACCAGTCACAAGATAGCGAATCAGACTGTTTTGAGGTTTGTATATATATATTATATGGACCATGCATGTGCATGGATTTGTATTCATCTGTCATGGGCCAACAATCATGTCTACAGGTAACAGACATTGCCCAGGAGCATGCCACAAGAGTATTGTCTCAACACCAGAAGTTCCACCGAGCTCAACAAGTCACTCACCAACTAGCAGCTTTGTGTTCTGAAGGGGGGATGGAAGAATATGAAGAACGCCTGGCTCTGTTACAACTCTTGGAAGAAAAGTGGTCCAATGGACATAAAGTTACCCTTCAGACACAGTCTGGTAAGAGTTGAAATATGAACACATCACAATCATATCACATGCAACCAAGGGTGTATATTTGACAACTTGTTCCCATGCATATATGTATACATATACAGTGCTAAAAATAACAAGCGGACATCGGACAATGTCCGATTAAAATCATGCTAGGTGCAGTCAAATAGACCTTCAGTCGGTCATTGGGTCCGGACACTTTTTATATTATTAGGAAGTACGGTACGCGCTACGTAGATTTAAGAAACGCCTAGTAGATTGAGATTTTTGAGCGAGGCACTCGGCTAGAAGAGTGCTAACGAGTGGTATTCATTCATACCACTCGCCGTTTCACTTGATTGGCGATTTACAAGGTCGAGATTTTGTTGAGACTTCTAGCGAGGTTTTGACGATTCTCGGCGAGTGATAGCCTCGACAATCTCGATCGAGCATTTCTTTTAGCGCGTACTGTAGCTATAAAGTAATTTTTGGTCCTGATCAAAGTGTCATTTTGTCCAGCTTTCCATTATCACCTATTAAGTAACAATAAATAACCTTTCCTTCTAACCAAAATTGATTTCAGTCCAACTTTTAAATAACACAAATTACAACATTTGCATTAATAGGGCAATGTGTTAATAGACTTATGAATATAGCTTTGTCTAGCAAAGTTTAACAACTCTTCCTGCAAATAGAGAGAGCTATACAAAAAGAGCCCTGGTAATAATAGGTGGATGAGAATTGAAGTCAGTGACTTATTTGGTAGACACCTTGGGTGTAGTCTTAATAATAGCTATTTTAAGCACCAGTAAACTAGATGATAGGCTGACAATAATGTCCGACCAAAAAAAGCAAATGTCCAATCAAAAATTGATTTGCTTGGACAAATGTCCAAGCAAATCCTAATTCTTATTTTAAGCACTGCATATAGGACCTCCCTGAATTATATTATTTAATTATATTATATTATATTATATTATATTATTTAGGTGTATATTACAACTTGCACTGTATATACTGTACTGTATAGGTGAGCAACCATCAACAAGCACTCCAATTGTTAGCCCCTGTCAGGTGCCTTCAATCGTTGGGACAAGTGAAATGCCCAGTAAGTTGTGTCTCAATGTGCAGGACAATGCCGTCACATGCATGTAAATATATATGCATAGGCATGTGATTGTGTATACATTCAGGTGGTGTTAGTGACACTATGGAGACAGCCAACACTGAACAGCAGGAAGCCAGTCAGGTTGAGCTGCAAAACTCCCCCTTCAGTCTTCAAATGTTAAGCGTATGTCACAATAGTTGGTGTTCACTTCAATCATGCATTTAGCAGATTTGGCAAACATCCAATTACCACCGAAGATGAGGAAACGAGGAAGGCCAAAGGGTGCTGCTTTAACGGTGATAGGTCTCCCCAAGAAGAAGGGTAGAGTGTGCAAGCCTCAAGAGTTCAGAAGAAAGTCTCCCAGATAGAAGGAGAAAGGTACTTATACAAAGATGTTGCAGTTATTTTTGTGCTCAAATTGTAAGGAGTTATGGTAATGATTGCAACTTAAACATTTTCCCGATACAGCTATTCTGTCCAGGTTTGTGCACAATGACATAGCCACATCTGCTATCATGGAAGGCAGAATTATTGAAGAAGAAGATGTAGAGGTTAGGCCAGAGAAAGTTCCCACTGTCTGCATCGATGAGAATGTGTGTCTGGAGACCTGCAGAAAGCACTGTACAACAGATGCGTGACTAGTCATTATGGATGTTGTTGCAGCTATTAGGAACAACCCCGTGTGGTATTGTGATCGGTGTACCAGGTCTATCTCAGATGACACACAGTCGTCCCTTTTGTAAGTGCTGCATGGGATGGTTTCATGTTTAGTGTCTTGGCCTCAAGCGACCACCCAAGGCAAAGGTGTGGTTCTGCAGGAAGTGTTGTGCCACAGTCCAGGGGCAGGACTAGCATTGTTTTCAGTACTCTTGACTGAACTTTTTATCTTTGTACTTTACTAGTTGTATGTACTAGTTATGTACCAGTTGTATGTACTAGTTGTGTGTATATACTAGTTATAAATAATAGCTATGCACTAGTTGTATATACAAGTTGTACGTTCTAGTATTATGTATTTGTTCTATGAACAAGTTGTACGTACTAGTTTCTAGTTGTATGTACTTGTTGTATGTATTAATTGTATGTACTATGTGTATGTACTATTTATAAGTGCCAGTTATATATGTATTTACTGGTGATATGTTTGTGCACTAGGTATATGTACTAGTTGTATGCACTCGCTGTATGTACTAGTTGTGTGTAGTATTCATAATTACTAGGTATATGTGTATTTAGTAATTATATGTAGTAGATGTATATACTAGTTATATATCCTTTTTGTTTGTCCTAGTTGTATGGACTAGTTGAATGTTCTAGTTGTATGTACTAATTGTATGTGCTAGGTGTGGGTACTATTTGGTATGTACTAGTTGTATGTACTAGTTGTAGGTACTATGTGTATGTACCAGTTGTTAATTCTTGTACTAGTTATACTATGTACTAGTTAGGTTCTATTTGTATGTACTAGATACTTGTTGCATGTCCTAGTTGTATGAACAAGTTTTATGAACTAGTTGTATGTACTGTTTATATGTACTAGTTATATGTACTAGTTATATATACTAGTTTTATGTTCAAGTGGTATGTACTAGTTATATTTACTAGCTGTATGTACTATTTGTGTGTACTAATTGTATGCACTAGTTGTATGTACTCGTTGTAGGTTCTAGTACTAGTTAAACTAGGTACTAGATAGGTACTATATAGTTCTATGTACTAGAAACTACTTGTATGAGCTTGTTAGATAAAGTAGTTATATGACCTAGTTAAATATACCAGTTGTATGTCCTAGTTGTATGTACCAGGTGTATGTCCTAGCTGATTGTACCATTTACTAGTTTTATGTACAAGTTGTGTGTAGTAGTTCAAGGTACTAGTTTTATGTTTTCGTTACTAGTTGTATGTACTAGTTATATGAACTAATTTTATTTGCTAATTGTATATACAAGTTGCATGTACTAGTTGCATGTACATGTTGAGCATACTAGTTCAATGTACATGTTGAGCATACTAGTTCAATGTACATGTTGTATGTATTCATTATTAGTTGTTAGTAGTAGTTGTATGTACTAGTTTTATGTACTAGTTCCAGTTATATGTACTAGTTGTAGGTACTAGTTGTATTTATTAGTTGCAAGTAAGATTCGTATGTCCTATTTGCATGTACTAGTTATATGTACTAGTTTTATGTGCTATTTGTATGTTCTAGTTCTATGTACTAGTTCTATATACTATTGCCTTACTCGTTACTAGTTGTATGTACTAGTTATATGAACTAATTTTGTACTAGTTCTATGTACTAGTTCTATGTACTATTGCCTTATTGTATGCGCTAGTTGTGTGTACTAGATATTTGAACTAGTTTTAGGTGCTAGTAAAAGTTATACTAGGTACTAGGAATGAATTAGTTCTATGAACTACTTGTTTGTTTGTGTGAACTAGTTTTCTGTACTAGTTGTATGTACTATTTTCATGTACTAGTTGCATGTACTAGTAGTATATACTAGTTGTAGGTTCTAGTCCTAATTATACTCGGTACTAGGGAGGTACTAGTTGTATATACTAGAAAACTAGTTGTATGTACTAGTTATATGTACTAGTTATATGTACCAGTTTTGTGTAATTGTTGTATGTACTAGTTGTATGTACTACTTATATGTACACGTTACATTTGTATGTACTGGGTGTTTGTACTATTTGTTTGTACTAGTTATATATAATAGTTATACGTACTGTTTATATGTACTATATAAATGTCTATATATTAGGTATATATACTACTTGTATGTACCTGCTGTATTAGCTGGTTGTATGTACTAATTCTTTGTACTAGTTGTATGCACTAGTTGTATGTAGTAGATATGAACCAGTTGTATGTACAAGATGTATGCACTAGTTCTTTGTACTAGCTCTATAATAGTTTTATGAACTAGTTGTATGTACTAGTTGTATGTACTAGTTGTATGTACTAGTTTCTAGTTGTATTTACTAGTTTTATGTACTAGCTGTATGTACTATGTCGATGCACTATATATTTGAACTAGTTATATTTTTATGTATTAGTTATATGTAGTAGGTGTGTGTACTAGGTATATGTTCTAGTTAAAAGTACTAGTTTTATGTACTAGTTGTATGTACTAGAATTAGCTATATTTACTAGTTTTTGGTCCTAGTTGTTTGTATTAGTTGTATGTACTAGATACTAGTTGTATGTACAAGTTCTATGCACTAGTTGTATGTCCCAGTTGTTTTTACCTTTTGTATATACTATTTGTATGTGTGTGTACTAGTTAAATGTACTAGTTGTATGCGCTAGCTGTATGTACTAGTTGTATGTACTATTTACATTTACTAGGTATATGTGTATGTACTAGTTATATGTAATAGGTGTATGTACTACTAATATGTCCCAGTTCTTTGTACTAGTTGCATGCACTAGGTGTATGTGCTAGTTTTATGTACTAGTCGCATGTACTAATTATATTTACTAGTTACTAATTTTATGAACTAGTTGTACCTACGAATTTTATGTACTACTTGTATGTGCTAGTTGTATGTGTGTACTAGTTGTATGTATTTACCAGTTGTATGTACTAGTTTTATATATACACTAGTTGTATGTACTAGTTTCTAGTTGTATGTACCATGTTTATGTTCTATTCATATATACTAGTTATATGTTTATGTATTCGTTATATGTAGTAGATGTGTGAACTTGTTATATGTACTAGTTGAAAGTACTAGTTGTATGTGCTTATTGTATGTACACGTTCTGTGTACTAGTTGTATGTTTATACTAGTTGTATATACTAACTTTGTACCAGTTGTATGTTCTAGTTTGATGTACCAGATACTAGTTGCGTGTACTATTTGCATGTACTAGTTATACGCACTAGTTGTATGTTTAGTTGTATTTACTATTTGTATGTACTAGTTACATGTTTGTGTACTAGTTATATGAACTAGTTGTATGCACCAGCTGTGTGTACTTTTATATATTCTAGGTATATGCGTATGTACTCGTTATATGTAGTAGGTGTATGTACTAATTATATGTCCTAGTTTTTTGTGCTAGTTGGACGTACGAGTTGAATGTACTAGTTGTATGTTCAATATTATGTACTCGTTCTATGAATTAGTTGTATGTACTAGTTTCTAGCTGTATATACTAGTTGTATGTACTTCTTGTATGTACTAGTTTCATGTACTAGGTGTATGTACTATTTTTATTTACTAGTTATATGTGTATGTACTGGTTATATGTAGTAGTTGTATGTATCAGTTGTATGTACTAGTTTCCTGTACTTGTTGTATGTGCTAGCTGTATGTACTAATTGTAGGTTCTAGTACTAGTCATAGTAGGTACTGAGTAGGAATTAGTTGTATGTACTAGTTCTTAGTACTAGTTCTAGTTATATTTACTAGATATAGGTACTGGTTTTATGTAGTAGTCGGATGTAGTAGTTGTATGTACTAATTGTTTGTACAAGTTGTATGCCCTAGTTCTATATATCTACTAATTGTAAGTATTAGCTATGTACTAGTTGTATGTATATACAAGTTTGTTGTTTATGTAATAGTTTTATATGCTAGTTTTATGTACTCGTACTATGTACAAGTTGTATGTACTAGTTATGTACCAGTTGTACTAACTAGTTGTATGTATATACTAGTTGTATGTAGTTGCTATGTACTATATAGTTGTATATACAAGTTGTATGTTCTAGTTTTATGAACTCATTCTATGAACTAGGTGTATGTACTAGTTTCTAGTTGTGTGTATTAGTTGTATGTACTAGTTGTATGTACTAGTTGGATGTAGGTTTTGTATTTACTTGTTGTATGTACTAGGTGTATGTGCTATTTTTATATACTAGTTATATGTGCATGTACTGGTTATATATAGTAGTTAAATGTAACATTTGTCTGTACAAGTTGCCTGTACTATGTGTATGCGCTAGCTGTATGTTCTAGTTGTAGGTTCTAGTACTAATTATATTAGGAACTAAGTAGGCATTAGTTGTATGTACTAGTTGTTAGTACTACTTTAACGTATTAGTTGTATGTACTAGTTCTATGTACTAGTACTAGTTATATTTACTAATTGTATATAGGTACTGGTTGTATGTAGTAGTTGTATGTAGTGGTTGTATGTACTAATTGTATGTATTTGTTGTATGCACCAGTTGTTTGTATATACTAGTTGTATTTAGTAGCTATGTACTAGTTGTATGTATTAGTTTCCTGTTTATGTAGTGGTTGTATGTACTAGTTAAATGTACTAGATGTATATACTAGTTGTTTGTACTCGATACTGTTTGTATGTACCAATCAAATGTAGTATCTATATGGACTAGTTGTGTGTAAGAGTTGTATGTATATACTAGTGAATAATTGTATGTACTAGTGGAATTTACTATTTTTTTGAACTAGGTTTAGGTTCTAGTACAAGTTATACCAGGAACTAGGAAGGAACTCATTCTATACACTACTTGTTTGTTTGTTTGAACTAGTTTTATGTACAAATTTTATGTACTAACTGTATGTACCAGTAGTGTGTAATTGTACTTGTTGTATGTACTATTTATATGGACTATTTATATGTTTATATACTAGGTATATGTACTACTTGTATGTACTAGGTATATGTACTACTTGTATGTACTAGCTGTATGTGCTGGTTGTATTTACTAATTGTATGTTCTTCTTGTATGCACTAATGCTATTTATATTTACTAGAGTGTAGGTGCTAGTTGTAAGTACAAGTTGTATGTGGTGGTTGTATGTACAAATTGTATGTATTAGTCGTATGTACTAGATATGAACCAGTTGTATGCACAAGATGTATGCACTAGTTGTTTGTACTAGCTATATACCAGTTTTATGAAATAGTTGTATGTACTAGTTGTATGTACTAGTTGTATATATGTCATAGTCGCATGTACTAATTATCTGTACCAGTTAGTAGTTGTGTGAACTAGTTGTACCTACTAATTTTATGTACTAGATGTATGTACTCTTTGTATGTATATACTAGTTTTATATACTAGTTAAATGTACTGGTGTTATATATATACTAGTTGTATGGACTCGTTTCTAGTTGTGTGTACTAGTTTTATGTACCTGTTCTATGTACTAGTTGTATATACTAATTATAATTACTAGGTATATTTGTATGTACTAGTTGTATGTACTAATTATAATTTCTAGGTATATGTGTATGTACTAGTTGTATGTACTATTTGTATGTACTAGTTATGTACCAGTTGTGCGTAATAGTAGTATGTACTACGTGCATGTAGTGGTTGTTTGTTCTTATTGCTTGAACTAGTACTAGGTACTTATTGTATGTACTAGGTATGTAGTAGTTACTAGTTTCTAGTTGAATGTACTAGTTGTAAGTACTAGTTGTATGTACTATGTGTATGTACCAGTTGTTGCTTCTTGTACTACTTATACTATGTACTAGGGAGGTTCTAGTTATATGTACTAGTAGTGTGTACTAGTTATATTCACTAGCTGTATGTAATACTTTGGTGTACTAATTGTATGCACTAGTTATGTACCAGTTTTAGGTAATAGTTGTATGTATATACCAGTTGTTAATATTTGCTATGAACTAGATGTATATTTAAGTTGTATGTTCTATATAGTCTTATGTACTCGTTCTATGAACTAGTAGTATTTACTGGTTTCTAGTTGTATGTACTAGTTGTAAGTACTAGTTGTATGTACTATGTGTATGTACCAGTTGTTGATTCTTGTACTAGTTATACTATGTACTAGATAGGTTCTATTTGTATGTACTAGACACTTGTTGCATGTACCAGTTTTATGAACTAGTTTTATGAACTAGTTGTATGTACTGTATATGTACCAGTTATATGTACTAGTTTTATGTACTAGTAGTGTGTACCAGTTATATTTACTAGCTGTATGTACTATTTGTGTGTACTAATTGTATACAGTAGTTGTATGTACTAGTTGTATGTACTCAATACTATTTGTATGTACTAGTCGAATGTAGTAGTCATTTGGACTAGTAGAATGTATAAGTAGTGTGTAATGGTTGTATGTACTAGTTATATGTACTAGTTGTATGTACTAGATGTTTGAACTAGTTTTAGGTTCTAGTACAAGTTATACTAGGTACTAGGAATAAACTAGTTCTATGAACTACTTGTTTGTTAGTGTGAACTAGTTTTCTGTACTAGCTGTATGTATTATATTTATGCACTAGTTATATGCGTATGTACTAGTCATATGTAATAGTTATGTGTACTAGTTATATGTACTAGTTGTATGTACCAGTTTTGTGTAATTGTTGTATGTACTAGTTTTATGAACTATTTATATGTACTAGTTGTATGTACTACTTATATGTACTCGTTACATTTGTATGTACTAGTTGTATGTACTAGATATAAACCAGTTGTATGTACAAGATGTATGCACTAGTTCTTTGTACTGGCTATATTCTAGTTTTATGAACTAGTTGTATGTACTAGTTGTATGTATATACTAGTTGCATGTACTAGTCGCATATACTAGGTATATGGACTAGTTACTAGTTGCATGTACTAGTCGCATGTACTAGGTATATGGACTAGTTACTAGTTGTATGAACTAGTTGTACCTATTAATTTTATGTACTAGTGTTATGTACTAGTTGTATGTATATACCAACTGTATGTACTAGTTAATTGTACTAATTTAATATATATACTAGTTGTATGTACTAGTTTCTAGTTGTATGTACTGTGTGTATGTACCTTTCGTATATACTAGTTATATGTTTATGTATTAGTTTTAAGAACTAAATGCATGTACTATTTTTATAAACTAGTTATATGTGTATGTACTGGTTATATATAGTAGTTGTATGTACAAGTTGTATGTACTAGTTTCCTGTACTGGCTGTATGTGCTAACTGTATGTACTAATTGTAGGTACTAGCTGTAGTAGGGACTAAATAAGAAATTAGTTGTATGTACTAGTTGTTAGCACAACTTTTACGTACTAGTTGTATATACTAGTTCTATGTACTAGTGCTAGTTATATTTACTAGCTGTAGGTTCTGGTTGTATGTGGTAGTTGGATGTAGTAGTTGTCTGTACTAATTGTTTGTACTAGTTGCATGTACTAGTTGTATTTATACACTAATTGTAAGTACTAACTATGTACTAGTTGTATGTATATACTAGTTTGCTGTTTATGTAATAGTTTTATATGCTAGTTTTATTATGTACTACTTATGTACAAGTTGTATGTACTAGTTATGTACCCGTTGTACGTACTAGTTGTATGTATATACTAGTTGTATGCAGTTGCTATATACTAGTTGTATGCAGTTGCTATATACTAGTTGTATATACAAGTTGTATGTTCTAGTATTATGCACTCGTTCTATGAACTAGGTGTATGTATTAGTTTCTAGTTGTGTGTACTAGTTGTATTTACTAGTTGTATGTACGTTTAGTGTGTACTTGTTGTATGTACCAGGTGTTTGTACTATTTTAAGGGGCAGCCCCCTCTATTGTTTTCATAACGCGATTTATGTAAGACTTCATGTTACGGATATATATATAATACGAGTTCATACGCCACTATTATAACACATTTTATACGTCGAATTATGTATAATACGAGTTCATACGCAACTATTGTAACACTTAATTTATACGTCAATACATCGTTTTTGCAAATGGCGACGTTCAGGAAGCTTTAGTTAACGAAGCTTTTCTGTCGTTATTTATAATTTTCAGGACACTTAAGCGTCCTCAATCGTTAGGATTAAGAATAGTATATCAAAGCCCAACGATGCGGCCAAGTAGTTCGAGTAAATTTGGGAGGCGGCAGCCCCACGAGTTTTTAAACTCGAACTACTTGTTATATACCAGTTATATGTGTATGTACTGGCTATATGTAGTAGTTGTATGTAACAGTTGTATGTACAAGTTGCCTCTACTATGTGTATGCGCTAGCTGTATGTACTAGTTGTAGGTTCTAGAACTAGTTATATTAGGTAGGCTTTAGTTGTATGTACTAGTTGTTAGAACTAGTTTCCTGTTTATGTAGTGGTTGTATATACTAGTTGAATGTACTAGCTGTCTATACTAGTTGTGTGTACTCGATACTATTTGTATGTACCAATCAAATGTAGTAGTTGTATGTACTAGTGATTAATTGTATGTACTAGTTGGATATACTAGTTGTATGTACTAGTTGTATGTACTGGTGACTAATTGTATATACTAGTTGTATGTGCCAGTTTTGTGTAATTGTACTAGTTGTGTGTACTATTTATATGTACTATTTATATGTTTATGCACTAGGTATATATTCTACTTGTATGTACTAGTTGTATGTGCTGGATGTATGTACTAATTGTATATACTTGTTGTATGTACTAATACTAGTTATATTTACTAGTTGTAGGTGCTAGTTGTATGTACAAGTTGTATGTGGTAGTTGTATGTACTAATTGTATGTACTAGTTTATGTACTAGTTGTATTTACTAGATATGAACCAATTGTATGTACACGTTGTATGCACTAGTTGTTTGTACTCGCTTTATATATAATAGTTTTATTAAGTAGTTGTATGTCATAGTCACATGTACTAGTTATATGAAAAATCTAAGATACCATTTTCCTACATGCTATATGCCTATTCTGTAAAAAGAGCCTATAGGGGAACTAAACCTAAAGAGAACTTTAGATGAAGATACAGGAGTCTTTTCTTCCTTCTTTTCCCTTCTTTCATCTTCTTCTCCACTGGGTCAGACAGTGGTTTCTGGGAATTCCACCCTTCATCAGTGATCCTGGGAGTCTTTGTCTTCTTCTTTATCTTGATCTTCTGTGAATCCTTGTACTAGTTACTAGTTGTGTAAACTAGTTGTACCTACTAATTTTATGTACTAGTTGTATGTACTCTTTGCATGTATATACTAGTTTTATGTACTAGTTTCTAGTTGTATGTACTAGTTTTATGTAGCCGTTCTATGTTCTAGTTGTATGTACTATTTATAATAACTGGTATATGTGTATGTACTAGTTGTATGTAGTAGGTGTATGTACTAGTTATATGTCCTAGTTGTTTGTACTAGTTGTATGTTCTAGTTGAATGTACTAGTTGTATGTACTAGTTGTATGTTCTATTTGTGTGTACTGTTAGGATGTACTAGTTGTATGTTCTAATTGCATGTACTAGTTGTATGCACTAGTTTTATTAAGTATTTCTATTTATATTTACTGTAGGTACTAGTTATATGTAGCAGATGTATGTACTGTTTGTATATACTATTTATATGTACTATGTGTACGTTTTATTTATAAGTACTAGTTATATGTATATAGTAGTTATATGTTTGTGAACTAGTTATAAATACTAGTTGTATGCACTAGCTGTATGTACAAGTTGTATGTATTATTTATAATTACAAGGTATATGTGTATTTACTAGTTATATGTAGTTGGTGTATGTACTAGTTATATATTCTAGTTGTTTGTCCAAGTTGTATGTACTAGTTGTATGTCCTAGTTACTAGTTGTATGAACTAGTTGTACGTACTAAATGTAAATATTAGTTGTATGAACCAGTTGTATGTACTAGTTTCTAGTTGCATGTACTAGTTTTATGTACTGGTTATATATACTATATGGATGCACTATTCATATGTACTAGTTATAATTATTTCCTATTTATATATTGTAGCGATCTATGCATGGCTTCATGTTACGAATATATATATATATATATAATACGAGTTCATACGTAACTATTATAACACATTTTATACGTCGATATATGTATAATACGAGTTCAAACCAACTATTGTAACACTTAATTACAAGTACTAGTTGTATGTACTAGTTGTATGGACAAGTTCTAGTTATATTTACTAGTTGTAGGTACTAGTTGTATGTACTAGTTGTATGTATATACTAGTTGCATGTACTAGCTATGTACTGGTTGTATGTTCTAGTTGTATGCACTAGTTCTATGTACAAGTGGTAGGTTTTTGTACTAGTTATACTAGGTGCTAGGAAGGTACTAGTTGGATGTAGTAGATACTAGTTGTATGTACTAGTTGTATGTACTAGTTGTATGTACTATATATAATTATTAGGTAACAGTGTATGTACTAGTTATATGTACTAGTTGTCTGTACTAGTTATATGTACTAGTTGCATGTACCTGTTGTATGTACTAGAAGTATATACTAGCTGTAGGTTCTAGTCCTAATTATACTAGGTACTGGGGAGGTACTAGTTGTATACACTAGACACTAGTTGTATGTACTACTTTATTGTACTCGTTACATTTGTATGAACTGGGTGTATTTACTAGTTGTTTGTACTAGTTGTACGTACTATTTATATGTACTATATATATGCGTATGTACTAGGTATATGTACTACTTGTATGTACTAGCTGTATTAGCTGGTTGTATGTTCTAATTCTATGTAATAGTTGAATGTACTAGTTGTATGTACTATATATGAACCAGTTTTATGTGTGCCCTAGTTCTTTGTACTTGCTAAATACTACTTTTATGAACTAGTTATATGTACTAGTTACTAGTTGTGTGAACTAGTTGTACCTACTAATTTTATGTACTAGTTGTGTGTACTCTTTGTATGTATACTCTAGTTTTATGTACTAGTTAAATGTAGTAGTGTTATATATATATATACTAGTGATATGGACTAGTTTCTAGTAGTTATATGTACCCCTTCTATGTACTAGTTGTATGTACTATTTATAATTACTAGATATATGTGTATGTACTAGTTGTATGTAGTAGGTGTATGTACTAGTTATATGTCCTAGTTGTTTGTACTAGTTGTATGTTCTAGTTGAATGTACTAGTTGTATGTACTGGTTGTATGTTCAATTTGTGTGTACTGTTAGGATGTACTAGTTGTATGTACTAATTGCATGTACTAGTTGTATGCATTAGTTTTATGAAGTAGTTCTCTTTATATTTACAAGTTGTAGGTACTAGTTATATGTAGCAGATGTATGTACTATTTGTATTTACTATTTGTATGTACTATGTGTATATACCCATCCTGACTGCTCGCTTGTGTTCTGCCAATCTCACTTTCAGGGTCCTTCCAGTTTCACCAATGTAGACTGCAGAACACTCAGAGCAAGGAATTAGGTAAACTACACCCTTGAAATCCATAGGTGGTTGTGGCTGTTTTGGGTTGTCAAGGACCCTGAAAGTGAGATTGGCAGAACACAAGCGAGCAGTCAGGATGGGGGATGTGAACAACAGTATAGCTGTTCACTCCCTCAAGACTGGCCACTCAATTGCTTGGGACAAGGCCAAGATTACAGACAGGGAAACCCACTGGCAAAGGAGAAGGGTCAAAGAAGCCATCAGGATCCAGAAGAGTCAGGTGAGAATGAATTTAGATCAAGGCATTGTGTTATATCAAGCCTGGAGATGATTTTATATTCATACTTCCTGTTTTTCTCATTCTGCAGAGGGTCACATGACAGGAAGTGGAAATGGCGGGAAAAATCCTCTATAAATAGAGGCAATTCTTCCACTCAACCATCAGTCACTGAGGAAGACCCCCAGGGTCAAAACGTTTGACCAAGAATTGAAAAAAAAAAACAACTGCGTTTTAAACGCTCAAAAGTCGAAGGATGTACCATCCCAAAGATAATATGTACTAGTTATATATTTATTGACTAATTATATGTCGTAGGTGTGTGCTGGTTATAGGTTCTAGTTTTATGTACTCGTTCTATGTACTAGTAGTTGTATGAACTAACTGTATGTACTATGTTTATGTAATATTTATATGTACTAGTCATATTTTTATGTATTAGTTATATGTGGTAGATGTGTGTACTAGTTATATGTACTAATTGCAAGTACTAGTTGTATATACAAGTTGTATGGACGAGTTATGTTTACTAGTTGTAAGTACTAGTTGTATGTACTAGGTGTATGTATATACTAGTTTATATTATTTTTTATTTTTTATTTTCTATTTTTATTTTTATTTCTGTCTCAATAATAATTAACCAATTTTTTTACAACAAATAAGAAAAATGTTGTAGAAACTAATCTGTGAAAATTAAAATACAATATTAACATAAAGTTAACGTTTAAATGCAATCAATGAATAAATTTGTACACATAAATAACTAATAATTATTACATTGAAAAGAACAATGTACGTACGTACTGAAATGTTTCAGTTAAAGGGACAAAAACAGCTCAAGTCATATTGTTTAAAAGTTACATGCCTAATCGTCTAAGGACGAACCTTGCCCTCAGAGGTGGCAAGGGGGATGTCGCTGGTGAAACCACATGGTCTTTTGGATCTGGAGCCTCTGATCTCCATGATTGCTGATCTGATCAATGCGAATGAGGTCCTACATCGAAGCCACCCCATCACTTGGGAGTAGTGCAGTTTTCTTTTCTTTGCAATGGCATCAGCCACCCTTCTGAAAAAGACAGTGCACTCTTGCCACACCCCCTGTTGTTGACAAGACTAGGGGGTTGAACACTCCTCGTTCAACTTCCCTCACTCTTTCGCCATACTCTCTCTTCTTGATTCCTTCATGCATTTTATACAGAGCTGCCAGGTCTCTGTTGCGGTAGGTGGGGGCATTTGGGTGGAAAACCTTTACGTCAAAAAAGGCCTCCTGACCGTTTGCTCTGATGTCCAGTCTTGCCCCATCCTCCCTATTGGCGGTACGTGGTCGGATGTGCTCACCATCTAGGGCCTGCAGCCCTGGCTCCACAGAAACGTTGTGGCATACTTCGCTCACCAGTTCTGCCGCTAAGTCACGGATCGCATTGTGCCGTAGGGTAGGTAGACCACCCTTGTGGCAAGACATTTTGTGATCAACTGAGAATGGAGTACCACATGCACATGTTGAACTCACGTTCTGTATGGTCCAGCCGTGGCGCAAGCTGATGGCATCCCTTAAGGCACCCTTGCTGAGGCAGAAACCATGCTCTTCAACAGGGAGAGTGGAAATCCAAGATGATGCACCTGTCTTGCTAGCACATTCGAGCAATCTACATGTTGCTGGTTGCAGCTAGTCGTAGACTCATTTGTCTCGTCTGTTTGCCTTTCAATCCTTGCTTTTCTCACTGCAGCCTTGGCCAGGTTGTTTGCTGTAGGGTCCGCTGTGAAGGTGGTTTCCTGTGCAATGATGGAATTAACCAGGGGGGCTGTTACCTGTTTGGATGCTTCATGCTCATGGTTGCACACTGCGACTGGGTTCACAAGACCCATTCCCCCCAGTCTTGCTGGGAGGGCCAGTAGTGCTCTTCCCACTTTTGAGCAAGGCGATCGTCCAGTCAGTGCAGGGATGAACTTTTGGTGGATGACATTCTCCAGAGGCTGAAGGCAGAGACCACACTGTGGAATGGTTCTAAGGAGGTAGGTCCATAAGGAGGTTTTTCCATTGTATATACTACTTGTATGTACTAGTTATATTTACTAGTTGTAGGTAATAGTTGTATGTACTAGTTGTATGTACTAGTTGTATGTATATACTAGTTGTATGTACTAGCTATGTACTGGTTGTATGTTCTAGTTGTATGTACTAGTTGTATGTACAAGTGGTAGGTTCTTGTACTTGTATGTGCTTGTACTTGAATGTGTTGAGTTGTGTGTAGTAGTTATGTACTATTGGAGTATACAAGTTGTACGTTCTAGAATTATGTACTCATTCTGTGAGCTAGTTGTATATACTAGTTTCTAGTTGTATGTACTAGTTGTATGTACTAGTTTTATATACTAGTTTTATGTGCTAGTTTTATGTCCTAGTTGTATGAACTAGTTTTATCTATTAGTTGTATATATGTACTAGTCGTATGTACTATTTATAATTACAAGGTATGTGTATTTACTAGTAATATGTAGTAGGTGTATGTATTAGTTATATGTCCTAGCTGTTTGTCGTAGTTGTATGGACTAATTGAATGTACTAGTTGTATGGACTAATTGAATGTACTAGTTGTATGTACTAATTGTATGTACTATATAGTTGTGGGGACTATTTTGTATATATGTACGAGTTGTTTGTACTAATTGCATGTCCTAGTTGTGTGTACTAATTGTATGTACTAGTTGTATTCACTAGTTTTATGCACTAGTCCTAGTTATATTTAGTAGTAGTAGGTACTAGCTGTATGTAAAAGTTGTATGTAATAGTTGTATGTACTAATTTTTGTTCTATTTGAATGTACTGCTTGTATGTACTAGTTATGTACCAGTTGTATGTACCAGTTGTATGTACTAGTTGTATGTATATACTAGTTATAAATAATAGCTATGCACTAGTTGTTTATACAAGTTGTACATTCTAGTATTATGTACTAGTTCTATGAACTAGTTGTATATACTAGTTTATAGTTGTATGTACTAGTTGTATCTACTAATTGTATGTACTAAGTGTATATACTTTTTATAAGTTCCAGTTATATGTGTATTTACTGATTATATGTAGTAGATGTATGTACTAGTTACATGTCCTAGTTGTTTGTCCTAGTTGTATGGACTAGTTGAATGTACTAGTTGTTTGTACTAATTGCATGTCCTAGTTGTATGTACTAATTGTAGGTAATAGTTGTATTCACTAGTTTTATGTACTAGTCCTAGTTATATTTAGTAGTTGTAGGTACTAGCTGTATGTAATAGTTTTATGTATATACTAGTTATAAATATTAGCTATGCACTAGTTGTTTATACAAGTTATACGTTCTAATATTATGTACTCGTTCTTTGAACTAGTTGTATATACTAGTTTATAATTGTATGTACTAGTTGTATATACTAATTGTATGTACTATGTGTATATACTTTTATAAGTTTCAGTTATATGTGTATTTACTGGTAATAGATGTATGTACTATTTATATGTACTAGTTGCATGTACTAGTTGTATGTACTACTTATATGCACTCGTTATATTTGCATGTACTGGGTGTGTGTACTAGTTGTTTGTACTAGTTATATATACTAGGTGTATGTACTATTTATATGTACTATATATATGTATATGTACTAGGTATATGTACTACTTGTATATACTAGCTGTATTAGCTGGTTGTATTTACTAATTCTATGTACTAGTTGTATGTACTAGTTGTGTGTACTGGATATGAACCAGTTTTATGTACAAGATGTATGCACTAGTTCTTTGTACTAGCTATATACTAGTTTTATGAAGCAGTTGTATTTACTAGTTGTATATATTAGTTGTATGTACAAGTAGCATGTACTAGTTATATGTACTAGTAACTAGTTGTATGAACTAGTTGTATGTGTGTACTAGTTGTATGTATTTACCAGTTGTATGTAGTGGTTTCTAGTTGTCTTTACTAGTTCTTTGTACTACTTGTATGTACTAGGTGGATGCACTATTTATTTGAACTAGTTATATTTAGAGGCTGCCCCAGGCAAGTCGTTGGAATTGGAGGCTGTGGTTCCGAGTTGACAAGAGCAGGGTGCTTAGCCCCTCATTTGGCATCCTGTGGCTAAATCAGCCTCCCTATCAGCATGGGCTAACCCCCCGTCTGGCAGCTTCACTGGGTTACGTTGCGCCATGAGAATGACAATTTTCAAGACAGGCTGTGGCCTAGGTGCACCAGTGGTGAAGAAAACCCTGGGTCATCCAGAATCGGTGATTCCACTGGTGCCTCACAGGTAGATGTACCTGAATGTAATAGCCTTTCTTTGGTCCCCATGACGGGCCAACCAGCCCTATGGACCGAGGAAATGGTTAGGGCACTAATTGATTGCTATGAGCATTCTGAACCCAAAAGAGGTGGCTATCAGAAGCGTTTAGAGCGCGAATGGCTGAGCAAATGCCCACATTTGCCTCAGACAGGTCGAACCCTTGCCTTCCAAGCCAAAAGGAACTTGGTAGGAGACTGAGTACTGCAAGTAACTGGTAGCCGAGATTTAGATTTAGTTAATGCTGCACCACAAAGTGCCTCTAGAAGGAGAAGGATCCAAGGGGTGATCTGGAACCTTCAGAGGGATAATATCCTCATGGAACTCTACCAAGAAAGTAAGCCAATGGAAAAGCGGTATGCCGAGCGGTTGTACCAGTCTTGGAATGCTAAAATGCCAGACCATAAAACCACAAAGGTAGCGCTAACTACGAGAATTAGTAGAATCCGAAGAGGTGAAGGTCTCTTGAGACTAAAGCTTGTGGAACCTGACTCTGGTGGTTTAGCCACCCTAACTGAGACTGTGGAGGAAGGTGTGGGAGCCCAGGGGCAGGGGGAGCTTCACCAAGTTCAGGCTGTGACTGTACAAATGGTGAGCTGCCTGCAGCCCCTGTTGAAACTCTTACAAATGATCATCCTTGTCCCAGGACAAGTGGCAATGATCAACTGATGCAACTTTTAGGCAAAGCAAAAAATGCCTCTCTCCGAAAGAAACCTGGAGATTTCTCTGATAGAAAACCCTATGGGGCGGTGCGGTTCAACCATGTTGATACGGCACTGCTTCAGGAGGCCAATGATAGGGTGGAGAAAGAGTGGCAGGAAGGCCCTAGGTCAGCCTGGCACCTGAACTGCCTAGTCTACTCTGTTGCTATGGCTGTGAAGGGAAAAACAACCTACAAATTGCAGCCATGCAACCAGGGAAGGAAATCAGATAATCAGAAGGGAAGTAAGAGACAGGAAGGTCACATAAGTGACAGGAAGGCCAAAGGCCTTAGGTGTAAAAGACTGCTTGCCTGGTTGGATGTGGAAATAGCGCGTCAACAGAGTAATAATCCTATGACCAAACGCCAGAAAGTACTCCGAAGAAAGCTTAGGAGGGAGTTCCATTCATTAAACCTGAATGTGCTGATCAGAGCTCGGGAACAGACACTGGGGAAACTCAGGGTCTGGACCCTACAAGAGCGAAGATCGGCTGAAGGCAGGAATAAAACCACCTTTGGAATACCCAAAGGAAGTTCTGGATAAATGGCAATGTTCCAACCTCCAATGTAGCTCCCTCAATTGAGGTAGTAAGAGACTTTTGGACAAAGATTGTAGGTACTGTTGGTATGGTCAACAAAGACGACCCAGGGGTGAAAGAATGGCTAAAGGAAACCAAAAAGAAGGTGGGTAGAACCTCCTCTGATCAATGCTATCGGGACGATAGCATTGATGAGACCAAACTGAGGAAAGCCTTGAAAAAGGCAAAAAGCTGGTCAGCCCCTGGGCCGGATGGCATCCACACTTTTGGTGGAAAGCACTCCCCTCTGCACAGTCTGCCTTGGCAGATGTACTACGGAGGGTGGTGAGCGGAGATCTGTCAGTCCCAGACTGGCTTACAAGGGGTCGCACTCTCCTTATCCCCAAAAAGGGTGACACGAAAAATGCGGCCAACTACCGACCTATTGCGTGTCTCAACACAATGTACAAGGCTGTCACAGCATACATTGCATCAGAATTACTCACTTACACCTACACTAATGATCTTTTACCTATGGCTCAACGAGCAATGAGGAAAGGGAGGTGGGGCTGTGTCGACTGTCTATTGCTGGATCAAACAATCAGTCTAGATGCCAAAATTATGGGCAAGCCACTTGGTGTGGCATGGATCGATTATGAGAAGGCATATGACAGAGTCCCTCACAAGTGAGTGATGAAGGTGCTTAAAACAATCAAGTGCCCAGGTTGGATCCGGAGGTCTATAGAGCTCTTCTCCAAACACTGGCCTACTGTGCTTGAGTTGAGGACTGCGGGGAAGGTGGTTAGGAGCACCCCTGTTAAATATAACAGGGGACTCTTCCAAGGAGACTCCTTATCGCCACTCCCCTTTTTCTGGCCATAGCTCCCAAATCCCAAGTTCTTAACAGAACCAAAGGATATACCCTCTGACATAATGGGGAAAGGAACACCATGTCACACTTGTTGTACATGGATGACCTTAAGATATATGTTGGAGGGCCTGATAAACTCAGGAAAGCCATGGAATGTGTGGAGAAAACCTCAAATGCCATTGGTATGAGGTTTGGAGTGAGAAAGTGTGGAACAGCTCACATGCAAAAAGGGAAAGTGCTGGCTGGCCCAGACAACCCTGAACGCAGTGAAGAATCCATAAGGAGCCTTGAAAAAGGTACTACTTATAAGTACCTAGGGCTAGAACAACTGTTTGAGGTAGATGACAGCAAGGTCAAAGCTTGCTTGATCAACGAATTGATGAGGAGACTCCACCAAGTGTGGGGCTCTCACCTCAATGATAAAAATGCTGCAGAAGCCTCTAACATGTTGTGTGCCTCTCTATTGAGATACTCTTACCCAGTTTTGAAATGGACTCAAAGTGAACTTCCAAAGCTGGACCGAATGGTGAGAAAGATCATGAGAAAGAACCAGTGTCATCACTATAACTCTGCAATTGAAAGAGTGAACTTGCCTCGCTCTCAAGGTGGTAGAGGGCTCTGTAGTTTACCTTTGGATCACGACAGGGCTGTTGTGAATCTGGCAAGATACCTCCATACTGCCAATGATCCACTCATAGCCGTTGTGGTTAAACACCAAAAGTGGCCGGAGTGTTCAAAGCAGAGGAGGACTGTCTTGAAAGAAGCCAGATTGATACTGAGAAGCCACGGAATAGAACTAGAACCGGAAATGTGGCTGAAGACAGATCCCTTACAAAATAGTGTAAGAGAATGGAGGAGAGTGGACGTGAGCTCCGGGAGGCTCAGACTCAAAGGTTAAAAAGTAACCTAGCCAAAAAGTCTCACCAGGGCTCATACCACAGACAAGTCACAAATAGGGAGTCTTATGTGTGGCTTTCTGAGGGGAGACTCAGACCTCAAACTGAGGCTCTGATTCTTGCAGCCCAAGATGATGTGCTGCACACTAGGTGGTACCAAAATACGATTCTGAGGAATTCTAACCTCCTGATCTGCAGAGAATGTGGCAAGGCTATGGAAACGGTCAAACACATACTAAATATGTGTGAGCCCAAGGGATTTTCTCTCTACAAAGAGAGACATGACCGGGCGATACTGATAGTGTTGTGGAGACTGTTGAAAGAATATGGATTCAAGCAGGAAGAGCCCTGGTAAAAACTAGAAGCAAAACCAGTCTATGAGAATAGGGCTGTCAAAATCTTGTGGGATCCTAGTATCCCTACAGATGATGAAATGACAGAAAGAAAGCCAGACTTAGTGGTTGAGGATCGGCTATGTAAGTCCATTTACATTATTGAGATGTCAGTTCCTACTGACAGCAATATTAATGGAAGATGGCAAGAGAAGTTCCAAAGTACCAGAAGCTGGCGGCCGATACGAGGAAACAATTTAGGGGCTACCGAATTAAGGTAGTCCCGATGATAATTGGTGCTTTTGGGACAGTGGAGACGCTCCTGGAAGACCTTAGGGAAATTCCAAAGCTGTCAAAAGGTGCAGTAGAAGTGATGAGAGCGATGCAGAGAACTGTTCTCTGTTCAGCTGTGAGGATATTAAGGCGACATCTATCTGTTGAGGGATTGGGGCCTGGACGATAAGTAGTCCTGTCCCAGTCCTTGCCTGTCGACCTCTGAAAAGCAGTGGTGGATTGGTGTATTGAGGTACTCCCTCCTATTATGACGGTCAACTTCGGCCGACACGCATCTGTCTGCTGCTGCCGGAAGGATGCAAAGCCGAGGCTTCTGGCAAAAAACCCAAAGAAAGGAAAAAATAACTGATTGAGGGTTGTCCAAGCCAGATACTCCTTGCCTTAGTAAACTAAGGCAAGAAGTAACAAGGTTCTCCGTTAAGGCTTTTGTTTCTAAAGCCCCAGGCAACCCCTTATATTGTCTTCATTTGCCAATTACGGTGTACGGCTTATTGCTACGGTAAGATATATATATATATATATAATACGGTTTCATACGCAACTATTATAACACTTATTTTATACATCGATATATGTATAATACGAGTTCATAAGCAACTATTGTAACACTTCATTTATACGTCAACACATCGTTTTTGCAAATGGCGGCGTTCAGGAAGCTATAGTTAACGAAGCTTTTCCAACGTTCTTTATGAATATCGGGACACTTAAGCATCCTCAAATGTTAGTATTACGAATATATATATTAAATCCCAGTGAAGCAGCCAAGTAGTTGGAGTTAATTCGGGGGACGCCAGCCTCACGAGTGTTTAAACGCGAAATCCTTGTTTTATATATTAGTTATTTGTATTATATGTGTACTAATTATATGTACTAGTTGAAAGTACTAGTTGTAGGTACTAGTTGAATGTGCTAATTGTTAGTACTAGTTTTATGAACTAGTTATATGTACTAGTTGTATGTACTATTTGCATGTACTTGTTATATGTACTAGTTCATAGTTGTGTGAACATAGTTGTACGACCTAATTGTAAATACTAGTTGTATGAACTAGTTGTTTGTATATAATAGTTGTATGAACTAGTTAAATGTTCTAGTTTTATGTATATATTAGTCGTATGTACCAGTTTCTAGTTGCATGTATTAGTTTTATGTACTAGTTATATATACTATGTGGATGCACTATTAATATGTACTAGTTATATATTTTTGTACTAATTATATGTAGTAGGTGTGTACTAGTTTTAGGTCCTAGTTTTATGTACTCGTTGTATGTACTAGTAGTTGTATAAACAACTTGTATGTACTATGTTTATGTACTATTTATATGTACTAGCTATATTTTTATGTATTAGTTATATGTGATAGATGTGTGTACTAGTTATATGTACTAATTACAAGTACTAGTTGTATGTACTAGTTGTATAGACTAGTACTAGTTAAATTTACTAGTTGTATGGACTAGTTGTATGGACTAGTTGTATGTACTAGTTGTATGGACTAGTACTAGTCATATTTACTTGTTGTAGATACTAGTTTTATGTACTAGTTGTATGTATATACTAATTGTATGAACTAGCTATCTACTGGTTGTATGTTCTAGTTGTAGGTAATAGTTGTATGTACAAGTAGTAGGTTCTTGTACTAGTTATACTAGGTTCTAGGAAGGTACTAGTTGTATGAAGTAGATACTAGTTGTATGTATTATTTATAATTATTATACTGTATAGAACATACCACTTGAATATACTTCTAGTACATAGCAAATATTAACAACTAGTATCAGAGAATACGGTAGTATGTACTAGATACTTGTTGCATGTACTAGTTGTATTAACTAGTTTTATGAACTAGTTGTATATACTGTTTATATGTACTAGTTATATGTACCAGTTATATATACTAGTTTTATGTACTAGTAGTGTGTACTAGTTATATTTACTAGCGGTGTGTACTATTTGTGTGTACTAATTGTATGTACTAGTTGTATGTACTAGTTGTATGTACTAGTTGTAGGTTCTAGTACTAGTTAAACTAGGTACTAGGTAGGTACAATATAGTTATATGTATTACAAACTACTTGTATGTACTTGTATTATAAAGTAGTTATATGACCTAGTTGTATATATCAGTTGTATGTCCTAGTGGTATGTACCAGTTGAATGTCCTAGCTGATTGTACTATTTACTCGTTTTATGTACAAGTTGTGTGTAGAAGTTCAATGTTCCAGTTGTATGTTTTCGTTACTATTTGTATGTACTAGTTATATGTACTAATTTTATCTACTAATTGTATGTACAAGTTGCATGTACTAGTTGCCTGTACATGGTGTGTGTAATTGTTCAATGTACTAGTTGTATGTACTCGTTACTAGTTGTTAGTAGTAGTTGTATGTACTAGTTTTATGTACTAGTTCCAGTTATATGTACTAGTTGTAGGTACTAGTGGTATTTATTAGTTGCAAGTACGATTCGTAGGTCCTATTTGCAGGTACTAGTTGTATGTATCAGTTGTGTGTAATTATACTAGTTGTATGTACTATTTGTATGTACTAGGTACATGTAGTAGTTCTATGTACTAATTGTATGTACTAGGTATGTACTTGTTCCTAGTTTCTAGTTGTATGTACTAGTTGTAAGTACTAGTTGTATGTAATATGTGTATGTACAAGTTGTTGATTTTTGTACATACTATGTCCTAGGTAGGTTTTAGTTGTATCTACGAGATACTTGTTGCATGTACTAGTTGTATGAACTAGTTTTATGAACTTGTAGTATGTACTAGTTATATTTACTAGCTGTATTTACTATATGTGTACTCATTGCATGCACTACTTGTTTGTACTAGTTGTATGTACTCAATACTATTTGTATGTACTAGTCGAATGTAGTAGTTATTTGTACTAGTTGAATGAATAAGTAGTGCGTAATTGTTGTATGTACTAGTTATATGTACTAGTTGTATGTACTACTTGTATGTACTAGTCGCATGTACTAGTTATATGTACTAGTTACTAGTTATAAGAACTAGTTGTACCTATTATTTTATGTACTAGTTGTATGTACTAGTTGTATTTATATACCAGTTGTATGTACTAGTTGTATGTATATACCAGTTGTATGTACTAGTTAAATGTACTAAATTTATATATATACTATAGTTGTATGTACTAATTTCTAGTGGTTTTTATTTATTTGAACTAGTTTTATTTTTATGTATTAGTTATATGTAGTAGGTGTGTGTACTAGTTCTATGTACTAGTTGACGTACTAATTGTATGTACTAGTTGTATTTACCAGAACTATCTATATTTACTAATTTTAGGTACTAGTTGTATGTATTAGTTGTATGTAGTAGTTGCATGTGCTAATTGGATGTACAAGTTCTGTGTACTAGTTGTATGTATATACTAGTTGTATTTACTAGCTTTGTACTAGTTGTGTGTTCTAGTTGTATGTACTAGATACTAGTTGTATGTACTAGTTGTATGTACTAGTTGTACGTACTAGTTGCATGTACTAGTTGTATTTACTACTTGTATAAACTATTTATATGTGTGTGTCCTAGTTATATGTAGTAGTTGTATGCACTAGCTTTATGTACTAGTTGTACGTACTATATGTATGTACTAATTGTATGTACAAATTGTATATACTAGGTGTATACAGTAGTTGTATGTTCTAATTGTTTGAACTAGTTCTATGTACTAATAGTTATGTACTAGTTATATGAACTAGTTTTAGGTACTAGTTATATGTACAGGTGTGTTTAGTAGTTGTATGTTCTAATTGTTTGAACTAGTTCTATGCACTAATTGTATGTACTTGGTATGTAGTAGTTACTAGTTTCTAGTTGTAAGTACTAGTTGTAAGTACTAATTGTATGTACTATGTGTATGTACCAGTTGTTGATTTTTGTACAACTTATACTATGTACTAGGTAGGTTCTAGTTGTATATACTAGATACTTGTTACATTTACTAGTTGTATGAACTAGTTTTATGAACTAGTTGTCTGTACTGTTTATATGAACTAGTTATATGTACGTTTTATATGTACAAATTTTATGTAGTAGTATTGTGTACTAGTTATATTTACTAGCTGTATGTACTATTTGTGTACTAATTGTATGCACGTACTAGTTGTATGTACTCAATACTATTTGTATGTACTAGTTGAATGTAGTAGTTATTTGTACTAGTTGAATGTATAAGTAGTGTGTAATTGTTGTATCTACTAGTGGTATATACTATTTATATGTAGTAGTTGTATGTACTAGTTGTATGTACTACTTATATGTACTCGTTACATTTGTGTGCTGGGTGATAGTTGTTTGTACTAGTTATATGTACTATATATATATGTGTATATACTATTTGAATGTACTAATTAATAGTTGTATAGTCTAGTTGTATGTACTAGTTGTACGTAGTATTTGTATGAACTAATTGTATGTACAAATTGTATATACTAGGTGTATGTAGTAGTTGTGTGTTCTAATTGTTTGAACTAGTTGTATGTACTAATTGTATGTAATAGTTATGTACTAGTTATATGAACTAGTTTTAAGTACTAGTTGGATGTACTAGTTGTATGAACTAGTTTTATGAACTAGTTGTGTACTCTTTATATGTACTAGTTGTATGTACTAGATGTTTGAAGTAGTTTTATGTTCT
The DNA here is from genome assembly GCA_947172415.1 of Chondrosia reniformis. Lineage (NCBI taxonomy): Eukaryota > Metazoa > Porifera > Demospongiae > Chondrillida > Chondrillidae > Chondrosia > Chondrosia reniformis. The sequence continues at coordinate 2,815,033 of OX359202.1, read as the reverse complement.
AGTAGAAATTATACTACGTACTAGGAATGAACTAGTTCTATGAACAGTGTGTTTGTTTGTGTGAACTAGTGTTGTGTACCAGTTGTATGTACCATATTTATGTACTAGTTATATGTGTATGTACTAGACATATGTAATAGTCATATGTACTAGTTATATGTACTAGTTGCATGTACTAGTTTTATGTATTAGTAGTATATACTAGTTGTAGATTCTAGTCCTAATTATACTAGGTACTAGGGAGGTACTAGTTGTATGTACTAGTTGTATGTACTAGTTATATGTAGTAGTTGTATGTACTAGTTGTATGTACTACTTATATATACTTGTTACATTTGTATGTACTGGGTGCATGCACTAGTTGTTTGTACTAGTTATATATACTAGTTGTACGTACTATTTATATGTACTATATATACGTGTATGTACTAGATATATGTATTACTTGTATGTACAGAGCTGTATTAGCTGGTTGTATTTACTAATTCTATATACTAGTTGTATGTTCTACAGTGCAGTCCACCTAATTCGAATCTCCAGGGAATCAGGAAAAATTTGAAATAATAGGAATTTTGAATTATCAGGATTCAGTACAAATTAGCCAAGTGATGTCTAAACACCAAATATACATTTGAAATATAATGAAAAAGAGAAAATTACGCAGCCAAGTAGCGATAGCAATGTCCTTTTTCTTCTTTCCAGATGGAGCGTTGTCCAAGAGATCGATAATCTTTAGTTTTCGTTCCAGAAAAAGTTATTGGTAAGGTGAACGTTGCATAGCTGGAGAATAACACGGTACCGAGAATGATTAATGATGATTTAGCTAAGTACGATTACCTCCTAAATGACTTTGAGCTCGCTTATTTGTGTTGAAATACTTCCGTATTCTCTACGAAATAAATGAAAATTCCCAACGAAATTGATGTACTGGGACTATACAGGGAACCGGAGTTCTATTCGAAATAGACGAAATTTTGTCGAAAACGGATTCGAATTGAGTGGACTGCACTGTAGTTGTATGTAATAGATATGAACCAATTGTATGTACAAGATGTATGCACTAGTTCTTTGTACTAGCTATTTACTAGTTTTATGAACTAGTTGTATGTACTAGTTGTATGTACTAGTCACATGTACTAGTCACATGTACTAGTTATATGTACTAGTTACTAGTTGTATGAACTAGTTGTACATATAAATTTTATGTACTAGTTGTATGTACTAGTTGTATGTATATACCAGTTGTATGTACTAATTTTATATATATGCTAGTTGTATGTACTAGTTTCTAGTTGTATTTACTAGTTTTATGTACTAGTTTTACGTACTATGTGGATGCACTATTTATTTGAACTAGTTATATTTTTATGTATTAGTTAAATGTAGGAGGTGTGTGTACTAGTTATATGTAGTAGTTGAATTACTTGTTATATGTACTAGTTGTATGTAGTAGTTGCATGTGCTAATTGTATGTACAAGTTCAGTGTACTAGTTGCATGTACTAGTTTTTTGTACTAGTTATATTTACTATTTGTATGTAATATTTATATGTGTGTGTACTAGTTAAATGTACTAGTTGTATGTACTATTTACATTTACTAGGTATATGTGTATGTAGTAGTTATATGTAGTAGCTTAATGTACTTGTTATATATCCTAGTTTTATGTACTAGTTGCATGCACTAGTTGTGTGCACAAGTTGTATGTACTAGTTGCATGCACTAGTTGTATGTACTAGTTGTATGTACTAGTCGCATGTACTAATTATATTTACTAGTTACTAATTTATCAACTTGTTGGACCTACGAATCTTATGTACTACTTGTATGTACTAGTTGTATATACTAGTTGTATGTATATACCAGTTGTATGTACTAGTTAAATGTACTAGTTTTATATACTGGTTGTTTGTATTAGTTTCTAGTTGTATGTACTAGTTTCTAGTTGTATGTACTATGTGTATCTACTATCCATATATACTAGTTATATGTAATGTATTAGTTATATGTAGTAGGTGTGTGTACTTGTTATATGTACTAGTTGAAAGAACTAGTTGTATGTTCTAATTGTATATACACGTTCTGTGTATTAATAGTATTATTATACTAGTTGTATGTACTAGATTTTTTAACTAGTTGTAGGTTCTGGTACAAATTATACTAGGAACTAGGAAGGAAGTAGTTCTATATACTACTTGTTTGTTTGTTTGAACTAGTTTTATGTACTAATTGTATGTACTAGATGTATGTACTAGTTGTAGGTTCAAGGCTTAGTTATATTAGGTACTAGGGAGGTGCTAGTTGTATGTACTAGATACTAATTGTATGTATTAGTTTTATGTATTGGTTTTTTGAACTAGTTGTAGGTTCTAGTACGAGGTATACTAGGAACTAGGAAGGAACTCATTCTATTTATTACGTGTTTAACTAGTTTATGTACTAATTGTATGTCCTAGTTGTATGTACTAGTTGTAGGTTCAAGGCCTAGTTATATTAGGTACTAGGGAGGTGCTAGTTGTGTGTACTAGATACTAATTGTATGTACTAGTTGTATGTACCAGTTGTGTGTAATTGTACTAGTTGTATGTACTATTTATATGTTTATGTAATAGGTATATATACTGGTTGTTTGTATTAGTTTCTAGTTGTATGTACTATGTGTATCTACTATCCATATATACTAGTTATATGTAATGTATTAGTTATATGTAGTAGGTGTGTGTACTTGTTATATGTACTAGTTGAAAGAACTAGTTGTATGTTCTAATTCTATATATACTTTCTGTGTATTAATAGTATTATTATACTAGTTGTATGTACTAGTTGTATGTACTAGATTTTTTAACTAGTTGTAGGTTCTGGTACAAATTATACTAGGAACTAGGAAGGAAGTAGTTCTATATACTACTTGTTTGTTTGTTTGAACTAGTTTTACGTACTAATTGTATGTACTAGATGTATGTACTAGTTGTAGGTTCAAGGCTTAGTTATATTAGGTACTAGGGAGGTGCTAGTTGTATGTACTAGATACTAATTGTATGTACTAGTTGTATGTACCAGTTGTGTGTAATTGTACTAGTTGTATGTACTATTTATATGTACTATTTATATGTTTATGTACTAGGTATACCACTTGTATGTACTAGCTGTATGTGCTGGTTGTATGTACTAATTGTATGTACTAATTGTATGTACTAGTTGTTTGTATTAGATATGAACCAGTTGTATGTACAAGATGTATGCACTAGTTGTTTGTACTAGCTATATACTAGTTTTATGAAGTAGTTGTATGTACTAGTTGTATGTACTAGTTGTATGTCATAGTCACATGTAATAGTTATATGTATTAGTTACTAGTTGTTAGAACTAGTTGTACCTACTAATTTTATGTACTAGTTGTATGTACTATGTGTATGTACCAGTTGTTGATCTTGTACTAGTTATACTATGTACCAGGTAGGTTCTATTTGTATGTACTAGATACTTGTTGCATGCACTAGTTGTATGTACTAGTAGTATGTACTATGTGTATGTACCAGTTGTTGATCTTGTACTAGTTATACTATGTACCAGGTAGGTTCTATTTTTATGTACTAGATACTTGTTGCATGCACTAGTTGTATGAACTAGTTGTATGTACTGTTTATATGTACTAGTTTTATGTACTCGTAGTATGTACTAGTTATATTTACTAGCTGTATGTACTATTTGTGTGTACTAATTGTATGCACTAGTTGTATGTACTATTTGTAGATTCTAGTACTAGTTATATTATGTACGACGTAGGTAGAATATAGTTATATACTAGAAACTACTTGTATGTACTTGTTATATAAAGTAGTTATATGACCTAGTTGTATATACCAGTTGTATGTCCTAGTTGTATGTACCAGTTGAATGTCCTAGCTGATTGTACTATTTACTAGTTTTATGTACAAGTTGTGTGTATTAGTTCAATATACTAGTTGTATGTTTTCGTTACTATTTGTATGAACTAGTTATATGTACTAATTTTATCTACTAATTGTATATACAAGTTGCATGTACTAGTTGCATGTACATGTTGTGCGTACTAGTTCAATGTACTAGTTGTATGTACTCGTTACTAGTTGATAGTAGTAGTTGTATGTACTAGTTTTTTGTACTTGTTCCAGTTATATGTACTAATAGTAGGTACTAGTTGTATTTATTAGTTGCAATTACAATTTGTATCCTCTTTGAATGTACTAATTAATAGTTGTATAGTCTAGTTGTATGTACTAGTTGTACGTAGTATTTGTATGAACTAATTGTATATACAAATTGTATATACTAGGTGCATGTAGTAGTTGTATGTTCTAATTATTTGAACTAGTTCTATGTACTAATTGTATGTAATAGTTATGTACTAGTTATATGAACTAGTTTTAAGTACTAGTTGTATGAACTAGTTTTATGAACTAGTTGTGTACTCTTTATATGTACTAGTTGTATGTACTAGATGTTTGAACTAGTTTTAGGTTCTAGTAGAAGTTATACTAGGTACTAGGAATGAACTAGTTCTATGAACTGTGTGTTTGTTTGTGTGAACTAGTGTTGTGTACTAGTTGTATGTACCATATTTATGTACTAGTTATATGTGTATGTACTAGACATATGTAATAGTCATATGTACTAGTTATATGTACTAGTTGCATGTACTAGTTTTATGTATTAGTAGTATATACTAGTTGTAGATTCTAGTCCTAATTATACTAGGTACTAGGGAGGTACTAGTTGTATATACTAGTCACTAGTTGTATGTACTAGTTATGTGTACTAGTTGGATGTACTAGTTATATGTAGTAGTTGTATGTACTAGTTGCATGTACTACTTATATATACTCGTTCGATTTGTATGTACCGGGTGTAGGTACTAATTGTTTGTACTAGTTATATATACTAGTTGTACGTACTATTTATATGTACTATATATACGTGTATGTACTAGATATATGTACTACTTGTATGTACAGAGCTGTATTAGCTGGTTGTATTTACTAATTCTATGTACTAGTTGTATGTTCTACAGTGCAGTCCACCTAATTCGAATCTCCAGGGTATCAGAAAAAGTTTGAAATAATAGGAATTTTGAATTAACAGGATTATGTTCAAAATAGCCAAGTGATGTCTAAACACCAAATATACATTTGAAATATAATGAAAAAGAGAAAATTACGCAGCCAAGTAGCAGTAGCAATGTCCTTTTTCTTCTTTCCAGATGTCCAAGAGATCGATAATCTTTAGTTTTCGTTCCAGAATAAGTGATTGGTAACGTGAATGTTGCATAGCTGGAGAATAACACGGTACTGAAAATGATTAATGACGATTTAGCTAAGTACAATTGCCTCCTAAATGACTTTGAGCTCGCTTATTTGTGTTGAAATACTTCCGTATTCTCTACGAAATAAACGAAAATTCCCAACGAAATTGATGTACTGGGACTATACAGGGAACCACAGGCACCGGATGGCTGTTCCGCGTTAAATTGCGTTAAAACGCTTTTACAAGTAAATTCCTCAGCATAGGAATAACTAATGCCTTTTAAAATTTATATTTAAAGTCTTTATGGTTACAATAATAGTCTTACAAATTTTGAAGGGCATCGAATAAACGTTTTCTTTGAAATTCTCCACCAAATTAGCACCCGTTTACAACACTCATAAGGTTTGTGCTTAGTTTTTGGAAGAGCTCCAGCCAATTTCTGTACATCATTGGAATCCTTTTAGGTTAAACTAAAAATCTGTCAACCTCGGTTTTAATACAGCTTTCCTTTCTCGAGATAATAAAGAAAATGTCACTATTAAGTGTAATTAACAAGCACAAATTTGGCCATAACTTGACTAATGAAGAAGGAATCGATACCGAGGCCGACAGTTTTGTATAGCAACACTTACTGATCACTATGAAACCATCGGCGTTGTCCAACTGTTCTTCTAGACTAAGCACAAATGGATTTTCTTCACAACAACACTTGGCCGACATTTTCAACAGTTGTAACGATAGTCATAAATACAGTTAAATAAATTCATTGTCATTTAACACCAATCGTGTTTCGTCTAACACCAATACAGTTAAAGGTACTTTCGGAAGTGCAATAGTTGGCGATCATTGGCTGGGCGTACGTATACATATATTTACAGCTTTGGCTAAAGTGTTAGTTTATTTCTCAAGTAAATATCGCCTTAAATCGTTCAAAGAAATGCCAAGAAAAGCCAAAGCAATTCGTAACACTTGGTTAACGTATTGATTTCTTCCGGTTTGTAACCGATAATGCTAAATAACGCATTCACTCTAACGATTAAAAAATGAACATTCTTTACTAATTAGCGATTGTTATGTGATGATCGCTATAACACAACCTATCCCTCGGGAACAGCCATAAGGTACCAGTGACCAGAGTTCTATTCGAAATAGGTGAAATTTTATCGAAAACGGATTCGAATTAAGTGGACTACACTGTAGTTGTATGTACTAAACATGAACCAATTGTATGTACAAGATGTATGCACTAGTTCTTTATACTAGCTATATACTAGTTTTATGAACTAGTTGTATGTACTAGTTGTATGTACTAGTTGTATATACTAGTTGCATGTACTAGTTATATGTACTAGTTACTAGTTGTATGAACTAGTTTTACATATTAATTTTATGTACTAGTTGTATGTTCTAGTTGTATGTATATACCAGTTGTATGAACTAGTTATATGTACTAATTTTATGTATATACTAGTTGTATGTACAAGTTTCTGGTTGTATTTAATAGTTTTATGTACTAGTTGAAGTACTAGCTATAAATACTAGTTGTATGTAGTAGTTGCATGTGCTAATTGTGTGTACAAGTTCAGTGTACTAGTTGTATGTATATACTAGTTGTATGTACTAGCTATGTACTAGTTGTATGTTATAGTTGTATGTACTAGATACTAATTGTATGTACTAGTTGTAAGTACTAGTTGTTTGTCCTAATTGTATGTACTAGTTGCATACACTAGTTGTATGTACTAGTCGTATGTACTAGTCACATGTACTAATTATATTTACTAGTTACTAATTTATCAACTTGATGGACCTACGAATTTTATGTAATACTTGTATGTACTAGTTGTATACACTAGTTGTATGTATATACCAGTTGAATGTACTAGTTAAATGTACTAGTTTTATATATATACTGGTTGTTTGTATTAGTTTCTAGTTGTATGTACTAGTTTCTAGGTGTATGTACTATGTGTATGTAGGATATAGGACTATCCATATATACTAGTTATATGTTAATGTATTAGTTATATGTAGTAGGTGTGTGTACTTGTTATATGTACTAGTTGAAAGAACTAGTTGTATGTTCTAATTGTATGTACACGTTCTGTGTATTAATAGTATTATTATACTAGTTGTATGTACTAGCTTTGTACTAATAGTATGTACTAGTTGTATGTACTAGATTTTTTAACTAGTTGTAGGTTCTGGTACAAGGTATACAAGGAACTAGGAAGGAAGTCGTTCTATATACTACTTGTTTGTTTGTTTGAACTAGTTTTATGTACTAATTGTATGTACTAGTTGTATGTACTAGTTGTAGGTTCAAGGCCTAGTTATATTAGGTAATAGGGAGGTGCTAGTTGTATGTACTAGATACTAATTGTATGTACTAGTTGTATGTACCAGTTGTGTGTAATTGTACTAGTTGTATGTACTATTTATATGTACTATTTATATGTTTATATACTAGGTATATGTATAATTGTATGTACTTGTTGTATGTACTAATAGTAGTTATATTTACTAGTTTTAGGTGCTAGTTGAATGTACCAGTTGTATGTGGTAGTCGTATGTACTAATTGTATGTACTAGTTGGATGTACTAGTTGTATGTACTAGTTGTATGTACTCGTTACTAGTTGTTAGTAGTGGTTGTATATACTAGCTTTATGTACTTGTTCCAGTTATATGTACTTGTTGTAGGTACTAGTTGTATTTATTAGTTGCAAGTACGATTCGTATGTCCTATTTGCATGTACTAGTTGTATGTACTAGTTAATAATTGCAGAGTCTAGTTGTATGTACTAGTTGTATGTACTATTAGTATGTACTAATTCTATATAGAAATTGTATATACTAGGTGTATGTAGTAGTTGAATGGTCTAATTTTTGAAGTAGTTCTATATACTAATTGTATGTACTATTTACATGAAATAGTTTTAAGTACTAGTTCTGGGTACTAGTTGTTTGTACTAGTTTTATATACAACTTGTATGTACTAGCTGTATGTACTATATAGTAGTATATACTAGTTGTAGGTTCTAGTCCTAATTATACTAGGTACTAGGAAGGTACTAGTTATGTATACTAGTTGTACGTACTATTTATATGTACTATATATATTTGTATGTACTAGGTATATGTAATACTTTTATGTACTAGCGGTATTAGCTGGTTGTATGTACTAATTCTATGTACTAGTTGTATGAATAAGTTGTATATACTAGATATGAACCAGTTATATGTACAAGATGTATGTTCTAGTTCTTTGTATTTATTATACTAGTTTTATGAACTATTTGTATGTACTATATAATTGTATGTACTAGTTGTATGTACTAGTTTTATGTATATACCAGTTGTATCTACTAGTTAAATGTACTAGTTTTATATATATACTAGTTGTATGTACTAGTTTCTAGTTGTATGTATTATATATATGTAATATACAAATATACTAGTTATATGTTCTTGTATTAGTTGTACATAGTAGGTGTGTGTACTTGTTATATTTACTAGTTGAAAGTACTAGTTATACTTGCTAATTGTATGTACCAGTTCTGTGTACTAGTTGTATGTACTAGCTTTGTACTAGTGATATGTTCAAGTTGTATGTACTAGATACTAGTTGCATGTACTATTTGTATGTACTAGTTGTACGTCCTAGAAGTATGTTCTAGTTGTATTTACTATTTTATGTACTAGTTATATGTTTGTGTACTAGTTATATGTACTAGTTGTATGAACTAGCTGTATGTACTATTTTTATGTACTATTTATAATTACAAGGTATATGTGTACTTACTAGTTATATGAAATTGGTGTATGTACTAGTTATATGAAAAATCTAAGATACCATTTTCCTACATGCTATATGCCTATTCTGTAAAAAGAGCCTATAGGGGAACTAAACCTAAAGAGAACTTTAGATGAAGATACAGGAGTCTTTTCTTCCTTCTTTTCCCTTCTTTCATCTTCTCCACTGGGTCAGACAGCCGTTTCTGGGAATTCCACCCTTCATCAGTGATCCAGGGAGTCTTTGTCTTTTTCTTTATCTTGATCTTCTGTGAATCCTTCTAAATATGTCCTAGTTGTTTGTGCTACTTGTACGTACGAATTGAATGTACTAGTTGTATGTTCAAGTATTATGTACTCGTTCTATGAATTAGTTGTATGTACTAGTTTCTAGTTGTTAATACTAGTTGTATGTACTTTTTGTATATACTAGTTTTATGAACTAGGTGTATGTACTATTTTTATATACTACTTATATGTATATGTACTGGTTATATGTAGTACTTGTATGTACTTGTTGTATGTGCTAGCTCTATGTAGTAATTGTAGGTTCTAGTACTAGTTAGAGTAGGTACTAAGTAGGAATTAGTTGTATGTACTAGTTGTTATTACTACTTTAACGTACTAGTTGTATGTACTAGTTCTATATACTAGTGATAGTTATATTTACTAGATGTAGGTACTGGTTGTATGTAGTAGTTGGATGTAGTAGTTGCATTTACTAATTGTTTGTACTAGTTGTATGTACTAGTTGTATGTATATACTAATTGTAAGTACTAGCTATGTACTTGTTGTATGTATATACTAGTTTGTTGTTTATGTATTAGTTGTATATGCCAGTTTTATGTACTCGTACTATGTACAAGTTGTATGAACTAGTTATGTACAAGTTGTATGTACTAGTTATGTACCAGTTGTACATACTGGTTGTATGTATATACTAGTTGTATGTAGTTGCTATGTACTAGTTGTATATACAAGTTGTATGTTCTTGCATTATGCCGTCGTTCTATGAACTAGGTGTATGTACTAGTTTCTAGTTGTGTGTACTAGTTGTATGTATGTTTTGTATGTACTTGTTGTATGAACTAGGTGTATGTACTATTTTTATATACTAGTTATATGTGTATGTACTGGTTTTTGTAGTAGTTATATGTACCAGTTGTATGTACAAGTTGCGTGTTCTACGTGTATGCGCTAGCTGTATGTGCTAGTTGTAGGTTCAAGTACTAGTTATAGTAGGTACCAAGTAGGTATTTCTTGTATGTACTAGTTGTTAGTACTACTTTAACGTATTAGTTGTATGTATTAGTTCTATGTACTAGTACTAGTTATATTTACTAGTTGTAGGTACTGGTTGTATGTAGTAGTTGGATGTAGTAGTTGTATGTACTAATTGTATGTATTAGTTGTATGCACTAGTTGTATGTATATACTAGTTGTATGGAGTAGCTATGTACTAGTTGTATGTACAAGTTTCCTGTTTATGTAGTGGTTGTATATACTAGTTGAATGTACTAACTGCATATCCTAGTTGAATGTACTCGATACTATTTGAATGTAGCAATCAATTGTAGTAGTTATATGTAGTAGTTGTATGTATTATTTGTATGTACTAGACACTAATTGTATGTATTAGTTTTATGTATTGGTTTTTTGAACTAGTTGTAGGTTCTAGTACGAGGTATACTAGGAACTAGGAAGGAACTCATTCTATTTATTACGTGTTTAACTAGTTTATGTACTAATTGTATGTCCTAGTTGTATGTACTAGTTGTAGGTTCAAGTCCTAGTTATATTAGGTACTAGGGAGGTGCTAGTTGTATGTACTAGATATAAATTGTACGTACTAGTTGTATGTACCAGTTGTGTGTAATTGTACTAGTTGTCACTGCAAGAAAAGGCAGTTTGCTATAGTTTGCAAGTGTTGCAAACCACTGATTTGCTGTGTGTTTGCCAATTTTTACACACAATATGGTTTGCATAAGGTTTGCAGAGCTTTTGTGTACTGTGGTTTTGTCACCAATTAATTGAGAAAGTCATTGTATAAACTAACTGTATAGGTGAAGCGTAGTAGAAGTGATGATGATATTCATTAACCAATTAAGCCAACGATTAAAATGGATTCTCAGGCTAGAGGAACTTTGTCATGATTCCAGTCCAACGCCTTTCAGTGGAACAGATATAGGCTAAATAAAGCCAAACGTTAAGATAAATGACTATTCACTCACTGTTAAATGACAGAAGTTGCCATATTTTATCATTTAGCAGCCTTAATTATTCCTTTTCAGTTAGTGTTAGTAATTTCAATATTTACCCGCTATGAGTATTTAACGTTCACTGTATTGCTTGCAAAAATTTGACTGATATTAAGTTGCAATGCATATGATTGATTGACTCACCTTATAATTCTCAATGGCTGAATAATCACTGCATGTAGTGCATTTTGATTGCCATTCATAAACTCTAACAGTGATTGAATAGGCCTACTTTCCAAGTAATATATATAGATTTATATTAATTGAGCCACCATGTGAAACAGATCGGATCCTTAAATCCCATCTTTAGTGTATTATGTACCTGTAGATTGTCTATATTATTGCATGCTTAAGCAAGGTCATATTTAATGATCTATATAATTATCTCATTGTGCATGCATACATGCATATATAGTTGCTAGTGTACAGTTCTATAATAGGCATATGTATATAGTGTCAGGTATATGGTTGAGTTCAATACAAGTAGTATAATAGTCATTCTTTTTTCAGCTGTTTTTGATCTCCTAAGAGGACTGTCCTACCTGCCCTAGTGTCTCCTTCCAGTATCTAATTCCTATAGTACTCTCGTATGCTTAATTTCGATTTTTCATATTCTATAGTTTTTGTTTATCTAAGTCTATCTTTTTTTGTTCTAGCTTATCTCTATATTGCTTACTTGAATAGACTGCCTTTTCCTCTAAATCTTTAAGTTCATGTAAATACTGTTTTACTATGTACTGTTCTGGTAAATTTGATTTTTCTCTAATAATTTTTTCAGTTTCATCCTTATACTGCATGACTATATGTGTTCCTTTATTTATGTGTTTATGTTTGATTTCCTCCTTACCCTTACCAACCTTACCATACAACTTACATTTATTTACCCAATCTAATTTTTCTTAAATAGTTTATTTCTTTATAAACGGGGTCCCATTTTTCATGGTCATAGAGCAGGGTCGGATCCTCTATATCAGGCTCAACTTGTCTGAGATTAGGCATATCTTCCTCAGCTATAGCAATCCTCATGATCAGCTGTAGAATCCTTGTCCCCCGTGGCCACTTCTTGTTGTATCTCGGGCTTCTTTTTAGCAGAATCTGATGGTGTTAGTGGTTCAGCTGGCATACTAAGTGAGTAAAAAGAAGCAAGCCTTAATTTAAAAATGCATGAATCTTTTATATATACATCTTTTACATATATAATGCACATGTGCATACATATATGTTGTATACTGGCTTCTAATTGACAGGTCAAACCTGAAACAGGTTCCCCACGTCACTGTAACTTTTACCTAAATGACAGGTCCAACCTAAAACAGGTTCCCCACGTCACTGCTACTTTTACATAATTGACAGGTCCAACCTGAGACAGGTTCCCCACGTCACTGTTACGCTTACCTAAATGACAGGTCCAACCTGAGACAGGTTCTCCACATCACTGTTACTTTTACCTAAATGACGGTCCAACCTGAAACAGGTTCCCCACGTCACTGCCACTTTTACATAAATGACAGGTTCAACCTGAAACAGGTTCCCCACGTCACTGCTACTTTTACATAAATGACAGGTTCAACCTGAAACAGGTTCCCCACGTCACTGTTATGCTTACCTAAATGACAGGTCCAACCTGAAACAGGTTCCCCACGTCACTGCTACTTTTACATAATTGATAGGTCCAACCTGAGACAGGTTCACCACGTCACTGTTATGCTTACCTAAATGACAGGTCCAGCCTGAAACAGGTTCTCCACGTCACTGCTACTTTTAAATAAATGACAGGTCCAACCTGAGACAGGTTCCCCACGTCACTGCTACTTTTATCTAAATGACAGGTCCAACCTGAAACAGGTTCCCCACGTCACTGCTACTTTTACATAAATGACAGGTCCAACCTGAAACAGGTTCCCCACGTCACTGCTACTTTTACATTAATGAAGGGTCCAACCTGAAACAGGTTCCCCACGTCACTGCTACTTATACTTAAATGACCGGTCCAACCTGAAACAGGTTCCCCACGTCACTGCTACTTTTATCTAAATGACGGTCCAACCTGAAACAGGTTCCCAACGTCACTGCTACTTTTACATAAATGACAGGTCCAACCTGAAACAGGTTCCCCACGTCACTGCTACTTTTACATTAATGAAGGGTCCAACCTGAGACAGGTTCCCCACATGACTGCTACTTTTACCTAAATGAAAGGTCCAACCTGAGACAGGCTCCCTACGTCACTGCTACTTTTACATAAATGACAGGTTCAACCTGAAACAGGTTCCCCACGTCACTGTTACGCTTACCTAAATGACAGGTCCAACCTGAAACAGGTTCCCCACGTCACTGCTACTTTTACATAAATGACAGGTCCAACCTGAAACAGGTTCCCCACGTCACTGCTACTTTTACATTAATGAAGGGTCCAACCTGAAACAGGTTCCCCACGTCACTGCTACTTATACTTAAATGACCGGTCCAACCTGAAACAGGTTCCCCACGTCACTGCTACTTTTACCTAAATGACGGTCCGACCTGAAACAGGTTCCCAACGTCACTGCTACTTTTACATAAATGACAGGTCCAACCTGAAACAGGTTCCCCACGTCACTGCTACTTTTACATTAATGAAGGGTCCAACCTGAGACAGGTTCCCCACGTGACTGCTACTTTTACCTAAATGAAAGGTCCAACCTGAGACAGGCTCCCTACGTCACTGCTACTTTTACATAAATGACAGGTTCAACCTGAAACAGGTTCCCCACGTCACTGTTACGCTTACCTAAATGACAGGTCCAACCTGAAACAGGTTCCCCACGTCACTGCTACTTTTACATAATTGACAGGTCCAACCTGAGACAGGTTCCTCACGTCACTGTTATGCTTACCTAAATGACAGGTCCAGCCTGAAACAGGTTCCCCACGTCACTGCTACTTTTAAATAAATGACAGGTCCAACCTGAGACAGGTTCCCCACGTCACTGCTACTTTTATCTAAATGACAGGTCCAACCTGAAACAGGTTCCCCACGTCACTGTTACTTTTAAATAAATGACAGGTCCAACCTGAAACAGGTTCCCCACGTCACTGCTACTTTTATCTAAACGACAGGTCCAACCTGAAACAGGTTCCCCACGTCACTGCTACTTTTACATAAACGACAGGTCCAACCTGAAACAGGTTCCCCACGTCACTGCTACTTTTATATAAACGACCGGTCCAACCTGAAACAGGTTCCCCACGTCACTGCTACTTTTACATAAATGACCGGTCCAACCTGAAACAGGTTCCCCACATCAACATAATGTATTCTAATTGATCTAGTCCATTTGCAATCTATGAAACATCTGTATCTATATTATAATGTTTGATGTGTGCATTATATATTTATGAGTCAAACGGTTAACTTACTTTTTGATATACAGATTAAAATCAAGATTATTCAAATTCTCTGAAGGTATAAAGCTGTTAACACACTGCTTAGTACAGGGACAGAACAACACAAACTTTACTTTAACCTTTCCTCTCTCTATATATAGATGATATCCCTCCAAAAGATCATGCCCTTGTCATGTGATTTACTATTTATAACATTTATCCTTGACCAAAATGTGTATTTTTAGAGCTTGAGATTACATATACTTTTTATGGAACATCTAATATAGGAAAGAGTTCTGAGCATGCTCAAAGGCACATGGTATAGAGCTTCTTGCATAACTGTGTGCACTTTCAAATAACATTATATTAATAAAATTATTATGGCTATTACGTATCATGTACACCATATAATATATAGAGGCATTTAATTAGTATAAACATCTAGATTTAAACAATATTATAATTATGTATGTAAAGCTCTGAAATCTGCAATAAAATAATAAAATCCCATTGAAGGTCATATTAAACATATGTACACCTATATAAATTATTTTATGCTTGCAAATTGCTGTACATTATATATATTTAAAAATCAATTGCAACATAACAGAAACATATAGAACCACAGACAGCTATACATAGCTGTTTCAAGCTTCTTGGCTCTCATCAGTGTGGTGCACTATATAAAATGTGAGCTCAGCTCAAGTCAGCCATTTTCCAATATATACAAGCAATTTCATTGCGTGCATAAGGAAATTTATAAATGGCAAATCATTATAAGACATTTGTATCACCGCTCAAAAAGTTCATGATCATATATATTGAATAAAAATCACAGAGGGATTTGACTAACAATAAGTACGCATGTGTAACATGTCTACGAATTTCCGATTTTTGTAAATCGTCTATTAGCGCATTCAGAGGTGTCACATTCCAGGCGGAAGTGTCTCTAGCATGTGACCTGCGCGTGAAGCAGAGCACCAGCCACTGAAACGTCACGAGTCATCACTAGTCGTTATCGATGTTAAATTATCAATTATGAAAACTTATGAGCAATTGCGGAGGAAGGCCAACGACAGAGGAAGGCCAATAAAGGCCTACATGACCGAAACGTTCTATTTTTCTTTTGATTATACTACGTTAATAATCAAAAGAAGAATATAACGTTTTTCTTTTGATTATACTACGTTAATAATCAAAAAAGAATAGAACGTTTCGGTCACGTAAGCCTTAATTCCTCAGCTATTATTAACGTATTATAATAGCTGAGGAATTAAGGCTTACATGACCGAAACGTTGTATTTTCTTTTGATTATACTTCGTTAATTGCTCATACATTTTCGCCATTGATAATTATGTAGATATTGGTAGACATGCAATATGTTTACTGTTTCCACTTACCTCTTACAATAACAAAAAACTTCGATCAAGGAAACTGTATCGCTACCGAGAAGCCTTACTTGACTTATCAACTTCGGAAGTCTAATGCTTGTATAACGTGTTACCAAATATTTGGGTGCATATGCAACGTCATAAGACGTCATTGTATGATGGCTAAGCTATATCACTAATTTCGGCTGATAATCACGTGACAATACCATTACTCGAAGGAGAAGAGACAAATGGAAAACGAACCGATTATTAGACAGTGGAGAATTGTATATCTAACCATTTTTTGACATCAATCTCTTCAGTAAGTAACACCCTAAAAGTTGTATGTATACTCCTGGAATATTCCCTTGTTTAACTGAGATATGAAGTACTAGAGGCGCCTGATAAAGGTACGAAAATACGTTTTCGATTATAATTCAAAAACTAAAGGGAATTTTAAAGGAGTATACATACAATCGTTAGATATCATTATCCTTCATAGATTGGTGTCACCATTTATTCTATATTCGCATTTTCCACTGTCTAATAAAACTTTTTTGGCGATTTGGCACCTATCACTTACGGCCGCTAACCTTCTCCTTTAAGCCTGCAATCGTGACGCTCTTGTAGCCAAATTATTAAGAAAGAATAGAACTTCAAATCTATATAATTTGTTTAGTGATACGATGTTTCTAAAGTAAAATAGAGTAGATTAAAAAAGAGTGTTAGTTAACGACTTTTTTTGAAAATTTCCGGAAGTATGGACATGTTCCACTAGCGTACTCTGTCAGAACCACATCTAGTTCCAAAATGAACATCTGCTCCTAGCCAAATGACACGTGAGCAAATGTTCTGTATAGGAATAAAAATGGAATGGATTTCCAAAGAAGTGGTCCAAATTTCACAAGGTGTACCTAGCCAATATCTGAATTCATCTGGAAGAAAAAAATTACACTAGCAAACCAAACAGAGTGTACATTTGTCAATCCACTTGCAGCTGAAACCTGAGTGGAAACCTTAATGAAATAATTTATCCTACAAAGGCTGGTAGCCTATGTTGCAGTATCTTTATGTGCTAGCACACGACTGCTGGCATGAAACCTGCCTTCAAAGGAACCAATAGTAGAGCCATTTATCCTAACACAGTTACATTTTGAACATAGTATACCGATGTCAATTTTGCCTTCAAAAAGTCCACAGCTTACAGGGAAAATTCTTTTCTGCGGGTAAAACACGTGCATGCTGCTAAATATCATGAGATTAAAGTCACCTGATTTACAAAGCTAGATTTGATTGGTCCTTTATATATGGACAAGGAAGAAAGTAAGCTGATTGGCTATTTAAATATGGTCATAAAACCTGCTTCCTGTATAGGAGGTCCAAAAATTCCAATGAATTTCATTAATTTTGGAGGGATTTATTCTGGCTCTGGGAAGTTTGCAATTGTGCGTTAGTTCGAGAGTTGAATCTTAAAAGAAATGACTTACTTTAACGGAGATCCAAGATTTGTCTTCACAGATCCTGCTAGAGGTTTGCTCTACTATAAGTGTAATCATGAAGTTCATGTATTGCAGACTTAGCTTAAACATATACGTACCTAATTGCAGTTTTAGAGGAACTCACAGATTCAGAAGACGATGCAGGAAGCCTTAGCCAAGGACAGAGTAGGAACTATAACTTGGACGAACCTGCTCCATACTTTGGAAGTATGACAACATCAGGTACATAAACTTCATTTACATATGCCCGAAGAAAGAAATGAACTTTTAATGTGTATATAAGTAAATGCAACTTATCCCATGCAAACTGCACAGTAAAGCTCTATATGACTATTTAGTGGGGGCTAAGCGCTTATTTGAAAATCTTAAAAGAAAAAGATTTGCTATGCTAACTGATGAACATAACACCTCAAGAAAGTTAACAACAAGAAAAGACAGAGAAGAATTAGGTTGAACTATTTATAGACAGCTTAACTGAGTCAGTCTGACCTTATGTAATCAAATGTTTCATAGAAATATGAGAACAGAGCATCACAAGCCAAATCCCATCAAGGATAAATGTTTAGGGACATCACAGTTGACCATATGACAGAAGAGTCAAAAACTGAAGACCCTGTAACAAGAAAAACAAAAATAGTATTACACAAACTTCCATGGCAATCAAATGGTAAAACATGACCATGCATGCATGTGTAAACTATATACACAAAAATGTCATATACAATTCCACAGAAGCAACTGTCAGTGAACTATTGCATACTCTAGACAGAAAATATGAAGAGACCCTAACCAATATACCTTATAGAACTTCTAAGCTTGATAGGATTGATGGAGCACCATCAGCTAGAATGCCACCGATGTGAACTAACTCTTGGATCATTAGTAGCACCTGGCAAGGTATAATTTGATTTTATTTGATTAGTAAAACTGTATGGAACCTTAATTTAATAGTTGTATGTGATAGTTGTATGTACTAAAACTATGTACTAGTTGTAAGGACTAGATATGAACCAGTTGTATGTACAAGATGTATGCATCAGTTGTTTGTACTAGCTATATACTAGTTTTATGAAGTAGTTATATGTACTAGTTGTATGAACTAGTTGTATGACATAGTCGCATGTTCTAGTTATATTTACTAGTTACTAGTTGTGTGAACTAGTTGTACCTACTAATTTTATGTACTAGTTGTATGTACTCTCTGTATCTATAAACTAGTTTTATGTACTTGTCAAAAGTTCTAGTGTTATATATATACTAGTTGTATGGACTAGTTTCTAGTTGTATGTACCAGTTTTATGTACCCGTTCTATTTACTAGTTGTATGTACTATTTATAATTACAAATTATATGTGTATGTACTAGTTGTATGTAGTAGGTGTATGTACTAGTTATATGTCCTAGTTGTTTGTACTAGTTGTAGTATATAGTAGCTGTATTTACTAGGTGTATGTAGTAGTTGTATGTTCTAATTGTTTGAACTAGTTCTATGTACTAATTGTATGTACTACATATCGACTAGTAACTAGTTTCTAGTTGCATGTTCTAGTTGTAAGTACTAGTTGTATGTACTGTGTGTATGTACCAGTTGTTGATTTTTGTACAACTTATACTATATACTAGGTAGGTTCTAGTTGTATGTACCAAATACTTGTTGCATGTGCTAATTGTATGAACTAGTTTTATGAACTAGTTGTATGTACTGCTTATATGTACTAGTTATATGTACCAGTTATATGTACTAGTTGTATGAACTAGTAGTATGTACTAGTTATATGTACTAGCAGTATGTACTATTTGTGTGTAATAATTGTATGCACTAGTTGTATGTACTAGTTGTATGTACTCAATACTATTTGTATGTACTAGTCGAATGTAGTAGTTATTTATACTAGTTGAATGTATGAGTAGTGTGTAATTGTTGTATTGACTAGTTAAATATACTAGTTGTTGTACTATTTGTATGTACTAGATGTGTGTACTAGTTGTATGTATTATTGCCTAATTGCATGTACTAGTTGTATATACTAGATGTTTGAACTAGTTTTAGGTTCTAGTACAAGTTATACTAGGTGATAGGAATGAACTAGTTCTATGAACTATTTGTTGGTTTGTGTGAACTAGATATCTGTACTAGTTCTATGTACTATATTTATGTACTAGTTATATGTGTATGTACTAGTCATATGTAATAGTTATATGTACTAGTTATATGTACTAATCGCCTGTACTAGTTGTATGTACTAGTAGTATATATTAGTTTTAGTTCCCAAATCCCAAGTTCTTAACAGGACCATGGGATAAACCCTCTGGCATAATGGGGAAAGGAACACCATGTCACACTTGTTGTACATGAATGACCTTAAGATATATGCTGGAGGGCCTGATAAACTCAAGGAAGCCATGGAATGTGTGGAGAAAACCTCAAATGCCATTGGTATGAGGTTTGGAGTGAGAAAGTGTGGAACAGCTCACATGCAAAAAGGGGAAGTGCTGGCTGGCCCAGACAACCCTGAACGCAGTGAAGAATCCATAAGGAGCCTTGAAAAAGGTACTCCCTATAAGTACCTAGGGCTAGAACAACTGTTTGAGGTAAATGACAGCAAGGTCAAAGCTTTCTTGATCAACGAATTGAGGAGGAGACTCCGCAAAGTGTGGGGCTCTCACCTCAAAGGTAAGAATGCTGCAGAAGCCTGTAACATGCTGTGTGCCTCTCTATTGAGATACTCTTACCCAGTTTTGAAGTGGACTCAAAGTGAGCTTCCAAAACTGTACCGAATGGTGAGAAAGATCATGAGAAAGAACCAGTGTCATCACTATAACTCTGCAATTGAAAGAGTGAACTTGCCTCGCTCTCAAGGTGGTAGAGGGCTCTGTAGTTTTCCTTTGGATCATGACAGGGCTGTTGTGAATCTGGCAAGATACCTCCATACTGCCAATGATCCACTCATAGCGGTTGTGGTTAAACACCAAAAGTGGCCGGAGTGCTCAAAGCAGAGGAGGACTGTCTTGAAAGAAGCCAGATTGATACTGAGAAGCCACGGAATAGAACTAGAACCGGAAATGTGGCTGAAGACAGATCCCTCACAAAATTGTGTAAGAGAATGAAGGGGAGTGGCACGTGAGCTCTGGGAGGCTCAGACTGAAAGGTTAAAAAGTAACCAAGCCAAAAAGTCTCACCAGGGCTCACACCACACACAAGTCACAAATAGGGAGTCTTATGTGTGGCTTTCTGAGGGGAGACTCAGACCTCAATCTGAGGCTCTGGTTCTCGCAGCCCAAGATGATGTGCTGCACACTAGGTGGTACCAAAATAGGACTCTGAGGAATTCTAGCCTCCTAATGTGCAGAGAATGGGGCAAGGCTATGGAAACGGTCAAACACATACTAAACATGTGTGAGCCCAAGGGATTTTCTCTCTACAAAGAGAGACATGACCGGGCAATACTGATAGTGTTGTGGAGACTGTTGAAAGAATATGCATTCAAGCAGGAAGAGCCCTGGTAAAAACTAGAAGCAAAACCAGTCTATGAGAATAGGTCTGTCAAACTCTTGTGGGATCCTAGCATCCCTACAGATGAAGAAATGACGGGAAGAAGGCCAGACTTAGTGGTTAAGGATTGGCTATGTAAGTCCATCTACATTATTGAGATGTCAGTTCCTACTGACAGCAATATTAATGGAAGATGGCAAGAGAAGTTCCAAAAGTACCAAAACTGGCGGCTGATATGACGAAACAATTTAGTGGCTACCGAATTAAGGTAGTCCCGATGATAATTGGTGCTTTGGGGACAGTGGAGACCTCCTGGAAGACCTTAGGGGAATTCCAAAGCTGTCAAAAGTGTAGTAGAAGTGATGAGAGCCTTTCAGAGAACTGTTCTCTCTTTGACTGTGAGGTTATTGAGGCGACATCTATCTGTTGAGGGATTGGGGCCTGGACGATAAGTAGTCCTGTCCCAGTCCTTGCCTGTCGACCTCTGGAAAGCAGTGGTGGATTGGTGTATTGAGGTACTCTCTCCTATTCTGACGGTTAAATTGGCCCGAGACGCACCTGTCTGCTGCTGCCGGAAGGAGGCAAAGCCTAGGCTTCTGGCTAAAAACCCGAAGAAGGGAAAACATAACTGACTGAGGGTTGTCCAAGCAAGATACTCCTTGCCTTAGTAAACTAAGGCAAGAAGTAACAAGGTTCGCCGTTAAGGCTTTTTTTGGGTGGATGTACTAGTTGTTTGTACTAGTTATATATACTAGTTGTATGTTCCATTTATATATACTATATATATGTGTATGTACTAGGCATATGTACTACTTGTATTTACTAGGTATATTAGCTTGTTGTATGTACTACTGTAATTCGGGAAATTTTTGTTGTTAAAATATTTTCATTGTTGGCTCAAACCACGAAAATGTATCACACAAAATATTTTTAACACGTACCATCTACGTATATTTAAACGCAACATAGCCGAGCGCAGCCAAAATGGCTCTACTGCGATACCTGCAGTGCAAGGACGGCTTACTGGATCGAAAGGGCTTACTTTCGTCCGAAGTACCAGCAGCAACAATTGCAATTACGTAACATCGATAAATTTTTGTGGTAATATATTGTCGTGGTAGCCCCCAGAAAACAAAAAAATTTTAACACGAAAAATTTTCCCACGAAAATTTTCCGAACTACAGTAATTCTCTGTACTAGTTGTATGTACTTGTTGTATGTACTAGAACTAGCTATATTTACTAGTTTAAGGTCCTAGTTGTATGAATTAGTGGTATGTAATAGTTGCATGTGCTAATTGTATGTACAAGTTCTGTGTACTAATTGTATGTATATACTAGTTGTATATACTAGCTTTGTACAAGTTGTATGTTCTACTAGATACTAGTTGTATGTACTAGTTGTATGGACTAGTCCTAGTTTTATTTACTAGTTGTAGGTACTAGTTGTATGTACTAGATACTAGTTGTATGTACTAGTTGTACGTACTAGTTATATGTCCTAGTTGTATGGACTAGTACTAGTTATATTTACTAGTTGTAGGTACTAGCTTTATGTAAAAGTTGTATGTAATAGTTGTATGTGCTAATTGTTTGGTTTATTTGTATGTACTAGTTGCATGTACTAGTTATGGACCAGTTGTATGTACTAGTTCTATGTATATACTGGTTATAAATAATAGCTATGCACTACTTGTATATACAAGTTGTATGTTCTAATATTATGTACTCGTTCTATGAACCAGTTATATGTACTAGTTTATAGTTGTATGTACCAGTTGTATGTACTAATTGTATGCACTAGCTGTATGTACCTAGTTTTATGTACTATTCATAATTACTAGGTATATGTGTATTTACTAGTTATATGTAGAAGATGTATGAACTAGTTATATGTCCTAGTTGTTCTTCCTAGTTGTATGGACTAGTTGAATGTATTAGTTGTATGTACTAATTGTATATACTAGTTATGTACCAGTTATACGTAATAGTTGTATGTATATACTAGTTGTTTATATAAGCTATGTACTAGATGTATATTCAAGTTGTATGTTCTATATAGTATTATGTACTTGTTCTATGAACTAGAAGTATTTACTAGTTTCTAGTTATATGTACTAGTTGTAAGTACTAGTTGTGTGTACTATGTGTATGTACCAGTTGTTGATTCTTGTACTAGTTATACTATGTACTAGGTAGGTTCTATTTGTATGTACTAGATACTTGTTGCATGTACTAGTTGTATGAACTAGTTTTATGAACTAGTTATATGTACTAGTTTTATGTACTTGTAGTATGTACTAGTTATATTTACTAGCTGTATGTACTATTTGTGTGTACTAATTGTATGCACGAGTTGTGTGTACTAGTTGTAGGTTCTAGTACTAGTTAAACTAGGTACTAGATAGGTACTATATAGTTATATGTACGAGGAACTACTTGTATGTACTGGTTATATAAAGTAGTTATATGACCTAGTTGTATATACCAGTTGTTTGTACCAGTTGTATGTCCTAGCTGATTGTACTATTTTCTAGTTTTATGTACTAGTTGTATGTTTTCATTACTATTTGTATGTACTTGTTATATGTACTAATTTTATATACTAATTGTATGTACAAGTTGCATGTCCTAGTTGCATGTACATGTTATGCGTACTAGTTCAATGTACTAGTTGTATGTACTCGTTACTAGTTGTTAGTAGTAGCTGTATGTACTAGTTTTATGTACTAGATCCAGTTATGTATACTAGTTGTTCATACTATTTATATGTACTGTATATATGTGTATGTACTAGATATATGTACTACTGGTATGTACTAGCCGTATTAGCTGGTTTTATGTACTAATTCTATGTACTAGTTGTATGTACTAGTTGTATGTACTAGATATGAACCAGTTGTATGTACAAGATGTATGCACAAGTTCTTTGTACTAGCTATATACTAGTTTTATGAACTAGTTGTATGTACTAGTTGTAAGAACTAGTTGCATCTACTAGCTACTAGTTTTATGAACTAGATGTACCTATTAATTTTTTGTACAAGTTGTATGTACTAGTTGTATGTATATACCATTTGTATGTACTAGTTAAATGTACTGATTTTATATATATACTAATTGTATGTATTAGTTTCTAGGTGTCTTTAATAGTTTTATGTACTAGTTGTATGTACTTTGTGGATGCACTATTTATTTGAACTAGCTATATTTTTATGTATCAGTTATATGTAGTAGATGTTTCTACTAGTTATATGTACTAGTTGGAAGTACTAGTTGTATGTATTATTTGTATGTAGTAGTTTCATGTGCTAATTGTATGTATAAGTTTTGTGTAATAGTTCTTTGTATATACTAGTTGTATATACTAGCTATGTACTAGTTGTATGTTCTAGTTGTATGTACTAGATACTAGTTGTATGTACTAGTTGTACGCACTAGTTGTATGTACTAGTTGTATTTACTATTTGTATATACTCTTTATATGTATGTGTACTAGTTATATGTACTGGTTGTATGCACTAGCTGTATGTACTAGTTGTATGTACTATTTACATTTATTAGGTATACGTGTATGTACTAGTTATATGTAGAAGGTGTATGTACTAGTTATATGTCCTAGTTGTATGTACTAGTCGCATGTACTAATCATATTTACTAGTTACTAACTTATGAACTAGTTGTCCCTACGAATTTTATGTACTACTTGTATGTACTAGTTGTATGTACTAATTGTATGTATATACCAGTTGTATGTACTAGATACTAGTTGCATGTACTATTTGCATGTACTAGTTGTACACACTAGTTTTATGTTCTAGTTGTATTTACTATTTGTATATACTAGTTATATGTGTGTGTACTAGTTATATGTTCTAGTTGTATGCACTAGCTGTATGTACTAGTTGTATGAACTATTTATATTTTCTAGGTATATGTGTATGTACTCGTTATATGTAATAGGTGTATGTATTAGTTATATGACCCAGTTGTTTTGTGCTAGTTTTATGTACGAATTGAATGTACTAGTTGTATGTTCACGTATTATGTACTCTTTCTATGAATTAGTTGTATGTACTAGTTTCTAGTTGTATATACTAGTTGTTTGTACTTTTTGTATGTATTAGGTTTATGTACTAGGTGTATGTACTATTTATATATACTAGTTATATGTGTATGTACTGGTTATATGTAGTAGTTGTATGTACCACTTGTTTGTACTAGTTTCCTGTACTTGTTGTATGTGCTAGCTGTATGTACTAATTGTAGGTTCTAGTACTAGTTATAGTAGGTACTAAGTAGGAATTAGTTGTATGTACTAGTTGTTAGTACTACTTTAACGTACTAGTTGAATGTACTAGTTGTATGTACTAGTTCTAGTTATATTTACTAGATGTAGGTACTGGTTGTATGTAGTAGTTGGATGTGGTAGTTGTATGTACTAATTGTTTGTACTAGTTTTATGTACTAGTTGTATGTTTATACTAATTGTAAATATTAGCTATGTACTAGTTGTGTGTTTATACTAGTTTGTTGTTTATGTATTAGTTGTATATGCCAGTCTTATGTACTTGTACTACGTACAAGTTGTATGTACTAGTTACGTACAAGTTGTATGTAGTAGTTATGTACCAGTTGTCGCAGTAGTTGTATGTATATACTAGTTGTATGCAGTTGCTATGTACTAGTTGTATATACAAGTTGTATGTTCTAGTATTATGCACTCGTTCTATGAACTAGGTGTATGTACTAGTTTCTAGTTGTGTGTACTAGTTGTATTTACTAGTTGTATGTACGTTTTGTATGTACTTGTTGCATGTACTAAGTGTATGTACGTACTATTTTTATATACTAGTTTTATGTGTATGTACGGATTATATGTAGTAGTTGTATGTAACAGTTGTATGTACAAGTTACCTGTACTACGTGTATGCGCTAGCTGTATGGACTAGTTGTAGGTTCTAGTACTAGTTATATTAGGTACTAACTAGGCATTAGTTGTACGCACTAGTTGTAAGTACTACTATAACGAATTAGTTGTATGTACTAGTTCTACGCACTAGTACTAATAATATTTACTAGTTGTAGGTTCTGGTGGTATGTAGTAGTTGAATGTAGTAGTTGTATGTACTAATTGTC
Organism: Chondrosia reniformis; assembly: GCA_947172415.1. Classification (NCBI taxonomy): domain Eukaryota; kingdom Metazoa; phylum Porifera; class Demospongiae; order Chondrillida; family Chondrillidae; genus Chondrosia; species Chondrosia reniformis. Next base: position 2,788,831 of record OX359202.1, on the reverse strand, counting down.
TGTATTAGTTGTATGTACTAGTTGTATGTATATACTAGTTGTAAGTAGTAGCTATGTACTAGTTGTATGTACTAGTTATTAGTTGTATAGTCTAGCTGTATGTACTAGTTGCATGTACCATTTGTATGTACTAATTGTAGGTACAAATAGTATATACTAGGTGTATGTAGTAGTTAAATGTTCTAATTGTTTGAACTAGTTCTATGTACTAATTGTATTTACTAGAAATGTACTAGTTATGTACTAGTTATATGAACTAGTTGTAAATACTATTTGTATGTACTAGGTGTATGTAGTAGTTGTATGATCTAATTGTTTAAACTAGTTCAATGTACTAATTGTATGTACTAAGTATGGACTAATTACTAGTTTCTAATTGTATGCACTAGTTGTATGCACTATTTGTTTGTACTCAATACTATTTGTATGTACTAGCCGAATGTAGTAGTTATTTGTACTAGTTGAATGTATAAGTAGTGGGTAATTGTTGTATGTACTACTTATATGTACTAGTTGAATGTACTCTTTGTATGTACTAGTTGAATGTACTAGTTGTATGTACTATTGCCTAATTGTATATACTAGTTGTATGTACTAGATGTTTGAACTAGTTTTAGGTTCTAGTACAAGTTATACTATGTACTAGGAATGAACTAGTTCTATGAACTACTTGTTTGTTTGTGTGAACTATTTTTTGTACTAGTTGTATATATTATATTTATGTACTAATTATATGTGTATGTACTAGTCATATGTACTAGTTATATGTACTAGTTATATGTATTAGTTCCATGTACTAGTTGAATGTACTAGTAGTATATACTAGTTGTAGGTTCTAGTCCTAATTGTACTACGTACTAGGGAGGTACTAGTTGTATATACTAGACTAGAAGTGTGTATTAGTTATATGTACTAGTTATATGTACTATTTATATGTACTAGTTGTATGTACTAGTTGTATGTACTACTTATATGTACTTGTTACATTTGTATGTACTGGGTGTATGTACTAGTTGTTTGTACTAGTTATATATACTAGTTGTACGTACTATTTATATGTACTATACACCAGAGAAAAATAAAAATTTTCTACAAAAATAGTGAAGATGTAGGGATGGTAGAAAAAGCACATAAACAAAAAAGGGATGTTACACAGTAGTTATGGCTGACGAAGAAGAAGAAGAATAAGAAGAAGAATATGAGTAATACAAAAATGGGAATTTTTAAATTTATTATTTTGCCAGCGGGACATATTCGCTTGCCTTTAAGGTGTATTTAGAGTGTGTATATTGTATATTTAGCTATACATAGCCTTATTTTGTCGATTTTCGGCTTATTTCGGGATTTTGCTCCTATACCGATGTATGGGGAAAACGAAAAATCCGTGTCATCCCTACATAGGGAGTTCTGCCGTACTCCCTGATATGTTTATGTACTAGGTATATGTACTACTTGTAGGTACTAGCTGTATTAGCCGGTTGTATGTACTAAGTCTATGTACTAGTTGTATGTACTAGTTGTATTTACTATTTGTATATACTCTTTAAATGTGTGTGTACTAGTTATATGTACTAGTTGTATGCGCTAGCTGTATGTACTAGTTGTAGGTACTATTTACATTTACTAGGTATACGTGTATTGTACTAGTTATATGTAGTAGGTGTATGTACTTGTTATATGGCCTAATTGTATGTACTAGTTGCATGTACTAGTTGTATGGACTAGTTGTATATACTAGTCGCATGTACTAATTATATTTACTGGTTACTAATTTTATGAACTAGTTGTACCTACAAAATTTATGTAATACTTGTATGTACTAGTTGTATGTATATACCAGTTGTATGTACTAGCTAAAGGTACTAGTTTTATATATATACTAGTTGTGTGTACTAGTTTCTAGTTGTATATACTATGTGTATGTACTATTCATATATACTAGTTATATGTTTATGTATTAGTTATATGTAGTAGGTGTGTGAACTTGTTATATGTACTAGTTAAAAGTACTAGTTGTATGTGCTAATTGTTTGTATACGTTTGGTGTACTAGTTGTATGTTTATACTAGTTGTATGTTTATACTAGTTGTATGTACTAGCTTTGTACTAGTTGTATGTTCTAATTTTTTGAACTAGTTCTCTGTACTAATTGTATGTACTAGGTATGCATTAGGTACTAGTTTCTAGTTGTATGTACTAGTTGTAAATACTATTTGTTGGTACTATGGGTATATACCAGTTGTTGATTCTTGTACTACTTATACTATGTACTAGGGAGGTTCTAGTTGTATGTACTAGATACTACAACTAGAAACTAGAATATACATCTAGTATATATATAAAACTAGTACATTTAACTAGTCTACAACTGGTATATACATACAACTACCCCCCCCGCATTAACTGGAACTACTTGGCCACATCGTTGGCATTTAATATATATATTCGTAATACTAACGATTGAGGACGATTTAGTGTCCTGAACTTTATAAATAACGATGGAAAAGCTTCGTAAACTAAAGCTTCCTGAATGCCGCCATTTGCAAAAACGATGTATTGACGTATAAATTAAGTGTTACAATAGTTGCGTATGAACTCGTATTATACAAATATCGACGTATAAAATAAGTGTTATAATAATTGCGTATTAACCCGTTTTATATATATAGATATATATATATATACTCTTTCCGTAACATGAAGCCGTACAACATAATTGGCAAATGAAAACAATATAAGGTATACAAGTAGTACATAAAAATCGTAGTTACAAGTAGTTCATAAAATTAGTAGGTACAAGTAGTTCATAAAATTAGTAAATAGTAAATATAATTAGTACATGCGACTAGTATATACAACTAGTGCATGCAACTAGTACATACCACTAGGCCATATAAATAGTACATACACCTACTACATATAACAAGTACAATACACGTATACCTAGTAAATGTAAATAGTACATACAATTAGTACATACACCCAGTACATACAAATGTAACGAGTACATATAAGTAGTACATACAAATAGTACATACAACTGGTACATATAACTAGTACATAAAAATAGTACATACAACTAGTACAAATAACTAGTACATACCACAATTACCCACTACTTATACATTCAACTAGTGCAAATAACTACTACATTCGACTAGTACATACAAATAGTATTGAGTACATACAACTAGTACATACAACTAGTGCATACAATTAGTACACACAAATAGTACATACAGCTAGTACATAAAACTGGTATATATAACTAGTACATATAAACAGTACATAAAACTAGTTCATAAAACTAGTTCATACAACTAGTACATTCAACAAGTATCTAGTACATACAACTACAACCTACCTAGTACATAGTATAACTAGTACAGGAATCAACTGGTACATACACATAGTACATACAACTAGTACTTACAAGTAGTACTTACAACTAGAAACTAGTAACTAGTATATACTTAGTACATACAAATAGTACATAGAACTACTTCCAACAATTAGAACATACAACTACAACATACACCTACAAAATACAGCTACTACATAACACTAGTATATACAATTAGACAATAGAACATACAACTAGTACATACAACTAGTACATACAAAGAGTACACACAACTAGTACATATAACTAGTACATACAAACATTACCCACTACTTATACATTCAAATAGTAGAAAAAACTACTACATTCGACTAGTACATACAAATAGTATTGAGTACATACAACTAGTACATACAACTAGTGCATACAATTAGAACACACGGATAGTACATACAGCTAGTAAATATAACTAGTACACACTAGTAGTACATAAAACTATAGAGTAAATATAACTGGTATATATAACTAGTAGATATAAACAGTACACACAACTAGTTCATAAAACTAGTTCATAAAACTAGTACATGCAACAAGTATCTAGTACATACAGCTAGAACCTACCTAGTACATAGTTTTAGTAGTACAAGAATCAACAACTGGTACATACACACAGTTCACACAACTAGTACTTACAACTAGTACATACAACTAGAAACTAGTAACTAGTACTCACCTGGTACACACAATTAGTACATAGAACTAGTACACACATATATAAATAGAACATACAAATAGTAAATTCAACTATTACATACAACTAGTACATAGAATTAGTACATACAACCAGCTAATACAGCTAGTACCTACAAGTAGTACATATACCTAGCACATACACATATATATAGTACATATAAATAGTACATAAAATTAGTATATATAACTAGTACAAACAACTAGTACATACACCCAGTACATACAAATGTAACGAGTACATATAAGTAGAACATACAACTAGTACATATAACTTGTACACATAACTAATACATACGATTAGTACATACACATATAACTAGTACATAAATATAGTACATACAACTAGTACAGAAAACTAGTTCAAACAAACAAACAAGTAGTTCATAGAACTGGTTAATTCCTAGTACCTAGTATAACTTGTACTAGAACCTAAAACTAGTTCAAACATGTAGTACATACAACTAGTACATACAAATAGTACATACAAAGAGTACACACAACTAGTATATATAACTAGTACATACAACAATTACCCAATACTTATACATTCAACTAGTAGAAATAACTCCTACATTCGACTAGTACATACAAATAGTATTGAGTACATACAATTAGTTCATACAACTAGTACATGCAACAAGTATCTAGTATATACAACTACAACCTACCCAGTACATAGTAAAAGTAGTACAAGAATCAACAACTGGTACATACACAAAGTACATACAACTAGTACTTAAAACTAGTACATACAACTAGAAACTAGTAACTACTACATACCTAGTACATACAATTAGTACATACAACTAGTACCCAGAACTATATAGCACTTAAAACTGGTTCATACAACTAGTACATAACTAGTACCTACAATTAGTACATAGAACTGAGTTAAAACAATTAGAACATACAACCACTACATACACCTAGTATATACAATTTGTACATACAATTAGTACATTCAACTAGTCCATACAACTACGACAAACAGCTAGGACATATAACTAGTACATACACCTACTACATATAGCTAGTAAATACACATACCTTGTAATTATAAATAGTACACACAACTAGTACATACAACCAGTACATAAAACTAGTACTTACAACTAGTACATACAACTAGAAACTAGTATATACAACAAGCTCACAGAATGAGTATATAATTCTAGAACGTACAACTTGTATATTCAACTAGTACATAACTACTACACACAACTAGGAAAAACCACTGGGATAAATAAATAGTACATACATCTACTACATATAACTAGTACATACACTTTTACCTAATAAGTATAAAACGTACATACATGTAGTTCATACAACTAGTACATACAACTAGTATCTACTACATACAACTAGTACCTTCCTAGCAACTAGTATAACTAGTAAAAGAACCTACCACTTGTACATACAATTAGTACATACAACTAGTACATACAACAATTACATCCAATTAGTAAATACTACATACAACTAATGCCTTTCTAGCACCTAGTATAACTAGTACAAGAACCTACCGCTTGTACATACAACTAGTACATATAACTAGAACATAAAACCAGTACATGGCTAGTACATACAACTAGTATATACATACAACTAGTACATACAACTAGTACCTACTACTAGGAAATATAACTAGTACTAGTCCATACAACTGGTACATACAACTAGTACTTGAAATTAGTTCATATAACTAGTACACACATCTACCACATATAACTATAACATAAAAATATAACTAGTACATATAAAAATAGTACATAAACATAGTACATACAAGAAGTCCATGCAACTAATAGTACATAGAACGAGTATATATAACTAGGATCTATAACTAGTACACACCTTCTACATATAATTAGTACATAAATATATAACTAGTACATGTGAATAGTGCATCCATATAGAATATATAACTAGTACATAAAACTAGTAAATGCAACTAGAAACTAGTACATACAACTAATATATACATAAAACTAGTACATTTAACTAATTCATACAACTATTATATGCAAACAACTAGTTCATACAACTAGAATTTACAATTAGGTCGTCCAACTAGTTCACAGAACTATTAACTAGTACATATAACCAGTACATGCAACTAGTACATTCAACTAGTACATACAACTAGTTCATAAAACTAGTATACACATTTAGTTCATACAACTAGTATTTACCATTAGTACGTACAACTAGTTCACACAACTAGTAACTAGTACATAGTACATTCAACTAGTACATACAACTAGGACAAGAAACTAGTATATATAACTAGTACATACACCAACTACATATAACTAGTAAATACACATATACCTTGTAATTATAAATAGTACATACAACTAGTACATACAGATAGTGCATACAGATAGTGCATACAACTAGTACATATAACTAGTAAATACAATTTGAAACTATTACATACAACTAGTATATATATAAAAGAAGTATTTTGAGTTTAAAAACTTGTGGGGCTGCCGCCCCCCGAATTAACTCGAACTACTTTGCCGCATCATTGGGATTTGATATATACATTCGGAATACTAACATTTGAGGACACTTGAGTGTCCTGAACTTTATAAATAACGATGGAAAAGCTTCGTTAACCAAAGCTTCCTGAACGCCGCCATTTGCAAAAAGATGTATTGACGTATAAATTTAGTGTTACGATAGTTGAGTATGAACTCATATTATACATAATACAGCCTCTAATTAGTACATTTAACTAGTACAAACAACTGGTATATACATACAACTAGAACATACAACTAGTACAAAAAATTAATATGTACAACTAGCTCATACAACTAGTAAATAGTACATATAACTAGTACATGCGACTAGTACATACAAGTAGTAAATACAACTAGTACATACAACTAGTACATAGAATTCGTACATACAACCAGCTAATACAGCTAGTACATACAAGTAATACATGTACCTAGTACATGTATTAATATATATAGTATATAGAAATAGTACGTACAACTAGTATATATAACTAGTACAAACAACTAGTACGTACAACCAGTACATACAAATGTAACAAGTCCATATAAGTAGTACATACAACTAGTACATACAACTAGACATATAAGTAGTAAATACAACTAGTACATATATGTAACTAGTGCATATAACTAGTACATACAACTAGACATATAAGTAGTAAATACAACTAGTACATATATATAACTAGTGCATGTAACTAGTACATACAACTAGTGTCTAGTATATACAACTAGTTCTTCCCTAGTACCTAGCATAATTAGGACTACAACCATCAACTAGTATATACTACTAGTACATGCAACTAGTTCATGCAACTAGTACAAATAACTAGTACATATAAGTATTACATATGACTAATACATACATATATAATTAGCACATAAATATATAATTAGCACATAAATATAGTACACACAAGTAGTACAGAAAACTAGTTCACACAAACAAACAAGTAGTTCATAGAACTAGTTCATTCCTAGTACCTAGTATAACTTGCACTAGAACCTAAAATTAGTTCAAACATCTAGTACATACAACTAGTACATAAAAATGGTACATACAACTAGTACATATAACTACTACATTCGACTAGTACATACAAATAGTATTGGGTGCTAGCAACTAGTACATACAACTAGTACATACAACTAGAAACTAGCGACTAGTACATACCTAGTACATACAATTAGTACATAGAACTAGTTCAAACAATTAGAACGTACAACTACAACATTCACCTAGTACATACAACAACTACATACAACTAATACATACAAATAGTACATACAGCTAGTCCATACAAGTTGTACATAAAACTAGTTCATACAACTAATACATGCAACAAGTATCTAGTACTTACAAATAGAACCTACAACTAGTACATACCAAATAGTACACACAACTAGCACATACAATTTGTACATACAACTAGTACATTCAACTAGTCCATATAACTATGACAAACAACTAGGACATATTACTAGTACATACACCTACTACATACAACTAGTACATACACATATACCTATTAATTACAAATAGTACATAAATCTAGTATATTCGACTAGAAACTGGTATATACAACTAGTATATATATAAACACTAGTACATTTAACTAGTACATAAAACTATATAGTACATAAAACTAATATATACATACAAAGAGTACATACAATTAGAACATAAAATTAGTAGGTACAACTAGTTCAGACAACTAGTAACTAGTACATCTAACTAGTACATGCAACTATAACATAAAACTAGTACATACAACTAGCACCTACAACTAGGAAATATAACTAGTATTAGTACATACAACAAGTACATACAATTAGTACATACAACCAGCACATACAGCTAGTACATTAAGGTAGTAAATATATGTATAGTACATACAACTAGTACAATTACACACAACTGGTACATGCAACTAGAACATACAATTAGTAACTAGTACATACAACTAGCACTTCGCTATTACCTAATATGACTAGGACTTGAACCTACAACTAGTACATACAACTAGTACATACAATTTGTAACTAGTACGTAAAACTAATACATACAACGTTACCATTACATTTGATTGGTACATCCAAATAGTATCGAGTACATACAAGTAGTATATACAGCTAGTACATTCAACTAGTATATACAACCACTACATAAACAGGAAACTAGTACATACAACTAGTACATAGCTACTACATACAACTAGTATATACATACAAATAGTGCATACAACTATCACATACAATTAGTACATACAACCACTACATCCAACTACTACTTACAACCTGCTAGTACTAAATATTAACTAGTACTGGTACATAGAACCAGTATATACAACTAATACGTTAAAGTAGTCCTAACAACTAGTACAAACAACTAATTCCTACTCAGTACCTAATAAAACTAGTACTAGCACTTACAACTAATACATACAGCTAGCGCATACACGTAGTACAGGCAACTTGTACATCCAACTCTAACATACAACTACTACATATAACCAGTACATACACATATAACTACTATATAAAAATAGTACATACACCTAGTACATACAACAAGTACTTACAAAAAGTACATACAACTAGTATATACAACTAGAAACTAGTATATACAACTAATTCATAGAACGAGTACAAAATACTTGAACATACAACTAGTACATTCAGCTCGTATGTAAAACTAGCACAAACAACTAGGACATATAACTAGTACATACACCTACTACATACAACGAACACAAACACATATATCTAGAAAATATAAATAATACATACAACTAGTACATACAGCTTGCGCATAAAACTAGTACATATAACCCGTACACAAACATACAAATAGTACATACAAATAGTAAATACAACTAGAACATACAACTAGTATAAACATACAACTAGTACACAGAACGTGTACATACAATTAGCACATACATCTAGTCCTTTCAACTAGTACATATAACAAGTTCAAACACCTACTACATATAACTAATACATAAACATATCACTAGTATATATGAATAGTACACACACATGGTACATACAACTAGAAACTAGTACATACAACTAGAACATAAAACTAGTACATAGCTAGTTCATACAACTAGTACATAAAATTTATAGGTACAACTAGTTCATACAACTAGTAACTAGTACATATAACTAGTACATGCGACTAGTACATACAACTAGTACATTCAACTAGTACATACAACTAGTTCATAAAACTAGTATACAGCTAGTACAAAGAACTAGTGCACACATCTTGTACATACAACTGGTTCATATCTAGTACAAACAACTGATACATACACTCAGTACATACAAATGTAATGGGTACATATAAGTAGTACATACAACTAGTACATACAAAAATTACACAAAAGTGGTACATACAACTAGTACATATAACTGGTACATTTGACTAGTACATACACATATAATTAGTACATAAATATAGTACATGCAACTAGTACAGAAAACTTGTTCACACCAACAAACAAGTAGTTCATAGAACTAGTTTATTCCTAGTACCTAGCATGATTCGTACTAGAACCTAAAGCAAGTTCAACCATCTACTACATACAACTAGTACATACAGCGAGTACATACAACAATTACACGCTACTTATACATTCAACTAGTACAAATAACTACTACATTCGACTAGTACATACAAATAGTATTGAGTACATACAACTAGTACATACAACTAGTGCATACAATAAGTACACACAGATAGTACATACAGCTAGTAAATATTACTTGTACATACCACTAGTACATATAACTGGAACTAGTTCATAAGACTAGTACCTACACCTACTACTAACAACTAGTAACGAGTACACACAACTAGTACATTGAAGTAGTGTGCACAACATGTTCATGCAACTAGTACATGCAACTTGTACATACAATTAGTGGATAAAATTAGTAGATATAACTAGTACATACAAATAGTACATACAACTAATACATACCATTTAGTACACACACCTAGGACATAATTAGTACATACAACTAGTATATACATACAACAAATACATACAACTAATATTTACAACTAGTAAATATAACTAGTTCTAGTCCATACAACTAGTACATACAACTAGTACTTGCAACTTGTACATTTAACTAGTACACACATCTACCACATACAACTAATACCTAAAAATATAACTAGCACATATATATAGTACATTAACATAGTACATACAAGTAGTTCATACAACTACTAGTACATAGAAGTAGTACATAAAACTAGGATCTATAACTAGTACACACCTTCTACATATAATTAGTACATAAATATATAACTAGTACATATGAATAGTGCATCCATATAGTATATATAACTAGTTCATAAAACTAGTACATGCAACTAGAAACTAGTACATACAACTAATATATACATAAAACTAATACATTTAACTAGTTCATACAACTATTATATACAAAGAACTAGTTCATACAACTAGTATTTACAATTAGGTCGTACAACTAGTTCACAGAACTATTAACTAGTACATATAACCAGTACATGCAACTAGTACATACGACTGGTAAATACAACTAGTTCATAAAACTAGTACATACAACTAGTTCATACAACTAGTATTGACAATTAGTACGAACAACTAGTTCATACAACTATTAACGAGTACATATAACTAGTACATTAAACTAGTAGATACAACTAGGACAAACAACTAGGACATATAACTAATACATACACCTACTACATACAACTAGTACATACACATATACCTAGTAATTATAAATAGTACATACAACTAGTACATTGAACGGGTACATAAAACTAGTACATACAACTAGAAACTAGTCCATACAACTAATATATATATAACACTGGTACATTTAACTAGTATATAAAACTGGTATATACATACAAAGAGTACATACAACTAGTACATAAAATTAGTAGGTACAAGTAGTTCACACAACTAGTAACTAGTATATACAACTAGTACATGCGACTATGACATACAACTAGTATATACAACAAGTAGATACAACTACTTCATAAAACTAGTATATAGCTAGTACAAAGAACTAGTGCATACAACTTATACATACAACTGGTTCATATTTAGTACATACAACTTGTACATACAACTAGTACATCCAACTAGTCCATACAATTAGTACATACAACTACCACACACAACTTGTACATACAACTAGCACCTACAACTAGTAAATATACCTGCTATTAGTACATACAACAAGTACATACAATTAGTACATACAACCAGCACATACAGCTAGCACAAACAAGTAGTATATATACCTAGTACATAAACATATAAATAGTACATATAAATAGTACATACAACTAATACAATTACATACAACTGGTACATACAACTAGTATATACAATTAGTATCTAGTACATACAACTAGCACATCCCTAGTCTCTAATATAACTAGGCTTTTAACCTACAATTAGTACATACAATTAGTACATAAAACTGGTTCAAACAAACAACACAAGTAGTATAAAGAACAAGGTCCTTCCTAGTGCCTAGTATAACTTGTACCAGAAGCTACAACTAGTTCAAAGGACTAGTACATACAACTAGTATCAACATACAACTAGAACACGGAACGTGTATATACAATTAGCACATACAACTAGTACTTTCAATTAGTACATATAACAAGTACAAACACCTACTACATATAACAAGTACACACACCTACTACATATAACTAATACATAAACATATAACTGGTATGTACGAATAGTACCTACACATAGTACATACAACTAGAAGCTAGTACATACAATTAGTATATATATAAAACCAGTACATTTAACTAGTACATACAACTGGTATATAAATACAACTAGTACATACAAGTAGTACATAAAATTCATAGGTACAACTTGTTTATAAAATTAGTAACTAGTAAATATAATTCTTACATGTGACTTATCATACAACTGGAACATACAACTAGTGCATGCAACTAGTACATACAACTAGGATATATAACTAGTACATAAACCTACTACATATATATAACTAGTACATACACGTATACCTAGTAAATGTAAATAGTAGTACATACAGCTAGCACTACAACAAGTAAATATAATTAGTACACACACATATAAATAGAACATACAAATAGTAAATACAACTAGTACATACAACTAGTACTTTCAACTAGTACATATAACTATTACATAAAAATATAACTAGTTCAAATAAAAAGTGCATCCATATAGTACATACAACTAGTTCATAAAACTAGTATATAGCTAGTACAAAGAATTAGTGCATACATCTTGTACAAACAACTGGTTCATATCTACTATATATAACTAGTACATATAACTAGTACATAGAATTAGTACTTACAACCAGCTAATACAGCTTCACAAGAAATTACGTAAGGAAAGACGGTAGACCACAGAATCCGTGTTATTGAAATTGGACGTGACGAAGACGGGAAAAGAAATATACGGGAGAATGACGGTGCCGTATTAAATCAAAAAGAGAAAGGATACCGTATTTCGCCCGCCCCTTTACTGAAATCATGAATATGCATGGGTTCATATAATTATTATATCACTTCATTGTGTAATAATGATATTATGATAGGATTTGAAGTCATTCACTCCAGCTGTTGATACGGTTGCGCGTTTGTGAGAATCATGAGCGATCATCTAGCAGATACACTATTGTGTTCTTCATCTTCAAGCAGCGAAATGCACGAGTCACAAGTCAATGATACGGTTTCAAGGCCAGGTAGTTCAAGCGAAGCTTTATCAGCTTGGCTTCGCTATCAATTAATGGAGACTGGTGAGATAACCATACAGAATGACTTTGAAGAATCAGAATTATTGAAAAATTTTGAATATACTGAAGCTGATCATCCTGAAGAAATAAAAATTTTTTCAGACACATCCACAGAGGTATGTAACAAGGACCTGTGCAGGAGTGCTTATCATAATTATATAGTTCCCACTTTGCATGTGTTGTGGACTTTCTTTAGACATAATTTATATATGCATAGTTTTTACAGTGTTTTTACTATTCAACCCACTTCACCTCAATGAATTTTATACTAGGTACCCATTGACTATCTCTATAATCCAATTCACTAAAAGCTTAATTGCACTGCCATAATTCAGCCCTTAAACTACTTTCTGTACCAGCATGATCTTCCCACGGTATATGATTTATGAATTGAGTAGCCTTCCTGCAATGTTCACACCGCACCTTGTTTTTACTAATGTGAACATAATCATATGCACAATCACATATATATATAGTTAGATAGATAGATAGATAGATAATTATGTACTCATTTGTATTATTGTAGAGTTCTCTATGTGATATCAATTTGGAAGACTTTGACTCTGATTAAGAAAGTGAAGAAATTGGTGACTTAAGGTCAGATGAGAGGATTCCACACTTGTCTGAATTCATGCACATCCTGCTGCTCTGGTCTGTGCTGAATAATATTGGAGACAATGCAATGACATCCTTGTTAAAAAGTTTAAAGTCATTGTTTGCCAATATGGAAGCAGCTGTTTCTTCCGAAATATTTTCACAGTTTTCTGCTGCTTTTCCAACTTCTTTGGCAAATGGCTACAAATTTCTTAAGCAAAAAGAAGAATTGCAACCAAAATTATTTACTGTGAGTGACAAATGTTACTCTGTATATGACACTGATAGCCGTAACCCACAATTAAATCAGTGTATTCATCAGGAGGCTCCTGTACATTCACAGGCTTCACGGAGAGGCATATGTGGTAATAGCCTATTCTTTGAAGGAAGCATTTATCCTAAATTGACATTTCCATACATTTCACTATGTTCATCATTAGAGGCTATGCTTTCAAGGCCTTGTATGCTAGAATTATGCTTCTCTTGGAAGGAAAGGAAAAATGATGATGCCAATTTGTTATGTGATATACATGATGGACTGGTTTGGAAAGAATTTTCCAGTACTTTAGATGATGATGATGCCTTATGGTTGTACTTAGCCTTAAATGTAGACTGGTTCCAACCATTTAAACACACACAGTATTCTGTTGGTGCAATATACCTGTCGATTTTAAATCTACCCAGGGCTCTCAGATTTAAAGAGGAAAATGCTATACTTATAGGAATAATTCCAGGTCCCAAGGAGCCACCTTTAAATCTTAATTCCTTTTACAACCATTGGTATCAGAACTAATAACATTATATGAAGGTTATGAAATTGAAGTTGGTAGTGTGTCCTTGAAGTTACATGCTGTAATAAATCTAATTGCTTGTGACATTCCCGCGACTCGGAAAGTTCTTGCTCTTCCAGGACATTCAGCTACTTTAGGATGTTCAAAATGCCTAAAATCATTTAAGGTAAATCATTTTGGAGAAAAGCCAGATTTTTCAGGATTTGACATTAGCATTTGGCTTAAACGTGATTCTTCTCTTCATAGGGAACTTGCTTATAAATACAAAGAGTTACCTAACAATTCTAGGCAGAGAGCCTTTAAAGTGGAACATGGCCTAAGGTTTTGTCAGCTGCTTGACTTAACATATTTTGATATCATCCGATATCATGTTATTGATCCTATGCACAACCTATTTGAGGGTTCTGCCAAGTAGTTCATGAAGCTACTCTTGGAAAACAACTTGAATAATATGGGTATAGTTAAAAATGTTTCTAAAGCAATTGTTACTCCTGTGAAGATTGGCCGTTTACCAATGAAAATTGATTCCAATTACAGTGGTTTTACTGCTGATCAATGGAGGACTGGACAATAATATACAGTCCAATAGTCCTGAAAGATGCTATTACACCAGAACTTTATGATATTTGGATGAACTTTGTTCATGCTTGTTGCTTGTTGTGCCGAAGAGCTATCAAGAAAGATATGAATGAAGAGGCAGGGTTGAGACTGCAAGCATTTTGTGAAGGCGTGCAAAATTATTTTGGAAAACAGTCATGCACAATGAACATGCATTTACATCTCCATCTAACATCATGTGTACTTGATTATGGCCCTCTCTATGGCTATTGGTGTTTTCCCTTTGAAAGGTATAATGGAACAATTGCTGCTTATTCGACAAATCGCAAAAGCTTTGAAAAACAACTAGCCAAAAAATTTTTGAAAGGACAATTTATTCGTACAATGTCTGTAACACCAGGTTATGACCATTTGAAGTCATAAGTTAATGATGTCTTCATTGATGACTGTTCTACTGTGATCTCAGTAAGTCAGTTACATAGAATTGAAACTCTTCAAAATTATATTTCACCCAGTCAACAATTAGAGTATGCCTTGCAAGAACATGAAATTTATTTGATGCAACTGAAACACAGTACCACATCAGTACTTAGGCTGGATGAGCAGACTGGGCTATCTACCATGTACAAATCTCTGTATGGCCAGACTGCCCTTATTAATACCTCAAGTGCATATGCAGAGACATCGAAGAATATGGTTTATGCAGGGGAGAAGATAAAGAAAGGACAGATAGTTACAGCAAAGTGGCCTCTTGGAGACAATTCTGAAAGGATAGGTGAGGTCAGGAACATACTGAAATATAAGATACTCTTCACCAATGAATCTAGAGAAGAGCTAGCATTGGACCACATAGCTCTTGAAATTTGGTGGTATAAATTCCACCCTCAACCAAACTATTTTGGATCTCCATGCATAGTTGTAGAGAATGTGTATGACCCTGCTTTGTCTAAACACCAATACATTCCTCTACAAAGGATAATAGCAAGATGTGCATATGCAAAACTAACCATCACTATTCCACCTTATCCTGAAGATGAAGTTATTGTTGTGAATCCTATGCCATTTAACTTCTCAGTTTTATAAATAGTATTGCATACAATGCATATATATATATTATATAGAATAATATGGACAGTTTATTATAGTCGTTTTCTTTTTAATTTCATGTTTCCCCTCACATTCATCTTAATTACCACCAGACCACAGCTGTTTTTTCATAATTATAATAATTGTATTATATAACAAGACTTCTACTGATTATAATATCAATAAGATATTAATAGCTAATTGTCCTCCAAGTATGAGTCAAATTGGTGTATAGTCTTATGTAGAGAGTTCATTAGCATCATTCCGCCTCTGGTGTGTTTGGAATAAACTTTATCTCTCCAAAATTGCCTAACTTCTGCAATTGTCTTTTCTGCTTCTGACCTCTGACTTTTTAACTCCATCTCCAATGTTTCAGCCTTCAATGAAATTGTTTTAGCAAATACCAGAGCCTCTCTTTCCCTTTGTTCTAGTTTTTTACATGTTTTATAACATCATGCTTTTCCATGCCCCACATATTAGTCTCTAGAGACTCTGTGAATTTCAGACTTTCTGTCGGTTGTGCAATGCTAAAATACTTGCAATTCCTTTGAGAAAATGTAGTCTGAGTACCCAAATCCTCCTCAGTTGCAATAGCATCCTCTTGCATGTCCTCAATCACTTTACAGTTCTTTCTGAGCTCCAGCATTTTTTCTTTTACTTCTTTAAGAGCTGACTCAGCCTGATTCTTAAGCCTGGTTAGGTCATTTTTCATCTTATCCCTAGCATTATCCAATTCATCACACCACTCTAAAGTCTTCTGCTGAACATAGGATTCATTCGCGGAAACTTCAGGAGAAACACTCCATGGCCAGTTTGTAAAACTTACTGTATTTGATTTAGCAGCATTGTCAAGGTCAGAAAGATTGACTACAATCGAATTCTCGGAAAGTGGGGTAGAGCAACGGGGCGCTGGTTCTCGTTTTGGCGATTGATCGGTGACAAAAAGCTTACGACATGCTCTTTTCTTTTGACGATTTCTTTCACGCTGCTTCTTTCTTCTTTGCTTCTTCTCTTCTAATGTATTCTCACAGGAAAACCTCATCTTTTCCAAAATCTTTTCAATTAAAGGAATCCTTCAGCTGTCGCCTTACATATAATGGCTTCTCGATGATATTATAATAAATTACGTCAAGATATTTGAGCGTGATTTCACCACTACGACGTCATCAATCACGTCGCATTTGGGAGCAGCTGCCGAAGACAACGACTTCATAGGCAAACATGACAAGTTCTGGTCGTCGCTTAAACGGATTTTATTCTTCTACTAGTACTCCTAGGTCAACTACGAGACCCACAATCAGTAGACAATCAGTGTTCAATCGCCCCACAACACCTCAAAATCAACATCATGAGCTGCAAAGTATTCAGGCAGGGAGCAGACAACCATTTCAACAACAGGTTTTAACTTCTTTAGAGAAGGTGGTTGAGCAGCAGAAGATGCTTTCAGAAAAGTTTCAAGCTCTGGAGGATAAGACCAATATTTTAACTGCTATGCAGGAAAACCACAATAAAGGAAAAACACGTATTCCTAAGGAGCTCTCAGTAAGTAAATTTGCATATATATAACTACAATAATGGAAATAAGAATTATATTAAATCAACTGGTTTGATATATGTACAACAGTTTGATTTATTATACTTCCTCCTGCCTGTCATAAACAGGGTGAAATAAAGCACTTGCACTCAAATGCTCTAAACCTATTTAATGGAAAATTAGGGTTAGTGGCAGGCATTTAGAATTTATATATAGCAAAGTAATTACAATTAATTGTCAATGAATGTCTACTATGTAGATAATATTCTCCTCTGAACTAGCTCAGTATGAGAACATGGCTCATGTTGTATCTACTGATGCTCGGCTAGCAGTTACACCAATTGTTTTAAAAGTTTTTAATTGAATGTCTACTAGATAGTACTCTCCTCCGAGCTAGCTCAGTATAAGAACATGGCTCAGGTTGTATCTACTGATGCTCGGCTAGCAGTTACACCAATTGTTCTAAAAGTTTTTATTTGAATGTCTACTAGATAGTACTGTCCTCCGAGCTAGCTCAGTATGAGAACATGGCTCATGTTGTGTCTACTGATGCTCGGCTAGCAGTTACACCAATTGTTTTAAAAGTTTTTAATTGAATATCTACTAGATAGTACTCTCCTCCGAGCTAGCTCAGTATAAGAACATGGCTCAGGTTGTATCTACTGATGCTCGGCTAGCAGTTACACCAATTGTTTTAAAAGTTTTTAATTGAATGTCTACTAGATAGTACTCTCCTCCGAGCTAACTCAGTATGAGAACATGGCTCATGTTGTGTCTACTGATGCTCGGCTAGCAGTTACACCAATTGTTTTTAAAGTTTTTAATTGAATGTCTACTAGATAGTATTCCCCTCTGAGCTAACTCAGTATGAGAACATGGCTCATGTTGTGTCTACTGATGCTCGGCTAGCAGTTACACCAATTGTTTTAAAAGTTTTTAATTGAATGTCTACTAGATAGTACTCTCCTCCGAGCTAGCTCAGTATGAGAACATGGCTCATGTTGTATCTACTGATGCTCGGCTAGCAATTACACCAATTGTTTTAAAAGTTTTTAATTGAATGTCTACTAGATAGTACTCTCCTTCGAGCTAACTCAGTATGAGAACATGGCTCATGTTGTATCTACTGATCCTCGGCTAGCAATTACACCAATTGTTTTAAAAGTTTTTAATTGAATGTCTACTAGATAGTACTCTCCCCCGAGCTAGCTCAGTATGAGAACATGGCTCATGTTGTATCTACTGATGCTCGGATAGCAATTACACCAATTGTTTTAAAAGTTTTTAATTGAATGTCTACTAGATAGTACTCTCCTCCGAGCTAGCTCAGTATGAGAACATGGCTCATGTTGTATCTACTGATGCTCGGCTAGCAGTTACACCAATTGTTTTAAAAGTTTTTAATTGAATGTCTACTAGATATTACTGTCCTCCGAGCTAGCTCAGTATGAGAACATGGCTCATGTTGTGTCTACTGATGCTCGGCTAGCAGTTACACCAATTGTTTTAAAAGTATTTAATTGAATGTCTACTGCATAGTACTCTCCTCCGAGCTAGCTCAGTATGAGAACATGGCTCATGTTGTATCTACTGATGCTCAGCTAGCAGTTACACCAATTGTTTTAAAAGTTTTTAATTGAATGTCTACTAGATAGTACTGTCCTACGAGCTAGCTCAGTATGAGAACATGGCTCATGTTGTATCTACTGATGCTCGGCTAGCAGTTACACCAATTGTTTTAAAAGTTTTTAATTGAATGTCTACTAGATAGTACTCTCCTCCGAGCTAGCTCCGTATGAGAACATGGCTCATGTTGTATCTACTGATGCTCGGCTAGCAATTACACCAATTGTTTTAAAAGTTTTTAATTGAATGTCTACTAGATAGTACTCTCCTCCGAGCTAGCTCAGTATGAGAACATGGCTCATGTTGTGTTTAGTGCATGAAACTTTGTTTTATATAGATATAAAGAAGCACACAATCAAGATGTGGCCACGTATTTGAGGAGACAAATTAAGGGTCATTTTAGGGACAAGTTTAGTGAGGCAATTATATCACGTAAGTTGGACTTGAATTCAATCACAAAGTCATTAAATACTCTTTTCATAATTTCAATATAAAGGTGCTGTTTATAGGTATTACGAGTCTAGAAGGAGACTTGTACTAGATGAAAGGGACAGCAGGAAACATATTTCAGAAAAAACAAGGCAGTCACCAAAGTTTACAACAGGCAAAAAAGGGTATATATATGTAACCAATTCATCATCTAGTCTTGGATAAATTTATCCATATCTGTGATATATATCCATTCCTTAATAGTTGTTCCAGAGGAGGAGTACTGTATTAAAAGGAAGTGTTGAAAGTAATGCTTGGAAAAAGCTACCTATAAAATGTATGTCTCAGGAAGAGTCGGACTATGATGACAGAAATGAAGTAACTTTTACAGTTTCCTCGCCTTGTTGGAGATCAGAAGGTAGGTATCTAAATTAAACTGTATTTTTAAAGCAAAAGTGTAATTTCCATTTTCTATTATTATAGTCTCTCAAGCCTTTATCAAGAAGTTAGATAGAAGGCTGGAAAAACTGCCCAAGAGCAGAGGAAATGGTCTGGTGAAACGTGTCCCAGGACCTACCAATCCTTCAGAGCCACCTAGGGGTACACCTGATTGGGTTATTAGTAGGACTTGGCAAATGGGGATGAAGAATTGGAAATTCAAAGAGAAAGTCTACCAGTTTCAGAAGTCGTGCCATCTCCTTCAGTAAACATTACTGCTGTTATGGAGCAAGATGATGGCATTGAAGATAACAGTGATAGTTCTATGGACGAACTTCTTGGGGAGTGCTACTAATAGCATTCACAAAGGACATAGAAAAAGGTTTGCATTTTTGAACTCAGTACATATATAGGTAGTACTGTACTAGCTGTTAACCTCTTTTATATTATCCATTTTATTACAAACATATTAATATTTAGAAGTTTATTTAATTCAGCTTTTTGATTTAATTTTGTATTTACAATTTATTCAATTTTCGTTATTACAACTTGTTAATTCTCTACATGTATATATATATACGCGTACGCGAAGACGGGAGAATAATAAGTATGATTACAGGCCTGTAGGAAGCATTAAAAATCATTATAAACACTATTTATAGTCGAATACGACGGCAAACATACAAGACATATACGTTTAATAGACGGGTTTGTACACGATGCCGTCTACTTACCGTTTCCATACTGTGTCTGGGAAAGCGACACACGGTAAAAGACGATATCGTCCTTTCCGAGAAAACGGATTGTCTTCTGGCCGTCTTCTTTGAAAAGACGGGACATTTTCTGTAAACAGACGGTCCGTATATGTACGTAACTTTTCTTGTGCTTGTACATACAAGTAGTACATATGCCTAGTACATGCACATATATATAGTATATATAAATAGTATGTACAACTAGTATATATAACTAGTACAAACAACTAGTACATACACCCAGTACATACAAATGTAACAAGTACATATAAGTAGGACATACAACTAGTACATACAACTAGTACATATAAACAGTACATAAAATTAGTACATACAACAATTATACAAATCTGATACATACAACTAGTACATATAACTAGTACACATAACTAGTATATACAACTAGTGTCTAGTATATACAACTAGTTCTTCCCTAGTACCTAGTATAATTAGGACTAGAACCTACAACTTGTATATAATACTAGTACATACAACTAGTACATGAAACTAGTATATATAACTAGTACATATAACTAGTACATATGACTAGGACATACACATATAATTAGCACATAAATATAGTACATACAACTAGTGCAGAAAACTATTTCACACAAACAAACAAGTAGTTCATAGAACTAGTTCATTCCTAGTACCTCGTATAACTTGTACTGGAACCTAAAATTAGTTCAAACATCTAGTACATACAACTAGTACATACAACTGGAACATACAAATAGTACATACAACTAGTACATATAACTAGTACATACAACAGTTACACACTACTTATACATTCAACTAGTACAAATAACTACTACATTCAACTATTACATACAAATAGTATTCAGTACATACAACTAGTACATACAACTAGTACATACAACTAGTGCATACAATTAGTACACACAAATAGTACATAAAGCTAGTAAATATAACTAGTGCCTACTACTAGCACATAAAACTAGAACATATAACTGCTATATATACCTAGTACATATAAATAGTTCACGCAACTAGTTCATAAAACTAATTCATAGAACTAGTTCATGCAACAAGTATTTAGTACATACAACTAGAACCTACCTAGTACATAGTATAAATAGTACAAGAATCAACAACTGGAACATACACATAATACATACAACTAGTACTTAAAACTAGTGCACACAACTAGTACATACAACTAGACTATACAACTATTAACTTGTACATACAAATAGTACATACAAATAGGACATACGAATCGTACTTGCAACTAATATATACAACTAGTACCTACAACTAGTACATCTAACTGGCACTAGAACATAAAACTAGAACATAGAACTACTACTAACAACTATTAACGAGTACCTACAACTAGTACATTGAACTAGTACGCACAACTGTACATGCAGCTAGTACATGCAACTTGTACATACAATTAGTTGATAAAATTGGTACATATAACTAGTACATACAAATTGGAATGAAAACATACAACTATTACATTGAACTATTACACACAACTTGTACATAAAACTAGTAAATAGTACAATCAGCAAGGACATACAACTGGTACAAACAATTAGGACATACAACTGGTATATACAACTAGGTCATAAAACTACTTTATATAACAAGTGTATACAAGTAGTTTCTAGTACATATAACTATAAAGAAACTACCTAGTACCTAGTTTCACCTGTACTAGAACCCACAACTAGTACATACAACAAGTGCATACAATTAGTACACACAACTAGTTCATAAAACTAGTTCATAGAACTAGTACATGCAACAAGTATCTAGTACATTCAAATAGAACCTACCTAGTACATAGTATAACTAGCACAAGGATCAACCACTGGTACATACACATAGTACATACAACTAGTACTAACAACTAGTACATACAACTAGAAACTAGTTAATACTACTAGTTCATAGAAGGAGTACAAAATACTATATAGAACATACAGCTTGAATATACATTTGTACATAGCTAATATTAACAACTAGAATATACATACAACTATTACGTACAACTGGTACATAACTAGTACATAGAAATAGTACATACAACTAGTACATACCAAATAGTACAAACACCTAGCCCATTTAATTAGTATATACAACTAGTACATTCAACTAGTCCATATAACTAGGAAAAACAACTAGGAAATATAACTAGTACATACATCTACTACATATAACTAGTAAATACAGATATACCTAGTAATTACGAATAGTATATAAAACTAGTACATACTATTTACAAATAGGTCGTACAACTAGTTCACACAACTATTAACTAGTACATATAACCAGTACATGCAACTAGTACATACAACTAGTACATACAACTAGTTCATAAAACTACTACATACAACTAGTTCATACAACTAGTAACTAGTACATATAACTAGTACATTCAACTAGTATATACAACTAGGACAAACAACTAGGATATATAATTAGTACATACACCAACTACATATAACTAGTAAATACCATTTACCTTATAATTATAAATAATACATACAATTAGTACATACAGCTAGTGCATACAACTAGTATATACAACTAGTTCGCATACATATAACCACTACATTCACTACTTTTATATTGTACATACACATAGCACATATATATAAACAGTATATACAAATAATACATACATCTGCTACATTTAACTAGTACCTACAATTTGTAAATATAAATAGAAATAGTTCATAAAACTAGTGCATACAACTAGAACATGCAATTAGTATATATATACCACTAGTACATCATAACAGTTCACACAAATAGTATATACAACTAGTATATACAACTAGGACATACAACTAGTACATACACCTAATACATATATCTAGTACATACACCTATACCTAGTAAATGTAAATAGTACATACAATTAGTACATACAGCTAGCGCATACAACTAGTACATATAACTAGTACACACACATATAAATAGAACATACAAATAGTAAATACAACTAGTACACACAACTAGTACCTACAACTAGTACATTCAACTAGTATCTAGTATATACAACTAGAACATACAACTAGTAAATAGCTAGTAATTACAACTAGTATATACATACAACTAGTACACAGAACTTGTACATACAATTAGCACATGCAACTCCTCCATACAACTAATACATACAACTAGTACCTAAAAATAGTAAATATAGCTACTTCTAGTACATATAACTAGTACACACACCTATTACATATAACTAAGGCATAAAAATATAACTAGTTCAAATAAATAGTGAATCCACATAGTACATACAACTAGTACATAAAACTAGTAAATACAACTGGAAACTAATACATACAACTAGTATATATATCAAATTAGTACATTTAACTAGTATATATAACTGGTATATACATACAACTAGTTCATCCAACTAGTACATAAAATTAATAGGTACACCTAGTTCATACAACTAGTAACTAGTACATATAACTTGTACATGCGACTAGTACATACAACTAGTACATATAACTAGTACATATAACTATTACATATGACTAGTATATACACAAATAACTAGTAAATAAACATAGTACATACAACTAGTACAGAAAAGTAGTTGACACAAACAAACAAGTAGCTCATAGAACTTGTTCATTCATTTAATTAGTACATAGAACAATTACACACTACTTATACATTCAACTAGTACAAATTACTACTATATTCCACTACTACAAAGAAATAGTATTGAGTACATACAACTAGTCCATACAACTAGTATATATAACTAGTACATTCAACTAATACATACAACTAGGACAAACAACTAGGATATATAATTAGTACATACACCAACTACATATAACTAGTAAATACACATATACCTTGTAATTATAAATAGTACATACAACTAGTACATACAGCTAGTGCATACAACTAGTATACATAACTAGTTCACAAACATATAACTACTACATAAATGAAACTGGTACTTATAAACAGTGCATACAAAAGGTACATACAAATAGTACATTCAACGTGAACATACAACGAGTACAAGCAACTAGGATGTATAACTAGTACATACACCTACTAAATACAACTAGTTCATACACATATACCTAGTAAATATAAATAGTACATACAACTAGTACATACAACAAGAAATTAGTCCATACAACTAGTCCATACAACTAGTATATATATAACACTAGTACATTTAACTAGTACATAAAACTAGTATATACATACAAAGAGTACATTCAACTAGTACATAATATTAGTAGATACAACTAGTTCACACAACTAGTACATACAACAAATTCATAAACCTGGTATATAGCTAGTACAAACAACTAGTGCATACATCTTGTACATACAACTGGTTCATATCTAGTACGTACAACTAGTACATACAGCTAGTGCATACAAGTAGTACACACAAATAGTACATACAGCTAGTTAGTATTAATAGTTCATACGACTAGTACATACAAATAGTACATAGAAATAGTACATAAAAGTTGTACATAAAACTAGTACATACAACTGGTGCCCAGAACTAGGACTTAAAACTTATTCATATAACTAGTATATAACTAGGACATATAATTAGTACATAGAACTAGTTCAAACAAGGAGTTCGAGTTTAAAAAACTCGTGGGGCGCCAGGCGCCCCTAAGTAAACTCGAACTACTTGGCTGCTTCTCATAGATATCCGGTTAACCGATTTCCGATCGACTCTTGTTGGCCGTCAATTTTTCAAGGCCATATCTCGTAGAAAACGTTTTTACGCAAGCTTTACGTTATATAGTATTAGTAAGGGTGGTTTTTAAGTCCATTTCGTTCATTCACTGTTCTACGCTAAGGAAGAGAAAGCTAATTTTAAGCTAGAAAACGAAAGCTAGCCGAACGTCCGCCATTTTTTGACAGATATATATATACAAGACTACGAACAGAATTTCTGAAAACAATATAGGGGCGCCGCAGAACACACAACTACTACATGCACCTAGTATATACAATTTGTACATTCAATTAGTATATACAAATAGTACATTCAACTAGTACATACAACTAGACTATACAACTATTAACTAGTACATACAACTAGTACATAGAAATAGGACATACGAATCGTACTTGCAACTAATAAATACAACTAGTACCTACAACTAGTACATATAACTGGAACTAGTACATAAAACTAGTACATACAACTACTACTAACAACTAGTAACGAGTACATACAACTAGTACATTGAACTAGAATGCACACTATTTCCATGCAACTAGTACATGCAACTTGTACATACAATTAGTAGATAAAATTAGTACATATAACTAGTAAATAGTACAATCAGCTAGGACAAACAACTGGTACATACAACTAGGATATAGAACTGGTATATACAACTAGGTCATATAACTACTTTATATAACAAGTACATACAAGTAGTTTCTAGTACATATAACTATATAGTCCCTCCCTAGTACCTAGTTTAAGTAGTACTAGAACCTACAAATAGTACATACAATTATTGCATACAATTATTACACACAAATAGTATATACAGCTAGTAAATATAACTAGTACATACCACAAGTACATAAAACTAGAACTTATAACTAGTACAATTAAGAGTACACACAATTAGTTCATAAAACTAGTTCATACAACTAGTACATGCAACAAGTATCTAGCACATACAAATAGTACCCACCTAGAACGTAGTATAACTAGCACAAGAATCAACAACTGGTACATACACATAGTACATACAACTAGTACATATAACTAGTACTTACAACTAGAAACTAGTAAATATTACTAGTTCATAGAATGAGTACATAATACTATATAGAACATACAACTTGATTATACATCTAGTACATGGCTAATATTAACAACTAGTATATAGATACAACTATTACATACAAATGGTACATAACTAGTACATCGAAATAGTACATAAAACTAGTACATATCAAATAGTACATACACCTAGTTCATAGAGTGCATAATACTAGAACATACAACTTGTATATACAACTAGTATATAGTAACTACATACAACTAGTACGTTCAACTGGAACATAACTAGTACATACAACTTGTACATAACTAGTACATACAACTTGTACATAGTGTAACCAAAAGCTCTCTTTAGGTTTAGTTCCCCTAGGGGCTCTTTTTACAGAATAGGTATATAGCACGTAGGAAAATGGTATCCTAGATTTTTCATAGTGTGAGTACATAAAACTAGCATATACAACTACTACATAAACAACAAACTAGTATATACATATATACAACTAGAACATAGCTAGTACTTACAATTAGTATATACATACAACTGCTACATACAACTAGTACAAACAATTAGTACACACAACTACTACATCCAACTACTACATACAACCAGTACCTACATCTAGTAATTATAACTAGTAGCAGTACATAGAACTAGTACATACAAAAAGTACATACAACTAGTATATACAACTAGAAACTAGTACATACAACTACTTCATAGTACGAGTACATACACATATACCTAGAAAATATAAATAGTACATTCAACTAGTACATAAAGCTAGTGCATACAACTAGTACATATAACTAGTACACAAACATATAACTAGTACACACAAATAGTAAATACAACTAGAACATACAACTAGTACGTACAACTAGTACATGCAAATAGTACATGCAACTAGTATCTAGTACGTACAACTAGAACATACAACTATTTCAAAGCTAGTATAAACATACAACTAGTACACAGAACGTGTACATACAATTGGCACATATATACAACTAGTACTTTCAACTAGTACATATAACAAGTTCACACACCTACTACATTTAACTAGTACATACAACTGGTATATACATACAACTAGTACATACAACTAGTACATACAAGCAGTACATAAATTTCGTACAACTAGTTCATAAAATTAGTAACTAGTAAATATAATTAGTACATGCGACTAGTACATACAACTAGTACAAACAACTAGTGCATGACACTAGTACATACAACTAGGACATATAACTAGTACATACACCTACTACATATATCTGGTACATACACGTATACCTAGTAAATGTAAATAGTACATACAACTAGTACATATAGCTAGCGCATACAACTAGTACATATAACTAGTTAACACACATATAAATAATTCATACAAATAGTAAATACAACTGGTACATACAACTAGTATCTAGTACATACAACTAGAACCTACAACTAGTACAGCGCTAGTATATACAACTAGTATATACATACAACTAGTACGTACAACTAGTACATGCAAATAGTACTTGCAAATAGTATCTTGTACATACAACTAGTACCTCCCTAGTCCCTAGTATAATTAGGACTAGAACCTACAATTAGTATATACTACTAGTACATGCGACTAGTACTTGCAACTAGTACATATAACTAGTACATATAACTATTACATTTGACTAGTACCTACACATATAATTAGTACATAAATATAGTACATAAAACTAGTACAGAAAACTAGTTCACACAAACAAACCAGTAGTTCTTAGAACTAGTTCATTCCTAGTACCTAGTTAAACTTGTACTAGAACTTAAAACTAGTTAAAACATCTAGTACATACAACTGGTACATAGAAATAGTACATACAACTACTACATATAACTAGTACATACAACAATTACCCACCACTTATACATTCAACTAGTACAAATGACTACTACATTCGACTAGTACATACAAATAGTATTGAGGACATACAACTAGTACATACAACTAGTGCATACAACTAGTACATACAAATAGTACATACAAATAATACATAAAAGTTGTACATAAAACTATTACATACAACTGGTGCCCAGAACTAGAACTTAAAGCTAATTCATATAATTAGTACATAACTAGTACATACAATTAGTACATAGAACTAGTTCAAAAAATTAGAACATACAACTACTACATACACCTAGTATATAGAAATAGTACATTCAACTAGTACATACAACTAGACTATACAACTATTAACTAGTACATACAACTATTACATGGAAATAGGACATACAAATCGTACTTGCAACTTATAAATACAACTAGTACCTAAAACTAGTACATATAACTGGAACTAGTACATAAAACTAGTACATACAACTACTACTAACAACTACTAACGAGTACATACAACTAGTACATTGAACTAGAACGCACAGCATTTACATGCAATTAGTACATGCAACTTCTACATACAATTAGTAGATAAAATTAGTACATATAACTAGTACATACAACTACTACTAAAAACTAGTAACGAGTACATACAACTAGTACATTGAACTAGAACACACAGCATTTACATGCAACTAGTACATGCAACTTGTACATGATAAAATTAGTACATATTACTAGTACATACAAATAGTAGCGAAAACATAAAACTAGTACATTGAACTACTACACACAACTTGTACATAAAACTAGTAAATAGAACAATCAGCTAGGACAAACAACTGGTACATACAACTAGGACATACAACTGGTATATACAACTGGGTCATATAACTACTTTATAAAACAAGTACATACAAGTAGTTTCTAGTACATATAACTATATAATCCCTCCCTAGTACCTAGTTAAGTAGTACTAGAACCTACAACTAGTACACACAATTATTGCATACAATTAGTACACACAAATAGTACATACACCTAGTAAATATAAATAGGACATATGAATCGTACTTGCAACTAATAAATACAACTAGTACCTACAACTAGTACATATAACTGGAACTAGTACATACAACTAGTACATACAACTACTACTAACAACTAGTAACGAGTACATACAACTAGTACATTGAACTAGAACGCACAAACTTTACATGCAACTAGTATATGCAACTTGTACATACAATTAGTAGATAAAATTAGTACATACCACTAGCACATAACACTAGTACATATGACTGGTACATATAACTAGTACATATAAAAAGTAGACACAATTAGTTCATAAAACTAGGTCATACAACTAGTACATGCAACAAGTATCTAGTACATACAAATAATACCTACCTAGTACATAGTATAACTAGTACAAGAATCAACAACTGGTACATACACATAGTACATACAACTAGTACATATAACTAGTACCTACAACTAAAAACTAGTAAATACTACCAGTTCATAGAATGAGTACATAATATTATATAGAATATACAACTTGAATATACATCTAGTATATAGCTAATATTAACAACTAGTATATAGATACAACTATTACATACAACTGGTACATAACTAGTATATAGAAATAGTACATACCAAATAGTACACACACCTAGCACATACAATTAGTACATCCAACTAGTACATTCAACTAGTCCATACAACTAGGACAAACAATGAGGACATATATCTAGTACATACATCTACTACATTTAACTAGTAAATACACATATACCTAGTTATTATGAAAAGTACATACAACTAGTACATACAACTAGTACATACAACTATAATAGAATAAGGATTCCTTATAACTGCGTCGAACTTATCTTTGGGATGGTACATCCTTCGACTTTTGAGTGTTTATAAACGCAGTTGGTTTTTTTCCAATTCTTGGTCTAACGTTTCGACCCTGGGGGTCTTCCTCAGTGACTGATGGTTGAGTGGAAGAATTGCCTCTACTTATAGAGGATTTTTCCGGCCATTTTCACTTCCTGTCATGTGACCCTCAGCAGAATGAGAAAAACAGGAAGTATGAATATTAAATCGTCTCCAGGCTTGATGTAACACAATGCCTTGATCTAAATTCATTCTCACCTGACTCTTCTGGATCCTGATGGCTTCTTTGACCCTTCTCCTTTGCCAGTAGGTTTCCCTGTCTGTAATCTTGGCCTTGTCCCAAGCAATTGAGTGGCCAGTCTTGAGGGAGTGAACAGCTATACCGTTGTTCACATCCCCCATCCTGACTGCTCGCTTGTGTTCTGCCAACCTCACTTTCAGGGTCCTTCCAGTTTCACCAATGTAGACTGCAGAACACTCAGAGCAAGGAATTAGGTAAACTACACCCTTGATATCCATAGGTGGTTGTGGCTGTTTTGGGTTGGATAAAACGGTTCTCAGTGATCTCTGCTTGGAGAAAATGGTCTGGATACCCATTTTTCTACAGCTTTTATCGATCATCTCACTGAGTCCCTTTAGATATGGAATAAAGAGTTTGTGTTTACACTCATCCTCACTCCCCTTAGTCTGCCTTCTCCTGTTGAGCAGTCTGTGAGCCTCCCATTTAGGGTATCCATTAGCTTGAAGTACTCCTTCCAGGTGCTCCTTTTCTTTTTCCAAGCTACTGGAGTTTGGTTCACAAATCTTTTCGGCTCTGTCTTTGAGACACAGTGCGATACCAGTTTTTACCCTAGGGTGGTGAAGAGAGGTAAAGTGAAGGTACCTGTCTGTGTGTGTTGGTTTCCTATACACAAATGTGTCCAAACTTCCCATGCACTTCTTTACTTGCACATCCAGGAAGGGTAAGGAACCATTGGTCTCCTTCTGCATGGTAAATTCGATGTTGCGATGTCTTCCATTGAGGAAACTCAAGAAGTCCTCCAGCTGCTCGTCACCATGATTCCAGATGACAAATGTGTCATCCACATATCTCAACCACAACTTAGGCCTTATCACATCAGCACGAAGAGCTTCTATTTCGAATTCCTCCATGAAGATGTTCGCTACCACCGGGGAGAGAGGAGATCCCATGGCTGCCCCTTCCTTCTGCTCAAAGAACTCATCACTGTACAGGAAGTACGTTGTCCTGAGACAGAGTTCTGTAAGATCCGCAATGGTGGATACATCCAAGGGTGTCCGTTGCTCCAAGTTAGGGTCCTGCGCAAGTCGTCTCCTGATGATCTGTAGAGATAGATCAATGGGTACTTTGGTAAATAGGCTCTTTACATGGAAACTGATCAACTTATCTTCGGTGTTCACATCCATTCACCTGATCTTCTTGACAAAGTCATGAGAATTTCGCACAGAGTGAGTGGGTATCCAGACCATTTTATCCAAGCAGAGATCACTGAGAACCGTTTTATCCAACCCAAAACAGCCACAACCACCTATGGATATCAAGGGTGTAGTTTACCTAATTCCTTGCTCTGAGTGTTCTGCAGTCTACATTGGTGAAACTGGAAGGACCCTGAAAGTGAGATTGGCAGAACACAAGCGAGCAGTCAGGATGGGGGATGTGAACAACGGTATAGCTGTTCACTCCCTCAAGACTGGCCACTCAATTGCTTGGGACAAGGCCAAGATTACAGACAGGGAAACCTACTGGCAAAGGAGAAGGGTCAAAGAAGCCATCAGGATCCAGAAGAGTCAGGAGAGAATGAATTTAGATCAAGGCATTGTGTTACATCAAGCCTGGAGACGATTTAATATTCATACTTCCTGTTTTTCTCATTCTGCTGAGGGTCACATGACAGGAAGTGAAAATGGCCGGAAAAATCCTCTATAAGTAGAGGCAATTCTTCCACTCAACCATCAGTCACTGAGGAAGACCCCCAGGGTCGAAACGTTAGACCAAGAATTGGAAAAAAAAACAACTGCGTTTTTAAACGCTCAAAAGTCGAAGGATGTACCATCACAAAGATACATACAACTAGTACATAAAAGTAGTACATAAAAGTAGTATCTTCTACATACAACTAGTACCTTCTTAGCACCTAGTATAACTAGTTAAAGAAGCTACCATTTGTACATACAACTAGTACATACAACTAGTACATACAACTAGTATCTAAAACTAGTAAATATAACTAGGACTAGTCCATACAACTAGTACATACAACTAGTACTTGCAATTAGTACATATAACTAGTACACATATCTACCACATATAACTAATACATAAAAATATAACTAGTACGTATAAATAGTACATAAACATAGTACATACAAGTAGTTCAAACAACTACTAGTACATAGAACGAGTACATAAAACTAGGACCTATATATAACTTGTAACCACCTACTACATATAATTAGTATATAAATATATAACTAGTACATATGAATAGTGCATCCATATAGTATATATAACTAGTACATAAAACTAGTACATGCAACTAGAAACTAGTATATACAACTAGAAACTAGTACATACAACTAATATATACATAAAGGTATTACTTTTAACTAGTTCATACAACTATTATATACAAACAACTAGTTCCTACAACTAGTATTTACAATTAGGTCGTACAAGTAGTTCACACAACTATTAACTAGTACATATATATAACCAGTACATGCAACTAGTACATACACCTAGTATATACATACAACTAGTTCATTCAACTAGTATTCACAATTAGTACATTCAACTAGTCCATACAACTAGGACAAAAAACTAGGATATACATCTAGTACATACACCAACTACATATAACTAGTAAATCAACATATACCTAGTAATTATAAATAGTACATATACTACATATACTGTATCTTCATCTAAAGCTCTCTTTAGGTTTAGTTCCCCTATAGGCTCTTTTTACAGAATAGGCATATAGCATGTAGGAAAATGGTATCTTAGATTTTTCATATACTGGTTAAATGTACTAGTTTTATATATATACTATTTGTATGTACTAGTTTCTAGTTGTATGTACTATTCATATATACTAGGTATATGTAGTAGGTGTGTGTATTTGTTATATGTAGTAGGTGTGTGTACTTGTTATATGTACTAGTTGAAAGTACTAGTTGTTTGTCCTAATTGTATGCACACGTTCTGTGTACTAGTTGTATGTTGATACTGGTTGTATGTACCTAGTTGTATGTACTAGTTGTATGTATTAGTGTATTGAACTAGTTGTAGGTTCTGGTACAAGTTATACTAGGAACTAGGAAGGAACGCGTTCTCTATACTACTTGTTTCTTTGCTTGAACTAGTTTTATCTACTAATTGTATGTACTAATTGTATGTACTAGTTTTAGGTTCAAGTCCTAGGTACTAGGGAGGTGCCAGTTGTATGTACTAGATTCTAATTGTATGTACTAGTTGTATGTACTAGTCACATGCACTAATTATATTTACTATTTACAAATTTATGATCTTGTTGTACCTTGTATGTACTAGTTGTATGTACTAGTTGTATATATACACTAGTTGTATGTACTAGTTTTTAGTTGTGTGCAGTATGTGTATGTACTATTCATATATACTAGTTATATGTTTAGGTATTAGTTATATGTAGTAGGTGTGTGTACTTGTTATATGTACTAGTTGAAAGTACTAGTTGTATGTCCTAATTGTATGTACACGTTCTGTGTACTAGTTGTATGTTTATACTAGTTGTATGTACTAGCTTTGTATTAGTTGTATGTACTAGTTGTATGTACTAGTTTTTTGAACTAGTTGTAGGTTCTGGTACAAGTTATACTAGGAACTAGGAAGGAACTCGTTCTATATACTGCTTGTTTGTTTGTTTGAACTAGTTTTTGTACTAATTGTATGTACTAGTTGTATGTACTAGTTGTAGGTCCAAGTCCTAGTTATATTAGGTACTAGGGAGGGGCTAGTTGTATGCACTAGATACTAATTGTATGTACCAGTAGTATGTACCCATTCTGTGTAATTGTACTAGTTATATGTACTATTTATATGTACTATTTATATGTTTATATACTAGGTATATGTACTATTTGTATGCACTAGCTGTATGTTCTGGTTGGATGTACTAATTGTATCTACTTATTGTATGTACTAGAAATGAGCCTGTTGTGTGTACAAGATGTATGCACTAGTTGTTTGTGCTAGCTATATACTTGTTTCATGAAGTTATTGTATGTACTAGTTGTATGTACTAGTTGTATGTAATATTCGCATGTACTAGTTATATGTACTAGTTACTAGTTGTGTGAACTTGTTGCATGTACTATTTATAATTACTAGGTATATGTGTATGTACTAGTTGTATGTAGTAGGTGTATGTACTAGTTATATGTCCTAGTTGTTAGTACATAGAACGGGTACATAAAACTAGTTCACACAAATAGAAACTAGTCCATACAACTAGTATAAATATAACACTAGTACATTTTACTAGTACATAAAACTAGGATATACATACAAAGAGTACATACAACTAGTATCTAGTACATACAACTAGAACATACAACTAGTACATAGCTAATACAAACAACTAGTATATATATACAACTAGTATACAGAACTTGTACACACAATTAGCACATGCAACTATTACATACATCTAACACATACAACTAGTACCTAAAACTAGTAAATTAAGCTAGTTCTAGTTCATACAACTAGTACATACAACTAGTACTTTCAACTAGTACATATAACTAGTACAAACATCTACTACATATAACTATTACATAAAAATATAACTATAGTTCAATAGTACATACAACTAGCACATAAACATAGTAAATACAACTAGAAACTAGTAGATACAATTAGTATATATATAAAATTAGTACATATAACTAGTACATACAACTGGTATAAACATACAAGTAGTACATGCAACTAGTACATAAAATTAATAGGTACAACTAGTTCATACAACTAGTAACTAGTACATATAACTAGTACATGTGACTAGTACATAGAAGTAGTACATATACCTAGTACATACACATATATATAGTACATATAAATAGTACGTACAACTAGTATATATAGCTAGTACAAACAACTAGTACATACTCCCAGTACATACAAATGTAACGACTACATATAAGTAGTACATACAACTAGTACATACAACAATTACACAAAACTGGTACATACAACTAGTACATATAACTAGTACATATGACTAGTACATACACATATAATTAGTACATAAATATAGTACATACAACTAGTACAGAAAACTAGTTCACACAAACAAACAAGTAGTTAATAGAACTAGTTCATTCCTAGTATAACTTGTACTAGAACCTAAAATTAGTTCAAACATCTAGTGCATACAACTAGTACATACAATTAGGCAATAGTATGTACAACTAGTACACACAACTAGTACATACAACTAGTACATAAAACCAGTACATATAACTAGTACATACAACAATTACCCACTTCTTATACATTCAACTAGTACAAATAACTACTACATTCCACTAG
Organism: Chondrosia reniformis; assembly: GCA_947172415.1. Taxonomy (NCBI): domain Eukaryota; kingdom Metazoa; phylum Porifera; class Demospongiae; order Chondrillida; family Chondrillidae; genus Chondrosia; species Chondrosia reniformis. The sequence continues at coordinate 2,752,378 of OX359202.1, read as the reverse complement.
TACATACAAATAGTATTGAGTACGTCCAACTAGTACATACAACTAGGACAAAGAACTAGGGTGTATAACTAGTACATACATCTACTACATATAACTAATAAATACACATATACCTAGTAATAATGAATAGTACATGCAACTAGTACATACAGCTAGTGCACACAACTAGTACATATAACTAGTACACTAACATATAACCAGTAAATACACATATAACTGGCACATATAAATAGTACATACAAATAGTTCATACAATAACTACATACAACTAATACATACAACTATAAACTAGTACATATAACTAGTTCATAGAACGAGTACATAATACTAGAACGTACAACTTGTATATAACTGGTACATACAACTAGTACATACAAATAGAACAAACATTTAGTACATACAACTATTACATACAACTTTTACATACAGCTAGTACCTACAACTACTAAATATAAGTAGGTCTAGTACATAAAACTAGTCCATGCGACTAGTACATACAACTAATACATACCAAATAGGACCCACAACTAGTACAAACAATTAGTACATACAACTAGTACGTTGAACTAGTCTACACAACCACGACAAACAGCTAGGACATACACCTACTACAAATAACTTGTAAATACATATACCTTGTAATTATAAATAGTGCATACAACTAGTACATACAACTAGTATATAAAACTAGCACATACAACTAGTACATACAACTAAAAACTAGTTTGTACAACTAGCTCAGAGAATGAGTACATAATACTAGAACGTACAACTTGTATATTCAACTAGTACATAACTACTACACACAACTAGGAAAAACAACTAGGACATATAAATAGTACATACACATACTAAATATAACTAGTTTATACACTTTCACCTAATAATTTTAAATAGTACATACAACTAGTACATACAACTAGTACCTTCCTAGCACCTAGTATAACTAGTACAAGAACCTACCACTTGTACATACAACTGGTACATACAACTAGAACATACAACCAGTACATAGCTAGTAAATACAATTATTATATACATATAACTAGTCCATACAACTAGTACATACAACTAGTACTTGCAATTAGTACATATAACTAATACACAATCTGCCACATATAACTAATACAGAAAAATATAACTAGTACGTATAAATAGTACATAAACATAGTACACACAAGTAGTTCAATCAACTACTAGTACATAGAACGAGTACAAAAAACTAGGACCTATAACTAGTACACACCTTCTACATATAATTAGTATAAAAATATATAACTAGTACATATGAATAGTGCATCCATATAGTATATATCACCAGCACATTTAACTAGTTCATACAACTATTATATACAAACAACTAGTTCATACAACTAGTAATTACAATTAGGTCGTACAACTAGTTCACACAACTATTAACTAGTACATATAACCAGTACATGCAACTAGTATATACAACTAGGACAAACAACTAGGATATATAACTGGTACATACACCAACTACATATAACTAGTAAATAAACATATACCTTGTAATTATAAATAGTACACACAACTTGTACATACAGCTAGTGCATACAACTAGTATAATATAACTAGTTCACAAATATAACTACTACATTCATATAACTGGTACTTATAAATAGTACATACACATAGTACATACAAATAGTAGATACAAATAGTACAAACATCTGCTACATATAACTAGTACCTACACCTAGTAAATAAAAATAGAACTACTTCATAAAACTAGTGCATACAACTAGTACATCCTAACAGTACACACAAATAGTACATACAACTAGTACACACAACTAGTACAATCACCTAGAACATACAACTAGCACAAACTGACTAGGACATATAACTAGTACATACACCTACTACATACAACTAGTACATACACATATACTTAGTAATTATAAATAGTACATACAACTACCGTAGTTCGGGAAATTTTCGTGGAAAAATTTTTCGTGTTCAAATATTTTCGTGGTCTGGGGGCTACCACGAAAATATACTACCAGGAAAATTTATTCACGTTACGTAATTATGTTAAGAAATGGAGGATTACGAAAGGGATCTCTGTGTTCGCGGCTTTCACGTGTATCGCGACATATGGGTTGCGGCTGTTGGGGAAGTGCTTGACTGTGAAAGAGAACCAGGAAACGCTAAGGACAGGTACGCTTTGGCGGAGAAGAAAGACGTGACGGTGATCAGACACTTGCCAAAGAAGTTTGTTCACTCTTTCTGAGGCAAGGAGGAAGTATTCAGTGTACTGTCACTGGAAGACGACGGTATTCCTTCGATCTACCTCAAGGAGGCTTCGAGATTCCGTGTTTAGTGAAGTTTACAGCTAAGTCTAAAGAAGTGAAGAAACTCAAGCAGTTATTGAAATAGCTTACAACCTATTAAACCATGCACATGCATGCACACTGTTGTCTGTGTTCTATTTGAATTTACTCACACTTAATTCTAGATCTGTCATGATGGAGAGTGTTTCATGTTGTGCTAGAGAAAATTAAAAGTGCATTATACATCAGTAACTAAGTGAATTTAAGTCCATGGTAGCTATGTCTAGAAGTTGCCAGTCACTAATCTTTTTCACAGTCACTCTCTTTTTCTGACTCTAACTCAACCACTCCCCCATGATCATCTTCATAAACATTGTCTTCCTCATCTGACTCGTGCTCATCTTCATCATCAATCTCTTCCTCTTCTGAAATTAAATTAATCACTGCCTCTTCATCATCTGTCTCTTCCTCTTCTGTCTCATCATTGTCACCAGTCCCTTCATTAGGCTGGTCTACATTGTAGTGGGCATCCAAAGCTCCTGTAATTCCTGCACGTATAAACCCATTGACTATGAACTGGGGGTTATCACTGATGTAGCTTGCCATGTCCACCAGCCATTTAGCTCCAATCTCCTTTAGGGCTGGCAAGCCCAGGTCAATAGGCTGAAGCTTTGCTTGCTCAATATCAGTGATGTCCTGCCCTTCCAGCTGCTTCATTACATGCTCCGAGTACCACTGCTGGAACTCTTTGCGCAGGAAGTCCTTTGCTGGTTTATTGACCGCAATATCCATGGGCTGAAGAAGATCAGTGGTGTTGGGTGGTAGCAAGCAGACATGGACATTGTTGGTCTCAAGAAGGCTGGTGACAGCTTCTGTGATCTGCCCCTTGAAATTATCAATGATTGCGACCGCTGGTTTATCATCACCCAGGTGCAGTCTTTCACGCACCTGCTTCACATAAGGCAGAATAATGTGCTCAATATACTGCAGCATGGTCTGCTCAGTTGACCAATGCTTTGGTGGGTGAGCAATGTGCCATCCGGAGGGGAACTCAAAGTGAGGGTGGCACCGTGACGTCTTCCCCTTGTAAACTAACTGCACTGGAAGGAAATCACCTGAAAGAGCACAACAAAAAATGGCTGTGATCTGACATTTGTCATTGACGCCAACCATCTCTACTCGGTTTGCGCCCTTTTGTTCCATTGTCCATGCAGAGGATGGTACAATCTTAATACCTGTTTGGTACCAATTCAAAATAAGTTCTGCAGGGATTTCCTCCATTGTGACAGTAGCAACCACATCAGCAAGGAACGACTTCTTCAGTGTTGCAAAATCCACTGGAGCATGTGTGCTTTTGGCAGTGGTTGCCTTTCTCTGGACAAACTTCATACGCTTTAATAGCTCATAGGCCCAGTGTATGTTGAGCTGCACATGTCCACCAAATTCCACCAGTTTTGTTTTATCACAACTCAACAAAATGTCCCTTGCAGCTGCCATTGCAATTCTAGCAGACACGACTCCTCCTTCATCTCTCACCTTCTTCAGATACTTTTGAACCATTATGTCAACACTAGAGAAAAGCAAAACTGGTCTACCACGCTTTTGTAAAGGTAGTACAGTTATGTCTCCGGCACCAGGACCACCTCTCTTCTGTTGCACCTCTTCCACGTACGCAGCCTTGATCGATCTTACGGTAGTTTCGCGTACAGTTCTCTTCATCTTCTTCGAAAAGAGCCTTGCTGCTGCAGCCACACCGTGTTGTGAAGCATACCTCCCAATGGTGGCCCAATCTCCGGGGCTGTAGTGATGGTATGTGCCACGTTTCCTTCCCTCACTTACCTGCGTATCCATCTCCGACGCTGCCTGCACTTCCTGATTCGCACGAGCGATTGTTGCTGCTGGTACTTCGGACAAAAGTGAGCCCTTTGGGTCCGGTAAACCGTCCTTGCGCTGCAGGTATTGCAATAGAGCCATTTTTGCTGCGCTCAGCTGTGTTGCGTTTACATATATACGTAGATTGTACATGTTATTATTCGTTGTTAAAAATATTTCGTGTTAAAATATTTTCGTGGTTTGAGCCAACCACGAAAATATTTTAACAACGAAAATTTCCCAAATTACGGTACTACATAGAACGGGTACATAAAACTAGTACACACAACTAGAAACTAGTCCATACAACTAGTATATATATAACACTAGTACATTTTACTAGTACATAAAACTAGGATATACATACAAAGAGTACATAAAATTAGTACATAAAATTAGTAGGTACAACTAGTTCACACAACTAGTAACTAGTACATATAACTAGTACATACAACTAGTGTCTAGTATAAAGAACTAGTAACTCCCTAGTTCCTGGTTTAATTAGGAATAGAACCTACAACTAGTATATACTATTAGTAAATACAACTAGTACATGCAACTAGTACATGCAACTAGTACATATAACTAGTAGATATAACTATTACATATGACTAGTACATACACATATAATTAGTACATAAATATAGTACATACAACTAGTACAGAAAACTAGTTCGCACAAACAAACAAGTTGTTCATAGAACTAGTTCATTCCTAGTACCTTGTATAACTTGTAGTAATTAGTACATACAACCACCTAATACAGCTAGTACATACAAGTAGTACATATACCTAGTACATACACACATATATAGTACATAAAATAGTACATACAATTAGTATATATAACTAGAACAAATAACTAGTACACACACCCAGTACATACAAATGTAACGAGTACATATAAGTAGTACATACAACTAGTACATATAAATAGTACATACAAGTAGTACATACAACAATTACACAAAACTAGTACATACAACTAGTACATATAATTAGTACATATAGCTAGTACATACAACTAGTGTCTAGTATATACAACTACACTGGAAAAAAAGAAATCTTTACAAAATTTACATGAACTTAAAAGTCACCTTAAAGTTGCTATTTACTAAATTTAAGTTTGATTAAATTTAGTAAACGTATAAATAAATATTTAAGATATATAAGTCTGTTTAATTAAACTTAAAGATAATGTATACTAACTTTAAGGAATGTTTAAATTTCATAAATATACTATTACTTTTACAAAATCAAAGTGTCATGTAAATGCACCTTAAAATTTAAATTTACTATCTTTAGGAAAGGCCTTGAATTATATAAATATATATTGTTACCTTTACAAAGTATAAGTGTTATGTAAACTTGTGCAACTTAAAGATGAACTTTACTGATTTCAAGGAATATATATATTTCATAAAAATACTGTTCTTACCTTATGTAAATGTATAAAGTTGAAAGTTCTAATTCTATTAATTATATGGAACATGCATGCATTTTAAATTCTTACTCAATATTCATATAGGATTATTATATTGTCATGATCAACAAAATTTAAATAGTGCATGTGAGTTTAATAAACTGTTCACATGGCAAGTAGTTAATTCATTTATTTGGATAGAGTATAAGGCCTTAGCAATGGAATGCCAACTTTTTCAAAGGGATTGGAAGGCTTGAGGGAGTGATTCATACCAACTGCAATTAAACTTGCAATGCGTTAGACAGGTGTGAAAGTGGCAGGACCACCAAGTATCAAGTTGCTAGAGGAGAATTCTATTAATGGATTGAGATATGATTTATTATTTGTGGATTGGCATTATACCACGGCACAACTGCAAAAGTGACACTAACAGTTTCATGACTTGAAGTTGTAAAGGAGTGCTGAAAATAATATTGGACTTCACCAGGATGTAAAATGTATGTACTTGTATTAATGGTACCATCCTCTTCTGCCCAAGATGCATGAACGTACCGAGAGCTGCAACTTTTCCCTAAAACTTTGATCCATACCGAAGTGAACCAATAGAGATATGTGTAAATTTTTTACACATTGACGGTAATTGATCAGATGAAATGCTAAGATTTGGGAAAAGTAGAGTGTAAACAGAAACCAGTAAAAATACGTCTAGGTTATCAAGTTATACTAAGATACTCCTTTTTGGGAGTTCTACATCTGCAGATGCAACTACGTTATGCCACATAATGTCTGTAACTGGCGCTGAATAAGCTTTGAAAGTATCCAATGAAACTTCGCAATGGCTCTTTGCTTCATTTTCATTATCATTGCCACTTTGCAAATTTAGGAGAGGGTCTAGATCTTCACGTAAATTTGAATAGACTTCTGAAATTACTGAATTACAACTGTGAGAAATAGCTAAAAACTTGCGCATTAATTGAACTTCTATTCTTCTTTTATTATTGCTAAATTTACCAAGCAGGCCATTATAGCGCTCAAAGGAAAAGAGCCAAAAGGATGCCATTGGACCATACTCACGAATGCACTCTACAAGATGCCCATGCATGTGCATGTTTGGTGTAACAACTCCAGTGCCATACAATGATTCTACAGTTTTACAGAACTTTATTAGTAGTAGATCAGCTTTATGAATATCATTTAAAAACAAAAATGGGTGACAAAGAATTTGACAAGCTAAAACAAATGTTTGCCAGCACACTAGATGGTCTTTAGGTAGTAATCCAGAAAGACTGTATAATGAATAGACAAGTGTCCAATTTTTCCATTCTGCTGCTGTGAATGTACCAAAATTGGAGGAAATAGTAGTTGGTATGCGGCCAAGATTTGAAGGAATAGGTAATGTGGCAATTTTGTTTTCTATCATGAGGAGAGAAGAAAAACGCAGCAATTTAGAATCAAGCCATAGCTTGAACATTTTCTTAGCAGTACCCAAAAATAAATTGTGCATGGGGTAAACTACATGGTGAACAATTGGATTATAATATTCTAACTCCAGTAAAGATGAATACCTACACCCATACTGCTTCTCTAACCTTTCTCTTGTAGATACATTACTTGCAGAAGTGATGGCTTTTACATTTGCCATATGGTTCTCATTGTTTCTTCGTGGCCAATTTTCCCGGTCAAATCCAGAATAGTTTAACTTCTTTACTCCATTGATAGCCATTGAAGGAAAAGACATTTTGAGCACCCTAATTTTGCCAAACGCGCTAGAAACCCCCCAAGCTTCCCGGTTGCAGGGATGTCACTAGATGTACAAATAACCCTTGATGTCACCAATACCTTCTTATTATCACTTAAAAGCATCTCAATACCATTTTGAAGCTCAGAGAGTTCCTCAATAATAAGGTTTAGAAAAGTATTGAGAGATTTTGGCTCCTTTCCCAGGGCAGGTATAATTGCTAATAGAACCGAGGAAGATTGGCAATAGCAGCATATAAAACTCCCACTGAAACATTAGAGCGCCGTTTAAAGGGTTGAAACCAGTCACAATTGAGCATAAGGCCTAGTTGTTAACTTCCATTGCCAATTGACTGGGTAGAAAACATAGATTTCCAGACTTTACCATCATTATGTCACCCAATATGTTATTTGAAATTATTCTTTTTTTCCAAGCTAAACATGACTGGTAAAATGTGGGACGAAGTAAAAGGTTTTGTAAGGATTCCTTAAGACACTTGCAGCAGTATACTTTCAATGGATGAAACCATTTCTTAACACCTTTTCTTGGGTCAGTTGATAGCCACAATGAACACATGATACAGCTACTGGCTCACTCTCTTCATCATATGCAATTACATCTAGGTATGTATATAATTTGGTACAAGCTGGGTTAGAGTTAGCTGGGTAGACCACGTACTTTTTCAAGTTATCTTTGCTAAAATTCATAGATTGTAACAGACCTGCCAAACTTTTGGGGAAGTTGGTATCTGTCTCTTTAAGAAATGATTGTTCTTTACCAAGTACACAAAAATTTGCATACAGCACTTTTAAAAGCCAATCCATGGCCCGATCGCTAATGCGCCACTTGACATAAAACTGAAAAAGTAGGTAAAGTAGGAGTCTCATAATAGTTGCAATTCGACCACAGTGATTTGGCAAAGCTGATACATTAAATGTGGGTAAATTTTGTTCATGATCAGAGTCAAGATCCTCAAGCCAGTCAGTACTGTCATTAGATGAATATGTAGTATCTGTTGTTGGATCACTATCATCTGTGTGCTGCTTATCACTGCCCTCATTAGATATGTCTGAGGTTAACAGTTCATCTTCTGCCACGACAATTGTACTAGGCCTTTCTGTTGAAAGGCCCCCCTACATTGTAGGAATTAATTTTGGAAGTTGCAAGGTGAAACCTACTAAGTATAAATAATTAGGGCTATAATTCTCTCATGATCAAATGGAAAGCTATGAAGCTATATAGTTAATGTACATGTAGTGCTGTAACTCTATTAAATGGAAAGAAAATATAAAGCTGACACTTGGTGTAATCACATTAAATTGACTTATTTCATCGCCAAATAAAGGCTTCTTTCGTCGTCAGGTAATGGCTAATTTTGTTACCAAATAGTGGCTTATTTCATCCCCAAATAGTCGTCACCAAGCATTTGTGACAAAATAAGCCTTCATTTGGCGACTAAATAAGCCTTCATTTGGCGACTAAATAAGCCTTCATTTGGCGACAAAATAAGCCTTCATTTGGCCACAAAATAAGCCTTCATTTGGCGACTAAATAAGCCCTCATTTGGGGACAAAATAAGCCTTCATTTGGCCACTAAATAAGTCATTATTTGGTGACAAAATAGGCAGATAATTATTGTTACAAACGGCATTCAATACAAAAACCCTAGCCCTAATCAGTGCATCAAGCTAAGCGATCTCATTCTAACCTGAAAGTTCGTTATAAATCTTAAGATTTTGATTTTCTATGCCTATAGTGGACTACAGTAATCTCACCTCAACTGAATCAGAGAACCTTGCACTCTTTAGCGGTGGAGTATTACTGATTTCAGGCTGATCACCTGAACCGTGACAATGACCGCAGGCAACGTCTATTAAGCATACGAATGATTCTGTTCCTATAGTATCCTCTTCAGAACTCGATATGTCTGCATCAAATGGGTCAGAAATGGTACTATTCTGTTCAGTGACAACTTCTTTGCCCAATGTTATCCTTCTGTTATGACGGTAAAATGTACTCCTGGAAACTAACTGACCACAGCAGTCGCTGCAAGCACATGGTTTTAGCAGTTGAACGTCCATTTTGTTATCGTTATCGACCACATAACAGGCACAGTGATTGACGTAAATTGACATTGCACGAACACAGTGAACGATCATGAATTGCTGTGCGGGATCTGCCCATGACGTCGACTGCAGCCGACATATGTGTACAGCTGCTGACCAACGAATATTAGTCAGGGCAAAGGAAATAAACTCAGTGCAAAATGAACAGGGTAAAATTTTTGTTTCTCTATTCACTTATTTTGATCAGTTTGAGGATGAGAGTTCCCAGTTCCCAGTGCAGTTTCAAACTACCAATGAATTGTTGCAAATGGATTTGAACTCTAGCAGCTCAGATTCTAAGTATACTTCTGAGACCAGCTCTTCCACTGATAACAGTACTAGTGATGATGACTGGGAAGAAGAAGCAGAAGATATGCTGAGAGAGGAAAGGATGTTATTGCATGGCAAAAGTTTTTTTAACGGCAGTAACCTTAATGCTGCAGCTGTGGTTGGAGCCCTGGTTGATGTCCAACAAAGCCAGGAGGATAGTACTAGAAAATTAGCCCAAGTATGGGAAGCTATGGAAGCAAATTTAACAACACTATTGAATTCAAACCATCAAATTCTTAATCACTTAAACACTGGCAATGGAAGGGCTCAACAGTCAGCTGGTAAAAAATCTAGAGGAAAAGCAAAGATCCCTTCTGGCTGCTCCGTAAGTGCATACAAAAATGCAAACTTCTGAGGGTTTTATATGTAGCAAAGATACATGGATAATTCCACACATACACGTTTTGACCTGCATAAAACATGCATCTTAAACTGTTTTTTCCTCCTTTCACTCTCTTCATGGCTCCCTTCCTTACTAAATATATATATATATATAGAGTGCTCTCAGACAAGTGCATAATGTACTTATTAGGACACCAAACTGTGGATATGCTGATTGGCAATATGAGAAGAGGTACATTGTTTATACATGCAAACTAAACATGCATGACTTTTATTACTATATGCAAGTACATTCTTTCATATATAGATTTGACTCAGAGAATAATATTAGCAATACTGAGAGGTTCATAAAAGAAGTCAATGAATTACACCCTAATAAATGGGATACAGGAATTGTGAAAGGTATTAATTGGCATCATTTACTTCAGGAAACCACATACACATATTTTTTATGTAGATGCAGCTAAGAGATATTTCACAAGCAAACAAGAGGCCTACAAACGATCCAAAACTGGAACAGAGTCAGAGGAACACAAAGAAACTGTAGAAGGAATCAGCGAATCAACCAAGTATGTATATGAATGCATATATGCATGCATTCATTCACACTGTGTATATAAATGTCATTTCCTTATGCGTGTAGATATTTGCAGATGCTTGTTTATAAAAACTCTAACTTATACTTTATGCAGAAAATGAAAAATAGAATGCAGGCTTTGGAAACCATCAGTTGGACAGAGGCATCAAAAGAAAAAATGCGTACACTTATGACTGAAAAGGCCTATTAAAGCTCAGAATATTCTGAAAGTGAGAATGATGATGAGTCCAATGAGCCACCCCAAACTAAAAAGCCTAAGATTCTAATTCACAAACTACCATGGCAGACATCAAGGGTGACAGTTATGAAGAAGGAACTAGACGATCACTATATATTATGAAGGCCTCAGCAAAAAGGCACAGTCTATGATTATTGAAAGAGAAAGGAAGGGAACATCCAATCGCCGTCCACCAAGATCAGCTACAAAATATGAATGGGCTGTACATTTGTAACTTTAACCGACTTAACCTTAACTTCAATAATAAATGATTTATTATTAACAAATATATGCTTAAAATTATACACAATATTTTGTATTTATATTCTAAAGCAAATTATATCCCAATGTATATATATGTTTATGTTCAAGAGACATTCTGCATGGTATGCATGCATGCAATGTTGCAAAAAATACATGCGGCATGCATGCACCGCATTTAGGTCAGACATAAGCATACACCTATACCTTAGATTTAGCAAATCATTAATTTATATTTAAGTATATAACTTTAAGTACTTATAATAGATCTTTAAATAGGCTTTATCCTCTCTTTAAGTGACACTTAAATTAATATATTTTTGCAGTGCTAGTAACTCCCTAGTTCCTGGTATAATTAGGAATAGAACCTACAACTAGTATATACTATTAGTAAATACAACTAGTACATGCAACTAGTACATGCAACTAGTACATATAACTAGTACATATAACTATTACATATGACTAGTACATACACATATAATTAGTACATAAATATAGTACATAAAACTAGTACAGAAAACTAGTTCACACAAACAAACAAGTAGTTCATAGAACTAGTTCATTCCTAGTACCTAGTATAACTTGTATTAGAACCTAAAACTAGTTCAAACATCTTGTACATATAACTAGTACGTACAATTAGGCAATAGCACATACAACTAGTACATACAACTAGTACATACAAATAGTACATTCAACTAAACTTTACAACTATTAACTAGTAAATACAACTGGTACATGCAACAAGTGTCTAGTACATACAAATTAAACCTACCTAGTACATAGTATAACTAGTGCAAGAATCAACAACTGGTACATGCACATAGAACATACAACTAGTACTTACAACTAGTACTTATAACTAGAAACTAGTAAATACTACTATATAGTTCATAGAACGAATACATAATACTATATAGAACATACAACTTGAATATACATCTAGTAAATAGCTAATATTAACAACTAGTATATACGTACAACTCATAGTTGCCAACTGCCCGATTGCCCGGGACAGTCCGGGAAAAGTATGATGTGTCCCGCGTCCCGGATGTAAGGCTGCCTTATCCCGGTTATTTAAAGTTTTTATGGATTGCATGTTAGTTTTAGCTTTACTTATAACCACTTTACTTACTTTGCTAACAAATTTCAAAAGAAGCAATGCTTCTGAAGGACAACAGGCCCTCAAACGCCAATCTTAAGCTTGCGTAGCCCGACCGCCATTTTGTAACTACTTGAAGAACATGATTCGTTGATAGCCTCGTCCCCAGCCCGCTAAATTTGGAACGAAAACCTGCTGTACACGTGGCGCCTTGACGATTCAGATTGCTTCAGCAGTTCTGATGGCGAGTAGTACAAGCGACAAATCTTCTCCCCACAGTGCAAAGCGTCCAAAGCAACAGTGTCACTTTGATACTGCATGGACTCAAGAATTCAGAGGCATCAAAAGAAGTTCAAAGGGGAACACGTTTGCATGTTGTATTTTTAGTAACTCAGACTTCAGCATTTCTCACGGTGGTCGAAACGATGTTACTGCTCATGTCAATGGAAAAAGACACAAGGATATTATACAGTCATCTAGCAGTTCAAAGCCTGTTGCATCCTTTTTCAGCCAGCCTGTACTCCAGCAAACAATTTCAGCAGAAGTACGGTGGGCTTTGTTTGTAGCTAAGCACAACTTAGCATTCTTAACGAGTGATAATGTCAGCAAGATGTTCTCTAAGATGTTTCCTGATTCCAAGATTGTAAGCAACTTTGGATGTGGACGTACTAAGACAACGGCAATTGTGAAGGAGGCCCTAGCACCTCATTATCTTGAGAAGACTGTCCAGTCTATGTCAAATCCCTTTTCTCTGTTGATGGATGAATCCAATGACAAAACAGACAAGTCCTGCATCATTCTCGTACGAACATTAGATGAAGAATTGGGAGATACTTGCACATGTCTTCTGGACATGCCTGTTGTTAATGTGGGAACAGCTGCAAATCTTTTTGCAGCTCTGAAATTGTCGCTCGAGAACCATGGATTGAATTTTGAAAAAGCCGTGGCTTTCATGTCAGACACCACAAATGTAATGAAAGGTGCTAGATCTGGTGTTCAGAAGCTGATCTCAAGAGAAAACCGTGCTTTATACGATGTAGGATGCATCTGTCACTTAGCTGACTTGAGTGTCAAAGCTGGTATGGAAGCACTACCTGTCGACATTGATCAATTCTTTGTGGATGTTTTCTATTATTTTTGTCATAGTAGCAAAAGAAAGCATGAATTTGAAGAACTGTGGCAAAGCTTGTTAACATCTGAACCAGAGGTTATTCTCAAACACTCACCAACACGTTGGCTGAGCCTACTCAGATGCGTTGACCGTTACTTGAAACAAATGGATGGTCTTATTTCGTATTTTCAGTCCTGCAGAGAAGCTGAAAGCAGCAAGGTTCTGTCCATTGTCCACAGGCTTCAGAATCCTATGATGAGACCACTTCTCCTCTTTCTTTCCCACATACTGCCATCAATGGACCGCTTTTCACGTGTTTTTCAGAAGTCTACTGAAAATACAACATGTGAACTGTACACAGAAATGTCCAGACTGGTTCGCCTCTATGCAGCAAATTTACTAAATACATCTGCTATCATCAGTGCTGCTGATGACCTAAGCAAGCTTAATCTTTCTGAAGAGAATCAGTTGAGCAATGAAAGCTTGGGAATTGGGACCAACACATGGACGTACATCTTTAAGCTGGAAGAAGAAGAAGACATCAAACCCTTTTTCCAGAGTGTGCGAGGCTTTTACCAACAGAGCATCCAGAAAATGCTGAAGAAATTCCCATTTGGTGACAGCCTGCTGAAAGATTTGGGAATACTGCAGCCTAACAGGGTACATTTGTACATGTTTGAAACTGTTGTCAAATTCGCGAAGCGTTTCCCTCAGCTTAGTTTGGATGATTCACAGTCAATTGACTGTCTCAGAGAAGAATTTATGGATTTCCTCCTTTCTCCAGGAGACCTTCCTCCTCCAGTTACATACACTGCTGCAGATAGATCCAAAAAACCAAGGGCAGGCAAATTTTGGTTGGAGGTCAGTAAGTTGAGAACATTTGATGGTAGATTCCGGTTTGGTTCACCGTATCATCTGATGTCTGGCCTTCTCTCAATTCCATGTTCTAATGCTGACTCAGAGAGAGGATTTTCGATGTTAAGGAAGATTCATACTGACCAAAGATCGAACCTTGATCAATCTACAATAGTTGCATTGATGTCTGTGAAATTTAACTGTGATAATTGTTGTTTTGAGGTGAAGTTTGATGACAATTTGTTAGCCAAATGTAAGAAGGCAACATATATTTCATTACGTAAATAGAATCAACTTTTTCTCTGAGTACTCTTGTATGCTCTTCAGTGGTTGCTGTTTTTATTTATTTACTGACTATTATGTATACACATGCATTAAATATCTTTATGTTCACTGGTATATACGGCGTCGCTCACACCATATATACCATGCAACTGGTCTGCATTATACGGTAAAATTACAGAATGAAGGTACTACTTGCAAGTTGATTTTGAAGTTAATTTTGAAAAGTTGGCAACTATGACAACTATTACAAACAACTGGTATATAACTAGTACATACAAATTGTACATACAACTAGTACATACCAAATAGTACACACACCTAGCACATACAATTAGTACATACAACTAGTACATTAAACTAGTCCATACAACTAGGACAAACAACTAGGACATATAACTAGTACATACATCTACTACATATAACTAGTAACTACACATATACCTAGTATTTATGAATAGTACATACAACTAGTACATACAGCTGGTGCATACAATTAGTATATACAACTAGTACATACAACTATAAACTGGAACATATAACTAGTTCATAGAACAAGTACATAATACTAGAAAGTACAACTTGTATATACAACTAGTGCATAACTATTATTTATAACTGGTATATACTAACAACTAGTATATACAACTGGTTCAAAAATAGTACATACAACTAGTACATACAAATAGAACAAACAATTAGTACATACAACAAATAGATACAATTTTACATACAGCTAGTACCTACAACTACTAAATATAACTAGGACTAGTACAGAAAACTAGTGAATACAACTAGTACATACAAGTAGTACATACAACTAGTACATGCAACTAGTACATACAACTAGTACATACCAAATAATACCCACAACTAGTACACACTATTTAGTAAATACAACTAGTACATGCAACTAGTACATACAACTAGTACATACCAAATAATACCCACAACTAGTACACACTATTTAGTACATACAACTAGTACATTCAACTAGTCCATAAAACCAGAACCATGTGAGTGTCACAAGTCCCCTTCATTTACAAGCCCCTAGGCCATGTTTTAACAGGTGACCTACGTATTGTTAGTAACCCAAAACTTAGAAAACTTCTTAAGAAAGGACCAAAATTTAGAGAACCTAATAACTTTAATTGGGTAACTGCTTTAAAATGTGTAAGGAAGGTCTTAGAAAATATAAGATTACCTGGGCCCGGAGAGAAAATGTTTCTACTTCTGTATTTAGTGAGTGGGAAAATGCTGTACTTAAGAAAATTAATGATAGGATCTCTAAGCTGTCTAAATTGTATACCAAATCCTCAGTAGCCAAGAAGACCCTTACTTGCCCTAAAATTAAGAAATTCTTAGCAGACCTACATGATAAGTATGTTATAGCCCCTGCCGATAAGGCCTCTAATAATATAATTTTTATATGTAAGTCCTACTATCGACAAATTATTAATGAAGAACTAGGCAGTACCTCCACGTATGCTAAATGTACAGTAGAACCCCAACAGTTAATTAGGAAACACATAGATTTCTTAAAACTAGAGAACTTAGAACCTAAACCAGACTGGTGTAACCTTCCCTCTTTTTACTGGATGCCTAAGCTACATAAGAACCCTTACAGCTACAGATTCATAGCCGCCGCCTCTCACAAATGTACTACAAAACCCCTTTCTTGATTTCTAAATTCGGCACTCAGACTAATTCTCAAACATTTTCGAGAATACTGCCTAGGTATATATAGGAATACTGGTGTTAATGCCTTTTGGATAGTAGAAAACTCACTAGAAGTCTTAGATAGTCTTAGGTCTATACCCACTAGAAAAGCCCAGCTAGCTAGTTTTGATTTTTCTACATTATATACAGCGATCCCCCATAACCTACTTAAAGATAAAATTACTAACCTAATTTATAGTGCCTATACCTGTAGAAAGTCCCAATATATAGAAATCTGTCAGGATAAAGCCTTTTGGTCTAACAATGTCTCCAATAAAGCAGTCACAGCTGTTCATTTAGTAGAGCTCTTTAATTACCTTATTGACAACATTTATGTATGTGTAGACGGTTCTGTATTTAAGCAATGTGTAGATATCCCTATGGGTACTGACTGTGCCCCTGTAGTTGCTAATCTTTTTCTGTTTGCCTATGAGTATGAGTTTATGAAAGGACTACTTAAGGATAACATCACCCCAGCTATTAAATTTTCCAATACTTATAGGTATATTGATGACCTTTTATGTATTAACAACAAGGAGTTTGAACTGTCAATTAGTGATATTTACCCCAAAGAACTTATTCTTAAAAAGACAAATACCAGCCCTAAAAATCCCCCTTTTTAGACTTAGATATAACCATTACTAACAATCAATTTATCACTAAAGTATATGATAAGCGAGAGGACTTTAACTTTGATATAGTAAATTTGCCCCATTTAGATAGTAATATTCCTAATACCCCAGCCTATGGTGTCTTTATTTCACAACTAATTAGGTATTCCAGAATATGTAGTGACTTCTCCAGTTTTCAGGCTAAATGTTTGCAGTTATGCAGTAGGCTTATTAAGCAGGGTTACAAATACTTTAAGCTAAAATCAACCTTTAAAACCTTCCTATCCCGGCAGCTTCTAGTTAGAATTAAGTATAAGCAAAAACTAGTGCATTTAACTATTCATACAACTATTATATACAAACAACCAGCTAAAATACAACTAGTATTTACAATTAGGTCGTACAACTACACACAAGTATTAACTAGTACATATAACCAGTATATGCAACTAGTACATACGACTGGAACATACAATTAGTTCATACAACTAGTAACAAGTACATATAACTAGTACATTCAACTAGTACATTCAACTAGTACATTCAACTAGTACTTTCAACTAGTACATTCAACTAGTACATACAACTAGGACAAACAACTAGGATATATAACTAGTACATACACCAAATACATATAACTAGTAAATACACATATACATTGTAATTATAATTAGTACATACAACTTGTACACACAGCTAGACCATACAACTAGTCTATATAACTAGTTCACAAACATGTAACTACTACATACATATAACTGGTACTTATAAATAGTTCATACACAGAGTACATACAAATAGTAGATACAAATAGTATATACATATGCTACATATAACTAGTACCTACAACTAGTAAATAAAAATAAATCTACTTCATAAAACTAGTGCATACAACTAGTACATGCAATTAGCACATACAACTAGTACATCCTAACAGTACACACAAATAGTACATACAACTAGTACATTCAATTAGAACATAGAACTAGTACAAACAACCAGGACATATAACTAGTACATGCACCAACTACACACAACTAGTAAATACACATATACCTAGTAATTATAAGAAGTACATACAACTAGTACATAGTAGGGATGGCAGGCCCTGCAACAGCACCTATCACATCTGTTTGGGCGCATCATGGATATACTAGAAGTAGGTATCGATGCGTCCAAACATAGAAGTGATGTGTATAGTAAAATTTCAGTATGCCACTTCTGCAATGTTAACCTTACCATATGATCACTTTCTTGTTTCGTTACCTTTTCTAGATGTGATAGGTACTGTTGCAGGGACTGCCAATCCTTCTTCTCATTTTATTTTTTAAATGTTTTTATTTTCTTGTATTCCTTCTTTTTTTGTAATGTTATATACTTATTAAAATTAGTTTTGTAATTTTTTTGCCGAAAATTCAAAATATAATGTCGTAGTCGAAGGCAATCAGGAGATGACCAAGAGCTCCTAAATAGAAAATGGCGATAAAAAGGTTCCAATTTGCTTATGCGCCACAGAAAACAGTCTTTGCACAAATCGTTTGAAGACAGAAAGGTGCCTATTCCCTAGTTGTTAAAACTTTTAGACAATATGCCCCTAAAATGTATTTATCTACAAGCGCGTTTAGGCACTAGCGTGAAATAAAAGGAAGAATAATAATAAAAATAAGAAGAAGAAGAAGAAAATGAGGAAAACCGGAAATAGGCCTGAGACCGTTTTACAAACTTGGAGCCTTTATGCGCTCTTGAAAACAGCTTCCCTCAATTAAAATCATACAAACGACACATTATGAGTTTAAAAGAGGTAAAAACGCATTAGCTGCCTACTTATAAGGTGTTAACCCTTAATACATTGAATACGGCATCCATTTTTTCGGGCCATCCCTACTTAGAGAATACTACCGTACTCTCTGATAGCTACTACAAAAAACTTGTGCCCATATCTTGTACATACAACTTGTTCATATCTAGTACCTACAACTAATACATACAACTAGTACATCCAACTAGTACATAAAATTAGTATATACAACTACCACATACAACTTGTACATACAACTAACACCTACAACTAGTGAATATAACTAGTATTAGTATATCCAACAAGTACATACAACTAGTCCATACAACTAGTACATACAATTAGTACACAAAACTTGTTCAAACAAACAACACAAGTAGTATAGAGAACGAGTTCCTTCCTAGTTCCTAGTATAACTTGTACCAGAACCTACAACTAATTCAAAAAACTAGTACATACAACTAGTACATACAACTAGTACAAAGCTAGTACCTACAACTAAAATAAACATACAACTAGTATAAACATGCAACTAGTACACAGAACGTGTACTACAATTAGCAGGTACAACTAGTACTTTTAACTAGTACATATAACAAGTACACACACCTACCACAAATAACTAATATATAAACATATAACTAGTATATGTGAATAGTACATCTACATAATACATACAACTAGTATACTTATAAAACTAGGAGATTTAACTAGTACATACAACTTGTATATACATACTAGTACAGAAAACTAGTACATACAAGTAGTACATAAAATTCTTAGGTAAAACTAGTTCATAGAATTAGAAACTAGTAAATATAATTAGTACATGTGACTAGTACATACAACTAGTACATACAACTAGTGCATACAACTAGTACATGCAACAAGAACATATAACTAGTACACACACGTATACCTAGTAAATGTAAATAGTACATACAACTAGTACATACAGCTAGGGCTACAACTAGTACATATAACTAGTGCAAAGACATATAAATAGAACATACAAATAGTAAATACAACTAGTACATACAACTAGTACTTTCAACTAGTACATATAACTAGTACACGCACCTACTACATATAACTAATGAGTTTAAAAACTCGTGGGGTGCCAGGCGCCCCTAAGTAAACTCGAACTACTTGGCATGTTCCCATAGATAGCCGGTTAACCGATTTCCAATCGACTCTTGTTGGTCGTAAATTTTTCAAAGCCATATCTCGTAGAAAACGTTTTTGCGCAAGCTTTACTTTACATAGTATTAGTAAGGGTGGTTTTGGAGTCCATTTCGTTCGTTCAATGTTCTACGCTAAGGAAGAGAAAGCTAAGTTTAAGCTGGAAAACGAAAGCTAGCCGAACGTCCGCCATTTTTGACAGATATATATATATATATATATATAATAAAACTTTGGTAATTGAAGCTCTGTATTCTCTTCTTACGCTTTTTGTTCATATTTTTACTTGTCCATGTGTAGGAATTAGGAGTGTTTGTTGCGATCATTATGAGAATAAAGCCTTGTTGAGCTTCAGGAACACGAATTTACTAATTTACTACTTGATATTCCCACTCCTGTATTACTGATGAAGACTTCCCGGTTGAAACGTCCAGAACTAGTAAATTTATGTTACTGATGTTCAACAAGGCTTTATTGTTATCCATGTGTGTATGTTTTCCATGTGTACAGTAGAATCTCATAACAAAATTGCTCATAGTGAATGTCTTAAATATAGTGAGGCTAATTACACTCAAGTACACTACACAGTGAAAGTTACTGGTAATATTAAAATTACAATCAAATACTACACAGTACAAGTTACAAATTTAAGAGGGCCAAGTGACTATACAATATTAAAATTACAATCAAGTACTAGCTACACATGCAGTGCAAGTTACAAATTTAAAGAGATCCAAGTGACCCCTAGGATAATCAGTATTATAAACAGTACAAGACTTTAGTCACACTAGTACTTTTGCAGGCTTTGAAATCCTCAACTACTGCATAGAGAGTAGTAGTTGATACAGATCATTCAATTGCAAGGTAGAACACGTGGCCTACCAATTACCTTTTCACACCTTAGTATAGACTGAAGATGATGCATCTGCATGCCATATATCAACAAAGGTTCCAGTATTAAAGGGGTCTCAGCTAATAGCCACAGCAGATTTGATTTGCCTAGTGAGGGAGCTAAGAACACCGACGGTTGGTTGCATGCATTGGTATAATCAACAGGGTTAGAGACCATTTTGTAACTTGTACACAAGGGACATAAAAGGCCAAGGCCTTTATATACGTATATGATGTCCCTTGTATACAAGTTACAAAATGGTAATGGTATGGTATGGCTACACATGGACAAGTAAACATATGAACAAAAAGCGTAAGAAGAGAAGACAGAGCTTCAATTACCAAAGTTTTATTAAGGTCGACTAAAAGAATTTCTTTTGCATCAATACAGGGACAATTCTGCCTCAAACTTAACGGAAACGTACACAAATACGCTTTATCTAACCTTCGCTACAACTCGTTTATTCCGTAGCTCCCTCTCTTAGTAGAGCGTCGACTTGTCATAGCCGTTCTTGAAAGGATGATCTTTTTTTGCGACGAGCCGTGACGTTTTCCCAACATCACATGGTAATCCATTAAATATGTACCGAGCGACATACGAGGTGTTGGTGACGCACTAGGGAAACATCATAATACATCACCAGATTCTGCAATCGTAAAATTGCATTCTTCATTATATCTTGATTGTTTTGCAATTTTAATTAAGCAAAACTTCGCCAGACGTTTGTCATACACATGTACCATGATATATATCGGTTTCACAGTGATCTGATCAATTGATAATTTTTATTAATATAACACTTGGTTTCAATAAAAATTTCATATAGGTTTTCTATAGTCCTATGGCATTTTATATACAGACTTTGACCTCCGTTTTCTACCAAACTGAGAACTAAATAAACAATCCCTTAATTAAAAATGAGTTTTATACCCTAAACTTTATGATACTATGCCCATTCTGTTGCTAGGTCCTTTCCTGGAGTCATATGAATTATTTATATTATATTATATTATATTATATTATTTATTTATTTATATTAGATTACCTTAGTATATTGTAACTTGTACTGTATATATATATATATATATATATGTATACAAGACTACGAACAGGAAACCATATGTTAACATAATTTCAGAAAATAATATAGGGGAGCCTGTGGCGCCCGAAGAATGTAACTAGTTCAAATAAATAGTGCATCCACATAGTCCACACAACTAGTACATAAAGCTAGTAAATACAACTAGTACATAAAATTAATAGGTACAACTAGTTCATACAACTAGTAACTAGTACATATAACTAGTACGTGCGACTAGTATATACAACTAGTACATAAAACTAGTATATACAACTAGTTCATAAAACTTGAATAAAGCTAGTCCAGAGAACTGGTGCATACATCTTGTACATACAAATGGTTCATATCTAGTACATACAACTAGTACATACAACAAGTACATAGAATTAGTATATACAACCAGCTAATACAGCTAGTACATAAGAGTAGTACATATCCCTAGTTCTTACACATATATATAGTACATATATATAGTACGTACAACTAGTATATACTACTAGTACATGCAACTAGAACATGCAACTAGTATATATAACTAGTACATATAACTATTAAATATGACTAGGACATACACATATAATTAGTACATAAATATGGTACATACAACTAGTACAGAAAACTAGTACATATAACTGGTACATATAACTGGTACATATAAACAGTACATACAAGTAGTTCATAAAACTAGTTCATACAACTAGTACATGCAACAAGTATCTAGTACATACAACTAGAATCTACCTAGTAAATAGTATAAGTAGTACAAGAATCAACAACTGGTACATACACATAGTACATACAACTAGTACTTCCAACTAGTACACCAAATTAGAAACTAGTAAAAACTACTAGTTCATAGAACGAGTACATAATAATAGAATAAGGATTCCTTATAACTGCGTCGAACTTATCTTTGGGATGGTACATCCTTCGACTTTTGAGCGTTTAAAAACGCAGTTGGTTTTTTTTCAATTCTTGGTCTACGGATTACCAAAAATCCACAAGGCAAGTGTACCCTTGAGACCAATTGTTTCCTCCATTAATTCCCCTACCTACAACCTTTCCAGGTACCTGGCAGGGGTATTGTCACCACTATGGGGGAAAACTTCTCACTTTGTGCGGAATTCTCATGACTTTGTCGAGAAGATCAGGGGAATGGATGTGAACACCGAAGATAAGTTGATCAGTTTTGATGTAAAGAGCCTATTTACCAAAGTACCCATTGATCTATCTCTACAGATCATCAGGAGACGACTTGCGCAGGACCCTAACTTGGAGCAACGGACACCCTTGGATGTATCCACCATTGCGGATCTTACAGAACTCTGTCTCAGGACAACATACTTCCTGTACAGTGATGAGTTCTTTGAGCAGAAGGAAGGGGCAGCCATGGGATCTCCTCTCTCCCCGGTGGTAGCGAACATCTTCATGGAGGAATTCGAAATAGAAGCTCTTCGTGCTGATGTGATAAGGCCTAAGTTGTGGTTGAGATATGTGGATGACACATTTGTCATCTGGAATCATGGTGACGAACAGCTGGAGGACTTCTTGAGTTTCCTCAATGGAAGACATCGCAACATCGAATTTACCATGGAGAAGGAGACCAATGGTTCCTTACCCTTCCTGGATGTGCAAGTAAAGAAGTGCATGGGAAGTTTGGACACATTTGTGTATAGGAAACCAACACACACAGACAGGTACCTTCACTTTACCTCTCATCACCACCCTAGGGTAAAAACTGGTATCGCACTGTGTCTCAAAGACAGAGCCGAAAAGATTTGTGAACCAAACTCCAGTAGCTTGGAAAAAGAAAAGGAGCACCTGGAAGGAGTATTTCAAGCTAATGAATACCCTAGATGGGAGGCTCACAGACTGCTCAACAGGAGAAGGCAGACTAAGGGGAGTGAGGATGAGTGTAAACACAAACTATTTATTCCATATATAAAGTGACTCAGTGAGATGATCGATAAAAGCTGTAGAAAAATGGGTATCCAGACCATTTTCTCCAAGCAGAGATCACTGAGAACCGTTTTATCCAACCCAAAACAGCCACAACCACCTATGGATATCAAGGGTGTAGTTTACCTAATTCCTTGCTCTGAGTGTTCTGCAGTCTACATTGGTGAATCTGGAAGGACCCTGAAAGTGAGATTGGCAGAACACAAGCGAGCAGTCAGGATGGGGGATGTGAACAACGGTATAGCTGTTCACTCCCTCAAGACTGGCCACTCAATTGCTTGGGACAAGGCCAAGATTACAGACAGGGAAACCCACTGGCAAAGGAGAAGGGTCAAAGAAGCCATCAGGATCCAGAAGAGTCAGGTGAGAATGAATTTAGATCAAGGCATTGTGTTACATCAAGCCTGGAGACGATTTAATATTCATACTTCCTGTTTTTCTCATTCTGCTGAGGGTCACATGACAGGAAGTGGAAATGGCGGGAAAAATCCTCTATAAATAGAGGCAATTCTTCCACTCAACCATCAGTCACTGAGGAAGACCCCCAGAGTCGAAACGTTTGACCAAGAATGGAAAAAAAAACAACTGCGTTTTTAAACGCTCAAAAGTCGAAGGATGTACTATCCCAAAGATGAGTACATAATACTATATAGAACATACAACTTAAATATACATCTAGTACATAGCTTATATTAACAACTACTATATACATACAACTATTATGTAAAACTAGTACATACCAAATAATACCCACAACTATTACAAACAATTAGTACCTACAACTAGTACATTCAACTAGTCCATACAACTACGACAAACAGCTAGGACATATAACTAGTACATACACCTACTACATATAACTAGTAAATAAACATCCATTGTAATTATAAAAAGTATATACATACAACTGGTAAATACAACTAGTAAATAAAAGTAGTACATACAACTAGTACATACAACTAGAAACTAGGATATACAACTAGCTCACAGAATGAGTACATAATACTAGAACGTACAACTAGTATATTCAACTAGTGCATAACTACTACACACAACTAGGAAAAACAACGGGGACTTATAAATAGTAAATACAACTACTACATATATCTAGTATATAGACTTTTACCTAATAATTATAAAAGGTACATACAACTAATATCTACTACATAAAACTAGTACCTTCTTAGCCCCTCCTATAACTAGTACAAGAACCTACCACTTGTACATACAACTAGTACATACAACTAGTACATGCAACTAGTACATACAACTAGTACATACCAAATAATACCCACAACTAGTACATTCTATTTAGTACATACTATTTAATACATACAACTAGTACATTCAACTAGTCCATACTACTACGACAAACAGCCAGGACATATAACTAGTACATACACCTACTACATATAACTAGTAAATAAACATCCATTGTAATTATGAATAGTACATACAACTAGTAAATACAACTAGTAAATAAAAGTAGTACATACAACTAGTACATACAACTAGAAACTAGGATATACAACTAGCTCACAGAATGAGTACATAATACTAGAACGTACAACTCGTATACTCAACTAGTACATAACTACTACACACAACTAGGAAAAACAACGGGGACTTATAAATAGTACCTACAACTACTACATATAACTAGTATATAGACTTTTACCTAATAATTATAAAAAGTACATACAACTAGTATCTACTGCATAAAACTAGTACCTTCTAGCACCTAGTATAACTAGTACAAGAACCTACCACTTGTATATACAACTAGTACATACAACTAGAATATACAACCAGTACATAGCTAGTTCATACAATTAGTATATACATACAACTAGTACATAAAACTAGTATCTACAACAAGTAAATATGACTAGTACTAGTCCATACAACTAGTACATACAACTAGTCCATACAACTAGTCCATACAACTAGTCCTTGCAACTAGTACATTTAACTAGTACACACATCTACAACATATAACTAATACATAAAAATATAACTTGTACATATAAATAGTACATAAAAATAGTACATACAAGTAGTTCATACAACTACTAGTACATAGAACGAGTAAATAAAACTAGGTCCTATAACTAATACAAACCTACTACATATAATTAGTACATAAATATATAACTAGTACTTATGATTAGTGCATTCACATAGTATAGTACATGCAACTAGAAACTAGTACATACAACTAATATATACACAAAACTAGCACATGTTATTAGTTCATACAACTATTATATACAAACAACTAGTTCATACAACTACTTTTACAATTAGGTCGTACAACTAGTTCACACAACTATTAACTAGTACATATAACCAGTACATGCAACTAGTACATACAACTAGTACATACAACTAGTTCATATAACTACTACACACAACTAGGAAAAACAACTAGGACATACAAATAGTACATACACCTACCACATATAACTAGAACATACACTTTTATCTAATAATAATAAATAGGACATACAACTAGTACATACAACTAGTATATAAAACTAGTATCTACAACATACAACTAGTACCTTCCTAGCACCTAGTATAACTAGTACAAGAACCTACCACTTGTATATACAACTAGTACATACAACTAGAATATACAGCCAGTACATAGCTAGTTCATACAATTAGTATATACATACAACTAGTACATAAAACTAGTATCTACAACAAGTAAATATGACTAGTACTAGTCCATACAACTAGTACATACAACTAGTCCATACAACTAGTACATACAACTAGTCCTTGCAACTAGTACATAGCTAGTCCATACAACTAGTCCTTGCAAATAGTACATTTAACTAGTACACACATCTACAACATATAACTAATACATAAAAATATAACTTGTACATATAAATAGTACATAAAAATAGTACATACAAGTAGTTCATACAACTACTAGTACATAGAACGAGTAAATAAAACTAGGTCCTATAACTAATACACACCTACTACATATAATTAGTACATAAATATATAACTAGTACATATGATTAGTGCATTCACATAGTATAGTACATGCAACTAGAAACTAGTACATACAACTAATATATACACAAAACTATCACATGTTATTAGTTCATACAACTATTTTATACAAACAACTAGTTCATACAACTACTTTTACAATTAGGTCGTACAACTAGTTCACACAACTATTAACTAATACATATAACCAGTACATGCAACTAGTACATACAACTAGTACATACAACTAGTTCATATAACTACTACACACAACTAGGAAAAACAACTAGGACATACAAATAGTACATACACCTACCACATATAACTAGAACATACACTTTTATCTAATAATAATAAATAGGACATACAACTAGTACATACAACTAGTATATAAAACTAGTATCTACAACATACAACTAGTACCTTCCTAGCACCTAGTATAACTAGTACAAGAACCTACCACTTGTATATACAACTAGTACATACAACTAGAATATACAACCAGTACATAGCTAGTTCATACAATTAGTTTATACATACTACTAGTACATAAAACTAGTATCTACAACAAGTAAATATGACTAGTACTAGTCCATACAACTAGTACATACAACTAGTACATACAACTAGTCCTTGCAACTAGTACATAGCTAGTCCATACAACTAGTCCTTGCAAATAGTACATTTAACTAGTACACACATCTACAACATATAACTAATACATAAAAATATAACTTGTACATATAAATAGTACATAAAAATAGTACATACAAGTAGTTCATACAACTACTAGTACATAGAACGAGTAAATAAAACTAGGTCCTATAACTAATACACACCTACTACATATAATTAGTACATAAATATATAACTAGTACATATGATTAGTGCATTCACATAGTATAGTACATGCAACTTGAAACTAGTACATACAACTAATATATACACAAAACTAGCACATGTTATTAGTTCATACAACTATTATATACAAACAACTAGTTCATACAACTAGTTTTACAATTAGGTCGTACAACTAGTTCACACAACTATTAACTAGTACATATAACCAGTACATGCAACTAGTACATACAACTAGTACATACAACTAGTTCATATAACTAGTACATACAACTAGTTAATAGAACTAGTATTTACAATTAGTACGTACAACTAGTTCATACAACTAGTAACTAGTACATATAACTAGTACATTCAACTAGTACATACAACTAGGACAAACAACTAGGATGTATAACTAGTACATATACCAACTACATATAACTAGTAAATAAACATATACATTGTAAATATAAATAGTACATACAACTAGAGCATACAGCTAGTGCATACAACTAGTATATATAACTAGTTCACAAACATATAATTACTACATAAATATAACTGTTACTTATAAATAGTTCATACACATAGTAGATACAAATAGTAGATACAAATAGTACATACATCTGCTACACATAACTAGTACCTACAACTAGTAAATATAAATAGAACTACTTCATAAAACTAGTGCATACAACTAGTACATGCAACTAGTACATACAACTAGTACATCCTAACAGTACACACAAATAGTACATACAAATAGTACATACAACTAATATATACAAACAACTAGTACATTCAACTAGAACATACAACTAGTACAAACAACTAAGACATATAACTAGTACATACACCTACTACATACAACTAGTACATACAACTAGAAACTAGTCCATACAACTAGTATCTACATAACACTAGTACATTTAACTAGTACATAAAACTAGTATATACATACAAAGAGTACATACAACTGGTACATAAAATTAGTAGGTACAACTAGTTCACACATCTAGTAACTAGTACATATAACTAGTACATGCGACTGTGACACACAACTAGTACATACAATTAGTACAAAAAACTAGTTCGAACAAACAAACAAGTTGTATATATAACGAGTTCCTTCCTAGTTCCTAGTATAACTTTTACTAGAAACTTCACTTACTTCAAAAAACTAGTACATACAACTAGTACAAACAATTAGTCACTGATACATACAACTAATACATACAACTAGTACATATAAATACTACATTTGATTGGTACATACAAATAGTTTCGAGTACATACAACTAATATATACCACTAGTTCATATAAATACTACATTTGATTGGTACATACAAATAGTATCGAGTACATACAACTAGTATATACCACTAGTACATTCAACTAGTATATACAACTACTACATGAGCAGGAAACTAGTACATACAACGAGTACATAGCTACTACATACAATTAGTATACACATACAACTAGTGTATACAACTAATACATACAATTAGTACATATAACTACTACATCAAACTACTACATACAGCCAGTACCTACAACTAGTAAATATAACTAGTACTAGTACATATAACTATTACATCCAATTAATACGTTAATGTAGTACTTACAACTAGTATATACAACTAATGCCTACTTAATACCTAATATAACTAGTACTAGAACCTACAACTAGTACATACAGCTAGCGCATACACGTAGTATAGGCAACTTGTACATACAACTGTTACATACAACTACTACATATAACCAGTACATACACATATAACTAGTATATAAAAATAGTGCATACACCTAGTACATACAACAAGTACATACAAAACGTACATAAAACTAGTACCTACAACTAGTGCACACAACTAGGAACTAGTACATACACCTAGTTTATAGAACGAGTGCATAATACTAGAACATACAACTTGTATATACAACTAGTACATAGCAACTATATACAACTAGTATATAAATACAACTAGTATATACGTACAACTGGTTCATAATTAATACATACAACTTGTACATAGTTTGAGTACATTAAACTAGCCTATACAACTACTACATAAACAGCAAACTAGTATATACATACAACTAGTACATAGCTAGTACTTAAAATTAGTATATACTTACACCTAGTACATACAACTAGTACAAACAATTAGTACATACAACTACTACATTCAACCGATACCAACATCTAGTAAATATAACTAGTACTAGTACATGGAACTAGTACATACAACTAGTACTAGTACATACAACTAGTACATACAACTAGTACGTTAAAATAGTACTAACAACTATTACAACCAACTAATTCCTACTTAGTACTTTCTATAACTAGTTCTAGAACCTACAAATAGTACATACAATTAGCACATACAACTAGTACTGTCAACTAGTACATATAACAGGTATACACACATACTACATATAACTAATATATAAATATATAACTAGTATATATAAATAGTACATAAACATAGTACATACAACTAGAAACTAGTACATTTAACTAGTACATACAACCAGTATATACATACAATTAGTACATACAACTAGTACATACAAGTAGTACATAAAATTCGTAGGTACAACTAGTTCATAAATTAGTAACTAGTAAATATGATTAGTAAATGCGACTAGTGTATACAACTAGTACATACAACTAGTGAATGCAACTAGTACATGCAACTAGGACATTATACCTAGTACATACACCTACTACATATAACTAGTTCATACACCTATACCTAGTAAATGTAAATATTACATACAACTAGTACATACAGCTAGCGCATACAACTAGTACATATAACTAATTCACACACATATAAATAGTACATGCCAAAAGTAAATACAACTAGTACTTACAACTAGTATCTAGTACATACAACTAGAACATACAACTAATACATAGTTAGTACATACAACTAGTATATACATGCAAATAGTACACAGAACTTGTAAAGACAATAAGCACAATCAATTATTGTATACAACTGAAACATACAACGAATACCTAAAACTAGTAAATATAGCTAGTTCTAGTACATACAACTAGTACTTTCAACTAGTACATATAACTAGTACACACACCTACTATATATAACAAATACATAAAAATATAACTAGTTCAAATAAATAGTGCATCCAAATAGTACATACAACTAGTACATTAAACTAGTTCATAAAAGTAGTATATAGCTAGAACAAAGAACTAGTGCATACATCTTGTACATACAACTGGTTCATATCTAGTACATACAACTAGTGAATACAACTAGTACATACAATTAGTACATAGAATTAGTAAATACAACCAGCTAATACAGCTAGTACCTACAAGTAGTACATATACCTAGTACATACACATATATATAGTACATATAAATAGTACGTACAACTAGCATATACAACTAATACAAACAACTAGTACATACACCCAGTACATACAATTTTAACGAGTACATATAAGTAGTACATACAACTAGTACATATAAATAGTACATACAACTAATACATACAGCAATTACACAAAACTGGTACATACAACTAGGATATATAACTAGTACATACAACTAGTACCTACAACTAGTGTCTAGTATATACAACTAGTACCTCCCTAGTACCTAGTATAAATAGGACTAGAACCTACAACTAGTATATACTACTAGTACACACAACAATTACATGCAACTAGTACATATAACTAGTAGATACACATATAACTACTTCATAAATTTAATATATACAACTAGTACAGAAAACTAGTTCACACAAACAAACAAGTAGTTCATAGAACTAGTTCATTCCTAGTACCTAGTATAACTTGTACGAGAACCTAAAACAAGTTCAAACATCTAGTACACACAACTAGTACTTACAATTAGGCAATAGTACATACAACAAGTACATACAACTAGAACGTACAACTAGTACATACAACAATTACACACTACTTATACATTCAACTAGTACACATGACTACTACATTCGACTAGTACATACAAATAGTATTGAGTACATACAACTAGTACATACAACTAGTGCATACATTTAGTACACACATATAGTACATACAGTTAGTAAATATAACTAGTACATACTACTAGTACATAAAACTAGTGCATATAACTGGTACATATAACTAGTACATATAAACAGTACACACAACTAGTTCATAAAACTAGTTCATACAACTAGTACATGCAACAAGTATCTGGTACATACAACTAGAACCTACCTAGTAAATAGTATAACTAGTACAAGAATCAACAACTGGTACATACACATAGTACATACAACTATTACTTACAACTAGTACATACAACTAGAAACTAGTAAATACTAGTAGTTCATAGAACAAGTATATAATACTTTATTGAACATACAACTTGAATATGCATTTATTACATAGCTAATATTAACAACTAGTATATACATATAACTAGTACATACAACTGGTACATAACTAGTACATACAACTAGTCCATACCAAAAGAACAAAGAATTAGTAAATACAAGTATTACATAAAACTTTTACATACAGCTTGTACACTACAACTACTAAATATAACTAGGACTAGTACATAAAACTAGTGAATACAACTAGTACAAACAACTAGTACATACAACTAGTATTGTATGCAGTAATTGTATGTACTAGTTGTATGTACTACATATATTTACAAGGTATATGTGTATTAACTAATTATATGTAGTTGGTGTATGTACTGGTTATATATCCTAGTTGTTTGTCCTAGTTGTGTGTACTAGTTGTATGTACTAGTTATATGTCCTAGTTACTAGTTGTACGTACTAATTGTAAATACTTGTTGTATGAACTAGTTCTTTGTACTAGTTTTATGAACTAGTTGTATGTACTAGTTGTATGTACTAGTTGCATGTACTGGTTATATGTACTAGTTAATAGTTGTGTGAACTAATTGTACAACCTAATTGTAAATACTAGATGTATGAACTAGTTAAATGTACTAGTTTTATGTATATATTAGTTGTATGTGCTAGTTTCTAGTTGCATGTACTAGTTTTATGTACTAGTCATATATACTATATGGATGCACTATTCATATGTACTAGTTAAATATTTATGTACTAATTATATGTAGTAAGTGTGTACTAGTTATAGGTCCTAGTTTTACGTACATGTTCTATGTACTAGTAGTTGTATGAACTACTTGCATGTACTATGTTTATGTACTATTTATATGTACTAGTTATATTTTTAATTATTAGTTATATGTGGTAGATTTGTGTACTAGGTATATGTACTCATTGCAAGTCCTAGTTGTATGTACTTATTGTATGGACCAGTTCTAGTTATATTTACTAGTTGTAATTATATGTACTGGTTGTTGTTTTACTAACTGTATGTACTGGTTCTTTGATCTATTTGTATGAACTAGGTATATGTATATGTACTAGTTATAGGAACTAGCTGTATCAACTAGTTGTAGGTTCTAGTTATAGTTATAGTAGGTACTTGGTAGGGACAGGTTGTTTTTACTAGATACTAGTTTTATGCACTAGTTTAATGCACTAGTTTTATGAACTAGCTGTATGGACTAGGACTAGTTATATTTACAAGTTCTAGGTACTACTTGTATGTAGTAGTTGTATGTATTAGTTGTATGTAGTAGTTGTTTGTACTAATTGTTTGTTCTAGTTGTATTTACTAGTTGTATGTAATAGTTATGTACCAGTTGTATGTACTAGGTGTATTTATATACTAGTTGTATGTACTAGGTGTATGTATATACTAGTTGTATGTACTAGCTATGTACTAGTTTTATGTACTAGCTGTATGTCCTAGTTGTATGTATTAGTTCTATATACTAGTTGTGGGTTCTTGTACTTTTTATACTAGGTACTAGTTGTTTGTACTAGATACTAGTTTTATGTACTAGTTGTATCTACTAGTTGTATGTAATAGTTATGTACCAGTTGTATGTACTAGGTGTATGTATATGCTAGTTGTATGTACTAGCTATGTACTAGTTGTATGTACTAGCTGTATGTACTAGTTGTATGTACTAGTTGGATGTACTAGTTGTGGGTTCTTGTACTCATTATACTAGGTACTAGTTGTTTGTACTAGATACTAGTTTTATGTACTAGTTGTATGTACTAGTTTTATAAACTAGTTGAATGTACTAGGACTAGTTATATTTACTAGTTGTAGGTACTGGTTATATGTGCTAGTTGTATGTACTAGTTATATGCACTAGTTGTACGTACTAGTTGTGTGGGAGCAGGGGAAACTGTGGAAATTGTGGAAACGGCGGGAATGCCGAAAAGCACGAAAATGGGCTTGACCCAAACCACTAGTCAAGGGAAATGCATTCATCTTTCTAACTAATAGCGATGCAGTAGCAGCAATTGATGGAGCCTCTTAAAGCCGCCTATTTGAGTGAACGTCTATAAGAAGGGCTTGGAAACATTTAGGAACGGCTGAGTACAATAAAATGGCCGTATATGACGTAACATAAAATGTCCTTGTCTTGCAAAACTTGGCTTTGGGCTGATCCTGGGTAAAAAAGGCTTGGAATAACCGGTTGTAGCATGAGGTTTTAAAAAGGTTGGTTGTACTACCAGAAGTACACGTGGAACTGACCAAGGATCAGCACTGCGTCAATTTAGGGGCTACCGAATTAAGGTAGTTCCGATGGTAATTGGTGCTTTGGGACTGTGGATACACTTCTGGAAGATTTTAGGGGAATTCCAAAGCTGTCAAATAGTGCAGTAGAAGTGAGGGATAGGGGCTGCACGATAAGTAGTCCTGTCCCAGTCCTTGCCAGTCGACCTCTGGAAAGCAGTGGTGGTTTGGTGTATGGAGTTCTATGTACTAGGAATAGTAA
This sequence comes from Chondrosia reniformis, assembly GCA_947172415.1. Lineage (NCBI taxonomy): Eukaryota > Metazoa > Porifera > Demospongiae > Chondrillida > Chondrillidae > Chondrosia > Chondrosia reniformis. The sequence continues at coordinate 2,717,851 of OX359202.1, read as the reverse complement.
TAATTGTATGTACTAGTTGTATGTTCTAGTTGTATTTACTAGTTGTATGAACTAGCTATGTGTGCTAGTAATGCTCATAATTGTATGTACTAACTGTATGTGCTAATTGTATGTACTAGTTGTTTGTACTTGTTGTATGTACTAGATGTATGCACTATGTGTATGTACTATTTGTAAGTACTAATTATTTGTGTATGTACTAGTTATATGTAGTAGTTTTGTGTACTAGTTATATGTACTTGTTGCATGTACTAGTTGTGTTTACTAGATGTATGTACTAGTACTAGTTATATATACTAGTTGTAGGAACTAGTGGCAGGTAGGAGATGTATGTACTACTTGTGTGTACTAGTTTTATGTACTAGTTGTGCCTACTAGTTGTACGTACAAATTGTATGTACTAATTGTATGAACTAGTATTATAAAATTATATTTACTGGTTTTATGTAGTAGGTATGGACCAGTTGTGTGTACTAGTTGTAAATACTAGCCTGTGTTCTCGTTGTGTGTACTACTTGTATTTACTAGTTGCATGTCCTTGTTGTATGTACTAGGTGTATGTTCTAATTGTATGGACCAGCTAAATCTACTAGTTATTTGTACTAGTTGTATGAAGTACTTGCATATATGGACTAGTTGTATGTAGTAGTTATATGTACTAGTTCTATGAACTAGTTGTTGAAGAGTTGTATTTACTAGTTGTATGTACTACTTTTATGTACTCGTTACAAGTTGAATGAACTAGCTGAATGTACTAGTGGCATGTAGTAGTTGTACGTATTAGCTCTTGAATGTTTAATATGTACTACCTGTAGGTACTATCTGTAAGTACAAGTTTCATTTACTAGTAGTAAGTACTAGTTGCATATTCTAGTTCTATGTACTAGTTGTAGGACTAGATGTAAGTACTAGTTTTATGTACGAGTGGTATGGACCAGTTGTATGTATATACTAATTTTAAGTACAAGTTGTATGTACTAGTTGTATGTATTAGTTGTATGCTCTAGTTCCCTGTACTAGTGGGTGAACTAGATGTATGTTCTAGTTGTATTTACGAGTTGTATGTATTAGTTGTATGTTCTAGTTGAATGAACTAGTTGTAAAAAAAAAGTATGTGCTAGTTGTCGTAGTTAGTCGTGGGAATTGGAAGCTGTGGTTCCGAGCTGATAAGAGGATGGGTATTGTCCAGTTCAACCCCCTGACGGAGCAGGGTGCTTAGCCCTTCATGTGGCATCCTGTGGCTAAATCAGCCTCCCTGCCAGCATGGGCTAACCCCCTGTCTGGCAGATTCACTGGGTTACGTTGTGCCATGAGAATGACAATTTTCAAGACAGGCTGTGGCCTAGGTGCACTAGTGGTGAAGAAAGCCCTGGGTCAACCAGAATAGGTGGTTCCACTGGTGCCACACAGGTAGATGTACCTGTATGTAGTAGCCTTTCTTTGGTCCCCATGACGGGCCAACCAGCCCTATGGACCGAGGAAATGGTTAGGGCACTACTTGATTGCTATGAGCGATCTGAACCCAAAAGAGTTGGCTATCACAAGCGTTTAGAGCTGGAATGGCTGAGCAAATACCCACATTTGCCTCAGACCGGTCGAACCCTTGCCTTCCAAGCCAAAAGGAACTTGGTAGGAGACGGAGTACTGCAAGTAACTGGTAGCCGAGATTTAGATTTGGTTAATGATGCACCGCAAGGTGCCTCTAGAAGGAGAAGGATCCAAGGGGTGATCTGGGACCTTCAAGGGATAATATCCTCATGGAGCTCTACTGAGAAAGTAAGCCCATGGAAAAGGGGTATGCCGAGCGGTTGTACCAGGCTTGGAATGCTAAAATGCAGACCATAAAACCACAAAGGTAGCGCTAACTACGAGCATTAGTAGAATCCGTAGAGGTCAAGGTCTCTCGAGACTAAACCTTGTGGAACCTGATTCTTGTGGTTTAGCCACCCTAACTGAGACTGTGGAGGAAGGTGTGGGAGCCCAGGGGCAGGGGGAGCTTTACCAAGGTCAGGCTGTGACTGAACAAAATGGTGAGCTGCCTGCAGCCCCTGTTGAAACTCCTACAAATGATCATCCTAGTCCAAGGACAAGTGGCAATGATCAACTGATGCAACTTTTAGGCAAAGCAAAAGATGCCTCTCTCCGAAGAAAACCTGGAGATTTCTCTGATAGAAAACCCTGTGGGGCGGTGCGGTTCAACCATGTTGATACGGCACTGCTTCAGGAGGCCAATGATTGGGTGGAGAAAGAGTGGCAGGAAGGCCCTAGGTCGGCCTGGCACCTGAACTGCCTAGTCTACTCTGTTGCTTTGGCTGTGAGGGGAAAAACAACCTACGAATCGCAGCCATGAAACCAGGGAAGGAAATCAGATAATCAGAGGGGAAGTAAGAGACGGGAAGGTCACATAAGTGACAGGAAGGCCAAAGGCCTTAGGTTTAGAAGACTGCTTGCCTGGTTGGATGTGGAAATAGCGCACCAACAGAGTAATAATCCTATGACCAAACGCCAGAAAGTACTCCGAAGAAAGCTTAGGAGGGAGTTCCATTCATTAAACCTGAATGTGCTGATCAGAGCTCGGGAACAGACACTGGGGAAACTCAGGGTCTGGACCCTACAAGAGCGAAGATCGGCTGAACGCAGGAAATTCCAGGAACAAAACCACCTTTGGAATACCCAAAGGAAGTTCCGGATGAATAGCAATGTTCCAACCTCCAATGTAGCTCCCTCAATTGAGGTAGTAAGAGACTTTTGGACAAAGATTGTAAGTACTGTTGGTAAGGTCAACAAAGATGACCCTGGGGTGAAAGAATGGCTAAAGGAAATCAAAAAGAGGGTGGGTAGAACCTCCTCTGAAGGTCCCTATCGCATTGATGAGGAAAGCCTTGGAAAAGGCAAAAAGCTGGTCAGCCCCTGGGCCGGATGGCATCCACACTTTTAGGTGAAAAGCACTCCCTTCTGCACAGTCTGCCTTGGCAGATGTACTACGAGGGTGGTGAGCGGAGATCTGTCAGTCCCAGACAGGCTTACAAGGGGTTGCACTCTACTCATCCCCAAAAAGGTGACCCAAAAAGTGCGGCCAACTACCGACCTATTGCGTATCTCAACACAATGTACAAGGCTGTTACAGCATACATTGCATCAGAATTACTCACTTACACCTACACTAATGATCTTTTACCTATGGCTCAACGAGCAATGAGGAAAGGGAGGTGGGGCTGTGTGGACTGTCTATTGCTGGATCAATCAATCGGTCTAGATGCCAAAATTATGGGCAAGCCACTTAGTGTGGCATGGATCGATTATGAGAAGGCATATGACAGAGTCCCTCACAAGTGGGTGATGAAGGTGCTAAAAGCCATCAAGTGCCCAGGTTGGATCCGGAGGTCTATAGAGCTCTTCTCCAAACACTGGGCTACTGGGCTTGAGTTGAGGACCGCGGGGAAGGTGGTTAGGAGCACCCCTGTTAAATATAACAAGGGACTCTTCCAAGGAGACTCCTTATCGCCACTCCTCTTTTGTCTGGCCATAGCTCCCATATCCCAAGTTCTTAACAGAACCAAGGGATATACCCTCTGGCATAATGGGGAAAGGAACACAATGTCACACTTGCTGTACATGGATGACCTTAAGATATATGCTGGAGGGCCTGATAAACTCAGGGAAGCCATGGAATGTGTGGAGAAAACCTCAAATGCCATTGGCATGAGGTTTGGAGTGAGAAAGTGTGGAACAGCTCACATGCAAAAAGGGAAAGTTCTGGCTGGCCCAGACAACCCTGAACGCAGTGAAGAATCCATAAGGAGCCTTAAAAAAGGTACTACCTATAAGTACCTAGGGCTAGAACAACTGTTTGAGGTAAATGACAGCAAGGTCAAAGCTTGCTTGATCAACAAATTGAGGAGGAGACTCCACAAAGTGTGGGGCTCTCACCTCAATGATAAGAATGCTGCAGAAGCCTCTAACATGTTGTGTGCCTCTCTATTGAGATACTCTTACCCAGTTTTGAAGTGGACTCAAAGTGAGCTTCCAAAACTGGACCGAATGGTGAGAAAGATCATGAGAAAGTACCAGTGTCATCACTATAACTCTGCAATTGAAAGAGTGAACTTGCCTCGCTCTCAAGGTGGCAGAGGGCTCTGTAGTTTTCCTTTGGATCACGACAGGGCTGTTGTGAATCTGGCAAGATACCTCCATACTGCCAATGATCCACTCATAGCTGTTGTGGTCAAACACCAAAAGTGGCTGGAGTGTTCAAAGCAGAGGAGGACTGTCTTGAAAGAAGCCAGATTGATACTGAGAAGCCACGGAATAGAACTAGAACCGGAAATGTGGCTGAAGACAGATCCCTCACAAAATAGTGTAAGAGAATGGAGGAGAGTGGCACGTGAGCTCCGGGAGGCTCAGACTGAAAGGTTAAAAAGTAACCCAGCCGAAAAGTCTCACCAGGGCTCATACCACAGACAAGTCACAAATAGGGAGTCTTATGTGTGGCTTTCTGAGGGGAGACTCAGACCTCAAACTGTGGCTCTGATTCTCGCAGCCCAAGATGATGTGCTGCACACTAGGTGGTACCAAAATAGGATTCTGAGAAATTCTAGCCTCCTAATGTGCAGAGAATGTGGCAAGACTATGGAAACGGTCAAACACATACTAAACATGTGTGAGCCCAAGGGATTTTCTCTCTACAAAGAGAGACATGACCAGGCAATACTGATAGTGTTGTGGAGACTGTTGAAAGAATATGTATTCAAGCAGGAAGAGCCCTGGTAAAAACTAGAAGCAAAACCAGTCTATGAGAATAGGTTTGTCAAAATCTTGTGGGATCCTAGTATCCCTACAGATGATGAAATGACAGAAAGAAGGCCAGACTTAGTGGTTGAAGATCGGCTATGTAAGTCCATCTTCATTATTGAGATGTCAGTTCCTACTGACAGCAATATTAATGGAAGATGGCAAGAGAAGTTCCAAAAGTACCAGAAGCTGGCGGCTGATATGACGAAACAATTTAGGGGCTACCGAATTAAGGTAGTCCCGACGATAATTGGTGCTTTGGGGACAGTGGAGACGCTCCTGGAAGACCTTAGGGGAATTCCAAAGCTGTCAAAAAGTGCAGTTGAAGTGATGAGAGCCATGCAGAGAATTGTTCTCTGTTCGGCTGTGAGGATATTGAGGCGACATCTATCTGTTGAGGGATTGGGGCCTGGACGATAAGTAGTCCTGTCCCAGTCCTTGCCTGTCGACCTCTGGAAAGCAGTAGTGGATTGGTGTAGGGAGGTACTCCCTCCTATTATGACGGTCAACTTTGGCCCGACGCGCATCAGTCTGCTGCTGCCGGAAGGAGGCAAAGCCGAGGCTTCTGGCTAAAAACCAAAAGAAAGGAAAACATAACTGACTGAGGGTTGTCCAAGCCAGATACTCCTTGCCTTAGTAAACTAAGGCAAGAAGTAACAAGGTTCTCCGTTAAGGCTTTTGTTTCTAAAGTATGTGCTAGTTGTATGTCCTAGTTATAGAACTAGTTTTATGTACTAATTGTATATATGACTAATATGTACTAGTTGTATGTACGAGTACTATGTACTAGTGGTGTGTACTATTTGTAGGTACTAGTAGTATGTACTATATGTATGTACTTGTTCCATGTACTAGTTCTATGTACTATTTGTGGTACTAGTTTAAAATACTAATTCTATGTATTTGTTGTATGTACGAGTTGTATGTACTAGTTGTAGGAACTAGTTGTGTCTACTAGTGAGATGCTCCAGTTCTATGTACTAGTTGGATAGTCATTGTTTGTGCTAGTGGTGTGCACTAGTTATATTTAGAAATTGTAAGTATTAGTTGTTTTTATTAGTTAAATGTAGAAGTTTTATGTACTAGATCTATGTACTTGTTGCAGGTAGTAGTTGTATGTATCAGTGGTGTTAACTAATTGTATGTACTAGTTGTATGTACTAGTTGTTTGTACTAGTTGTATGTACTAATTGTGTGTACTACTTGTATGATCTAGTTGTATGTACTAGTTGGTTGTACTAGTTGTATGTACTAGGTGTATGTATTTGTTGTGTGTACTAGTTGTATGTACTATATAGTTGCAAGTACAAGTTCCATGTACCTGTTGTATGTATTAGTTGTATATTGGAGTTCTATGTACTAGTTGTAGTACTAGTTGTATGAACTAGTTGTATGTACTAGTTGTATGTACTAGTTGTATGTACTAGTTGTATGTACTAGTTATATGTACTAATTACATTTACTAGATGTAAGTACTAGATGTATCTTCTAGTTGTATGTACTAGTTGAATGTACTAGTTGGATGTACTGGTTGTGTGTACTAGTTGGATGTACTAGTAGTATGTACTAGTTGTAGGAACTAGTTGTGTCTACTGGTTGCATACTCTAGTTTTATGTCCTAGTTGTAGACCTAGGTCAATGTTCTATTAGTATGCACTAGTTGTATGTACTAGTTCAATTCACTAGTTGTAAGTACATGGTGTATGTACAAGTTGCATGAACTAGTTCTATGAACTAGTTGTATATGCTAGTAGTGTGAACTAATTGTGTAAAGCAGTTGTATGTACTAGTTGTATGTATTAGTTGTATACTCGAGTTCTATGTACTAGTTGTGGTACTAGTTGTATGCACTAGTTGTATGTACTAGTTGTATGTACTAGTTGTATGTACTAGTTGTGTAACTAGTTCTGTGAACCAGTTGTTTGAACCAGTTGTATGTACTAGTTGTATGTACTAGTTGTATGTGCTAGTTATATTTACTAGATGTAGGTACTAGATGTATGTTTTAGCTGTATGAACTAGTCGTATGTACTAGTTGGATGTACTAGTTGTATGAATAATCAAAGTGATAGTCAAACCACAAGTATAATCAGTCAAACATCAATAGGAGGGAAAACACGAAAGAAGCAATTGCTGGGAATTGAACCCAGGAGAGCTCGTTATGACCACCAGTTGCTCTGCCACTGAGCTACAACTATCACAGCAATGCCTCCTCCATGTTCTCCCTCTTAAACTAACTACCAGATAAATAATTAATTTCCATTTTTTAATTGGTGGTGGATTCTCTTATCAGGATAAACTGACAATCAAACCCCAGCCCCTTTCCAGTGGGAGGGACCATCTTAACCAATGGGTCACTGGCCACCATCAACCACAGGAGAGCTGAATAAATCAATTAATAATCAAAGTGATAATCAAACCACAAGTATAATCAGTCAAACATCAATTGGAGGGAAAACACCAAAGAAGCAATTGCTGGGAATTGAACCCAGGACAGCTGGTTATGACCACCAGTTGCTCTGCCACTGGGCTACAACTGCCACAGCAATGCCTCCTCCATGTTCTCCCTCTTAAACTAACTACCAGATAAATAATTAGTTTCCATTTTTAATTGGTGGTGGATTCTCTTAATAGGATAAACTGACAATCTCATATGTACTAGTTGAATTTACTAGTTGTAAGTACATGGTGTATGTACAAGTTGCATGAACTATATAGTTGTATGTACGAGTTGTATGTACTAGTTGTATGTACTAGTTGAATTTACTAGTTGTATGTACCAGTGGTATGAACTAGTTGTATTTACTAGTTGTATGTACTAGTTGTTTGTAGTAGTTGTATATACAAGTTGCATCTACTAGTTGTATGTACTAGATGTATGGACTACTTGTATGAACGAGTACTATGCACTGGTTGTATGTAAAAGTTGTTTGTACTAGTTCCATGTACTAGTTCTATGAACTAGTTGTATGTTCTAGTTGTGAGTACAAGTTGTATGTACTAATTGTGTGTACTACTTGTATGATCTAGTTGTATATCCTAGTTGATTGTACTATAATTGTATGTACTCGGTGTATGTATTAGTTGCATGTACTAGTTGTAAGTGCTAGTTATATATACTAGATGTAGGTACTAGATGTATGTTCTAGTTGTATGAACTTGTTGTATGTACTAGTTCTCTGTACTGGTTGAATGCACTAGTTGTATGTACTGGTTGTATGTACTATTTATATATACCAATTAAATGTGAATCTTCTACTTTTACAGACTAGTTGTATGCACTAGTTGTATGTACTAGTTGTATGAACAAGTTGTATTTACTAGTTGTAGTACCAGTTGAATGTACTAGTTGCATGTACTAGTTGTATAAACTAGTTCTATGTGTATGTTCTAGATATACGAACTAGTTGTATGTATAAGTTCTAGGTACTAGTTGTATAAACTAATTGTATATACTAGTTGTAGTTCTAGTTGTATGTACTAGTTGTATGTACTAGTTGTAGGAACTCGTTCTGTTTACTAGTTGGATACTCTAGTTTTATATACTAGTTGTAGTACTAGGTGAATTTACTATTAGTATGTTCTAGTTGTATACTCTAGTTTTATGTACTAGTTGTAGAACTAGATGTATGTACTAGTTGTATGAACGAGTTATATGGACTAGGTGTATGTACTAGTTGTAAGTAGAAGTTTTATGTATTAGAATTATGTACTATTTGTATGTACGAGTTGTATGTCCTAGTTGTATGTTCTAGTTGTAAGTATAAGTTGTCTATACTGGTTATATGTACTAGTTAAAGTACTAGATGTATGTACTAGTTGTATGTACGAGTACAATGTTCTAGTTGTATGTACTAGTTGTATGTACTAGTTGTATGTACTAGTCCTATGAACTAGTTGTATGTACTAGGTATAAATACAAGTTGTATGTACTAGTACTTTGTACAAGTTGTATGCTTTAATTCCATGTACTAGTTGTAGAACTAGATGTATGTGATAGTTGTATGTACAAATAATATGTACTAGTTGCATGTACTATTTGTATGTACTTGTTCCATGTACTAGTTGTATGTACTAGTTGTAGTTCTAGTTTAAAGTGCTGGTTGTATGTACTTGTTGTATGTACTAGTTGTAGCTACTAGGTATACATACAAGTTGTAGAACTAGATGTATGTACTAGTTGTATGTTCGAGTTGTATGTACTAGTCGTATGTACTAGTTGTCAGAAGGAGTTGTATGTACTAGTTGTATGTACAAGTTGTACACTGTAGTTGTCTGTACTAGTTATAGTAATAGATGTATGTACAAGTTCTATTTACGACTATTATGTACTAGTTGTTTGTAAAAATAGTAACTACTTTTTGTATGTACTAGTTGAATGTACTAGTTGTAGGGACTAGTTGTATGTACTGGTTGTATGTACTTGTAGTATGTACCAGTTGCATGTACTAGTTGAATGTACTAGTTGTATGTAATATTTATATGTACAAGTTATATGTGTATGTTCTAGTTATCCTTACTAGTTGTATGTACAAGTTGTATGTACGAGTTTTATGTAGTAGTTGTGTAAACTAGCTATCTGTACAAGTTGTATGTATTAGTTGTAGTTATAGGTACTAGTTACTTGTACTAGTTGTAGTTACTAGTTGTACATACTAGTTGTATATTCTACTTGTATGTACTAGTAATATGTACTGGTTGTATGTACTAGTTATATATACTAGTTACATATACTAGGTGTGTACTAGTTGTATGGACTAAATGAATGTACTGGTTGTATGTATTAGTTGCATATACTAGTTGCATTTACTAGTTTTATGTAAGAGTTGCATGTACTAGTTGTTTGAAGTAGTTGTATGAACTATTCATATGTACAAGTTATTCGTGTATGTTCTAGTTATCCTCTCTAATTCTATGTACATGTTGTATGTATGAGTTGTATGTACTAGTTGTGTGAACTAGTTATAGGTACTAGTTATATGTACTAGTTGTAGGTACTAGTTGTATGTACTAGTTGGGTGTTTTAGTTGTATGTACAAATTGTATGTACCAGTTGTATGTACTAGTTGTAATCACTAGTTATAAGTAATAGTTATATGAACTAGTTGTATGTACAAGTTATATGTACTAAATGTATGTACTAGTTGTATATACCAGTTGTATGCACTAGTAATATGTACAAGTTGTTAATACCACTTGTATGTACTAGTTGTATGAACTAGTTAAATGTACTAGTTGTAGGTACTAGTTGTTATTACTAGTTATAGATACAAGTAATATGTACCAGTTGTAGGTACTTGTTGTATGTACTAGTTGTAATCACTAGTTATAAGTAATAGTTATATGTACTAGTTGTATGTACAAGTTGTATGTACTAAATGTATGTACTAGTTGTATATACTAGTTGTATGCACTAGTAATATGTACTAGTTGGTATTACCACTTGTATGTACTAGTTGTATGTACCAGTTGCCTGTACTAGTTGTATGTACCAGTTGCAATCACTAGTTTTATATACTTGTTGTATGTAATATTTATCTTTACACGTTGTTTTAGTTATCCTTACTAGGTCTATGTACAAGTTGTATGTACGAGTTATATGTACTAGTTGCATGTACTAGTTGTGCTACTAGTTGGATATTCTAGTTTTATGTCATACTTTAATGTTCTAGTTGCATATTCCAGTTACGTACTAGTTGTTTGCACTAGGTGTATGTGCTAGTTGTATATACTTGTATGTACTATTTATGTATACTAGTAATATGTGTATCTTCTAGTTATATGGAGTAGTTAATGTACTTGTTTTGTGAACTAGCTGTTTGAACTGGTTGTTTGTACTAGTTGTAGTACTAGTTGTTTGAACTAGTTGTATGTACCAGTTGTAAGTACAAGTTGTAAGTACTAGTTGTATGTACTTGCTGTATACTCTACCTCTATGTACTAGTTGTAGGACTAATTGTATGTACTAATGGTATGTACTAGATGTTTGTATTAGTTGAATACTCGAGTTTTATGTTCTAGTTGTAGTACCAGTTGTATGTACTAGTTGTTGTGTATATTCTAGTTATACTCACTAGTTCTATGAACTAGTTGAATGTACAAGTTTTATGTACTAGATGTATGTACTAGTTGCAGGTACTAGTTGTATGTACCAGTGGTATGAACTAGTTGTATTTACTAGTTGTATGTACTAGTTGTTTTTACTAGTTGTATATACAAGTTGCATCAACTAGTTGTATGTACTAGATGTACGTACTACTTGTATGTTCTAGTAGTATGCACCGGTTGTATGTAAAAGTTGTATGTACTAGTTCCATGTACTAGTTCTATGAACTAGTTGTATGTTCTAGTTGTGAGTACAAGTTGTATGTACTAATTGTGTGTACTACTTGTATTTTCTAGTTGTATGTACTAGTTGGTTGTACTAGTTTTATGTACTAGGTGTATGTATTAGTTGAATGTACTAGTTGTATGTACTAGGTGTATGTATTAGTTGAATGTACTAGTTGTAAGTGCTAGTTATATATACTAGATGTAGGTACTAGTTGCATGTCCTATTTATATAAACTAGTTATATGTGTATGTTCTAGTTATACGGACTAGTTGTATGTACTAGTTGTATACTCTAGCTCTATGTACTAGTTGTAGTACTAGTTGTATGTACTAGTTGTATGTACAAGTTGTATGTACTTCTTGTATGTACTACTTGTATGTACTCTTTGTATGTACTATATGGATGTACTAGTTCTATGTACCAGTTATATGTACTGGTTGTCGTACTAGTTTGAAGGACTAGTTGAATGAACTAGTTCTATGTACTAGGTGAATGTACTACTTGCAGGTACTAGTTGTATGTACCAGTGGTATGAACTAGTTGTATTTACTAGTTGTATGTACTTGTTGTTTGTACTAGTTGTATATACAATTTGCATCTACTAGTTGCATGTACTAGATGTATGGACTGCTTGTATGAACGAGTACTATGCACTGGTTGTATGTAAAAATTGTATGTACTAGTTCCATGTACTAGTTTTATGAACTAGTTGCATGTACTAGTTGTAAGTGCTAGTTATATATACTAGATGTAAGTACTAGATGTATGTTCTAGTTGTATGAACTTGTTGTATGTACTAGTTCTCTGTACTGGTTGTATGCACTAGTTGTATATCCTAGTTGGATATACTAGGTGGATGTACTGGTTGTATGTACTAGTTTATGTACTAGTTGTATGTACTAGTTGTAAGTACAAATTGTACGTATCTGTAGTATGTATTAGTTGTATACTCGAGTTCTATGAACTAATTGTATGTACTAATTTTATTTACTAGATTTAGTTACTAGATGTATGTTCTAGTTGTATGTTCTAGTTGTATGTCCTAGTTGGATGTACTAGTTGGATGTACTGGTTGTATGTACTAGTTATGTATACTAGTTGTAGAACTAGGTGAATGTACTATTAGTATGTTGTAGTTGTATACTCTAGATTTATGTACTAGTTGTAGAACTAGATGTATGTACTAGTTGTATGAACGAGTGGTATGGACTAGGTGTATGTACTAGTTGTAAGTAGAAGTTGTATGTACTAGATGAATGTACTAGGTGTGTTTACGAGTTGTATGTCCTAGTTGTATGTATTAGTTGTAAGTATAAGTTGTCTATACTAGTTATATGTACTAGTTAAAGTACTAGATGTATGTAGTAGTAGTAGGTACTAGTGGAAATCACTAGTTATAGGTACTAGTTATTTGTACTAGTTGTAGTTACTAGTTGTACACACTAGTTGTATATTCTACTTGTATTTACTAGTAATATGTACTGGTTGTATGTACTAGTTATATGTACTAGTTGCATATACTAGGTATGTATTAGTTGAATGGACTAGTTGTATATACTGGTTGTATATACTAGTTGTATGTACAAGTTGTATGTACTAGTTGTAAGTACAAATTGTATGTACCTGTAGTATGTATTAGTTGCATACTCGAGTTCTATGAACTAGTTGTATGTACTAATTATATTTACTAGATGTAGGTACTAGATGTATGTTCTAGTTGTATGTTCTAGTTGTATGTCCTAGTTGGATGTACTAGTTGGGTGTACTGGTTGTATGTACTAGTTATATGTACTAGTTGTAGGAACTCGTTCTGTTTACTAGTTAGAGACTCTAGTTTTATATACTAGTTGTAGAACTAGGTGAATGGACTATTAGTATGTTCTAGTTGTATACTCTAGATTTATGTACTAGTTGTAGAACTAGATGTTTGTACTAGTTGTATGAATGAGTGTTATGGACTAGGTGTATGTACTAGTTGTAAGTAGAAGTTGTATGTACTAGATGAATGTACTAGGTGTGTTTACGAGTTGTATGTCCTAGTTGTATGTATTAGTTGTAAGTATAAGTAGTCTATACTAGTTATATGTACTAGTTAAAGTACTAGATGTGTGTAGTAGTAGTAGGTACTAGTGGAAATCACTAGTTATAGGTATTAGTTTTTTATAATAGTTGTAGTTACTAGTTGTACACACTAGTTGTATATTCTACTTGTATTTACTAGTAATATGTACTGGTTGTATGTACTAGTTATATGTACTAGTTGCATATACTAGGTATGTACTAGTTGTATGGACTAGTTGTATGTACTAGTTGTAATCACAAGTTGTAGGTACTAGTAATATGGACCACTTGTAGGTACTAGTTGTATGTACTAGTTGGGTGTTTTAGTTGTATGTACAAATTGTATGTACCAGTTGTATGTACTAGTTGTAATCACTAGTTATAAGTAATAGTTATATGTACTAGTTGCATGTACAAGTTGTATGTACTAAATGTATGTACTAGTTGTATAAACCAGTTTTATGCACTAGTAAAATGTACTAGTTGCTATTATCACTTGTATGTACTAGTTTTATGAACTAGTTAAATGTACTAGTTGTAGGTACTAGTTTTAATCACTAATTATAGATACAAGTAATATGTACCAGTTGTAGGTACTTGTTGTATGTACTAGTTGTAATCCCTAGTTATAAGTAATAGTTATATGCACTAGTAATATGTACTAGTTGTTATTACCACTTGTATGTACAAGTTGTGTGCACCAGTTGCCTGTACGAGTTGTGTGTACCAGTTGCACGTACTAATTTTATAAACTCGTTGTATGTAATATTTATATGTACAAGTTGTTCTAGTTATCCTTACTAGGTCTATGTACAATTTGTATGTACGAGTTGTAAGTACTAGTTGAATCAACTAGTTATATGTACTTGTTGTATGTACTATTGGTACTAGTAGTTGGATAATCTGGTTTTATGTCATAGTTTTATGTTCTAGATGCATATACTAGTTACTTACTAGTTGTTGGCACTAGTTGTATGTACTAGTTTTATGTACGAGTTGTATGTACTGGCTGTATGTAATATTTATATGTACTAGTTGTATGTACTATTCATATGTACAAGTTATAAGCGTATCTTCTAGTTATGCTTTCTAATTTTATATACACGTTTTATGTAGGGGTTGTAAGTACTTGTTGGATGAACTAGTTAAATGAAGTAGTTGTATATCCTAGTTTTATGTACTAGTATTTATCACTACTTATGAGTACTAGTTATATATACACTTTTTATGTGCATACAACTAGTACATATAACTATTATCTAGTACATAAAACTATTACTTACCTAAAACCTAGTATAACTAGTTCAAGAACCTACGATAGTACACACAACTAGTACATACAACTAGTACATACAATTAGTACACACAATTAGTACATACAATTAGTACATACAACTAGGACAGACAACTAGTTCGCACAACTAGTACATTCAAGTAGTACAAACAACTAGTACATAAAACTAGTACCTACCTAGCAGCTATTATAACTAGTACTAGAACCCACAACTAGTACATCCAACTAGTGCCCACAACTAGTACATAAAACTAGTACATTCAACTAGTACATATAATTAGAACACACTACTACTACATATAACCAGTATATAAACATACAAGTAGTTTATATAAATAGTATATTCACCTAGTACATACAACTAGTCCACACAACTAGTACATACAACTAGTACATAGAACGAGTACATAAAACTAATACATACAACTAGTACATACAACCAGTAAATAGCTAGTACATACAACTAGTATATATATGCATACAACATTATATGTGACCGTCCATGCGAAAAGGGGCATTTTCGCGTATGCAACGGAAATCGCGTTTTTGATATCATTTGAAAGGGTTTCCAAAGTACTAGCGAACGGTGCAATCGGATGTGTCTCAGCTGTTATGGATCCAAAGCTACGAAACTTTGAAACAGAACTGTTGCGAAATGCAATATGTAGCACAGCTTTACTTCCGTTTAGTTAATATAATGATGACATCTTGATTGCACAATCCCAAGCAAATCAGTTCAATACTATCGAATGATAATGATATTAACTGTTCCATATATAGAACAAAACAGAGTATATCCAATGGCTTCTATTCAATTAAATTGGATTTATTGCACAAAGAAGACCGAAATAACGACGGCGACATTGGGAAAGGTTAGAGTAATGAATATTTAATGATACTTGTGACTATTTTGCCACGACATTTTTAAAACTAGTACATGCAACTAGTACAAAAAGGTAGTACATACAACTAGTACACTCAACTAGTACATACAACTAACACATAAAACTAGAAACTAGTACAAACAACTAGAACATAGAACTGGAAACTAGTACATACAAGTATTACATAGAACAAGTACATTAAACTAGTACATACAACTTGTACTTACAACTAGAAACTAATCGTTATAACTAGTATATATATAGTACGTACAACTAGTATATAAAACTAGTACATACAACTAGAATATACAATTAGTACATACAACCACTACATACAGCTACTACTTACAAAGAGTACTAAAAACTAGTAAATAAAACTAGAACACACAACTATTAAATAATACTAGTACATATAACTAGTACATTCAACTAGAACATTCAACTAATACACATACCTAGGACATACACATATAACTAGTAAATACAACCAGAAACTAGAACATACAACTAGTATATACAACTACTACATACAAGAAGTTCATACAACTAGTACACACAACTAGTACATACAACTAGTATATACAACTAGTATATACAACTAGTAAATATAACCAGCACTATATAGTAGATATAACTACTACATACAACAAATACATGCAACATGTACATACAACTAGTACACACAAATAGTACATACAACTAGTACATACAACAAGTACATACAACTAGAACATACAACTAGTACATATACACAGGTGCCATATGGGTGTTTTGCTTTAAATTGCGTTGAACCGTTAACGCTTTTACAAGTTAATTTCTCAGCATAGGAATAACTAATGCCTTTCAAAATTTATATTTAAAGTCTTTATGGTTAGAATAATAGTCTGACAAATTTTGAAGGGCATTGAAGGAACGCTTTCTTTGAAATTATCCGCTGACTTAGCACCCTTTTACAACACTCATAAGGTTTGTGCTTAGTTTTTATAAGAGATACAGCCAATTTCTGTACATGATTGGAATCCTTATGGGTTAAACTAAAAATCCGTTGGCCTTGGTTTAATACAGCTTTCCTTTCTTGAGATAATAAAGAAAATGTCACAATTAAGTCTAATTAACAAGGAAAAATTTGGCCATAATTTGACTAATGAAGAAGGAATCGATATGCAGGCTGACAATTTGTATAGCAACAATTACTGATCACTATGAAACCATCGGCGTTGTCCAACTGCTCGATTAAGCTCAAAAGGATTTTCTTCACAACAACACTTCGCCGATACTTCCAGCAGTTGTAATGATTTTCATAAATACAGTTAAATAAATTTAATTTCCATTTAACACCTATCGTGTTTCGTCTAATGCAAATACAGTTAACGGCACTTTCGGAAGAGCAACAGTCGGCGATCATTGGCTGAGCGTTCGTATGCATATATTTACAGCTTTGGTTAAAGTTTTACTTCATTTCTCAAGTGAAAATCGCCTAAAATTTTTCAATAAAATGCCAAGAAAAGCCAAAGCAATTCGTGGAAGTTTGACCTTCAATTGTGGATTTGCTTGCGTTGCTGCTTATTATTTTTTTGCCTACAAAAGGTAAGTGTTTCAAATTGGGTGAATTAAATATTACTAGGGAGTTTTTAAAACCCAGAATCTGTATGGACTAATGCTAAATAAACGCATTCACTCTAACGATTAAAAAACGGACATTCTCTAATAATTAGCAATTGTTATGTGACGATCACTATAACGCAGCCTATCCCTAAGGAACAGCCATAAGGGACCAGTGTAAATAGTACATAAAACTAATGCATAAAGTAGTATATACAAACAACTAGTACAGACAGCTAGTAAAAAAACTAGTACATATACCTAGTACATATACATATAACTAGTACATAAAAAGAGTGCATACAACTATTACATACAACTAGTACCTTCAACTAGTAAATATAACCAGCACATACAACAATTACACACAACTAGTACTTACCACTAGTATAAGTAGCACATACAACTTGTACTTAAAAGTAGTATCAAGTACATACAACGAGTACATAGAACTGGTACATCCAACTAGTACATAAAATTAGTACATACAACTACTACATACAGCTACTACTTACAACTAATACCTACAACTAGTAAATATAACTTGTGATGGTACATACAACTAGTACGTACAACTTGTACAAGCATTCTGTACATACAATTAGTACTCACAACTAGTATATACAGCTATTAAATAATACTAGTACAATAATTAGTACATTCACCTAGTACATATACCTGATACATTCACATACAACTTGTACATATAAATAGTATTTACCACTAGTGCATACAACTAGTACATACAACTGGTACATACAAGTAATTCACACAACTAGTATATACATCTAGTTCATACAAGTAGTACATACAATTAGTACATACAACTAGTACCTACTCCTAGTAAATGTAACTAGTGCGAGTACATATAACTAGTACAAACTAATAGTACATACAAATAGTACATTAAACTAGTATTATTTACACGTTGTGCATACAACTGGTACCTACAACTAGTTCATACAACTAGTAAATACAGCTAATAAATATAACTGGTGCTTGTAACTAGTACATTCAACTGGTACATATGCTAAGTACATAATCATATAACTAGAACATTTAAATTGTACATACAACTAGTACCTACAACTAGTAAATAGAACTAGTACATAAAATGAGTACATAAAACTAGTACATACAACTAGAACATACAAATAATACATAGCTAGTACATACAAGTAGTACATACACCCGGTGTATACAACTAGTACCAACAATACCTACATATCACTAGTAACTAGTACATACAACTAGTTCATACAACTCTTACATACAACTAGAACATAGCCAGTACATAAAACTAGAACATTCAACTGGTACATACAGGTAATGCCGGCAACTGGTAAATATAACATATAACTAATTCATTTAACTGGTACAAACAACTAGTACATACAACTAGTACCTACTTAGTACCTACTATAACTAGTACTAGAACCTACAACTTGTACATACAGCTAGTAAATACAACTGGTACATAAAAATAGTATATGTAATAGCTCTATGTTCTAGTTGTATGCACTAGGTGTATGTACTATTTCTATGTATAATTTTATGTACTAGATGTAAATACTACTTTTATGTATTAATTGTATGTACTAGTTATACTAGTTGTAGGTACTAGTTGTTTGTAATTGTTTTATGTACTAGTTATATTTACTAGTTGTAGGTACTAGTTGTATGTACTAATTATATGTGCCAGTTCTAGTTATATTTACTAGTTGTAGGTACTAGTTGTATATACTAGTTTTATGTACTCGCTTCATGTTCTGGTTATAAGGACTAGTTTCTAGTTGTATGTACCAGTTGTATGTACTAGTTTTATGTACTCGTTCTATGTACTATTTGTAGGTTGTCCTACTAATTATGCTAGGGACTAGGTAGGCACTAGTTGTATGTACTAATTGTATGTACTAATTACATGTACTAGTTGTATGTACTATTTATATGTACTGGTTATATGTGTATGTACTAAGTATATGTACTAGATCAATGTACTATTTATATGTACTAGTTGTATGTTGTAGTTGCATGTTATTTGTTGTAGGTACTAGTTGTGTGTACTACTTGAATGTACTAGTTGTAGGTACTACTTGTATGTACTAGTTGTATGTACTAGTTTTATCTACTCATTCTATATACTGGTTGGACGTTCTAGTACTAGTTATGCTAGGGACTATGTAAGTACTAGTTGTATGTACTAGTTGTTTGAACTAGCCGTATGTGCTAGTACTGGTAATATTTACTTGTTGTAGATAATAGTTGTAGGTACTAGTTGTATGTACTAGTTATATGTACTAGTTGTATGTAGTAGTTGTATGTACCAGTTACTAGTTGTAAGTAGTAGTTGTATGTACAAGTTGTATGTACCAGTTATATTTACCAGTTGTATGAACTAGTTGAAAGTACTATTACTAGTTATATTTACTTTTAGATAATAATTGTAATTATTAGCTGTATGTACTGGTTGTATACACTAGTTATATGTTTATGCACTAGGTGTAGGTACTGGTTGTAGGTTCTAGTACTAGTTAAAGTAGGTCCTAGGTAGGTGCAAGTTATATGTATTGGATACTTTTTGTATATACTAGTTTTTTGTTCTAGTTGTATGTACTAGCTACTAGTTTTATGTACTAGTTCAATGTACTAGTTTTATGTTATAGTTGTAGTAGAACTTTAATATACAACTTTGATGTACTAGTTTGCATGTATTAGTTATATGTTCTAGTTTTATGTACTTCTAGTATGTACCAGTTTTATGACCTAATTGTATGTACTAGTAGCATGCACAAGTTTTATGTACTAGTTCTACGTGCTAGTTGTATCTACTCTATAATAGTTGTATGTACTAGTGGTATGTGCTATTTTTTGTACTAGGACTACCTAAATTTACTAGTTATAAGTACTAGTTATATGTACTATTTATATGTACTAGTTATATGTACTAATTGTATATACTAGTTGTGGTACTAGTTGTAAGTTTGAGTTGTATGTACTAGTTATATGTACTAGTTGTATGTATTAGTGGTATGTACTAGTTGTATGTACTAATCACTAAGTGTATGTCCTAGTTCTATGTACTAATTATACGAATTTGTTGTATGTCCTAGTTGCGTGTAAAATTTTTAGTTCTAGTTGTATGTACTAGTTGTATGTACACTAGTTGTTTTTACTAGTTGTATGTACTAGTTGTATGTACACAAGTTGTTTTTACTAGTTGTATGTACTAGTAGTATGTTCTACCTGTGTGTACTATTTATAAGTACTAATTATATGGACTTGTTATATGTACTAGTTATATGTACTAGTTGTATGTACTATATAGATGTATGTACTAGTTGTATGTACTCGTACTTGTTGTATGTGCTAGTTCTATACACTAGTTCTATTTACTAATTGTAGTATTCGTTGTGTGTACTAGTTGTATGTACTAATAGTATGTACTACTAGTATGTACTAGTTGTGTGTACTAGTTGTATTTACTAGTTGTATGTACTAATAGTAGGTACTAGTTGTGTGTGCTAGATGTATATACTATTTATATGTACTAGTTATATGTTTATGTACTAGGTATATGAACTAGTTGAATGTACTAGTTACAAGTACCAGTTGTATTTACTAACTGTATTTACTAGTCGTGTGGACTAGCTGTATATTCCAGTTGTATGTAGTAATTGTATGTACCAGTTGTATGTACTCTTTGCATGTAGTAGTATTAGTTATATTTACTAGTTGTAGGTATACTAGTTGTATGTGCTAGTATATAGTATGAACTAAGTGTATGTACTGGTTGTGTAAAGTAGTTGTATATACCAGTTGTATGTCCTAGTTTTAGGTACTAGTTATATGTACTATTTATATGTATAAGTTATATGTGAATGTACTAGTTATAAGTATTAGTTGTATGTACTAGTTTTAAGCACTAGTTGAGTGTATATACTAGTTGTATGTACTAGTTGTATTTACTAATTATATGTACTTGTTTTAGATTCTAGTGATAGTTACATTAGGTTTTAGGTAGATACTAGTTATATGTATTAGATGTACGTACTAGTTGTATGTATTCAATACCAGTTGTATCTACTTGTTCTGTCTACTAGTTGTGTGTAATTGTTGTATCTATTGGTTTTATTTAGTAGTATTAGGTTCTAGTTGTATGTACTAGGTGTATGTACTAGTTGTATGTACTAGTTGTATGTACTAATTGTATGTACTAGTTGTATGTACTAGCTGTATGTACTAGTTGTATGGACTAGTTGTATACACTAGGTGTATGTACTATTTATATGTATAGTTGTTTGTACTAGTTGTAAATCCTACTTTTATATACTAATTGATTGCACTAGTTATATTAGTTGTAGGTTATAGTTGTGTGTAATTGTTGTATGTACTAGTTTTATTTACTAGTTGAAGGTACTAGTTGTATACGCTATTTATATGTACTAGTTGTATGTGTATGTACTAAGTATATGTACTAGTTCAATGTACCAGTAATATGTACTACTTTAATGTATTAGGTATATGTACTAGTTGTATGTATATACTAGTTGTATGGAATAGTTGTATGTACTATTTAAATGTACTAGGTTTATGTGTATTTACTAGTTATTTGTATTAAGTGTGTCTACTAGTTATAACTTACTTGAAAAACAAAAGCCTTAACGGAGAACCTTGTTACTTCTTGCCTTAGTGTACTAAGGCAAGGAGTATCTGGCTTGGACAACCCTCAGTCAGTTATGTTTTCCTTTCTTTGGGTTTTTAGCCAGAAGCCTCGGCTTTTCCTCCTTCCGACAGCAGCAGACGGGTGCACGTCGGGCCAAAGTTGACCGTCATAATAGGAGGGAGTACCTCCATACACCAATCCACCACTGCTTTCCAGAGGTCGACAGGCAAGGACTGGGACAGGACTACTTATCGTCCAGGCCCCAATCCCTCAACAGATAGATGTCGCCTCAATATCCTCACAGCCGAACAGAGAACAGTTCTCTGCATGGCTCTCATCACTTCTACTGCACTTTTTGACAGCTTTGGAATTCCCCTAAGGTCTTCCAGGAGCGTGTCCACTGTCCCCAAAGCACCAATTATCATCGGGACTACCTTAATTCGGTAGCCCCTAAATTGTTTCCTCATATCAGCTGCCAGCTTCTGGTACTTTTGGAACTTCTCTTGCCATCTTCCATTAATATTGCTGTCAGTAGGAACTGACATCTCAATAATGAAGATGGACTTACTTAGCCGATCCTCAACCACTAAGTCTGGCCTTCTTTCTGTCATCACATCATCTGTAGGGATACTAGGATCCCACAAGATTTTGACAGACCTATTCTCATAGACTGGTTTTGCTTCTAGTTTGTACCAGGGCTCTTCCTGCCTGAATCCATATTCTTTCAACAGTCTCCACAACACTATCAGTATTGCCCGGTCATGTCTCTCTTTGTAGAGAGAAAATCCCTTGGGCTCACACATGTTTAGTATGTGTTTGACCGTTTCCATAGCCTTGCCACATTCTCTGCACATTAGGAGGCTAGAATTCTTCAGAATCCTATTTTGGTACCACCTAGTGTGCAGCACATCATCTTGGGCTGCGAGAATCAGAGCCTCAGTTTGAGGTCTGAGTCTCCCCTCAGAAAGCCACACATAAGACTCCCTATTTGTGACTTGTCTGTGGTATGAGCCCTGGTGAGACTTTTCGGCTAGGTTACTTTTTAACCTTTCAGTCTGAGCCTCCCGGAGCTCACGTGCCACTCTCCTCCATTCTCTTACACTATTTTGTGAGGGATCTGTCTTCAGCCACATTTCCGGTTCTAGTTCTATTCCGTGGCTTCTCAGTATCAATCTGGCTTCTTTCAAGACAGTCCTCCTCTGCTTTGAGCACTCCAGCCACTTTTGGTGTTTAACCACCACAGCTATGAGTGGATCATTGGCAGTATGGAGGTATCTTGCCAGATTCACAACAGCCCTGTCGTGATCCAAAGGAAAACTACAGAGCCCTCTACCACCTTGAGAGCGAGGCAAATTCACTCTTTCAATGGCAGAGTTATAGTGATGACACTGGTACTTTCTCATGATCTTTCTCACCATTCGGTCCAGTTTTGGAAGCTCACTTTGAGTCCACTTCAAAACTGGGTAAGAGTATCTCATTAGAGAGGCACACAACATGTTAGAGGCTTCTGCAGCATTCTTACCATTGAGGTGAGAGCCCCACACCTTGTGGAGTCTCCTCCTCAATTCGTTGATCAAGCAAGCTTTGACCTTGCTGTCATCTACCTCAAACAGTTGTTCTAGCCCTAGGTACTTATAAGTAGTACCTTTTTCAAGGCTCCTTATGGATTCTTCACTGCGTTCAGGGTTGTCTGGGCCAGCCAGAACTTTCCCCTTTTGCATGTGAGCTGTTCCACACTTTCTCACTCCAAACCTCATGCCAATGGCATTTGAGGTTTTCTCCACACATTCCATGGCTTCCCTGAGTTTATCAGGCCCTCCAGCATATATCTTAAGGTCATCCATGTACAACAAGTGTGACATGGTGTTCCTTTCCCCATTATGCCAGAGGGCATATCCCTTGGTTCTGTTAAGAACTTGGGATATGGGAGCTATGGCCAGACAAAAGAGGAGTGGCGATAAGGAGTCTCCTTGGAAGAGTCCCCTGTTATATTTAACAGGGGTGCTCCTAACCACCTTCCCCGCGGTCCTCAACTCAAGCACAGTAGCCCAGTGTTTGGAGAAGAGCTCTATAGACCTCCTGATCCAATCTGGGCACTTGATGGTTTTTAGCACCTTCATCACCCACTTGTGAGGGACTCTGTCATATGCCTTCTTATAATCGATCCATGCCACACTAAGGGGCTTACCCATAATTTTGGCATCTAGACCGATTGATTGATCCAGCAGTAGACAGTCCACACAGCCCCACCTCCCTTTCCTCATGGCCCTTTGGGCCATAGGTAAAAGATCATTAGTGTAGGTGTAAGTGAGCAGTTCTGACGCAATGTATGCTGTGACAGCCTTGTACATTGTGTTGAGACACGCAATAGGTCGGTAGTTGGCCGCACTTTTCGGGTCACCCTTTTTGGGGATAAGTAGAGTGCGACCCCTTGTAAGCCAGTCTGGGACTGACAGATCTCCGCTCACCACCCTCCGTAGTACATCTGCCAAGGCAGACTGTGCAGAGGGAAGTGCTTTCCACCAAAAAGTGTGGATGCCATCCGGCCCAGGGGCAGACCAGCTTTTTGCCTTTTTCAAGGCCTTCCTCAGTTTGGTCTCATCAATGCTATCGGGACCTTCAGAGGAGGTTCTACCCACCCTCTTTTTGGTTTCCTTTAGCCATTCTTTCACCCCTGGGTCGTCTTTGTTGACCTTACCAACAGTACCTACAATCTTTGTCCAAAAGTCTCTTACTACCTCAATTGAGGGAGCTTCATTGGAGGTTGGAACATTGCCATTCATCCGGAACTTCCTTTGGGTATTCCAAAGGTGGTTTTGTTCCTGGAATTTCCTGCGTTCAGCTGATCTTCGCTCTTGTAGGGTCCAGACCCTGAGTTTCCCCAGTGTCTGTTCCCGAGCTCTGATCAGCACATTCAGGTTTAATGAATGGAACTCCCTCCTAAGCTTTCTTCGGAGTACTTTCTGGCGTTTGGTCATAGGATTATTATTCTGTTGACGCGCTATTTCCACATCCAACCAGGCAAGCAGTCTTCTAAACCTAAGGCCCTTGGCCTTCCTGTCACTTATGTGACCTTCCTGTCTCTTACTTCCCTTCTGATTATCTGATTTCCTTCCCTGGTTGCATGGCTGCAATTCGTTGGTTGTTTTTCCCCTCACAGCCATAGCAACAGAGTAGACCAGGCAGTTCAGGTGCCAGGCCGACCTAGGGCCTTCCTGCCACTCTTTCTCCACCCAATCATTGGCCTCCTGAAGCAGTGCCGTATCAACATGGTTGAACCGCACCGCCCCACAGGGTTTTCTTCCAGAGAAATCTCCAGGTTTCTTTCGGAGACAGGCATCTTTTGCTTTGCCTAAAAGTTGCATCAGATTATCATTGCCACTTGTCCTGGGTCTGGGATGATCATGTGCAGGAGTTTCAACAGGGACTGCAGGCTGCTCACCATTTTGTTCAGTCCCGGCCTGAACTTGGTGAAGCTCCTCCTGTCCCTGGGCTCCCACACCTTCCTCCACAGTCCCAGTTAGGGTGGCTACACCACAAGAGTCAGGTTCCACAAGGTTTAGTCTCGAGAGACCTTGACCTCTGCGGATTCTACTAAGTCTTGTAGTTAGCGCTACCTTTGTGGTTTTATGGTCTGGCATTGCAGCATTCCAAGCCTGGTACAACCGCTCGGCATACCCCTTTTCCATGGGCTTACTTTCTCGGTAGAGCTCCATGAGGATATTATCCCTCTGAAGGTTCCAGATCACCCCTTGGATCCTTCTCCTTCTAGAGGCACCTTGCGGTGCATCATTAACCAAATCTAAATCTCGGCTACCAGTTACTTGCAGTACTCCGTCTCCTACCAAGCTCCTTTTGGCTTGGAAGGCAAGGGTTCGACCGGTCTGAGGCAAATGTGGGTATTTGCTCAGCCATTCCCGCTCTAAACGCTTCTGATAGCCACCTCTTTTGGGTTCAGATCGCTCAAAGCAATCAATTAGTGCCCTAACCATTTCCTCGGTCCATAGGGCTGGTTGGCCCGTCACGGGGACCAAAGAAGGGTTATTACATTCAGGTACATCTACCTGTGAGGCACCAGTGGAATCGCCTATTCTGGTTGACCCAGGGTTTTCTTCTCCACTGGTGCACCTAGGCCACAGCCTGTCTTGAAAATTGTCATTCTCATGGCGCAACGTAACCCAGTGAAACTGCCAGACGGGGGGTTAGCCCATACTGGCAGGGAGGCTGATTTAGCCACAGGATGCCACATGAAGGGCTAAGCACCCTGCTCCGTCGGGGGGTTGAACTGGACAATACCCATCCTCTTGTCAGCTCGGAACCACAGCCTCCAATTCCCACGACTCTACTAGTTATAACTACTCTTTGAATGTACTAGTTGCTTGTACTAGTTGTATATACTAGTTGTAGATTCTTCTTCTAGTTACACTAGGTAATGGTATGGATTGTTTGTTGCGATCATATTAGTAAAAGGATTCAGATGAGTCTGAGCAACACAATTTTTTTAATCAAATTTGAATGTTTCAACCCGAAGATCTTCATCAGCAAATAAGGGGATGACTACCAACCAGGTTTAAATAGGGAAAGTGACAGGGAATGAGTAATCATATAATGCCACATAATGAATAGAAGTAAATTACTGTGTTAGTTAATAATGTCATTCCAAATTGGATCTAAATGTAATCCTGCATCCATGGTAATACAGGGAGTCTTAAAAATCTGCATGGCTTCTTTAATCTTTCTCTTTAGTCTGTGGGTCTCCTGGGTTATGATGGTAGCTTGATCCCATGCAATGACATGTGAAGTATTCATAACATGAACAGTTATAGAATTGTTTGTGTCCATTCTACATACGGACCTCTTATGTTCCTCCACTCTTTCATTGATGGTTTTGCCTGTCTTATCGATGTATACCTCACCGCAACTACAGGGAATCTGGTATATGACACCAGTCTTCTGATAGCTGTCTAAGGGTGTCCTGACTTTAGTCAAGATCGATCTCAAGGTGTTCATAGCAATGTTGGCAACCCTGATATTCAATGGATGGCAGGTTCTATGTAGCATTTCACTCAAGCCTCTGATATAAGGAAGACAAAGGGTCAGCCCTCCTCTTTGTTTGTTTGGCAGTCATTGCTCTTCTTTTGCTTGTGTAATGCTTTCCTGATGAGTTTCATAGTATATCCATTAGATCTGAAGGTTGCCGTGAGGTGCTGTAACTCTTCTTTAAAATATTCTCTTTTCTATACACTGATAGCTCTTTTCTTCAGACATATGATGATACCAATTTTGGTAGCTGGGTGATGGTTGGATGCAAAACAAATTGTGTTGCTGAGATTTATCTGAATCCCTTTACTAATATGATTGCAACACACAAACCGTACCATTTCATTCAACGCTCTGAGCAAGCTACTGTCAAGCCACCTATAAAATGAGGAATCTAACCAAGAAGATATTCACAACCAGGAACTAGATCACTTTCCTAACCAGATGCAAATCCTCAGGTCTTACTCCTGGAGGTTTAAGAGTCAAGCTACCTCTCAAGTCCCACAATGCCCACCTTCTCTCACTGAAGATAAGTCGTCCAGTACTCCAAGAGAACATCAGTTTAGTTCATACCAGACTTGCCCAGCTGTCCAAGGAAAAGGCCACAATCCACCAAAATCTACTCAGAAGATGGATCAATCACAATTCAGACAAATGGAAGGTTGGATCCTCCACTATAGAGAACAAACTCACAAAACTGTCAAGGAGAGGCAACTAAAGAAAATTGAGAAACTGACCTTGGAAGCACAAAAGTGCAAAGATACAGGGATACTCATCTTTATGTACTAGTTATATGTACTTGTTAAATGTTTATAAACTAGGTATATATACTAGTTATATGTACTAGTTATTTGTACTAGTTGTATTTATATACTAGCTGTATATACTAGTTGTATGTACTATTTATATGTACTATTTAAATGTACTAGGTATATGTGTATTTACTAGTTATTTGTAGTAGATGTGTGTACTAGTTATAAGTACTATTTGAATGTACTAGTTATATGTACTAGTTGTATGTACTGATTGTAGGTTCTTGTTCTAGTTATACTAAGTAGTAGGTAGGAACTAGTTTTATGTACTAGATACTAGTTGTATGTACTAGTTGTATGTACTGGTTTTATGTACTTTTTTATGAACTATTTGTATTTACTAGGGGTATTTACTAGTAGAATGTTCAAGTTGTATGTACTATTTTTATGTACTAGATATATGTACTAGGTATATGTACTAATTGTTTGTACTAGATTTATATACTAGTTCTGAGTACTAATTTAATGTACTAGTTGTGTGTACTAGTTGTATCTACTAGTTCTCTGTACTAGTTGTATGTGCTATTTATATGTACTAGATAAATGTTTGTGTACTAGGTATATGTACTAGTTGTATGTAGTAATTATATATTCTAGTTGTTGAACTAACTGTATGTACTAGTTCTCTGATCTATTTACATGTACTAGGTATATATGTGTATGAACTAGTTGTAGGTTCTAGTCCTAGTTTTAGTAGGTACTAGGCAGGGACTAGTTGTTTGTACTAGTTGAATGTACAAATTATATACCTATTTTATGTATTAGTTATATGTACTAGTTGTAAATATATAGTAGTCATATGTACTAGTTGTATGTACTAATTGTATTTACTATTGTATGTACTACTTGTATGTAGTAGTTGTATCTACTAGGTATAGGTAGTAGTTGTATATACTAATTGTTTGTACTAGTTGTATAAACTGGTTGTATATACTAGAAATGTACCAGTGGAATGTACTAGTTGTATGTACTTGCTTTGTACTAGTTGTATGTACTAGTTGTATTTTCTAGTTGTATGTACTAGTTGTGTGTACTAGTTGGGTGTACTAGTTGTATGTACTAGTTGAATGTACTAGTAACTAGTTGTACGTACTAGTTGTATGTACTAGTTGTATGTACTAGTTGTACGTACTACTTGTTTGTACTAGTTGTATGTTCGAGTTGAATGTTCTAGTTACATGTACTAGTTGTATGTACTAGTTGTGTGTAAAAGTGTAATGTTCTAGTTGTATGTAATAGCTGTATCTACTAGTAGTGTGTAATTGTTGTATCGACTAGTTATATTTAGTAGTATTAGGTTCTAGTAGTATGTACTAGTTGTATGTATTAGTTGTATGTACTAGTAATTAGTTGTATGTACTAGGTGTTTGTACTAGTTTTATGTATTTGTTCTAGGTAAGAGTTCTATTCACTTGTAATAGTTCTAGTAGTATGTACTACTTGTATGTACTAGTTGTATGTACTAGTTGTATGTACTACTTGTAGGTACTATTTATATGTACCAGTTATATGTTTATGTACTAGGCATATGTACTAGTTGAATGTACTAGTTACAAGTACCAGCTGTACTTACTAGCTGTATTTACTAGTTGTGTGAACTAGTTGTGTGTACTAATTTATGTACAAGTTTTATGCACCATTTATATGTATTAGTTTTATGTTCTAGTTCTATGTACTAAGTGTGTGTACTACTTGAAATACTTGTTATATGTAATAATTGTATGTACTAGTTGTATGTACTATTATAAGAACTAGTCCTAGTTATATTTACTATATAGTTGAAAGTACTTGTTGTATGTACTTGCTTTTTTGTATTCGTTTATAAGTACTAGTTCTATTTAGTAGTAGTAGTTCCAGCAGTATGTATTATTTGTATATACTATTGTATGTACTAGTTGTATGTACTAGTTATACCAGTTGTAAGTACTGGTTGTGTGCAATTGTTGTATGTACTATTTATATTTACTAGTTGAAGGTACCAGTTGTTTGTACTAGTTGTATGCACTATCTATATGTACTTGTTAAATGTGTATGCA
The DNA here is from genome assembly GCA_947172415.1 of Chondrosia reniformis. Lineage (NCBI taxonomy): Eukaryota > Metazoa > Porifera > Demospongiae > Chondrillida > Chondrillidae > Chondrosia > Chondrosia reniformis. The sequence continues at coordinate 2,688,334 of OX359202.1, read as the reverse complement.
CTAGGTATATGTACTAGTTGTTTTTACTAGTTGTCTGCACTAGTTGTGGGTACTACTTTATGTATTAGTATTATGTACTATTTATATGTACTAGTTGTATATTTATTTGTATGGACTAGTTGTATGTACTAGTTGTGTGTACTACTTGAATGCACTAGTTGTATGTACTAATTGTATGTAATAGTTGAATGTACTAGTTATATATACTAGTCCTAGTTATATTTACTAGTTGTATGTACTAGTTGCATGTACCTGTTTTATGTACTATTTCTATGTACTACTTATATGTGTATATCCTAGTTATATGTACTAGTCTTATTTACTAGTTTTTTGAACTATTTGTGTACTAGGTGTATGTACTAATTATATTTACTAGTTTTATGTACTAGTTGTATGTACCTGATACTTGTTTTATGTACAAGTTGTATGTGCTAGTTATATTTACTGGTTAAAGGTGCTAGTTGTATTTACTAGTTGTATGTACTATTTATATTTACTTGTTATATGTGTATGTACTTGGTATATGTACTTGTTCTATGTACTATTTATATGTACTAGTTGTATGTTTTAGTTTTATGTACTAGTTGTATGTACTAGTTGTGTGAACTACTTGAATGTACTAGTTGTATGCACTAATTGTATGTTCTAGTTTTATGCACTCCTTCTATGTACTAGTTGTAAGGACTAGTTTCCAGTTGTATGTACTAGCTGTTTGTACTAGGCTGTATGTACTAGGTATTTGTACTAGTTGTGTGTACTAGTTGTATGAACTTTTGTATGTACTATTTGAATGTACAATTGTATGTACTGTTTCTATATACTAGTTATATGTGTATGTCCTAGGTATATATACCAGTTGAATGTACTAATTATATGTATTAGTTTATCTACTAGATGTATGTACTAGTGTTATGTACCAGGTGTATGGACCAGTTGTATGTACAAGTTGTATGTACTATATGTATGTACGAGTTCTAAGTACTAGTTCTATGTACTAGTTGTAGTACTAGTTTATAATACTAATTCTCTGTACTTGTTGTATGTACTCGTTGTATGTACTCTTTGTATGTACTTGTACCATGTACTAGTTGTATGTACTAGTTGTAGGAACTGGTTGTGTCTACTCGTTGGATTCTCTAGTTCTATGTACTTGTTGGACACTCCAGTTCTAAGTACTTGTTGGACACTCCAGTTCTATCTACTAGTTGTATTTACTAACTAGTAGTAATAGTTGTAGGTAGTCATTGTTTGAACTAGTGGTGTGTGCTAGTTATATTTAGAAATTGTAAATACTAGTTGTATTTACAAGTTGAATGTACAAGTTTTATGTACTAGATCTATGTACCTGTTGCAGGTAGTAGTTGTATGTACCAGTGGTGTTAACTAGTTGTATGTACTAGTTATTTGTAAAAGTTTTATGTACTAGGTCCATGTACTAGTTCTATGAACTAGTTGTTTGATCTAGTTGTAAGTACAAGTTCTATGTACTAATTGTGTGTACTACTTTTATGATCTAGTTGTATGTACTAGTTGGTTGTACTAGTTGCATGTACTAGGTGTATGTTTTAGTTGTATGTACTAGTTGTATGTGCTAGTTATATTTACTAGATGTAGGTACTAGATGTACGTATTAGTTGTATGAACAAGTTGTATATACTAGTTGTAGTACCAGTTGTATGTACTAGTTGTATGTACAAATTGTAAGTACAAGTTGTATGTAACAGATGCATATGCATTAGGTGAATACTCAAGTTCTATGTACTAGTTGTAGTACCAGTTGTATGTAGTAGTTGTATGTACTATACATATAAACTAGTTTTATGTGTATGTTCTAGTTATACGGACTAGTTGTATGTACTAGTTGTATGTACTAGTTGTATGTACTAATTATACGTACCTGTTGTATGTATTAGTTGTATACTGGAGTTCTATATACTAGTTGTATGAACTAGTTGTATGTACTAGTTGTATGTAGTAGTTGAATGTACTAGTGGTATTCGCTAGTTATATTTACTAGTTGTAAGTACTAGTTGAATGTATTAGTTGTATGTACTAGTTGAATTTAATAGTTGTAAGTACATGTTGTGTGTACAAGTTGTGTGAATTAGTTGTACATACTAGTAGTGTGAACTAGTTGTGTAAACCAGTTGTATGAACTAGTTGCATGTACTAGTTTTATGTATTGGTTCTAGGTTCTAGTTGTATGTGCTAGTTATATTTACTAGTTGTATGTACTAGTTGGATGTAGTAGTTGTATGTACTGGTTGTAAGTACTGGTTGTATGTACTAGTTGTATGTACTAGTCATATGTACTAGTTGTAGAAACTCGTTCTGTCTACTAGTTGGATACTCTAGCTTTATGTAATAGTTGTAGTACAAGTTTCATGTACTATTAGTATATTCTAGTTGTATACTCTAGGTCTATGTACTAGTTGTAGAACTAGATGTATGTACTAGTTGTATGTACAAGTTTGAAGGACTAGGTGCATGTACTAGTTGTATGTACTAGTTACAGTACTAGATGTATGTACTAGTTCTATGTACGAGTTGTATGTACTAGTTGTATGTACTAGTTTTAGACGTTTTAGTACGAACTAGTTGAAGGTACTAGCTGTAAGTACAAGTTGTATGTACTAGTAGTATGTCCTAGTTGTATACTCTAGTTCTATGTACTAGTTGTAGGACTAGATGTATGCTCCAGTTGTATGTATTTTTTGTACGGACCAGTTGTATGTACTAGTTTATTGTACAAGTTGTATGTACTAGTTGCATTTACTAGTTTCATACTCTAGTTTTATCAACTAGTTGTAATACTGGTTGTATCTACTATTTGTATGTTCTAGTTCCATATACTAGTTCTATGTACTAGTTGTATGTTCTAGTTGTAAGTATTAGTCATATGTACTAGTTGTAGAAACTCGTTCTGTCTACTAGTTGGATACTCTAGTTTTATGTACTAGTTGTAGTACAAGTTTCATGTACTATTAGTATATTCTAGTTGTAAACTCTAGGTCTATGTACTAGTTGTAGAACTAGATGTATGCACTAATTGTATGTACGAGTTGGAAGGACTAGGTGCATGTACTAGCTGTATGTACTAGTTACAGTACTAGATGTATGTACTAGTTGTATGTACGAGTTGTATGTCCTAGTTGTATGTACAAGTTGTAAGTATAAGTAGTATATACTAGTTCTACGTACTAGTTATAGAACTAGATGTATATACTAGTTGTATGTACGACTAAGTTCTAGTTGTATGTACGAGTACTATGTACTAGTTGAATGTACTAGTTGTATGGACTAGTTGTATGTACTAGTTGTCAAACTTGTTGTATGGACTAGTTTTAGGTAGTATGAATAAATACAAGTTGTATGTACTAGTAGTATGTATGAGTTGTATACTCTAGTTCTATGTACTAGTTGTAGAACTAGATGTATGTGCTAGTTGTATGTACGAGTAATATGTGCTAGTTGTATGTATGAGTACTATGTACTAGTTGTATGTACTATTTGTATGTACTTGTTCCATGTACGAGTTGTATGTACTTGTTGTATGCACTAGTTGTAGGTACTAGGTATGCATACAAGTTGTATGTACTAGTAGTAGGTACTAGTTGTATACTCTAGTTCTTTGTACTGGTTGTAGAACTAGATGTATGTACTAGTTGTATGTACGAGTTGTATGTACTATTTGGTTGTACTAGTTGTAAGTAGAAGTTGTATTTACTAGTTGTATGTACTAGTCTTAGTACTAGATGTATGTACTAGTTGTATGTAAAAGTACTATGTACTAGTTGAATGTACTAGTTTTATGTACTAGTCATATGTACTAGTTGTCAGTAGACGTTGTATGTACTAGTTGTATGTACAAGTTGTACACTGTAGTTCTATGTACTAGTTATTGTATTATATGTATGTACTAGTTGTATTTACGACTAATATGTACTAGTTGTTTTTACGATTAGGATGTACCTTTGTATGTACTAGTTGAATGTACTAGTTGAATGTACTATTTGTATTTACTAGTTCCATGTACTAGTTCTATGTACTAGTTGTAGTACCGGTTTAAATTATTACTTTTTGTACTAGTTGTTTGTACTAGTTGTGTACTAGTTGTATGTACTAGATATATGTACTAGCTGTAGGAACTAGTTGTGTCTACTTGTTGGATACTCTAGTTCTATGTTCCAGTTGTACTACTAGTTGAACGTATTGGTTTTATTTACTAACTGGTAGAACTAGTTGTAGGTAGTCATTGTACGCTAGTTATATTTAGCAATTGTAAGTACTAGTTGAATGTACTAGTTGTATGTAATTGATATATATATTAGCTGTTTGTACTAGTTGTATATACTAATTACATCCACTAATTGTATGTACTAGTTGTTTGTCCTATATAATTCTATGTGCTACTTGTATGTACTCTTACAAATTGAATGTACTAGCTGTATGTACTAGTTGCAGGTAATAGTTGTATGTACTAGTTGTATGTACTAGTTTTAGATGTTTTAGTATAAACTAGTTGAAGGTACTAGCTGTAAGTACAAGTTGTATGTACTAGTAGTATGTACTAGTTGTATACTCTGGTTCTATGTACTAGTTGTAGGACTAGATGTATGCACTAGTTGTATGTATTAGTTGTACGGATCAGTTGTATGTACTAGTTTTTAGGGGCTGCCTGTGGCAGCCCCCTCTATTGTTTTCATAACGCGATTTATGTATGGCTTCATGTTACGGATATATACAGTACAAGGTACAATATACTAAGGTAATCTAATATAAATAAATAAATAAATAAATAATTCATATGGCTCCAAGAAAGGACCTAGAAACAAAATGGGCATATCATCATAAAGTTTAGGGTATAAAACTCATTTTAAATTAAGGGATTTTTGATTTAGGCCTCCGTTTGTTAGAAAACGGAGGACAAAGTCTGCATATAAAATGCCATAGGACTATAGAAAACCTATAGGTTATTTATATTGAAACCAAGTGTTATATTCATAAAATTTTCAGATCACTTTGAAACCAACATATATCATGGTACATGTCTATGACAAACATCTGGTAAAATTTTGTTTAATTGAAATTGCAAAATAATCAAGATAGAATGAAGAATTCAAGGTTATGATTGTGCAATCTGGTGATGAATCATGATATGTTTGTATTGCGTCACCGACACCTCCAATGTCACTCCGTACATGCACATTTTGTGAATCTGTGACGTTGCGAAAACGTCACCGCCTCGTTGCTAAAGAAGATCATCCTTCGAGAATGGCTATTACAAGTCGACGCTCTCCTACGAGAAGGAGCTACCGAACAGGCGAGTTGTAGCGAAGGTTAGATAAAGCGTTTTTGTATACGTTCCCGTCAAGTTTGAGGCAGAGTTGTTCCTATATTGATGCGAAAGACTGGATTCGTTTGGTCGACCGTATTACTTTGGTAATTTAAGCTCTGTCTTCTCTTCTTACGTTATCTGTTAATATTTTTACTTGTCCATGTGTAGGAATTAGGAGTGTTTGTTGCGATCATTACGAGAATAAAGCTTTGTTGAGTGTCAGCAACATGAATTTACTAATTTCCTATTTATACTGAATTGTATTCCCACTCCTCATATATTGCTGATGCATGAAGACCTCTGGGTCGAAACGTCCAGAATTAGTAAATTCATATTGCTGACTTTCAACTAGGCTTTATTCTTATCCATGTTAGTACGTTTTCCATGTGTATTACATACAGTAACGAAATTGCTTATAGCGAATGTCTATAAGTATAGTGAAATACTTTGTTAGCTAATTACACTCAAGTACACTACACAGTGCAAGTTACTAGCAAATATATAAAATATTAAATTACAATCAAGTACTACACAGTACAAGTTACAAATTTAAGAGATCCAAGTGACTATGTAATATTAAAATTACAATCAAGTACTAGCTACACAGTGCAAGTTACAAATTTAAAGAGATCCAAGTGATCCCTAGGATAATCAGTATTTTAAACAGTACAAGACTTTAGTCACACTAGTACTGTTGCAGGCTTTGAAATCCTCAACTACTGCATAGAGAGTAGTAGTTGATACAGATCATCCAATTGCAAGGTAGAACACATGGCCTACCAATTACCTTTTCACACCTTAGTATAGACTGAAGATGATGCATCTGCATGCCATATATCAACAAAGGCTCCACTATTAAAGGGGTCTCAGCTAATAACCACAGCAGATTTGATTTGCCTAGTGAGGGAGCTAAGAACACCGACGGTTGGTTGCATGCATTGGCATAATCAACAGGGTTATAGACCATTTTGTAACTTGTACACAAGGGACATCATATACGTATATAAAGGCCTTAATATTACATAGTCACTTGGATCTCTTAAATTTGTAACTTGTACTGGGTAGTACTTGATTGTAATTTAATATTTTATATATTTGCTAGTAACTTGCACTGTGTAGTGTCCTTGAGTGTAATTAGCTAACAAAGTATTTCACTATACTTATAGACATTCGCTATAAGCAATTTCGTTACTGTATATATATATATATATATAAATATATATATAATACGAGTTCATACGCAACTATTATAACACATTTTATACGTCAAATTATGTATAATACGAGTTCATACGCAACTATTGTAACACTTAATTTATACGTCAATACATCGTTTTTGCAAATGGTGGCGTTCAGGAAGCTTTAGTTAAGTTATAACGAAGCTTTTGTGTCGTTATTTATAATTTTCAGGACACTTAAGCGTCCTCAATCGTTAGGATTAAGAATAGTATATCAAAGCCCAAGGCCAAGTAGTTCGAGTAAATTCGGGGGGCGGCAGCCCCACGAGTTTTTAAACTCGAACTACTTGTTGTACAAGTGGTATGTATTAGTTGCATTTACTAGTTTCATACTCTAGTTCTATCAACTAGTTGTAATACTGGTTGTATGTACTATTTGTATGTTCTAGTTTCATGTACTAGTTCTATGTACTAGTTGTATGTTGTAGTTGTAAGTACAAGTTGTATGTTCAAATTGTGTGTACTACTTGTATGAACTAGTTTTAGTGGCATGTTCTAGTTGTATGTACGACTTGTATGTTACTATTTGTATGTACTAGTTGTATGTACTAGTTGTAAGTACTATATGTATGTACCAGTTCTATGTTCTACTAGGTAAAAGAACTAGTTGTATGTACTAGTTTTATGTACTAGTTGTGTGTTCTAGTTGTGTGTACTAGTTGTATATACTAGTTGAATGTACTAGTTATATGTTCTAGTTGTATGTAGCAGTTGTATGTGCTAATAATATCTATTAGTGTTTATGTATTAGTTGTATTTACTAACTGGGGTACTATTTGTAGGTACTTGTTGTATAGATTGGTTGTATGTACAAGTTGTATGTACTAGTTGTATGTACTAGGTGTATTTACTAGTTGTAAGTACTCGTTGTATGTACTAGTTGTGTGACCTTTTTATGTACTAGATGTGTGAACTAGTTGAAGGTACTAATTGTATGTACCAGTGATATGTACTAGTTTTATGTACTAGTTGTATGAACTGGTTGTTTATATTATTTATCTGCACTAGTTATATGTTCCATTTATATGTACTAATTATATGTGTATGTTCTAATTTTATGTACTAGTTGTATGTATTAGTTGTATGTACTAGTTATATGTGTATGTTCTAGTTATATGTTCTATTTGTATGTACAAAGTGTATGTACTAGTTGTGTATTAGTTGTATGTAGTATTTATATATACTAGTATATGTGTATGTTCTAGTTATATGTACTAGGTGTACGTACAATATGTATGAAAAATCTAAGATACCATTTTCCTACATGCTATATGCCTATTCTGTAAAAAGAGCCTACAGGGGAACTAAACCTAAAGAGAGCTTTAGATGAAGATACAGTAGTCTTTTCTTCCTTCTTTTCCCTTCTTTCATCTTCTTCTCCACTGGGTCATCCCTTCTTTCATCTTCTTCTCCACTGGGTCAGACAGCCGTTTCTGGGAATTCCACCCTTCATCAGTGATCCTGGGAGTCTTTGTCTTTTTCTTTATCTTGATCTTCTGTGAATCCTTGGCTCACTATGCTAAATCAAGGGGCCTTATATACACTATTTTGGCGCCAAAAGTTAAATAAGGTGTTAACTAAGACACATGATGAAATTTAATTTTATGAAAGGAATGTAGGTCCAATTAACTTTTATGAATTAATTATAAATCTATTAGTAATCTTGCTTGTACAGGTAAAACAGACTCAGCATAACTATAGACACAAGTAGGACATATTACGTAAGTCTACCCTTAGGTCTTCTAGTAGTAACATTTCTTTGGAGGTGGGGTAACACAATATGGGGTAACACAAGACAGTTCTTAAGCATACTAGCTACTTTTTGCTTATACTTGATTCTAACTAGAGGCTGCCGGGATAGGAAGGTTTTAAAGGTTGATTTTAGCTTAAAGTATTTGTAACCCTGCTTAATAAGCCTACTGCATAACTGCAAACTTTTAGCCTGAAAACTGGAGAAGTCACTACATATTCTAGAATACCTAATTAGTTGTGAAATAAAGACACCATAGGCTGGGGTATTAGGAATATTACTATCTAAATGGGGGAAGTTTACTATATCAAAGTTAAAGTCCTCTCGCTTATCATATACTTTAGTGATAAATTGATTGTTAGTAATGGTTATATCTAAGTCTAAAAAGGGGGATTTTTTAGGGCTGGTATTTGTCTTTTTAAGAATAAGTTCTTTGGGGTAAATATCACTAATTGACAGTTCAAAATCCTTGTTGTTAATACATAAAAGGTCATCAATATACCTATAAGTATTGGAAAATTTAATAGCTAGATATGTACTAGATGTATGTACTAGTTCTATGTACTGGTTTTATGTACTAGTTGTATATATTAGTTATACGTACTATTTATATGTACAAGTTATACGTGTATGTTCTAGTTATTAGAATTATATTGTTTCGTTGTCTTATATTGTTTTCATTTGCCGATTACGTTGTACGGCTTCATGTTACTGAAATATATATATATATATATATATATATAATACGGGCTCATATGCAAGTATTATAACACTTATTTTATTTATTACGTGAATATATGTATAATACGAGTTCATACACAACTATGGTAACACTTAATTTATACGTCAATACATTGTTTTTGCAAATGACGACATTCAGGAAGCTTTAGTTAACGAAGCTTTTCCATTGTCATTTATAATGTTCAGAACACTTAAGCGTCCTCAATCGTTAATATTACGAATATATATATTAAATCCCAACGATACGGCCAAGTAGTTTGAGTTAATTCTGGGGCGGCAGCCCCACGAGTTTTTAAACTCAAAATACTTGTTTTTACTAGTTCTATGTACAAGTTGTATGTACGAGTTGTATGAACTAGTTATACGTACTAGTTGTATGTACTAGTTGTAGGTACTAGTTGTAGGTACTAGTGGTAATCACTAGTTATAAGTACTAATTATATGTACCAGCTGTATGTACTAGTTGTAGGGACTAGTGGTAATCACTAGTTATAAGTACTAATTATATATACTAGTTGTAGGTACTAGTTGTACATATTAGTTGCATATTCTAGTTTTTGTATTAGTAATATGTACTGGTTGTATGTACTAGTTATATGTACTAGCTGTATGTCCTAGTTTAATTTACTAGTTGCATATACTAGTTATGTACTGGTTTTATATACTGGTTGTATGTACTAGTTGTAAGTACTGGTTGTATATACTATTTATATGTACTAGTTTTATGTACTAGTTATATGCACAATTTTAAAATGCTAGTTATATATAATATTTATATGTACTAGTTATATGTGAAAAATCTAAGATACCATTTTCCAACATGCTATATGCCTATTCTGTAAAAAGAGCCTATAGGGGAACTAAACCTAAAGAGAGCTTTAGATGAAGATACAGTAGTCTTTTCTTCCTTCTTTTCCCTTCTTTCATCTTCTTCTCCACTGGGTCAGACAGCCGTTTTTGGGAATTCCACCCTTCATCAGTGATCCTAGGAGTCTTTGTCTTTTTCTTTATCTTGATCTTCTGTGAATCCTTGGCTCACTATGCTAAATCAAGGGGCCTTATATACACTATTTTGGCGCCAAAAGTTAAATTAGGTGTTAACTAAGACACATGATGAAATTTAATTTTATGAAAGGAATGTAGGTCCAATTAACTTTTATGAATTAATTATAAATCTATTAGTAATCTTGCTTCTACAGGTAAAACAGACTCAGCATAACTATAGACACAAGTAGGACATATTACGTAAGTCTACCCTTAGGTCTTCTAGTAGTAACATTTCTTTGGAGGTGGGGTAACACAATATGGGGTAACACAAGACAGTCCTTAAGCATACTAGCTACTTTTTGCTTATACTTGATTCTAATTAGAGGCTGCCGGGATAGGAAGGTTTTAAAGGTTGATTTTAGCTTAAAGTATTTGTAACCCTGCTTAATAAGCGTGTATATTTTATAGTTATATGTACTAGTTGTATATACTATTATATGTGTATGTTCTAGTTATCCTTACTAGTTCTATGTACTAGTTCTATGTACTAGTTGTATGTACTAGTTGTATGTACTAGTTGTATGTACTAGGTGTATGTACTTGTTCTATCTACTAATTGTATGTAATAGGTGTATGTACTAGTTGTATGAAATACTTATATATAATAGTTGTATGTATTTGTTATATGTCCTAGTTGTAATCACAAGTTATGGGTACTAGTTGTATATCCATAGGTGTGTTTTCTAGTTGTATGTACTGGTTGTATGTAGTAGCTGTGTGCACCAGTTATATGTGTATGTTCTATTTATATGTACTAGCTCTATGTACTAGTTGTATATACTAGTTGTACGTACTGGTTGTATGAACAAGTTATATCTACTAGTTCTAGGTACTAGTGATACATACTAGTTGTATGTGCTTGTTATATGTACTAGTTGTATATTCTAGTTATATGTATTTGTTGTATGTACTAGTTATAAGTACTTGTTGTAGGTTCTAGTTGTATGTATTACTTGTAAGTACTACTTATATGAATTAGTTGATGTACCTGTTGTATGTACTAATTGTATGTACTTGTTGTATATACTGGTTGTATGCACTAGTTGTATGTACGGTTTTTATAGACTAGTGATATTTGTATGCTTTGGTTATATATTCTAATTGTATGTAAAAGTTATATGTACTAGTTAATTGTAGTAGTTAAATGTACTAGTTGAATGTACTAGTTATATGGACTAGTTGTATGTTACTGTTGTAATCACTGGTTATATGTACTAGTTATATGTACTAGTAGTATGTACAAGTTGTATGTACTAGATGTATGTACTAGTTGTATGTACCACTTGCATGTACTAGTTCTATGTACCAGTTGCATGTACCAACTGTATGTACCAGTTGCATGTACTAGTTGTATGTACTAGTTGTATGTAATATTTATATGTGTAAGTTATATGTGTATGTTCTAGTTATCCTTACTAGGTCTATGTACAAGTTGTACGTATGAGTGGCGTGTACTAGTTTATTCAACTAGTTATATTAACTATTTGTATGTACTAGTTGAATGTACTAGTGATAATAACTAGTTATAAGCACTAGATATATGTACTAGTTTTATGTACTAGTTGTATGTACCAGTTGCATGTACTAGTTGTATGTACTAGTTGTATGTAATATTTATATGTACAAGTTATATGTGTATGTTCTAGTTATCCTTACTAGGTCTATGTACAAGTCGTAGGTATGAGTGGCATGTATTAGTTTAATCAACTAGTTATATGAACTATTTGTATGTACTAGTTAAATGTACTAGTGGTAATCACTAGTTATAAGGACTATATATATTTACTAGTTTTATGTAGTAGTTGTACGCACAAGTTGTATATTCTAGTTTTTAGGTGCTGCCCCCTCTATTGTTTTCATAACGCAATTTATGAATGGCTTGATGTTACGGATATATAAATATATATATATAAATGTATTTATAATACGAGTTCATACGCAACTATTATAACACATTTTTTTTTTTTTTTTTTTTTTTAAAAATAGTTTCATGTTCTAGTTGCATATACTAGTTATGTTCTAGTTGTATATACTGGTTTTATGTAGTGGTTCTATGTACTGGTTGTATGTACTAGTTGTAAGTATTGGTTAAATGTACTCTTTGTAAATACAAGTTGCATGTTTTAGTTGTATGTACTATTTGTATGTACAAGTTATATGCGTATGGCCTAGTTATCCTTACTAGTTCTATGAAAAATCTAAGATACCATTTTCCTACATGCTATATGCCTATTCTGTAAAAAGAGCCTATAGGGGAACTAAACCTAAAGAGAGCTTTAGAGGAAGATACAGGAGTCTTTTCTTCCTTCTTTTCTCTTCTTTCATATTCTTCTCCACTGGGTCAGACAGCTGTTTCTGGGAATTCCATGCACCCTTCATCAGTGATCCTGGGAGTCTTTGTCTTTTTCTTTATCTTGATCTTCTGTGAATCCTTGGCTCTCTATGCTAAATCTAGGGGCCTTATATACACTTTTTTGCACCAAAAAGTTAAATTAGGTGTTAACTAAGACACATAAGTAGGTCTTTAAGTAGGTTATGTGGGATCGCTGTATATAAGGTAGAAAAATCAAAACTAGCTAGCTGGGCTTTTCTAGTGGGTATAAACCTAAGACTATCTAAGACTTCTAGTGCGTTTTCTACTATCCAAAAGGCATTAACACCAGTATTCCTATATATTTTTATTATTATTATTGAAACACACCAGTGAAGGTGCAAAAAAAACAAAGACAAATGCAAAATGATTAAAATGGTTACATAGTTGATGCTGAAGATATAATAATGTCTAATTCATGTTGACTGAAGTGAGGAATGACAGTGTGAGTGTCTCGGATTTCTCTAATTAGATAGCCCACAGCAACATCTTCAGTGGAATAGGATTTGCAATGCGAGTTTCCATACATATAGTTATACACTACAAAGCTTGAATTGCAAATTTGAGAGCTGTCCCGAAATACAGAACGGATAAGTCTAGATGGGTGAGAAGATGCACTTGATAGTAGTTTCTTAAATCTAGAATAAATGATGTTATAGATACTGGCAGTTAATCCAACAGAGTGGGCAATAGATGTATGGCAGTTATAAGGTAACTTCCAGATTCGCCTGATAACCTTGTTAAATGAAACATTTAGAGATTTGAGGTCAGGGGCATCAAGTCTCCACAATGAGCAGCCATACAGTGAAAGACAGTAAGCATTAAAAAGTTTCATCTTTGTCCCTGGATCACACCCTTTAAATTGAAATAGAACAGAGTTAGCCTGGCGAATGAATGTCATCGATTTTAACTGAATATCCAATTGATCAGACAGATCATGCTGGAGAGTGTTCCCAAGGTGGACAACTGAGTCAACCAAAGGGAGGTGCTGACCACAGAGAGAGAAGTGGGTGTGATCAGAAACTGCAGTACGCCTAAAACATATAAGTTGAGTCTTGCTGGGATTAAATTGAATGCAGTGGGACTGAGCATATTCTTCGCAAAGGGCAAGCATCTTTCTTAGAGCATCTGGGGATGGAGCAAGAATGGTTAGGTCATCTGCATAACATAAAGCCCCAGAGAAGTAATCCTCCCAGTAACAGCCAAGACCACTGGCACGAAGCGATTCTAGCAAGCCATCAAGGTAGATTGTAAAAAGTATTGGGCTAAGTACACTGCCTTGACGAACCCCGTTGGAGACCTGAAAATAATCAGAGGCTCTACCAGACCATTGGACCCGCAATTTCTGAGTCTTGTACCAGTGCAGTAACAGGCGGACGAGAGGCTTGGGCATCCTTCTATCCAGCAGTTTCTGAAACAAAATGCTGTGGTCAACAGTGTCAAAGGCTTTTGATGCATCAATCAGACAAGCATATACTTTAGAACTCTTATTCAAGTAACGGTTAATGACAGCTTTCAAGGCACCAGTACACAAGGTGGTAGAGAAGCCCGGTTTGAAGCCAAATTGTAGATCACTGATGATGAGGCATTGACTCCAGGTAGTAAGAATAGACCACTCAAGAACTTTACTGAGAGAAGATGCAAGGGCAATTCCACGGTAATTTGCAGAGAGAGATGGATCTTTAGAACCCTTAGGTATTGGCTGAATAGTGGCATCACGGAGTACAGACGGCATGAACCCGTGTCTCAGCAGTGATGTAAACAGACGTGCAAGAAAATGATGTAATGAAGCAGGTGCATTCAGAATATGGTCTGAAGCCAGTGAGTCACAATCAACCTTTCCACGCTTGAGCTTCCCAATGGCCTCCTGGATTGTCTCCAATGACACAAATATGGGAGCAATATCCGCTGAAGTTAGAACTCATTCAAGATTATCTAGCAGTTCTGTAGTGACAGAATTGTCAATGGAGTTGTACAGGCGCTTGAAACTATTGGACCACAGATTGGCAATGTTGACAGACCCAGTAACATAATCAACAACTGGAGATGGAGGACCTTTTTTCTACCAACAGCTCAATGCACTTCAGACCAGAAACCGCGGTTAGGGTCTTGAAGTAATGCCTCAGCCAACTTTTCACGTCTGACATGCTCCTGTCTTCTCCTTACACGTCGGACAGCATACTTGTATCTACGGTGGCAATGCTTTTTGAGCTGAAATAGAAAACCAGCAGGAGGGGAACCAGCATCAAGCCAGAGCTTATGCCACCGCTGGCTAGCCTGTAATTCTGGTTTGACAAACTGTGACCACCCAGCGATGCAGGGTTGTTTGCCAGGTCCTTTGCATGGGATTGAACGGTCTGCAGCATCCTTAAGGCACTTAAGAAGCTGATCACACACTTGCTCAAGCTGTTGCTGATGAGCTGTGCAGGTTGGAATGCAACAGGAGATGATGTCATCGTTCAGCTCAACGTTCATAGACTCTATTGCACGCCCAACTATATTCTGGAACATACTAATGTGATGATTATTGGCTTTATACCAAGCCCTTGTGGTAATTGTTTCAGTATCTGTAGAAAATCTATAATCACCTACAGTGCAGGGTGGGTCCAGACAGAAAACTAAGGGATTATGATCAGATAAATTCCTACCATCACTGATTGTATGTACATTGCTAATTAATGGGAGAATACAGTTAGAGACAGCTACATGATCAAGCCAAGACTTAGACCCATTATGACTCATATAAGTAAACCTAACATCATCTGCATACCTCAAATCTGCAAAAGAGAGGTTCAACTCACTAAGGAAGGATTGCACCATGTCAGTGAAACTGCACGGTCGCTGCATATCTGTGTTCCAATCTCCAGCAATCACCAAGACATCATGGGTCACTGTAGAGATAAGACCACAAAGCTCCCCAAGTGTGTCACTAAGTTGTTCATTGGCATCATCAGAGCAATAATCACTTGGTAAATAGACATTCACTAAAAGACAATTACAGTTATGGAGGTCAATCTTGACAGCACCAATTCGATGAGATGAAGATTTAACTTGCTGAATAGAGTTAACTAAGCTTTGCGATATAATATGGCACAACCTCCAAAAGGACGCCCATATAACAATGCGGAGCTATATATCAAAGCCAGATATATATAGCATGATTGACAAAACCATCAAAACAGAGTTTTACCTAGCTCTGAATCTGAAAGCCAGTGTTCTTGTAACAGGACAATATCAGAGGAATCAAGAAGAACAAGTATATAGGAAAGACCATTATTGTATCCATGACAGTTAAATGATGCTATTGAGAGTTTCTCTTGTACCAACGTTGCATAATCATCAGTCATTGTGGATCAGTGGCGTGGAAATTCCTAGCTGGTGTTATCCGTGCCAGATATGCAGCTCTCCGTTTCTTGCGCTCTTCTACAGGCAGGTCTGGCTGTAAGAAGTACTTTTCCATTCCACTGCTGCTTGACAACCGCTTCTTTCCAGCAAGGATAATTCGTCTGTCCCAAGGACAGTTGAACTTAATGAGAATAGGTCTAGGGCGGGTGGGTTCAGATGTGCAAGAGGAGTGAGTAGTTGGCAGTGAGCCGTTCTTTTCAGAGACATTGCTTGACTGTTGCTTTCTTGTCTGCTGGGGTTGCTTTAACTGTTTGCCCAGTCTGAACGTGTCTTTGACAGCAATATGACTGCCAGCAGCAGCCTGCAGAACATCACAAACAATTGAAAGATCCTTATCTTCCGGGATACCAAAAAGAACAACATTACTTCCGCGTTCGAGCGTGTCAGGAGCTTGCTTTTGAGAGAAACCACTATGCAAATTTGCATTGGACCCATTCTCGGACACAGAGGGAGTAGAGAGAGAGGGTTGAAGATGTTTTTCAATACCCTCGAGACGGGAGCAGACATCCACTCGCAAAGTGCGAACATCCTCAGACACTCGCTCAACGCCACGCAAAGGGAGAAGCTGAGGCATCTAAAGGAGATCCTCCGCAGAGCAGACGACCTCTGGTAGACAAGCATCGCTATCCAGCGTATCAAAAGCCTCGATAATATCATCAAGGTCGGCCAGTTCTTGAGAACGTACCGTCGAGCTTCGTCTCACTTTCTTCTCCAGCTTTAATCTCGACAGATCAGTGCTGCAATCGCTCCACAGAATGGCCTTAGCAGCACGGATCGACTTAGCGTCATATTTGCTCAAGATCTGGTTCCGAATTGACTCACAGTCAGCGCGCTGGCGAAAAGCCTTGAGGTAAGCCAACAACCCATTGGTGTGCGCCATCTTGTATAATATTATTGCCTTGTATAATATTATATACCTAGGCAGTATTCTCTAAAATGTTTGAGAATTATAGTCTGAGTGCCGAATTTAGAAATCCAGAAAGGGGTTTGGTAGTACATTTGTGAGAGGCAGCTATGAATCTGTAGCTGTAAAGGTTCTTATGTAGCTTAGAAATCCAGAAAAAGAGGGAAGGTTACACCAGTCTGGTTTAGGTTCTAAGTTCTCTAATTTTATGACATCTATGTGTTTCCTAATTAACTGTTGGGGTTCTACTGTACATTTGGCATAAGTGGAGGTACTACCTAGTTCTTCATTAATACTTGGTCTATAGAAGGACTTACATATAAATATTATATTATTAGAGGCCTTATCTCGTAGGGGATATCAATTGAGGGAGCTTCATTGGAGGTTGGAACATTTCCATTTTTTCTGGAACTTACTTTGGGTATTTCAAAGGTGGTTTTGTTTCTGAAATTTCCTGCGTTCAGCCAATCTTCACTCTTGTAGAGTCCAGACCCTGAGTTTCCCCAGTGTTTGTTCTCAAGCTCTGATTAGCACATTTAGGTTTAATGAATGGAACTCCCTCCTAAGCTTTCTTAGGAGCACTTTCTGGCGTTTGGTCATAGGATTATTATTCTGTTGATGCGCTATTTCCACATCAAACCAGGCAAGCAGTCTTCTAAACCTAAGGCCCTTGGCCTAATTGTCACTTATGTGACCTTCCTGTCTCTTACTTCCCCTCTGATTGTCTGATTTGCTTCCCTGGTTGCATGGCTGTGATTCGTAGGTTGTTTTTTCCCCTCACAGCCATAGCAACAGAGTAGACCAGGCAGTTCAGGTGCAAGGCCGACCTAGGGCCTTCCTGTCACTCTTTCTCCACCCAATCATTGGCCTCCTGAAGCAGTGCCGTATCAACATGGTTAAACTGCACCACCCCACAGGGTTTTCTATCAGAGAAATCTCCAGGTTTCTTTCGGAGACAGGCATCTTTTGCTTTGCCTAAAAGTTGCATCAGATGATCATTGCCACTTTTCCAGGGACTAGGATGATCATTTGTAAGAGTTTCAGCAAGGGCTGCAGGCAGCTCACTATTTTGTTCAGTCCCAGCCTGAACTTGGTGAAACTCCCCTTGCCCCTGAGCTCCCACACCTTCCTCCACAGTCTCAGTTAGGGTGGCTAAACTACAAGAGGTTCTACAAGGTTTAGTCTCGAAAAACCTTGACCTCTTAGGATTCTACTAATTTTCGTAGTTAGCGCTATCTTTGTGGTTTTATGGTCTGGCATTGCAATATTCCAAGCCTGGTACAACCGCTTGGCATACCCCTTTTCCATGGCTTACTTTCTCGGTAGAGCTCCATGATGATATTATCCCGTTGAAGGTTTCAGATCACCCCTTGGATCCTTCTCCTTCTTGAGGCACCTTGCAGTACATCATTAACCAAATCTAAATCCCGGCTACCCGTTACTTGCAGTACTCCATCTCCTACCAAGTTCCTTTTGGCTTGGAAGGCAAGGGTTCGACCGGTCTGAGGCAAATGTGGGTATTTGCTCAGCCATTCCAGCTCTAAACGCTTCTGATAGCCACCTCTTTTGGGTTCAGATCGCTCGTAGCAATCAAGTAGTGCCCTAACCATTTCCTCGGTCCAGAGGGCTGGTTGGCCCGTCATGGGGACAGAAGAAAGGTACATCTACCTGTGAGGCACCAGTGGAATTATCTATTCTGGTTGACCCAGGGTTTTCTTCACCACTGGTGCACCTAGGCCACAGCCTGTATTGAAAAGTTTCATTCTCTTGATGCAACGTAACCCAGTAAAATTGCCAGAAGTGGGGTTAGCCCATACTGGCAAAGAGGCTGATTTAGCCACAGGATACCACATGAAGGGCTTAGCACTCTGCTCAGTCGGGGGGTTGAACTGGACAATATAGTTTTATGTTCTAGTTGCATATTCTCGTTTCGTACTAGTTGTTTGCACAAGTTGTATGTAGTGGTTGTATGTAATATTTATATGTACTAGTTGTACATATTGGTTGAATGTACTGTTTGTATGTACTAGTTGTATGTACTAGCTGTAGGTACTATTCATATGTACAAGTTATAGGTGTATCTAATTATACTTTCTAGTTTCATGTAAAAGTTTTATGTACGAGTTGTAAGTACTTGTTGAATGAACTAGTTAAATAAAGTAGTTGTATGCCCTAGTTTTATGTACTAGTATTATTCACTAGGTATACGTACTAGTTATATGTACACTTTTTATGTACATACAACTAGTACATACAACGATTTCATAAAACTAGTAAATACAACTAGTACATATAACTATTATCTAGTACATAAAACTAGTACTTACCTAGAACCTAGTATGACTAGTACAAGAACCTACAACTAGTACATACAACCAGTAAATAGCTAGTACATACAACTAGTATATGCATACAACTATTATATGTGACTGTCCATCGCGTATGCAACGGAAATTGCGTTTTTGATATCATTTGAAAGGGTTTCCAAAGTACTAGTGACCAGTGCAATCGGAAGTGTCTCAGCTGTTATGGATCCAAAGCTACGACACTTTGAAACTGAACCGTTGCAAACACAATATGTAGCACAGCCTTATTTCCGTTTAGTTAATATAATGATGACATCTTGATAGCGCAACCTCAATGATATTCACCGTTCCGTATATAGAACAAAATGGTGTATATACAATGGCTACTATTCAATAAGATTGGATTTATCGCACAAAGAAGACCGAAATAACGACGGCGACATTTAGAAAGGTTAGAGTAATGAATATTTAATGATATTAAAACAAAATTGCACTTTTGACTATTTTGCTACGACATGTTTAAAACTAGTACATGCAACTAGTACAAACAAGTAGTACATACAACTAGTACACTCAACTAGTATATACAACTAAAACATACAACTAGAAACTAGTACATACTATTAGTACATAGAACTGGAAACTAGTACATACAAGTAGTACATAGAACGAGTACATTCAACTAGTACATGCAACTAGAAACTAATCATTATAACTAGTATATATATAGTACGTACAACTAGTATATGAAACTAGTACATACAACTAGAACATACAATTAGTACATACAACCACTACATACAGCTACTACTTACAACTAGTACTAGAAACTAGTAAATAATACTAGTACCCACAACTATTAAATAATACTAGTACATATAACTAGTACATTCAACTAGTACATATACCTAGGACATACACATATAACTAGTAAATACAACTAGAAACTAGAACGTACAACTAGTACATACAACTAATACCTACAACCTAGTACATAAAAGAAGTTCATACAACTAGTACACACAACTAGTACATACAACTAGTATATACAACTAATACAAACAACTAGTACATACAACTAGCACATAGAACGAGTACATAAGACTAGTACATACACCTAGAAACTACAACTAGTAAATATAATTAAAATTAGTACATATAACTAGTACACAGGTAGTACATACAACTAGTATATAAAATTAGTACATACAACTGGTACATAACTACTACATACAACTAGTTCATACAACTAGTACATACAATTAGTACCGACAACTAGTAAATATAACTTTATTGGTACATACAACTAGTAAATATAACTAGTACATAAGACAATTACGCACAATTAGTACTTACAACTGGTATATCTAGCACATACAATTGTACATAAAACTAGTATCAAGTACATACAACTAGTACATACAGTTAGTACATATAACTAGTAAATACAAGTAGTACATAAAACTAGTTCACAAAACTAGTACATATATACAACTATATATCTAAATAGTACATACTACTAGTTCATGAGATTAGTAAATACAACTAGTACACACAACTAGTACATACAAATTGTACATTCATCTACTACATACTGCTACAACTTACAACTAGTACCTACAACTAGTAAATATAACTAGTATTGGTACATACAATAAGTGCATACAACTAGTAAATGTAATTAGTACGCACAACCAGTACACACAAATAAAACATACAGCTAGTAACTAGTACATTCAACTGGTACATATACCTAGGACATACACATATAACTAGTTAATATAAGCAGTACATACATTTAGTACATACAAATACTACGTACAAGAAGTTCATACAACTAGTACAGACAAGTAGTACAAACAACCAGTTCATACAAGTAGTTCTTACATAGTCCCTAGCATAACTAGTACTAGAACCTAAAACCAGTACATAGAATGAGTACATAAAACTAGTACATACAACTAGTATATACAACTAGTAGCTACAACTAGTAAATATAACTAGAACTAGTACATATAACTAGTACATACAACTAGTACATACAACTAGTACATACAATTACTACCAACAACTAGTACATTCAAGTAGTACAAATAACTAGTACATACAACTACAACATACAACAAGTACATATAAATAGTACATTGAACTAGTACATATACATATAACTAGTACATATAAATAGTGCATACAACCATTTCATTCAACTAGTACCTTCAACTAGTAAATATAACAAGTACATACAACAATTATACACAACTAGTACTTACAACTGGTATAACTAGCACATACAACTGGTACATAAAGCTAGTTTCAAGTACATACAACTAGTACATAGAACTGGTACATCCAACTAGTACATAGAACTGGTACATCCAACTAGTACATCCAATTAGTACATCCAACTACTACATACAGCTACTACTTACAACTATTACCTACAACTAGTAAATATAACTAGTAGTGGTACATACAACTAGGACATACAACTAGTATATGCATTTTGTGCCTACAATTTATACTCACAACTGGTACATACAGCTATTAAATAATACTAGTACATATAATTAGTACATTAATCTAGTACACATACCCAGGACATGCACATAACTAGTACACAGAAATGGAACATACAAATAGTACATACAAGAAGTTCACACAACTAGTACGCAAAACTAGTACATGCAAATAGTACTTACTTAGTCCATAGTATAACCCTTTATTGACCGCAGACGATATACATCGTCATGATAATTATATGCAGCCGATAACCATTGACGATATAAATCGTCATAGATAGGCGGCAGGCTTTCGCTGCGAATTATTAGCATATGCGGGGCCAAAGCAAACTCTAACAGGTGTTAAGTGGTCGTCAGACAGATGCACTTTACGATTAGTGCACACAGGTGGCAGGAACCTTCCCTCCGTGGCGAAAAAAGCCTACGAATTAACCGTATATGTACCGTGTGAGTGAAGAGAACTGACCAGGCTCTGAATGCGACCGCATAGGGTTAGGGTTAGGGTTAGTGCCTGGTCCGTTCTCTTCACTTGATTCGAAAGGCTAAACTCGACGAGAATCCATTTCCTCAGTCGTAAAAACAACCTTACCTTACACGTAGCACTTACGTACATCACGTGGCCTTCGAAAAAGTCAGTCATAAGGTATAGGGCCGCCCACGCAATAAGTTGGCACGGAAAGGGATAACTAGTACGAGACCCTACAACCAGCACATAGAACGAGTACATAAGACTAGTACATACAACTAGTACCTACATTTAGTAAATATAACTAGGACTAGTAGATATAACTAGTACATACAACAAATACATGCAAATAGTACATACAACTAGTACATACAACAAGTACATACAACTAGAACATACAACTAGTACATATACACAGGCGCCATATGGCTGTTACGCTTAAAATTGCGTTAAACCGTTAAGTTAATTTCTCAGCATAAGAATAACTAATGCTTTTCAAAATTTATATTTAAAGTATTTATGGTTAGTATAATAGTCTGACAAATTTTGAATTGAATATGCGTTTTCTTTGAAATTCTCCGCCGAATTAGCACCCGTTTACAACACTCATAAGGTTTGTGCTTATAAGAGCTAGTGCCAATTTCTGTACATGATTTGAATTTTTATGGGTTAAACTAAAAATCTGACGGCCTCCGTTTTAATACAGCTTTCCTTTCTTGAGATAATAAAGAAAATGTCACTTTTAAGAGTAATTAACAAGCAAAAATTTGGCCATAATTTGACTAATGAAGAAGGAATCGATACCCAGGCTGACAATTTGTATAGCAACAATGACTGATCACTATGAAACCATAGGTGTTGTCCAACTGTTCTTCTAGACTAAGCACAAAACGATTTTCTTCACAACAACACTTGGTTGATATTTTCGGGTATTGTAATGATATTCATAAATACAGTTAAATAAATTCATTGTCATTTAACACCTATCGCGTTTCGTCTAACGCAAATACAAATAACGGTACTTTCGGAAAAGCAATAGTCGGTGATCATTGGCTGAGCGTTCGTATGCATATATTTACAGCTTTGGCTAAAGTGTTACTTTATTTCTCAAGTGAAAATCGCCTAAAATCGGTCAATGAAATACCAAGAAAAGCCAAAGCAATTTATGGAAGTTTGACCTTCAATTGTGGATTTGCTCGCGTTGCTGCTTATTTTTTCGCCTACAAAAGGTAAGTGTTTCGAATTGGGTGAATTGGGTATAACTAGGGAGTCTTTAAAATGTAGAATCTGTGTGGACTAATGCTAAATAACGCATTCACTCTAACGATTAAAAACCAAACATTCTTTACAAATTAGCAATTGTTATCTGACGATCGCTATAACGCAGCCTATCCCTCAGGAACAGCCATAAGGTACCAGTGTAAATAGTACATAAAACCAATACATAAAATAGTATATACAAACAACTAGTACAGACAGCTAGTAAAAACAACTAGTACATATAACTAGAACCTTGAACTAGTACATATACCTAGTACATACATATATAACTAGTACATATAAATAATGCATACAACTATTACATACAACTAGTACCTTCAACTAGTAAATATAACAATCACATACAACAATTACACACAACTAGTACTTACCACTAGTATAACTAGCACATACAACTTGTACATAAAAGTAGCATCAAGTACATACAACTAGTACATAGAACTGGTACATCCAACTAGTACATACAATTAGTAAATACATACAACTGGTACATACAAGTAGTTCACACAACTAGTATATACATCTAGTTCATACAACTAGTACATACAACTAGTACCTACAACTCGTTTTTAGTACATAAAACTAGTACCTACTACTTGTAAATGTAACTAGTACTAGTACATACAACTAGTACAAACTAATAGTACATACAATTAGTACATTAAACTAGTATATACAACTAGTATTTACACGTAGTACATACAACTGGTACCTACAACTAGTTCATACAACTAATAAATACAGTTAATAAATACAACTGGTGCTTGTAACTAGTAAATTAAACTGGTACTTATGCTATGTAGATAATCATATAACTAATACATATAATATAGTACATACAACTAGTACCTACAACTAGTAAATAGTACTAGTACATAAAATGAGTACAGAAAACTAGTACATACAGCTAGTACATACAACTAGTACATACAACAGGTATATATAACTAGTACAAACAATAACTACATCCCACTAGTTACTAGTGCATACAACTAGTTCATACAACTCTTACATACAACTAGAACATAGCTAGTACATAAAACTAGGGGCTCTGTCCATCGCTGCTACTGCAGCGCTATTCCTTGGAAAACTAAATGCATTTCCCCCTGACTAGTGACTCTGAGACAAGTCCATTTGTGTGCTTTCCACATTTCCGCTGTTTCCTCCGTTTCCGACATTTCAGTCGTTTCCACTGCACCCACACAACTGGCACATGCAACTAGTACATATAACTAGTACTTTAAACTAGTACATATATCTAGTACATGCAACTAGTACATAGAACTAGTACATATAACTAGTACATACAATTAGTACATATAACCAGTGCATACGCATATAATTAGTAAATATAAATACACATACAACTAATACATACAACTTGTATATACAACTTTTACTGACAACTAGTACATACAACTAGTACATAAAGCTAGTTCCTACAAATAGTACATATAATTATTACATACATCTAATACATACAACTAGTACATAAAGCTAGTTCCTACAAATAGTATATATAATTATTACATACATCTAGTACATACAACTAGCACATACAACTAGTACAAACAACTAGTTCATATAACTAGTATTTACAACTAGGGAATACAACTAGTATCTAGTCCATGTAGTTAATACCTACCTAGTACCTAGTTTAACTAGTACTAGGACTTACAATTAGTGCATAAAACTAGTACATAAACATATAACTCGTACATACAACTAGTACACACAACTGCTACATACAATTAGTACCTACAACTAGTAAATATTACTAGTACTAGGACATACAAATGGTTAAGTATATACACCTAGTCCATACAACTGGTACATGCAACTAGTACATAGAACTAGTACATAGAACTAGTACATTGAACTAGTACATACAACTAGTACTGCAACTAGTATGTAGAACTATTACCCAGTACGTGAACATCATAGCTAGTACATAAAAGTAGTACATACAACTAGTACATAACTAATACATACAACTACTACATACAAGTAGAACATACAATTAGTACCTATAACTACTACATACAACTAGTACATGGAACTAGTACCTACAACAATTAAATATAACTAGTACTAGTTCATACAACTAGTACATACAACCAGTAAATATAACTAATACAAACAGCTAGTACATACAACTAGTACAGAAAACTAGTTCATATAACTAGTACCTACAACTTGTCAATATAACTAGTACTTGTACATATAACTAGAACATACAACTAGTACATACAACTGATACATACAACTTGTACTACACCTAGTAAGTAGAACTAGTGCATAGAACTAGTACATCATTACTAGTAGATAAAACTAGTACATACAACTAATACATACAACTAGTACTTACTACTGGTACATAAGTAGTACACACAACTAGTACATACAACTAGAACATAAAATTAGTACACACAACTAGTACATACAACCAGTACATAGAACTAGTACAAACAAGTAGTATATGCAAGTAGTGCCGTGGGAATTCGAGGCTGTAGTTCCGAGCTGACAAGAGGATCGGTTTTGTCCAGTTCAACCCCCGACAGAGCAGGGTGCTTAACCTTTCATGTGGCATCCTGTGGCTAAATCAGCGTCCAAGCCAATATGGGCTAACCCCCGTCTGGCAGCTTCACTGGGTTACGTTGCGTCACGAGAATTAAAATTTTCAAGACAGGCTGGGGCCTAGGTGCACCAGTGGTGAAGAAAACTCTGGGTTAACCAGAATAGGTGATTCCACTGGTGCCTCACAGGTAGAAGTACCTGAATGTAATAGCCTTTCTTGGGTCCCCATGAGCTGCCAACCAGCCCTCTGGACCGAGGAAATGGT
The DNA here is from genome assembly GCA_947172415.1 of Chondrosia reniformis. Classification (NCBI taxonomy): domain Eukaryota; kingdom Metazoa; phylum Porifera; class Demospongiae; order Chondrillida; family Chondrillidae; genus Chondrosia; species Chondrosia reniformis. The sequence continues at coordinate 2,662,126 of OX359202.1, read as the reverse complement.
TAGGGCACTAATTGATTGCTACGAGCCATCTGAACCCAAAAGAGGTGGCTATCAGAAGTGTTTAGAGCTGGAATGGCTGAGCAAATACCCACATTTGCCTCAGACTGGTCAAACATTTGCCTTCCAAGCCAAAAGGAACTTGGTAGGAGACGGAATACTGCAAGTAACGAGTAGCTGCGATTTAAATTTGGTTAATGATGCATTGCAAGGAGTCTTAGGAGGAGAAGGATTCAAGGGGTGATCTGGAACCTTCAGAGGGATAATATCCTCATGGAGCTCTACCGACAAAGTAAGCCCATGGAAAAGGGGTATGCCGAGTGGTTGTACCAGGCTTGGAATGCTGCAATGCCAGACCATAAAACCATAAAGGTAGCGCTGACTACAATAATTAGTACAATCCTAAGAGGTCAAGGTCTTTCGAGACTAAACCTTGTGGAACCTGACTCTTGTGGTTTAGCCACCCTAACTCAGGCTGGGACTGAACAAAATGGTGATCTGTCTGCAGCCCCTGTTGAAACTCTTACAAATGATCATCCTAGTCCCTGGACAAGTGGCAATGATCATCTGATGCAACTTTTAGGCAAAGCAAAAGATGCCTGTCTCCGAAAGAAACCTGGAGATTTCTCTGATAGAAAACTCTGTGGGGTGGTGGGTTCACCACGTTGATACGGCACTGCTTCAGGAGGCCAATGATTGGGTGGAGAAAGAGTGACAGGAAGGCCCTAGGTCAGCCTGGCACCTAGGGTACCTAATTGCCTGGTCTACTCTGTTGCTATGGCTGTGAGGGGAAAAACAACCTACAAATCGCAGCCATGCAACTAGGGAAGGAAATCAGACAATCAGAGGGGAAGTAAGAGACAGGAAGGTCACAAAATTGACAATAAGGCCAAGGGCCTTAGGTTTAGAAGACTGCTTGCCTGGTTGTATGTGGAAATAGCGCATCAACAGAATAATAATCCTATGACCAAACGCCAGAAAGTGCTCCTAAGAAAACTTAGGAGGAAGTTCCATTCATTAAACCTGAATGTGCTGATCAGAGCTCGAGAACAGACACTGGGGAAACTCAGGGTCTGGACTCTACAAGAGTGAAGATCAGCTGAACACATAAAATTCCAGGAACAAGACCACCTTTGGAATACTCAAAGTAAGTTCTGGATGAATGGCAATGTTCCAACCTCCAATGAAGCTCCCTCAATTGAGGTAGAAGGAGACTTTTGGACAAAGATTGTAGGTACTGTTGGTAAGGTCAACAAAGACGACCCAGGGGTGAAAGAATGGCTAAAGGAAACCAAAAAGAGGGTGAGTAGAACCTCCTCTGAAGGTCCCGATAGCATTGATGACCCCAAACTGAGGAAAGTCTTGAAGAAGGCGAAAAGCTGGTCAGCCTCTGGGCCGGATGGCATCCACACTTTTAGGTGAAACGCACTCCCTTCTGCACAGTCTGCCTTGGCAGATGTACTACGGAGGGTGGTGAGTGGAGATCTGTCAGTCCCAGACTGGCTTACAAGGGGTTGCACTTTACTCATCCCCAAAAAGGGTGACCCGAAAAGGTGCTGCCAACTACCAACCTATTGCGTGTCTCAACACAATGTACAAGGCTGTCACAGCATACATTGTATCAGAACTACTCACCTACACCTACGCTAATGATCTTTTGCCTATGGCCAAAAGGGCCATAAGAAAAGGAAGGTGGGGCTGTGTGGACTGTCTACTGCTGGATCAAACAATTGGTCTAGATGCCAAAATTATGGGCAAGCCACTTAGTGTGGCATGGATCGATTATGAGAAGGCATATGACAGTCTCTCACAAGTGGGTGATGAAGGTGCTAAAAACCATCAAGTGCCCAGGTTGGATCCGGAGGTCTATAGAGCTCTTCGCCAAACACTGGGCTACTGTGCTTGAGTTGAGGACTGTGAGGAGGGTGGGTAGGAGTACCCTTGTTAAATATAACAGGGGACTCTTCCAAGGAGACTCCTTATCGCCACTCCTCTTTTGTCTGGCCATAGCTCTCATATGCTAGGTTCTTAACAGAACCAAGGGATATACCCTCTGGCATAATGGGGAAAAGAACACCATGTCACACTTGTTGTACATGGATGAACTTAAGATATATGCTGGAGGGCCTGATAAACTCAGGGAAGCCATGGAATGTGTGGAGAAAACCTCAAATGTCATGGGCATGAGGTTTGGAGTGAGAAAGTGTGGAACAGCTCACACGCAAAAAGGGAAAGTTCCGGCTGGCCCAGACAACCCTGAACGCAGTGAAGAATCCATAAGGAGCCTTGAAAAAGGTACTACTTATAAGTACCTAGGGCTAGAACAACTGTTTGAGGTAGATGACAGAAATTCAAAGCTTGCTTGATCAACAAATTGAGGAGGAGACTCCACAAAGTGTGGGGCTCTCACGTCAATGGTAAGAATGCTGCAGAAGCCTCTAACATGTTGTGTGCCTCTCTATTGAGATACTCTTACCCAGTTTTGAAGTGGACTCAAAGTGAGCTTCCAAAGCTGGACCGAATGGTGAGAAATATTATGAGAAAGTACCAGTGTCATCACTACAACTCTGCCATTGACAGAGTAAACTTGCCGCCCTCAAGGTAGTAGAGGGCTCTGTAGTTTTCTTTTGTGATCACGACAGGGCTGTTGTGAATCTGGCAAGATACCTCCATACTGCCAATGATCCATTCATAGCTGTTGTGGTTAAACACCAAAACTTGTGAAGGGCTCATACCACAGACAAGTCACAAATAGGGAGTCTTATGTGTGGCTTTCTGAGGGGAGACTCAGACCTTAATCTGAGGCTCTGATTCTCGCAGCCAAAGATGATGTGCTGCACACTAGGTGGTACCAAAATAGGATTTTGAGGAATTATAGCCTCTTAATGTGCAGAGAATGTGGCAAGGCTGTGGAAACGGTCAAACACATACTAAACATGTGTGAACCCAAGGGATTTTCTCTCTACAAAGAGAGACATGACCGGGCAAAACTGATAGTGTTGTGGAGACTGTTGAAAGAATATGGCTTCAAGCAGGAAGAGTCCTGGTACAAACTAGAAGCACAGATCCTAGTATACCTACAGATGATGAAATGACAGAAAGAAGGCCAGACTTGGTGGTTGAGGATCGGCTATGTAAGTCCATTTTCATTATTGAGATGTCAGTCCCAACTGACAGCAATATTAATGGGAGATGGCAAGAGAAGTTCCAAAAGTACCAGAAGCTGGCGGCTGATATGAGGAAACAATTTTGGGGCTACAGAATTAAGGTAGTCCCGATGATAATTGATGCTTTGGGGACAGTGGACACACTTCTGGAAGACCTTAGGGGAATTCCAAAGCTGTCAAAAGGGTGCAGTAGAAGTGATGAGAGCGATGCAGAGAACTTTTCTCTGCTCAGCTGCAAGGATATTGAGGCGACATCTATCTGTTGAGGGATTGGGGCATGGACGATGAGTAGTCCTAGTGGTGGATTGGTGTATGGAGGTAAACCCTCCTATTATGACAGTAAACTTTGGCCCGACGTGCACCTGTCTGCTGCTGCTGGAAGGAGGCAAAGCCGAGGCTTCTGGCTAAAAACCTAAAGAGGGGAAAACATAACTGACTGAGGGTTGTCCAAGCCAAATGCTCCTTGCCTTAGTAAACTAAGGCAAGAAGTAACAAGGTTCTCCATTAAGGCTTTTGTTTCTATAGTACCTACCTAGAATCCGGTATAACTAGTACTAGAACCTACAATTAGTACATACAACTAGTACATATAACTAGTACATACAACTAGGTCATACCACTAGTATCGACTATTTACAACTAGTACACACAACTAGTACATACAACAAGGACATACAACTAATACAATCAACTACTACATTCAACTAGTACCTACCCAGTACCTAGTATAACTAGAACTAGAACATGCAACAAGTACATCGCTAGTACATGCAACTAGTACATATAAGTAGTACATACAACTATTAAATACAGGTAGTAATTTGAATTACTACAAAAAACTAGTATATATAATTAGTACAAACAACTAGAACCTATTTAGTACCTACTATAACTAGTACTAGAACCAACAACTAGTACATACACCTAGTAAATACAACTAGTACATATAAATAGTACACACACCTACTATATTAAACAAGTATAAACAACAAGTACATACAACTAGTACATACATAATTAACTAGTACATACAACTAGTAAATACAACTAGTTACTAGTACATACAACTAGTAGGTACAACTAGTACTTACAACTAGAGCCTACAACTACTAAATATAACTAGTACAAAGTTAGTGTTAGAAACTGTCCCACCCTTTATATATACAAAACAAAGAGCCCCCATGTGTAGTATATAAGTATACCCAACCAATAGGATCTCAAATCTTAAACTTTTCACAAGCCTCTAAGTCAGAAGTCTTTAGAAAACCAGAACCATGTGAGTGTCACCAGTCCCCCTTCATTTACAAGCCCCTAGGCCATGTTTTAACAGGTGACCTACGTATTGTTAGTAACCCAAAACTTAGAAAACTTCTTAAGAAAGGACCAAAATTTAGAGAACCTAATAACTTTAATTGGGTAACTGCTTTAAAAATGTGTAAGGAAGGTCTTAGAAAATATAAGATTACCTGGGCCCGTAGAGAAAATGTTTCTACTTCTGTATTTAGTGAGTGGGAAAATGCTGTACTTAAGAAAATTAATTCTAGGATCTCTAAGCTGTCTAAATCGTATACCAAATCCTCAGTAGCCAAATAGACCCTTACTTGTCCTAAAATTAAGAAATTCTTAGCAGACCTACATGATAAGTATGTTATAGCCCCTGCCGATAAGGCCTCTAATAATATAATATTTATATGTAAGTCCTACTATAGACAAATTATTAATGAAGAACTAGGCAGTACCTCCACTTATGCTAAATGTAGAGTAGAACCCCAAAAGTTAATTAGGAAATACATAGATTTTTTAAAACTAGAGAACTTAGAACCTAAACCAGACTGGTGTAACCTTCCCTCTTTTTAATGGATGCCTAAGCTACATAAGAACCTTTACAGCTACAGATTCATAGCTGCCTCTCACAAATGTACTAACAAACCCCTTTCTAGATTTCTAAATTCGGCAATTCTCAAACATTTTAGAGAACACTGCCTAGGTATATATAGGAATACTGGTGTTAATGCCTTTTGGATAGTAAAAAACTCACTAGAAGTCTTAGATAGTCTTAGGTCTATACCCACTAGAAAAGTCCAGCTAGCTAGTTTTGATTTTTCTACCTTATATACAGCGATCCCCCACAACCTACTTAAAGATAAGATTACTAACCTAATTCATAGTGCCTATACCTGTAGGAAGTCCCAATATATGGAAGTCTGTCAGGATAAAGCCTTTTGGTCTAACAGTGTCCGCTATAATGCAGTCACAGCTGTGCATTTAGTAGAGCTCTTTAATTACTTTATTGACAACATTTATGTATGTGTAGACGGTTCTGTATTTAAGCAATGTGTAGGTATCCCTATGGGTACTGACTGTGCCCCTGTAGTTGCTAATCTTTTTCTGTTTGCCTATGAGTATGAGTTTATGAAAGGAGTACTTAAGGATAACATCACCTTAGCTATTAAATTTTCAAATACTTATAGGTATATTGATGACCTTTTATGTATTAACAACAAGGATTTTGAACTGTAAATTAGTGATATTTACCCCAAAGAACTTATACTTAAAAAGACAAATACCAGCCCTAGGAAATCCCCCTTTTTAGACTTAGATATAACCATTACTAACAATCTATTTATCACTAAAGTATATGATAAACGAGAGGACTTTAACTTTGATATAGTAAATTTCCCCCCTTTAGATAGTAATATTCCTAATACCCCAGCCTATGATGTCTTTATTTCACAACTAATTAGGTATTCCAGAATATGTAGTGACTTCTCCAGTTTTCAGGCTAAATGTTTGCAGTTATGCAGTAGGCTTATTAAGCAGGGTTACAAATACTTTAAGCTAAAATCAACCTTTAAAACCTTCCTATCCCGGCAGCTTCTAGTTAGAAATAAGTATAAGCAAAAAGTAGCTAGTATGCTTAAGAACTGTCTTGTGTTACCCCATATTGTGTTACCCCACCTCCAAAGAAATGTTACTACAAGAAGATCTAAAGGTAGACTTACGTAATATGTCCTACTTGTGTCTATAGTTATGCTGAGTCTGTTTTACCTGTACAAGCAGGTTTATTAATAGATTTATAATTAATTCATAAAAGTTAATTGGACCTACATTCCTTTCATAAAATTAAATTTCATAATGTGTCTTAGTTAACACCTAATTTAACTTTTGGCGCCAAAATAGTTTATATAAGGCCCCTAGATTTAGCATAGAGAGCCAAGGATTCACAGAAGATCAAGATAAAGAAAAAGACAAAGACTCCCAGGATCACTGATGAAGGGTGGAATTCCCAGAAACGGCTGTCTGACCCAATGGAGAAGAAGATGAAAGAAGGGAAAAGAAGGAAGAAATGACTCCTGTATCTTCATCTAAAGCTCTCTTTAGGTTTAGTTCCCCTATAGGCTCTTTTTACAGAATAGGCATATAGCATGTAGAAAAATGGTATCTTAGATTTTTCATACAGCAAATGCACATAACTAGTACATACAAATAGTACATAGAAGTAGCACATATATGTAACTAGTACATACAACTAGTACATACAACGAGTTACTAGTACATAAAACGGGTACATACAACTAGTACATATAACTAGTTCATAAAATTAGTCCATACAACTAGTAGATACAAGTAGTATCTAGTACATACAACTAGTACCTACCTAGTACCTAGTATACCTAGTACAACAACCTGCAACTAATACATACAAGTAGTACATACAACTATTACATCTAACTACTACATACAACTAGTACCTACAACCAGTAAATGAAACTAATACTAGTTACTACAATTAGTACATACAACTAGTACACACAACTAGTACATATAACTAGTACAAACAACTAGTACCTGCCTAGTACACAGTATAACTAGTCCTAGAACCTCCAATTAGTATATACTACTTGTATTCATAAAACTAGTACATAAAACTAGTACATATACCTGGTACACATCTAGTACATACAACTAGTACATACAACTGGGACATATCTAGTACATACAACTAGTACATCCAACTAGTCCATACAATTAGTACATACAACAACTACATACAACTAGTAAAGTAAATATAAGTAGTCCTAGTACATAAAATTAGTACATACATCTAATACATGCAGCTAGTACATACAACTAGTACATATCTAGTACATACAACTAGTACACACAACTAGTACATGCAATTAGTAAAAATAAGTAGTACTAGTACGTACAACTAGTATATACAACTAGTACAAACTATTAGTATATACATACAACTAGTACATACAACTAGTACATATAACCAGTACATACAATTAGTACATATATCTAGTACACAAACATGGAACTAGTACATATAAATAGTACATACAACTATTCTACCAGACTAGTATTTAAAACTAGTACATATAACTTGTACTTATAAATAGTACATATAACTAGTACATATAAATAGTACATACAACTGGAACATAATACTATTACATACAACTAGGAAATACAATTAGTGTACATACAACTGGTACATACAACTTTTACACACAACTAGAACATATAACCAGTACATAGACATATAACTAGTCCATATAACTAGCACATACCACTAGTACATATATACAACTAGTTCATAAAACTAGTACATACAACTAGTACATACAATTGGTATCAATTACACACAACTAGTACCTACCTAGTACCTAGTATAACTAGTACAAGAACCTACAACTAGTACATACAAGTAGTACATACATCTAGTACATACAACTAGTGCATATACATAGTACACACACCTACTACATATGACTAGTACATAAACATATAACTAGTACATAAACTAGTACATCCAGCTAGTATATACATACAACTGGTACATACAATCTGTACCAAACCAGTATATACAACTAGTAGTCACACCTAGTACAAATAATTAGTACAAACAACTACTTCATACACATACAACATACAAGTAGTACCTACAACTAGTTAATTTATCTAGAACTGGGACATACAACTAGTACATACAAATAGTACATACAATTAGTACATAGAAGTAGTATATACAACTAGTACATTCAAATAGTCCATTAAACTAAGTCTTATAATGAGTACATACAAGTAGTATATACAACTATTACACACAACTTATTTATACAACTAGTTCACACAACTAGTATATACAACTAGTTCAAACAGCTAGTACAAACAACTAGTACTTACAACTAGTACATGCCACTAGTACATATAACTGGTACATACAACTAGTATATACAACTAGTAGATACAATTAGTACATAGAACTAGTACAGACAATTAGTGCATACAATTAGTACATACAACTACTACATACAACTGGAAACTAGTACATACAACTAGTACCTACCTAGTACCTAGAATAACTAGTACTAGAACTTACAACTAGTACATACAACTAGTATATACAACTGGAACATACAACTACTACATACAACTATATAGTACTTCAACTAGTAGATACAACTAGTACATACAAGTAGTACCTACAACTAGTTCACACCACTTGTACATACAACTAGTACATACAAATAGAAACTAGTGCATACAACTAGAACATAAAACTAGACCATACAACAAGTACATACAATTAATAAATAGCTAGCACAAACAACTAGTACTTACAACTAGTACATGGCACTAGTACATATAACTGGTACATACAACTAGTACGTACAACTAGTATGCACAACTAGTACATTATTCGAGTACTTATAACTAGTACATATAATAAGTACAAACAACTAGTACATATACCTAGTACATATAACTAGGACATATAACTATTACAAAGAACTAGTATCAGAAGTACTCTCTAAGTAGGAATTGGTGGAAAAAAATGGCCGCCATATTCAATGTGTTAGCTATGAACACCTAATAAATCACCAACAAAGCGATTTTCGGCTATATGCGGTTATTTGCAGCCATTAATGCACGCCTTCCTAAATGTCAAAACATGCTTCGATGCTCTACACGCTCTACAGCACTCAAAAAGTGGCTAACCAGGAATAGGCTCATTTCCAAAATTAATGTTTTCTTTTTCTTCTCCTTCTTCTTATGCGGGCACGTACAAGTTAGAAATTGTCATAAATATTTCTGAACTAGGCAATGGATGATCCTAAATCGGAATGTGCTTTACAAGAAGCATATTAATTGTGAAAAGCGAAAATTGTGGTCTTCTTGGCCGCCATTTTTTAATTAAGAGATGATGGTTTTTGTCATATTTCTCTTCTCTTAGACGTTATTTAGAGATTTTCGCCAAGAAAACTTTGAAATCAATTTAAAACAAGTAATATTAAGAAGAAAAAGGGGAAATACAAGTAAATGAAAAACATTTACAAAAATGATGTTAGAAGTAGGAATGGCAGTATTCACTAATACATCAGCAAATAGTATCGAAACAAGACAGTGGCTATATGATAAGGCTAATCACACAAAAGTTGCATATACACTGAAATTTAAGTAACTTCGCCATACACTTCTGTGTTTGGGCGCACCACTCCTACTTGCGGTTAGTGCGCCCCAACAAGAGTCCATACAACTCGAACCTAAAACTAGTAAATATTACTAGTACATAAACAATAACACACAATTAGTACATACAACTAGTAAATACAATTAGTGTACATACAACTAGTTCAGAACACTAGTACATAGAACTAGTACATACAACTAGTATGTAGTGCATACAACTAGTACCTACCTAGTACCTAAACATTTACCCAGTAAATATAAATAGAACATACACCTAGTACGTACAGCTAGTACATTGAACGAGTACAAAAAACTAGTAAATATAACTACTACATACAATTAGTACATACAACTAGTACATACAACTCTTACATACAACCAGAACATATAACAGCTACATTCAACTAGTACATACAAGTAGTACATACTGGTAGTACATACAACTAGTACACAAAACTTGTACATTCAACTAGTCCATACAACTAAAAACTAGTACATACAAATAATACATTGAACTTTTATATAAAACTAGTTCCTACAACGAGTACATACAAATAGAAACTAGTAATAACAACTAGTTAATAAAACGAGTACATAAGTCTAGTACATAGACTTTGTAAATAAGTAGTACATACAAACTAGGACGTAAAACTAGTACATACAACTGGTACATAACTAGTACATACAACTAGAACATAGAATTTGTACATAGAATTATTTCATACACATACTACATACAACTACTACATTGAACTAGTACCTACAACCAGTAAATTTAACTAATACTAGAACATACAACTGGTAGATACAATTAGTACATACAACTAGTACATACAACTAGTATCAAGTATATACAACTAGTACATCCAACCGGTACATAAAACTACTACATCAAACTAGTACTTACAACTAGTACATACATGTAGTATATAAAACTAGTACACAAAACTGGCACATTCAACTAGTACATACAACTAGTACATACAACTAGTACATACAACTAGTAACTAGTACATACAACTAGTAACTAGTACATACAACTAGTTCATACAAGTACTTTAAGACTAGTACATACAATTGGTACATAACTAGTACATACAACTGGAAATTATAACTAGTATAAACTATTAGTACATGAAACTACTACATAAAACTACTACACACAACTAGTACCTACAACTAGTAAACAAAGTTAGTAATAGTTCATACAACTAGTACATACAATTGGTACATACAACTAGTACATAAAATTAGTTCTTACAACCAGTACATACAATTAGCACATATATCTAGTATACACATGTAGTACATGCAACTAGTAAACATAACTATTACAGAAAACAATTACACACAACTAGTAAATAGGCTATTACATATGACAAGATACAACTAGTATCAAATTTATACAACTAGTACCAACAACAAGTGCATACAAGTAGTACCTACCTAGTAGCCGATAGAATTATATATATAGGTATATGTACTACTTGTATGTACTAGTTATATGTTCTAGCTGCATGTACTAGCTGTGTGTACATGTTGTAGGTTCTAATGCTATTTAGTTATACAAGGTACTATATAGGTACTAGTTGTATGTACTAGTTGTATGTACAAATTGTATGTACCAGTTTTATATGCTAGTTGTATGTACTAATTATATGTACTAATTGTTTTTACTAGTTCTATATACTATTTTTAGAACTTGTATTAAGTGCTAGTCGTATGTTCTATGTAGTCGTATGTACTAGTTGTAGGTACTAGTCGTATGTCCTAGTTGTATGTACTATTTATATGTACTAGTTATATGTGTATGTACTAGTTATATGTACTAGTTTTAAGTACTGATTGTGTGGAGTAGTTTTATGTATAAATTGCATGTACTAGTTGTATGTGCTAGTTGTATGTAGCAGTTGTATGTACCAATTGTATTTACTAGTTGTATGTACTAGTTGTATGTATTAGATATGTACTAATTGTATGTAGTGTTGTTTGTACTACTAGTATGTTCTAGCTGTATGTACTAGTTATATATACTAATTGTATGCACTAGTTATATGTTCTAGCTGTATGTACTAGCTGTGTGTACAAATTGTAGGTTCTAATGCTATTTAGTTATACAAGGTACCATATAGATACTAGTTGTATGTACTAGTTGTATAAACTAGTTGTATGTACTAGTTGTATGTAGAAGTACTAGCTATATTTACTATTTGTAGGTACTAGTTGTGTGTAGTAGTTGTATGTAGTAGTTGCATGTACTAATTGCATATACTAATTCTATGTATTAATTGTATGTACTAGTTATCTACCAGTTGTATGTACTAGTTGTATTTACTAATTAAATACTATGGGTTTATGTACAATTTTTATGTACTCGTTCTATGTACTAGTTGTATGTATATACTAGTTGTATGAACTAGTTTTATATACACGTTCTATGTACTAGTTGCATGTACTAGTTTCTAGTTGTATGTTCTAGTCGAATGTACAAGTTTTGCATACTATATAGTTGTATGTACTACATGTATGTACTAGTTGGATGTACTAGTTGGATGTTGTAGTTGTATTTACTGATTGTATGTACTAATTTTATGTACCAGTTATAGGTTCTAGTATTAGTTATACTAAGCACTAAGTAGGTACTATTTGTATACACTAGATACTAGTTGTATGTACTAGTTTTTGGAAATATTTGTATGTACTAGAATTATGTAGTAGTTTAATGTAGTAGTTGTATGTAGTGGTTGTATGTACTAACTGTATGTATTAGTTGTAGGTTCTAGTATTGGTTATGCTAGGTACTAAGCAGATACTAGTGGTATGTACTAGATACTAGTTTTATATACTAGTTGTATGTACTAGTTTTATGAACTAGTTGTATGTATTAATTGTATGTACTAATTGTATGTAATAGTTGTATCTACTAGTTGTTTGCACTAGTATTAGATTCATTTACTAGATGTAGGTACTAGTTCAATGTAGTAGTTGTATGAAGTAGTTGCATGTATATACAAATTCTATATCTAAGTTCTATGTACTAGTTGTATGTACTAGTTATGTACCAGTTGTATGAACTAGCTATTTATTAATTGAATGCACTAGTTGTACGTATTAATCTTATGTACTACTTATATGTACTAGTTGTATATACTAGTTGTATGTACTAGTTTTATGTACTAGTTATATTTACTAGTTGTAGGTACCAGTTGTAAGTACTAGATGAAGGTAGTAGTTGTGTGTTCCAATTGTTTGAACTAGTTGTATGTGCTACTTGTTTGAACTAGTTATGGAAGAGTTGAATTTACTAGTTGTATGTACTAATTTTATGTACTAATTGTTTTTACTAGTTCTATATACTATTATTAGAACTGGTATTAAGTGCTAGTCGTATGTACTAGTCGTATGTACTAGTCGTAGGTACTAGTTGTATGTACTAGTTATATATACTATTTATATGTACTAGCTGCATGTACTAGCTGTGTGTACAAGCTGTAGGTTCAAATGCTATATAGTTATACAAGGTATTAGATAGGTATTAGTTGTATGTACAAGTTGTAGATTCTACTGCTATATAGTTATATAAGGTACTAGATAGGTATTAGTTGTATGTACTAGTTGTATGAACTAGTTATATGTACTAATTGTATATACTAGTTGTTTGTACTAGTTGTATGTTCTAATTGTACGTAATAGTTTTATGTACTAGTTGTATGTACTTGCTATGTACTAGCTATACGCACTAGTTTTATGTAGTAATTTTATGTACTACTTATATGTACTGGTTGTATACACTACTTTCTAGTTGTATGTACTTATTGTAGGAACTAGTTCTATGTACTATTTGTAAGGACTAATTGTATCCACTAGTTGTATGTACTAGTTGTATGAATAGTTCTATGAACTAGTTGTTAGACACGTTTAATGAACTACTGGTATGTACTAGTTGTAAGTACTATTTGTATGCACTATAGTTTTATGTACAATTTGTATGTACTAGTTGTCAGTACTAGTTGCATGAAAAATCTAAGATACCATTTTCCTACATGCTATATATATGCTTATTCTGTAAAAAGAGCCTATAGGGGAACTAAACCTAAAGAGAGCTTTAGATGAAGATACAGTAGTCTTTTCTTCCTTCTTTTCCCTTCTTTCATCTTCTTCTCCACTGGGTCAGACAGCTGTTTCTGGGAATTCCATGCACCCTTCATCAGTGATCCTGCATGGGAGTCTTTGTCTTTTTCTTTATCTTGATCTTCTGTGAATCCTTGCATGTACTGGTTGTGTACCAGTTGTATGTACTAGTTGTATGTACAAGTTGTAAATACTAGTCGTGTGTACTAGTTGTATGTACTACATGGATGTACTAGTTGTACGTCCTAGTTGTATGTACTAGTTGTATATTCTCGTTGTACAGACTAGCCATTTGTACTAGTTATATGTACTAGTTGTATGAACTGGTTGTGTGGACTATATGCATTTACTAGTGGTATGTACTAGTTTTATCTACTAGTTGTAGTTCTAATTGCATGTACTAGTTGTATGTACTAGTTGTATGTACTAATTGTATGTACTAGTTGTATGTTCTTGTTGTATGTACTAGTTGTATGTACTAATTACTAGTTGTATGTCCTAGTTTTATGGTCTAGTTGTATGTACAAGTTGTATGAACTAGTTATATGTACCAGTAATACTACTAATTGTAAGTACTAGTTGTATGTACCAGTGGTATATACTAGTTTTATGTTCTAGCTCTAGAACTATATGTATGTACTAATTGTATGTACTAAATGTATGTTCCTTGGACCAGTTGTATGTAATAGTTCTATGTACTAGTTTATAGTCTAGCTTAATGAATTAGCTGTATGTACTAGTTGTAAGTACTATTTGCCTTAAGCAGTTGTATGTACTAGTTCTATGTACTAATAGTATGTACTAGTTACATGTACTAGTTGTATGAACTAGTTATGTGTACTATATGGTTTTACGTACTAGTTCTATGTACTATTTGTAGTACGAATATTATGTACTAGTCGTATGTACTAGTTGTAGGTTCCAGTACTATATAGTTCTACAAGGTACTATGTAGGTACGTTTTTGTGTACTAGTTTTTTGCGCATTTAGAACATGTCCGCAAAATTTCCTTTTTTTGTAAATCGTCATATTAGCGCCTACAGTAGCATGTTACCTGCGCGTGAAGTGGAGCACCCAGCACTGAAACGTAACAAGTCATCACAAGTCCTTATAGATGTCAAATTATAGTATAGCGGAGGAAGGCCAATAAAGGCCTACGTGACCGAAACCTTCTATTTTTCTTTTGATTATACTACGTTAATAATCAAAGAAAAATAGAAAGTTTCGGTCACGTAGGCCTTAATTCCTCATTATACTACATTATTATTCAAAAGAAGAATAGAAAGTTTCGGTCACATAGGCCTTAATTCCTCATTATACTACATTATTATTCAAAAGAAGAATAGAACGTTTGGGTCACGTAGGCCTTAATTCCTCAGCTATTATTAACGTAGTATAATAGCTGAGGAATTAAGGCCTACATGACTGAAACATTTTGTTTTCTTTTGATTATACTTCATTAATTGCTCATACATTTTCGCCATTGATAATTACATAGATATTGGTAGACATGCAATATGCTTACTGTTTCCCCTTACCTCTGACGACAACAAAAACTTGGGTCAAGGAAACTGTATCGCTACCAAGAAGCCTTACTTGAAGTATCAACTCCGGAAGTCTAATGTTTGTATAAGGCGTTACCAAATATTTGGGTGCATATGCAACATCATAAAACGCCAATGTATGATGGCTCAGCTATACTACTAATTTTGGCTGATAATCACGTGACAATACCATTACTCGAAGAAGAGACAAATGGAAAATAAATGGATTATTAGACAGTGGGGGATTGTATATCTAACCATTTTTTGACATCAATCTCTTCAGTAAGTAACAGCCTACAAGTTGTATGTATACTCCTGGAATATTCCCTTGTTTAGCTGAGATATGAAGTACTAGAGGAGCCCGATAAAGGTACAAAAATACGTTTTCAATTATAATTCAAAAACTAAAGGGAATTTAAGAGAAGTATACATACAATCGTCAGATATCATCGTCCTTCATAGATTGGTGTCATCATTTATTCTATATTCGTATTTTCCACTGTCTAATAAAACATTTTTGACGAATTAGCACCTCTCACTTGGCTGGTGCACCATGTTTGTTTTGCGAGCCCTTTTAACAGTCCAAGAATGGTAACAATCGGCTTTCTTACGGCTGAGAACGGGCGTCGCATTAATCATGGTGTCCCGAAATAGATGCCGCGCCCTATACCGTAATTCGGGAAATTTTCGTTGTTAGAATATTTTCGTGGTTGGCTCAAACCACGAAAATTTATCACACGAAATATTTTTAACAACGAATAATAACACGTTGCACAATCTATTATGTAAACGCAACACAGCTGAGCGCTGTCAAAATGGCTCTACTGCGATACCTGCAGCGCAAGGACGGTTTACCGGACCCAAAGGGGTGGCTTTCGTCCGAAGTACCAGCAGCAATAATCGCTCGTACGAGCCAGACCACGAAAATATTTTAACACGAAAATTTTTCCCACGAAAATTTCCGAACACGAAAATTTCCCGAACTACGGTAGTTCAATTTTTTTTGTTGTGGCAACCATACAAGAGCAGGGTTTTGCGAATAGTGTTGCGTCATCCTATAAATATGGAGGCGAGTGCTAATGCTGACACTACAAGTGATTGGGAGAATTATTTCAAGTCTCCCTTTTTGGATATGCTGAAATGCTGTGTCAGTGATGTCTTTTTAAATAGAAGAGGAGGAGTGATCAAAATTAAAGACTGGAGAACGAGGTTAGACCATCCAGCGAAGATTTCATACAGGGTACTGTATCACTCTTGAATTTTTTTCTAAACAGTGCACCATTTCACTTAAGAGAATCTTGTGATAGAGTCACTCTTTGTATTCCTTACTGTGGATCTCCCATTCAGTGTGAGTTATGTGTTAGATCGAGCATCATACTAATGTCGATTACAGTTTTATTTACTCTATTATGCAAATAACTCTTCATTGTATCATTGAGTAATCTTTATATTATTAGGGGAGGTGTTATTTGATTACCGTAATCCCTCACTGCCACCGGATGTTGTCTTTAAGCCAGGACAGAGTCACTTTTCTCCAAATATTGAGAAACTCTATGTAATATTTAGCATATGTTACGTTGTGTGAATACCATGAGTGTTAAGATCTGAAACTGATCTAAAACCTCCAAAATCATTACTCTGGAGTTACCCCACCTACTTATGTCTCTTGAAGAGCTCACAACACAAATGGGAGGAACCAAAGTCTATTTAATGGTCTCCACTCTGTCTCAAAAAGATGGTAGAACTATAGACAGCCTACTTGGGATTTATTAATTTGGCATATTTGGCATTATGAGTAGCTTTTCTAGTGTTCACATGAGCTCTAGTTCAAAAGTGGGAGCCAGTCTTGTTGACATTAGGGTGGGCTCTTAATTTATTCATTTCCTCACTGTTTATAAGGAGACATGACTAGGCCGGTCTAAATCCATAGTCAAATGAATTTGAGAATTCTTTTAAATTAAAGGTTCTTTCGAAATGGAACTCCTCCAATCCTACAATGTTAACTGTATTGCTAAAGCAACTACTCAATGAATTCAGCTTGTACAATTTAGAGGTAGTATCAAAACATCCCCGTCTTCAGTTTGAGCTGAAGACCTTTGAAGAAAGTGGCAATTACAATGATATTGAAGTATTCTGTGTAGCTGGAGAAGATGTAAGTTCATTGTTTGTGCTATAGGTTCACATCATCAAAATTTACGTTTGACATGTATACAATATTTTTTGTCCTTGTAGGATAATGATGAAATTGAGTGTATCTATTTCATTCCCTTGAGTCTTGATTTCTGTGGGCTGCCTAAAGTAGGCGCACATGCATACATTCGTCATACACCATGTTAGCAGTCATTTAAGTAGTATGCATTTAGAGAATACAAGGTACCTAGATGTAGTGCATATATAAGTCTAACCCTAATTGCATCCATTTTGGATACAGGTATGTAGTTGCTAAGTTTGGGATAGCTAAATAGTTGTTACTTTAAGTCAGTTGTTGCTTGAAATATATTATTAATGATGTGCTAGGTATGATCAATAAATATCTAATTAACTTACGTCTTTTCTTATTTTGAGATTTGGTTTCTCTGAAAGTTAAAGTGTGATTATACCTGTTAAAGACATACATACCTTTAGAAATGGTTGTGATGTAACATACGTACATAATATCTCTAGTTACCCTTTGTTAATGTCAACATTCAGATTACAGTTTTGTGAGTGTTCCTCTAGCTTTCTTATAATGACCTATACTAGTGACTTTGCTCTATACTTATGCAGTTGAATCCTAGTTTGAAGTATGAAGTTGCTCTTATGGTCAGGCTCAGCTCATCAAATGTAACCTCCGCTCAGACATCAATTTATATCTCACCTAATATGCAAAAGTAACATTTTGGAATTTATACCACTAAATAGTGTTTATCTAACATTATTCATATCCTTTGAAGGAATTTTCCTGCCTTATCAAACATGTCGTTACCAGTTTGGGGCAGTGACTGTGAACCTTGTCTGATGGATTTTGTCCCATTAGTGGCAAAAAAGATACAGGAAAAGGTACTTTACACGTTCAGTAACTTTAATAACATGTACATGTGTGCAACATTTTGTGTTCTAGATTGATTATGTGAAACATTCATTGGAGCTAAGAAAAGAATTCTTAACCACCTGGTTAAGTGTATATGACAAGGCAACATTAGAATATGATACAGAAAATTACAGCTTTGCAGCATTTTTAGTGGAGGTCAAGGGCTTCTTTTGTGTTCTTCATTGTAAGTATATCTACGTATCTTGTACACATGTGCGTAGTATCATGGTAAGGACTTGTTGTAGCCTTTAAGTTACACACTGAATTGTTTATTCTAGTTGAACTTACTAATGGCTTTCCAGTTGAAGCTCCATTGATTACATTAAGATCTGTGTACCATAAGATAGAAGGTTTGCCTTGCGAGAGTCAGCTGAAGCATTACATATTCAATTCTCAGTGGACCACAGAAGAAATGGTAGCCAAGTTGAGGTACTGTCCTTTGCTAATGCTTTTAAGCAAGTAATGAAATTGCTTTGGTTACTTGCCTTAATTCTCCTTCTTGTAGGAAGTACTTACTGGATGTAATACCTAAGTTTAGGGAATTATCAGTTGCCCAAGGCGAATGTTTACCATAATTGATTCAAATGAACCATGTAAATTTAAGTTGCCCATTTTGTATGTGTGATAGTTGTGATTTTACTCAATTGCTTGATAAAAGCTGAAAACAAAGAACCAGCAAGTAGCTCGAGTTCGGGGCGCTCAGGCACCCCGCAAGTTTTTAACTCCAGTTTCTTGACAGTTTACAATTGAGTTGTAGCTAAATGCTGTACTACGCACTTATTAGCGTGACAAATATTGCTTAATAGGTAAGAGACGTGAATAAAATGTCTACCAAAGCTTATTCCGTAGCACTCAGCATTTTGACTGGCCTAAGTGTTGGTAGTGCTATAGTTTTACTGAGCAAGTGGTGGAATAGAAGGAATTCAGCTAGCAACCCAAAGGAGGCCACTCTTCGTATGTTGGTTGAAGAAGTCAAAAAATTACGGGAGTTAATGTTAGAAACGAAGGAACAGTTGGAGTCTTTACGCCGCATTACAGTCGGCGGATCAAAGTCATCTGTAAGACCAGTTGACGCAGAATCAGAGTATCTATCAACTTACGAATCAATTGGAGACGGAGAAGATGAATTTTACGATTTCCCTTCAGAAGAACTAGACAGAAGGTAAACCTGTTTCGATTACTCTAAAAATACCAGAATTGTCAAGATGAGAGATATACAAGTACTATAGAAGTATTGGAAATATCTTTTTTATTAGCGAGTTGACCGACTTTGAGCAATTGGTACAAAAAACTGAGAAATTAGGTAAGCAGACACTTCAGTCAGAAGAGGCCTGCGATCAACTAATGGCATGCCTAGTTCAAGGTCTGGAGAAGGTATGATTTCTTTTTTTAGGGCACGGCAGCCCCTATGTTGTTTTCATAACGCGATTTATGTATGGCTTCAGGTTACGGATATATACAGTGCAAGTTATAATATATAAAAGAAGTAAATAAAAACATTTAAAAAATGAAATGAGAAGTAGGGATGGCAGTCCCTGCAACAGTACCTATCACATCTAGAAAAAGTAATGAAACAAGAAAGTGATCATATGGTAAGGCTAACATTGCAGAAGTGTCATACTGAAACTTAACTATACACATCACTTCTATGTTTGGGCGCATCAATCCCTACTTCTAGTATATCCATGATGCGCCCAAACATAGAAGTGATGTGTATAGTTAAGTTTCAGTATGCCACTTCTGCAATGTTAGCCTTACCATATGATCACTTTCTTGTTTCGTTACTTTTTCTAGATGTGATAGGTACTGTTGCAGGGACTGCCATCCCTACTTCTCATTTCATTTTTTAAATGTTTTTATTTACTTCTTTTTTTGTAATGTTATATTCTTATTACAATTAGTTTTGTAATTTTTTTATGGTAAAAACTCGAAATATAACGTCGTAGTCGAAGGCAATCAGGAGATGACCAAGAACTCCTAATTAGAAAATGGCGACAAAAAGGTTCCAATTTGCTTACGTGCCACAGAAAACCGTCTTTGCACAAATCGTTTGAAGACAGAAAGGTGCCTATACCCTATTTGCTAAAACGTTTAGACGATAAACCCCTAAAATGTATTTATCTAAAAGCGCATTTATGCACTAGCGTGAAATAAAAGGAAGAATAATAATAATAATAAGAAGAAGAAGAAAATGAGGAAAACTGGAAGTAGGCCTGAAACCATTTTACAAACTTGGAGCCTTTATGCGCTCTTGAAAACAGCTTTCCTCAATTGAAATCGTACAAAAAAGACACATTATGAGTTTAAAAGAGGTAAAAACACATTCGCTGCCTACTTATAAGGTGTTAACCCATAATACATTGAATACGGCATCCATTTTAATTCGGGCCATCCCTACTTAGAGAGTACTACCGTACTCTCTGATACAGTGAAAACTGGTTAATGAGAAATTCACGGTGCAATCCAGATCATTTCTTGTTAACAATATTTCTTGTTATCAGATCTCCATAGATGTAATGTAATGATCCAAAAGTGTATATACATATATGCATATAAACACGTGCATTGATACACTAAAAATGAACTGCATACTGCGAAGACGTTTCCTACTCCCGTTGGCACTGGAGTTTTCTCCCTCGACTTTAGTCCTGTTCTTCAAGAAGGTAGACAGTGTCGAATTGGGAATGTCGTACTCTTTACAAATTTCCGATTTAGAGAGCCTTTTGGTGTCAATCTCTTCGAAAATTTTTATCTTGAAGTCTATCGAGTAGCTTCGTTGCTTCTTCGTGACTGCCTTCTTGACAAATTACACGTGTTAATGCCTTCGTGTTAACAGGCACTTTTCGCGTAAAACAGTATAATTAGTATGGTAAATAACTTGGTCTCGGCGAATTGTTTGTGTTAAGCAATATTTTGTGTAAAGCGCCTTCGTGTTAACCAGTTTTCACTGTACTAAGATATACTAAAAAATTAATATAATCTAAATAAATAATATAATTAAATAATTCATATGGCTCCAAGAAAGGATCTAGAAACAGTATGGGTATTATCATAAAGTTTAAGGCATAAAACTCATTTCAAATGAAGGGATTTTTTATTTAGGCCTCCGTTTGTTAGAAAATGGAGGACAAAGTCTTCATATAAAAGGCCATAGGACTGTAGAAAACCTATGGGAAATTTATATTCAAACCATGTGTTATATTAATAAAAACGTTCGATTTGTCCGATAACTGTGAAACCCATGGTTTTGGTTTTGTTTGGTAAGGTTATTTAAACAGGGAAAGCCTTTAGCCAGTGGCTACTATTCTAGGCACCCTGTAAAATACAGTAATACAAAAGGACAAAAACATAACAGTTCTGAGATTCAAATAAGTAAGAGTCATGCAGATTTAATAAATATAAAAGGAAAGGATCATGTGAGTTAGTCAAAATAATAGTGTGCAGTTCTTGAGAAATTCTTTAGTGATCCAGAATCACGTAGTGAGGCAGGTAGAGACCGCCACAGGGATGCACCTTGAAATGAAACTGCTTGTTTTCCAAATGTCGTCCTGACTGCGGGAAGATTGATGAGGTTATTCCTTCGTTTGTTGTGGTGGTGGGTGGGGAGATGGAAGAGGATGAGAGATAGGGAGGAGCAAGTGAATTGAGACACTTGTAAGTTAGCTCCGCAAGATGAAGCCTCCTACGGTAGTGCAGTGAAGTAAGACCGAGTTCCTTCCAGAGGGCAGAGGAAGATGCGAGACGAGGGCGATGGAGGGCAAGATGACAAGCATAATTGAAAAGGGACTGGAGATGATGAGAGTCATGGTACATGTGTATAAGAAGCGTCTGACGAAGTTTTGCTTAATTAAATGAGGAAAATAATCATGATATAATGTAGAATTGTGATGTTTCTCTAGTGCGTCACCAACACCCTTGTATGTCACTCCGTACACATTTAGTGAATCATGTGACGTTGCAAAAACGTCACCACCTCGTTGCTAAAGAAGGTCATCCTTTTTGTGAATGGTTATGACAAGTCGACGCTCTCCTGCGAGAAGGAGCTACCGAATAAGCGAGTTGTAGCGAAGGTTAGATAAAGCGTATTTGTATACGTTCCTGTTAGGTTTGAGTCAGAATTGTCGCTATATTGATGCAAAAGAAATTCATTGAGTCGGCCGCATTAAAACTTTTCTAATTTAAGCTCTGTTTTCTCTTATTTTTTTGTTCATATTTTTACTTGCAATTGTCCATGTGTAGGAATAAGGAGTGTTTGTTATATATATTACTAGAGAACAATAAACATTTTCTACAAAAATAGTGAAGATGTAAGGATTGCACAAAAAGCACAGAAACATGAAAGGGATGTTACACAGTGAAGCATTAGCTATATATGCATGAATCATACAACACCCTTGCTTGTAGGATTCATGCATAGCTAATGCTTCACTGTGTAAGATCCCTTTCTTCTTTCAGTGCTTTTTGTGCCATCCCTACATCTTTACTATTTTTGTAGAACATTTTTAATGTTCTCTAGTTTCTGTACTTTTTATGGAGCATAAGCTAGGAATTCGTTGTATTTTAAACCATTTTAGTTTCGCAATCTTCGACTGAATATGACGTCTTTAAAATGGCGAATTTTTGAGGTCTTGACTCTGGGGCCATGAAAACCGTCATGCTCAATAATAAAGTAATCGCTCTCACTACTACAAAAGAATACAGCGTGGAAAATTTAGGGTATTTTCGCTTTAGAAGTAGTCCGAAAGCTTGTTTCCTTTTTAGTTATAGCGAGCGAAGAAGAATAAGAAGATGAAGATGAAGAAGATAAAGAAGAAGATGAAAATTGGAATTTTTAAAGTTTATTATTTCACCAGCAGGACTTCTTAGCTTGCCTTTAAGGTCTATTTAGGGTATGTATATGGTATATTTAGCTATACATAGCCTTGTTTTGTCGAGTTTCGGCCTATTTCGGGATTTTGCTCCTATACCGATGTATGGGGAAAACGGAAAAAAAACGTGTATCCCTACATAAGGAGTACTACCGTACTCCCTGATACATGTTTAAATACAATCAAGTACTACACAGTGCAAGTTATAAGTTTATACATGGATGCAAGTGACTCCCAAGATAATCACACTGAGGTATATAATATAATACGGATGCAAATGACTCCCAAAATAATCACAATCAGGTATATTAAAGGCTACAAGACTTTAGCCACACTGAAATTCTCAACTTCTGCATACAGAGTAGTAGTCTCTACAGAGCATATAAGGTTAAACACATGGCCTTACAATTACCTTTTCACACCTTCGTATAGACTGAAGATGATGCATCTGCCTGCCATTATCAGGAAAATTTCCAGTCTCATGCAGGGGTCTCAGCCAATAATCACTGCAGAATTGACTTGCCTTTAATGTGAGCAAGGAGTACCGTTGGTTGCTTGCATGCATTCACATTAACAACAGGGTTGGGGACGATTTGGTAACTTGCACACAAGGGACATTGTTCACGAAATATATTTAAGGCCCCAGCCTTTATGTACCTGTGTGCAAGTTACCAAATCTTCTCTAACCCTGTTGATTATGTGAATGCATGCAACCAACCGTCGGTATTCTTAGCTCCCTCACAAGGCAAAATCAAATCTGCTATGGTTATTAGCTGAGACCCCTTTAGGACTGGAACCTTTGTTGATATATGGCATGCAGATGCATCATTTTCAGGCTATACTGAGGTGTGAAAAGTTAATTGGTAGGCCATATGTTCTACCTTGCAATTGGATGATCTGTATCAACTGCTACTCTCTAATGCAGTAGTTGAGTATTTCAAAGCCTGCAACTATACGTACTATTTAAAATGCTGATCATCCTAGGGGTCACTTAGATCTCTTTAAATTTGTTACTTGCACTGTGTAGCTAGTACTTGATTGTAATTTTAATATTACATAGTCACTTGGTTGACTTAAATTTGTAACTTGTACTGTGTAGTACTAGATTGTAATTTAATATTTTATATATTAGGTAATAACTTGCACTGTGTAGTGTACTTCAGTGTAATTAGCTAGAAAAGTATTTTACTATACTTATAGACATTCGCTATGAGCAATTTTGTTATGAGATTCTTCTGTATGTACACATGGAAACGTACACACATGGATAAGAATAAAGCCTTGTTGTACGTCAGCAACATGAATTTACTAATTCTAGATGTTTCGACCCAGAGGTCTTCATCAGCAATACATGAGGAATACGAGTACAAGTCAGTATAAATAGGAAATTAGTAAATTCATGTTGCTGACACTCAACAAGACTTTATTCTCGTAATTATACACATTGATAAGTAAAAATATTAATAGATAAACGTAAGGAGAGAAGACAGAGCAAAGTAATACGGTCGACCAAACGAATTCAGTCATTCGCATCAATATAGGAACAACTCTGCCTCAAACTTGACGGGAACGTATACAAAAACGCTTTATCTAACCTTCGCTACAACTCGCCTGTTCGGTAGCTGCTTCTCGTAGGAGAGCGTCGACTTGTTCTAGCCGTTCACAAAAGGATGATCTTCTTTTGCACCCATGAGGTGACGTTTACGCAACGTCACAGATTCACAAAATGTGCATGTACGGAGTGACATTGGAGGTGTCGGTGACGCAATACAAACATATCATGATTCATCACCAGATTGCACAATCATAACCTTGAATTCTTCATTCTATCTTGATTATTTTGCAATTTCAATTAAACAAAATTTTACCAGATGTTTGTCATAGACATGTACCATGATATATGTTGGTTTCAAAGTGATCTGAACAATTGAAATTTTTTATCTATATAACACCTGGTTTCAATATAAATTTCCTATAGGTTTTCTATAGTCCTATGACATTTTATATGCAGACTTTGTCCTCCATTTTCTCAAACGGAGGCCTAATTTAAAATGAGTTTTATGCCCTAAACTTTATGATGATATGCCCATTTTGTTTCTAGGTCCTTTCTTGGAGCCATATTAATTATTTATGTTAGTATTAATTATACCACGGCGTTGAGGTATATAAACCCATATACACTGAAACGCCGTGGTATGAGTGATATATAGTCAGTCGCTTCTTATCGTTATTTTGGTGGGACTTTCAGGATGGCTCATCTAGCATCTGGTTGGTTTTGCTTAAACGCTGACGACTTCATAGAAGCTCTTGCCCTGACTACTCCAACTGTCCTAAATGTAAGGAGAATTGTCCACCCTCCAAGAAGAATCGTCTTAGTTTACCATATTTGGGCAGGGATATAACAGGATTTAAGAAGGCGATGCTGTATATAGCTTCTTAAATCCTGTTATATTACGGTTACGAAATTTAAACACAGGCGTTTGCCCCGGCGACGAAGTATATATTATTTTATATTATGTTATATTAGATTACCTTAGTATATTGTAACTTGTGCTGTATATATATGTATGAATAAGGAGTGTTATATATTATGCATGTTTAAATACAAACAAGTACTACACAGTGCAAGTTACAAATTTATACACTGATGCAAGTGACTCCCAAGATAATCACACTGACAGGGACATAAAGGCTGGGGCCTTTAATGTATTTCAGCAAAAATTCCACTCTCATGCAGGGGTTCTCAGCCAATAATCACCGCAGATTTGACTTGCCTTGAGCTTGAGCTAGGAGTACCATTGGTTGCTTGCATGCATTCACATAAACAACAGGGTTAGAGACGATTTGGTAACTTGCACACAAGGGACATTGTTCATGAAATAAATTAAAGGCCCCAGCCTTTATGTCCCTGTCAGTGTGATTATCTTGGGAGTCACTTGCATCCGTGTATAAATTTGTAACTTGCACTGTGTAGTACTTGTTTGTATTTAAACATGCATAATATATACTCCTTATTCCTACACATGGACAATTATATATATATATATCGTATCCAATTACACTCCTGCACACGTACACACATGGATAAGTAATAGAAAACATAAGAAGATATGACGGAGCTTAAAGTGCCACAGTTTTACTATGGTCATCTAAACGAATTTCTTTTATTTCTTTACATCAATATATATAGCAACACTTTTGGCTTAAACTTAGCATGAACGTATACAAATACGCTTTATCTAACCTTCGCTACAACTCGCTTATTCGGTAGCTCCTTCTCTTAGGAGAGCGTCGACTTGTCATAGCCGTTCTCGAAAGGATGATCTTCTTTAGCAACGAGGCGGTGACGTTTTCGCAACGTCACATGATTCACAAAATGTGTGTACCGAGCGACATACGAAGGTGTTGGTGACGCAATAGAAGAACATCACAGTACATCACCAGCTTGTGCAATCGTAACTTTGAATTCTTCATTATATCTTGATTATTTTGCTCATTTAATTAAGGAAAACTTCGCCAGACATTTCTTATACACATGAACCATGATATATGTTGATTTCACAGTTATCTGACAAACTGAAATTTTTTATCAATATAACACATGGTTTGCATATAAATTTCCCATAGGTTTTCTATAGTCCTATGGCCTTTTATATGCAGACTTTTTCCTCCGTTTTCTAACAAACGGAGGCCTAAATAAAAATCCCTTCTTTTAAAACGAGTTTTATACCCTATACTTTATGATGATATGCCCTTTTTGTTTCTAGATCCTTTCTTGGAGCCATATGAATTATTTAATTATATTATATTATATTATATATATATTTATTTATTTATTTAGATTACCTTAGTATATTGTAACTTGCACTGTATATATGTGTACTCTCTAAGTATGGATGGCCGAAAAAAACATGGCCGCCCTATTCAATGTATTATCAATAACACCCCATAAATCAACAACGATGGGATTTTCGGTTGCATTTGAGTGTTTGCAGTCGTTTTTGCATGCTTTTCTAAACTTCAAAACATGTTTCAATGCTCTTCAACCTTCGCAAAGTGGTTAACCCGAAATAGGCCAAATTCTGAAATTCCTCATTTTTTCTTCTTCTTTTTTCAAATGAGCTAGCACAAACATACGAACTTACGCAGGTACATACAAATACTAAATCGTCATGAATGTTTTTGAACTAGGGAGTAGGCTACCCTAGATTTCAACGCGCTCTATCCGAAGCGTGTTACTTTCGAAAGTTCCAAATTTAGGGCCTCTTCGAATGCCATTTTTTAATTAAGTTTCAAATTCTCTGTATACAAGTAGATAAAAACATTTAAAAAATGAATTGAGAAGTAGGAATGGCCGTCCCTGCAACAGTACCTATCACATCTAGAAAAAGCAATGAAACAAGACCATGATCATATAATAAGGCTAACAATACACAAATGAAATATATGCTGCCTCAAATTTCAGTGACCTAACAAGACACATCACTTCCATGTTTGGGCGCACCATGATGGCTGAAGTAGGGATAGTGCGCCCAAACATGGAAGTGATGTGTCTTGTTAAGTCAGTGAAATTTGAGGCAGCATATATTCCATTTGTGTATTGTTAGCCTTATTATATGATCATTGTCTTGTTTCATTGCTTTTTCTAGACGTGATAGGTACTGTTGCAGGGACTGCCATCCCTACTTCTCATTTCATTTTTTAAATGTTTTTATATACTTGTATTCTTTCTTTTTTATACTTATTAAAACTAGTTTGTAGTTTTTTTTAGCAATAACTCGAAATAACGTCATAGTCGAAGATAAAGAGGATATGACGAAGAACTCCTAATTAGAAAATGGCGACAAAAAGTTTCCAATTTTCTTACGCACCACAGAAAACCGTCTTTGCACAAATCGTTTGAAGACAGAAAGGTGCCTATTCCCTGGTTGCTAAGACTATTAGATGATGTGCCCCTAAGATGTATTAATCTACAAGCGTGTTTATGCACTAGCGTGAAATAAAAGGAATAATAATAATAATAACAATATAAAGAAGAAGAAGAAGAAAATGATGAAAACTGGAAGTAGGCCTGAAACCGTTTTACAAACTTGGAGCCTTTATGCGCTCTTGAAAACAGCTTCCCTCAATTGAAATCGTACAAAAAAGACACATTATGAGTTTAAAAGAGGTAAAAACGCATTCTCTGCCTACTTATAAGGTGTTAACCCGTAATACATTGAATACGGCATCCATTTTTTTCAGGCCATCCCTACTTAAGGTTAGTGCGTCCAAACACAGAAGTGTATGGTTAAGTTACTTAAATTTCAGTATATATGCTACTTCTGTATGATTAGCCTTATCATATAATCAGTGTCTTGTTTCGATACCTTTTGCAGATGTATTAGTGAACACTGCCATTTCTACTTCTAACATCATTTTTGTAAATGTTTTTTATTTACTTTATATAATACGAGTTCATATGCAACTATTGTATCACTTAATTTATATGTCAATACATCAGTTTTGCAAGTGGCAGCGTTCAGGAAGCTTTAGTTAACAAAGCTTTTCTGTTGCTATTTATAATGTTCAGGACACTTAAGCGTCCTCAATCGTTAGGATAACGAATATATATATTAAAGCCCAACGATGCAGCCAAGTAGGTCGAGTTAATTCGGGGGGGGGGGGGGGGTGCCCCATGAGTTTTTAAACTGGAAATACTTGTTGAGGTTATATTCTTGGATATTACTTATAAGTATGTGTTCCTATGTGGTACTACAAGGTTACATTCTTGCAGGATTAATGGGTATAATAAGCATGCACCTGTTAATTAAGAGATTGTGTTAAGAGATGTGCTAAATGAATATACTTAAAAAAATCAAAAATTATTGTCAGTTACCAGTATTTGCCTCACTATGTAGTATCCAGAGAGCTGTGAAATTCTTTGGCAGCTAGCACGCGTTCATCTTCATAAGAGTATATTTTACAAATCAAGAAGTGACTTCGAGAATGAAAAGAAATTCTTAGTGGCTGGTATGTATGTCCTGTAACAGTGAAGTATGGTGTATGTGCTAGGGATGATACTGCTAGCTCTTTTAGACTTACAGAGCATACACTATATTGATTATATTGCAATTTTAATTAAGCAATATTTCACCAGACATCATACACATGTACCGTGATATATGTCGGTTTCACAGTGATCTAATAATTGATATTTTTTATAAGTATAACACTTGGTTTCAAAATAAATTTCTATAGCTTTTCTATAGTCCTATGGCTTTTTATATGCAGACTTTGTCCTCCGTTTTCTACCAAACAGAGACCTAAACAAACAATCCCTTAATTTTAAAATGAGTTTTATACCCTAAATGTTACCGTACTATGCCCATTCTGTTGCTAGGTCCTTTCTTGGAGCTATATATATGAATTATTTATATTATATTATTTATGATTTTTTTTAATTATTTAGATTTCTTTAGTATATTGTAACTTGTACTGTATATAGTGCAAGTTACGAATTTTTACACAGATGCAAATGACTCCCAAAATAATCACAATCCGATATATTTTATGCTACAAGACTTTAGCCACACTGAAATACTCAACTTCTGCATACAGAGTAGCAGTCTCTACCGATTGTATAAGGTAGAACACATGGCCATCCCATTACCTTTTCACACTTTAGTATCAGAGAGTACTAAGTAGGATGGGCCGAAAAAAGATGGCCGCCCTATCTAATGTATTACTAATTAACACCTCATAAATCTTCAACCAAGCGATTTTCAGTTATATTCGGTTATTTGCAGCCATTCATGCACTCTTTTCTAAATGCCAAAACGTCTATTGATGCTCTACAGCCTTCAAAAAGCGGTTAACCAGGAATAGGCCCATTCCTGAAATTCATTTCTTCTTCCTCTTCTCCTTTTTTTCTTTTGTCAAATGGACTAGCGCTAATATGTGAACTTATGCGGGCACATACAAGTTATAAATGGTTATAAATGTTTCCGAACTAGGGAATAGACAGCCCTAAATCTGAATGCGCTCTACAGGAAACAGGTTAATAATGAAAAGCGAAATTGTGGTCTTCTCGGCCGCCATTTTCAGATAAGAGATCATGGTTTTCGACATATTTCTCTTGTCTAAGACATTATATGGAGATTTTTGTCAAGAAAACTTTCAAATCAATTTAAAACAAGTAATATTAAGAAGAAAAAAAGGGGGAATACAAGTAAATAAAAAACATTTACAAAAATGATGTTAGAAGTAGGAATGGCAGTGTTCACTAATACATCTGCAAAAAGTATCGAAACAAGACAGTGATTATATGATAAGGCTAATCATGCAGAAGTTGCATGTATACTGAAATTTAAGTAACTTAACCATACACTTCTGTGTTTGGGCGCACTAACCTTAAGTAGGGATGGCCTGTGTTTGGGCACACCATTCCTACTTCAGTTTAGTGCGCCCAAACACAGAAGTGTATGGTTAAGTTACTTAAATTTCAGTATACATGCAACTTCTGCATGATTAGCCTTATCATATAATCACAGTCTTGTTTCGATACTTTTTGCAGATGTCTTAGTGAACACTGCCATTCCTACTTCATTTTTGTAAATGTAAATATTTTTTATTTACTTGTAAACTGGAGATGATGCATCTGCATGTCATTATCAGCAAAAATTCCGGTCCCAAGGGGTCCCAGCCAATAATCAAGGCAGATTTTATTTGCATTGAGTATGAGCTAGGAGTACCGACAGTTGGTTGCGTTCATTTGCATATAAACAACAGGATTAGAGACCATTTGCTAACTTGCACACAAGGGACATTGTATGTACATGAAATAAATTAAAGGCCTCAGCCTTTTATGTCCCTCTGTGCACCTTCTGCTTTCTTGGCCTCTGCAGCTGCCTACATGAACCTTATCACCGCAATCCTTCCATCCACTAGTCCAGTTCATTAATTAAGCATCTCAGGAGTAGAGGAAGCTCTGCAGGTGGAAGGAAGACCACAATATTTCACCTCCGTCTCCATCAAGAGCCCAAAAGCAAAAGGCATGGGACATTCCCCATGCAGAGGAAATCTATGCATCTTTGTTGCAAAGAGCAGACGGCCTACGTACATGAGCTAGGTTGCTTGCTGCAGCAACCAAAGTATCTGGAGCCTGGCTTAATGCTATGCCAATATCTGCCCTTGGCCTGTCTTTAGATAATGAGTCAATCCGCATTGCCATAGGCCTACGTTTGGGAACTCAATTTTCCCACCCCCATCCCTGTCAGCAGTACGGCCAACAGGTTGACAAAGTAGGCAGACATGGTCTGAGCTGCTTGAAGAGCCAAAGGAAGATTTTCCCGTCATGCTGCCGTTAATGCCATCATCAAAGAGAAACTAACTTCAGCTCAGATACCATCAACTTTGGAGCCTTCAGGCCTTAGCAGATCTAATTGCAGTCACCTTGACAAGACAACCATCACTCTTTGGAAAAGTGGTCACCCCTTAGTCTGGGACTTTACTTGCCCTGACACATATCAGTCACATATGAACACGTTGCCTGTTAAGGGGCTGGGAGGGTTGCCTCCCTTGTGGAGGAAAGGAAATCCACCAAGTTTGAGCGACTGTCCAGGGCATACCTCTTCAAACCAATTGCAATTGAAACCTCCAGGACCTATACTCCCAAAGCAGCTGGTTTCATTGATGATCTTGGCCATAGGCTGATTGCTATCAGTGGTGATACCAGGGCCAAGCTTTTCTTAATCCAGCAGATATCCATGGCTATTCAGAAGGGAATTGCCGCCGCTGTTATTGGAGCTATTATTTATATATACATAATAATACCTATCTATACAGTGGACCCTCGCTTATCCGGACCTTGAGTATCCGGCCGCTCAGATTATCCGGCCTTAGATTCCGTTTCTAATTAACGTCCATTGTTTAATAGCGTGTACGAGTTTTCGATATTGGCTAGCTGTAGCGATGTATCCTTGAAAGGGAAGTGTAGTTTTGCTACTTTGAAGACTAAATTAACTTATTTGAACTAATCACTTGATGAAATCAACCGAAATGCTACTCGTTCCTCGCTTGAAAATCTCGATCAAGGCAGTGTTTCTTTTGCTTCACACATCTGATCATTTCAGTTATCCGGACGTAGTCCTGTCCCGTTGGGGCCGGATAAGCAAGGGTCCACTGTATGTATTGTATTTTCACCAATTGTCAATTCTCATAAAATTGTTAAATTTAATATTTCTCTATTATATTATAAAATAATTCCAGCAAAGTGCTGTTTTTCTTCTAAGATAAACCTAAAATCTAATGCTGCCGATTTTGTAATGTTTTTCTAATGGGTGGCCATTTTTTAGTGTGAAAAAGAGAAAAATGACCGCTTAAGATTCGATCCAACTATCCTCATTTACCCTTCCAGCTAACCTACCACCAGACCATCAGTACTAATCTTTCAAAACTGAAGTATAGCCCTATATAAGCTAAGTCAGCTAGCCAATGGGAATGTGTAAATCTGTGGGCAGATGTGACAAAATATCATTTTTTCATCATAACTCAATTATATGGTATAATTAAAACTGCCAGTGAGTTTAGTTGGACATCCCGAAAATGCTACAGAACTTTATTTTGCTGGGCCAATTTGAACGTTTGTACAGTATGTATGCCACATATTTCATCAATATAAATATATTGTACATTTAGTATAGGCCTATAGCATTTTATATGTAGATATACCACAGTGTTCAGGTGTATATGGGTTTTGGAGTCATGAGACCAGAGGGCGAGTGACTACAAAATCGATATACACTGAAGTGTAGTGGTATATGTCTTATATACGCCTTAATACGCATTTTGAAGCCTACACAGCATTTATATGCCTTTGCTGCGGCATTACTAAAATGTGGAATATGGAAGAGCGGAATAACAGAATACCGGAATAGCGGAATAACAAGTCGTATGTGAAATAAAATGGCCAATCAAGGAGACAGTTAATTGACGATATTGACATGAGCAGAGACGTTTAATCGGCTGGCAATGGACGATTTCGAGACGAACAGAGATGGTTAAACATCGAAGGCCTTCATGGGGACGGAACTGAGATAGTTAATCGACTGCCAGACCATTTGCACATGGTTGCAAAGTCGGTATAGATTGTCGATGAAGACTTCAATTGACATTAAACGTCTGAATATGTTTTCCAAGCTAATTTCGTAAGGTGAGGCCGTCACTTCCTAATTGGTTGCCATGGTTAATTGTGAATTACATCAGGTATTGAAGCTGGCCTCATTCCCTTCTGCTCTGCCTGCCCTGCTAAGTCATCAACTAGGAAAATTCAAAGTATGCCTTCATAACTTTTAGTAACATAGAAGGTTATGTACGTAGAGGTAATCAGTCTATTGTTAACTTTAGGCTTACTCTAAGCCTAGTCTACTATTGTGGGTAATCTACTGTGTTTCAATCTTATAATTGTTTGTATGGCATGATAGCTATTCCTGGAGTATATGCATGGCGTTTCAAGTAATTAAATTGTAATGCCTAAGTTAATAAGGAGCAGCTGCTTGTGCTCAAGCTTTAATTTTGTCTTGAGATCCAGATCAATCATCATGTTGCCTCCAGTAAAGTGTGGCCAGTTCTTCCTGAGACTGGGTAAGTACGCATGATAATAAGCATTACCAAGCCTGCTTGTTGGCATCCCTGTTAGTGGGCTATTGAATTGCAGTTCCACCCTATGTTGGATGGCCATATTGTAAGGTGGAGCAGCAAAGGATCTGTAGGGCATCCTGGGGAACTTCTTACATCCACTGCACACACTGATATTTCCACTTAGCAAAGCCAGTTTGAATGGACATGTTGCTACAGTAGGTGGAGCTGAATATTGGGGCGGAAGGGGTAGGAAGAAGCCAACATTGGACCTGTTGATAGCAGTCCTGGTGGTAGTAGGACATGTGGGGGACAGGGGAGTAATGTTGTGGAGGTGTTGTACTGCTGGAAGCTAATGTGACATGAGAGGGAGTGGGACAACCAAGAGGGGATGGACTGAGAGAAGATATAACACCACTGGGAGATGGGGATGTAATACCACCGGGAGATGGATCGACTGAAGGTGCAGTAGATGTTTGCACAGCTATTAGTGGGATAGAAGTATCACCATGAGGTGCAGTCTTGCTTTTTTTTCTTTTAGGCTTGCTTCCCTTGCTCCCTGCACCTCCTGGCATGCTATGCTTGGCCAACTGAAACAGGTTAGCTCCCTTCTTTGGCATTATACCAGTGAAAGAACTCAGCCATGCCACAGTTGATGTGAGTGCAGGCCTCTGTATCGGAGCAGATTGCTAAATGTGGGCAGTGATCATCACATTTATACTCATGCACAGCAATCCCTTCACAAGATGAGGCAGCATATAGAGGATTTCAAAAGTACAAATCTATCCTATGGCTGCCATCTGGAACAGGACTGATGGCTGATTTGTTATCAACAAGAGACTGTGCCTTCTCAAGTATGCCTGAGATGGTGCCTATAGGAAGGTGTGTGGATTCTAGGACAAGCTGCATGGAGATACCAAGAAGAGTTGCTTGGTTGCTACTGCTGCCCTTCTTTATAACATGCTTTTTAGGGTCCTTTGGCCTCTCTCCTTTGTACTGTACGATGTCCTCTGAGGCTTGCTCCTTAAGTGAGCAAGTATGAAACTTGTGCATTTGCCTTTCTTTCTGATCTTCATTCATTCTCCACCATTTTACCATCTTTGACCTGTAGTGATTCATAGGCTGGCACCAATTCATATATCCCCCCACCAACAATGACCTTCTCCACCTCCTCCCTCTGTTGGTCTACAAATGACTTCATCTTGTGATTGCATTCATGCCATTCCTTTTTTGTGTAGTTAGTCTTCTTTTTTTAGGCACTCTTCATTGATTTGCTGGCATTTGTGTAATACGGTGCAGGGGGTGATCCAAGGTCTGCCAATGTCCCAGAACAGAAATCCTGTGTCTTCCCTCTTTTGAACCAAAGTAAGAATGTGGGATCGTGATCCATGCCCCGAACTTCCCTTTACCTCTAATCCCATGTGCCTTGCAGTGCTTCCAGCTTCTCATAGAAATCTTCTTCTCCTAGGCTATCCACTAGCCCTTCGCAGTATGTACCATCTACTCCAGTCCTGCCAAAAACTTCCTTGCAGTATCTTTGTATTGCTGTTAGCAGCAAGTTAAGCTCCTTGCAATGATGCTCAATGTTCTCCTGGAGATGGCGAAAGCAGCGTAGCAGTCTGACACCCCTAAATTGATGTTTGAGAGCTTCAATGATACTCTTCTCCCCATCTGTATCTGCTGCCTGAATTTGTGCTGGGCCACGGTGAAGGCCTACCAAGCTTGAGAGAAAAAAATTGTAATTTCTGAATTCTTTTCTTGTAATGGATAAAAAGTGGGCCTAACATCCAAGGACACAATTTATTTTGCCTATTCTGCACTAGTAAATGCTGGTATACAATGGGTGTGACATTGAAGAGATAGAGAATGTGGCAGCACTACAGCAAAATCTTTCCAAATCGTAGAGTTGTTGCTGTGTTGCAAGAATAGCCATTTGTTCAGGAGCACACGTCACTTCTTGTACAAAACGATTTTACTTTTTTGACGACTTACACTGCTCCATTACAGTAAATAATAAATCTCGTCCTTTGCCTTTGCTCTGGGTTGTGGCTTCTGCTAATTTCTTTATATTCTGGCTGATGTTGTAAGCCTGCTTTGGATTCAAAGGCAGAGAGCCCCCTGGCTTTGAGCTCATATTAGCCCCCCTTTGACAGTGAATACCATCCTGATTGCTTTCTTTGGCGATAGAACAGCTACCTCTTTGGCTAGCTGCTTCTGGACACTTTTCATAGTACAGCAGTATGGTTTGTTTGACTTAGATGAACTGTGTGGTCCGATGGAGACATTATATTCAGGAGCTCCTTCAAACTTATACACAACTAATACTAGTGGATATGGCTCTCCATCAGGGCCTGCAATATAGGATGAGAAAAGACATCAACATTTGGTAACCACCTGAATAAACACATGCATATGAGTGGTGTTCATATATATAGGTCTCATTTATAATGAGGTTTAGAGGAGGGTTTTCAGGCTGTGCAGATAGTGATTGCCTTGGTGGTGAATCCTCGAAAAGAGATTCATGTTGAACAGACGGTGGTTGCCACGATGGCTTGTTGCACTCTCGTTCTTGGGAGATGCTGAAATCTGGTTGTACTCGCAGTCTCAGCCTGTAGACATGGACGACCTTCATCACCTTGCTGTTTTCGATCTCATAGTTGCTCGAACCGATCAGCTGCCTCCGAGTGCCTTCATCGACGTCTGGCATCGCTTGACCCAGGAGACGCTTGAGGGTGTGAACGAACACAGGTAAAGACTCGACCGAACGCAAGCGTCTTGCCTGAAAATTGTCTAACCAGACAAAACTCATGGGCGCCAAGCGAGCAATGATCTTCTTCTTGGCTTCATTGTAGTCCTTCTGATCATCCTCGCCGAGGTCCAGACAAACAGCCAGTGCTTCTCCCTCTAACAATGTGGGCATCTTCTTCGCTCGCATAGCGCTGTCCCAGTCATTGGAAGCACTGCAGATTTCGAATCGCTTGAACCATTCCGTTGGGTCTCCCTCCGAGAATGCAGATGGCAGACTAACGTGCTTGCTAACCATCCTCTGCTACCACTGTGGCACCACTCAACAGTCACCAGAGTTCAATGAAATTTCAATAATTCAACCTTACAATACGCATACACATCTGTACATCCTAGAAGGTTCTCTCTCTAGTCATTACATTTTAACAATTAAAAGTTACCACACAACAAGCAAAAAGGTCATGCGTACACAATACATTTTATTTTATTTCCAGTTATAAGTCCATGCACTTGCTATAGGTACACAAAATTTCCCAATTTACAGAATTACATCACATTTACGACATTGCACACATCTTCATAATCTCTAGTACCACAGAGGCAGAGCAACAACACAGGAGAGATGGGTCTTTGGAATGGTAGATACTTCTACCACTCCTTCGCTTGGGTACATGGAGCTTGTATCAGATGGAACAGCTACTACACTCCTCCTAATCATCCAGCAGCATGTTCTCCCTGGTACTACCATACATTCAGATGAATGGAGTGCCTACAGGCGGGTATGCTCACTGCCAAATGTTAGCCAGTATCAGACAGTGAATCACTCTGTGAATTTTGTCGCTCCAAATGGGGTCCACACTCAAAATGTGGAATCCTACTGGAGTTGGTCAAAGCTAAAGCTAGAGAGGATGAAGGGTATCAGGGCTGAGTAGCTGCCCTCGTACCTCAACGAGTTCATGTGGCGGGAGAGATTTGGCAAGACAGCTAGCGACACCATGGAAAACATCATGGCCCATGGCCCAACATCGCGAACTTTTATCCTGTAAATTTGATGCTATCCGAACTGCTCATATAATCATATGTACGATTCTTTCTTTTAACACGTTAGAGCGACAGGTGAAGGCGTACATATACAACTCGTTCTTTTACTGACTTGTACCGTATGTAGATGCACAAACTTAAGATTTCTATCCACTTATCATTTTCTACTTTGCCTTTACTTTAGTCCTTTTCATTCCAGAAGTAAGAAATAGTGTTCTGTACCGTTCCTTTTCCTGAAGAGAACTATTGTTCATAGTCGACCGTAAATGAGTTAGTAAACAATGATGTAATACCCCCGTGATGTCATATGATGTCATTTGTTACGATCCATTGCTGGTCCGTTCTCTTCACTTGATCCGTCAAATACAATGCGCCAGATCGTTAGCTAACGAGACCGGAGACAGTGCAAGATAGGGTTGAATTCTATGTGTCAGATCAATGTGGCATCCCTAACCCAACCGTACGTGGTTATTGGTACCTTTTGTCTACTTTATCGTTCTTCTCTTTATAATCACGTGCATGTGACCTGGAAGTCTATGAAATTGTTTTTCTGCTTTGGCCATTTTATTTAACGACCTCCACTATTTGGTTATTTAGTGTTTAGTAATTCCGTATTTGGTGGGATTCTATTGACTTCATAGTGTTTTCATTAGCCAATTAAGTTGAACGGTTTCATGTTACTGAAAGATATATCTATATTCAGTCTATAATAAGGTGTGTAAGGGTAATTGGTAAACCATGTGTTCTACCTTGCAATTGGATGATCTGTATCAACTACTACTCTCTATGCAGTAGTTGAAGATTTCAAAGCCTGCAACAGTGTGACTAAAGTCTTGTACTGTTTAAAAACTGATTATCCTATGGGTCACTTGGATCTCTTTAAATTTGTAACTTTTACTGTGTAGTACTTGATTGTAATTTAATATTTTATATATTTGCCAGTAACATTCACTGTGTAGTGTACTTAAGTGTAATTAACCAGCAAAGTATACTTTACTATTCACTATGAGCAATTTCCTTATGAGATTCTACTGTATGTACACATGGAAATTGTACACACATGGATAAGAATAAAGCCTTGTTGAACATCAGTAACATAAATTTACTAATTCTGG
The DNA here is from genome assembly GCA_947172415.1 of Chondrosia reniformis. Classification (NCBI taxonomy): domain Eukaryota; kingdom Metazoa; phylum Porifera; class Demospongiae; order Chondrillida; family Chondrillidae; genus Chondrosia; species Chondrosia reniformis. The sequence goes on along the minus strand of OX359202.1, from coordinate 2,623,348 downwards.
ATGTTTCAACCCGGAGGTCTTCGTCAATAATACAGGTTTGGGAATATTAAATACGAAATTAGTAAATTTATGTTGCTGACACTCAACAAGGCTTTATTCTCATAATGATCGCAACAAATACTCCTAATTCCTACACATGGACAAGTAATAATATGAACAAAAAACATAAGAAGAGAAAATTACCAAAGTTTTAATACGGTCGACTAAACTAATTACTTCTGCATCAATATAGGGACAATTCTGCCTCAAACTTAACGGAAACGTACACAAATACGCTTTATCTAACCTTTGCTACAACTTGCTAATTCCGTAGCTCCTTTTTGTAGGAGAACATCGACTTGTCATAGCTGTTCTCGAAAGGATGATCTTCTTTTGCAACGAGGCGGTGACGTTTTTGCAACGTCAAATGTTTTGTAGGCAAGGACATACGAGGTGTTTATGACGCACTAGAGAAACATCACTTTACATCATCAGATTGTGCAATCGTAAGCTTGCATTCTTCATTATATCTTGATTATTTTGCAACTTTAATTAAGTAATATTTTGTCAGACATTTGTCATATACATGTACCATGATATATGTCGGTTTGACAGTGATCTGACCAATTGATAGTTTTTATCAATATAACACGTTGTTTAAATATAAATTCTAATTCGTCCATATTCGTTCGTGTGAGGCACCTCAGTGCGTACAATTACATTACATGGAATTTCCTTTACCTAATTACTGTAACGCGTGGGTATCTGCACATGTAGCTTTACAGCATTAAGTGTGAAAGTTTTACCATGAGCTTGCTGTAGTATTTTGCGAAGGCGAAGGTGGTATCAACCCCAGAGGAGACAGGAATCGGGGAGAACCTACTTACTGCAGAGGTAAACAAATGTGTGGCAGAGGTACTTGAATGGCAGCATCTTGGTCAATCCAATTGTAGGTGTACAGTTACAGTGCACTCGGAGGAGGCTTTAGGCGAAGATTGGGAAGTACGCTTCGATCAATGGAACAGCTTCAGCAAGGAAGCATTTCATAAAGGAGCTAGGAGAGAAAGTATTGTTCGGAATTACAAACAATTGCACAAAAAAATAATGATGATTTTAGCGACATCACTGCCCTTCCACCGAAGAAGCGAGGACGACCACTTGCGTTGGGAGAAAGTCTGGACACCCAAATCCAGAAGTACGTACGTACTTTGGTTGGCAGGCACAGCAGTCAGTTGCAGCCTAGCTCTGGCAGCAACTTAAGGCATCATTGTCTCTAAGGACAGAATAGTGCTAACAGAGAATGGAGGCCACGTTGCACTCACCAGAGGATGGACACTCTGTTTTTTGCAGTGAATGGGCTACGTCAAACGATAAGCCTCAACTAAGGCTAGAAAACTTTCCAATGAACAGTTTGAACATAGGCGACATTTGTTTTTGCTGGAGATCTCAGGGATGGTGAGAGCACATGATATCTCAGATGAGCTAGTCCTGAACTGGGACCAAACAGGCCTAAATTTGGTGCCATCTGGAAACTGGACCCTTGAGAAAAAGGGTGAAAGAAGGGTTGAGGTTGTTGGTCAGGGTGACAAACGCATGATTACTGCCACCTTTGTTACCACTCTGGCTGGTGCCTTTCTCCCATTCTAGCTCCTCTACACAGGAAAAACACCAAGGTGCCACCCTCACTATGCAGCTGACTTTGATGTGTGGCATTCTCCCAACCATTGGGCAAATCAAGAAACCTCCCTTAGGTTCCTTCACAACATCTATGTCCAGAAGACATGAGCTGAGAAGGAATTGTCACCCACTCACCAAGCTTTGGCAATCTTTGATGTTTTTCATGGTCAGACCATAGATGAGGCCCATGAGCTACTGGAGGAAAATCATATCTCAGTTGTTGTACTGACAAGCTGCAGCCCTTAGACTTGTCAGAGAACAAGGCAGCAAAGGACCACCTGAAGCAGAAGTTCCACAAGTGGTATTCTGAGAAGGTGACAGATCAAATTGATGCTGGAAAGAGTCTTGATGATGTTGCAGTAGACATGAGGCTGACAGGGATGAAGAGGTTGGAGCAAAATGGCTAGTCTCTATATATGACTACTTTCAAGGTCATGCTGAGATATGCAAGAATGGGTTTGTAAAGGCAGGAATAGCTGAGGCAATCGCTAATCCCGAGAACATTTCTCCTACTCCACCTACAGATGATGTAGCAGACCCTTTTTCAGATACTGGTGTATCAGTAACTTAGTACATGGTACATGTATACTATAGTACCATATTCTGCCCGCTAAATACATGTGTATCACTTTACTTGAGTTGTATAAATCTTGTGTGTGATTGTCAGTGTTATTAATACCCAATTATGTGACCACCCAATACTGATAATGCAAATTAGCATGAATTAAATCACATTACTTTTTTAGGCATCATCTTTAAACTAAAACTGCATGAATTTATCAATTTATGGTAATACACAACTATTACAACACTTAATTATTCATCAATACATCGTTTTGCAAATAGCGGTGTTCTGGAAGCTTTAGTTAACGAAGCTTTTCCATCATTATTTATAAAGTTCTGGACACTTAAGCATCCTCAATTGTTAAGATTAAGAATATATATATATTAAATCCCAATGAAGTGGCCAAGTCGTTCGAGTTAATTCGGGGGCACAAACTCGAACTACTTGTTTCCTTTGTGTTGAACAGTCAAAAGCTTCCCATGGCAACAAATGTTCCAATTTCTGATGGTTGCTGGGGGATTGAATGTTTTGATTGCAATGATAAGAAAGACCTTTAAGCCATTTTTGATTAATTATTTTATAACCTGTTAATACATCTCTATGCTTTACATTGATTCTCAATTACCGTAGTTCGGGAAATTTTCGTGGGAAAAATTTTCGTATTAAAATATTGGTGGTCTGGGGGCTACCACGAAAATATTACCATGAAAATTTATACACGTTACGTAATTACGTTGAGAAAATGGAGGATTTTGGACGAAAGTCAGCCCTGTGGATCTGGTAAACTGTCCTTGCATTGCAGGTATCGCAGTAGAGCCATTTTGGCCGCGCTCAGCTGTGTTACGTTACATATACGTAGATTGTACAACGTGTTATTATTTGTTGTTAAAAATATTTCGTGTGATAAATTTTCGTGGTTTGAGCCAACTACGAAAATATTTTAACAACGAAAATTTCCCGAATTACCGTACACTTTTTTCTAGATATGGTTCTCTTTATTTAATTATTTGATAACATTTGAACATGTTTCACATGGTCATTTGATGGTTATAATTGCAGTAGTAGATGACAAGGAAGCTAAGCAATAATAATGTCTTTTTGAACCTCAGCTATAAGGTGTATGAAGAACTGGTTCAATCTTTATCACATGTGCAGGTGAGACCTATGCTAAGCATTCCGTTGATGCAGATGCAGATTGTTGGCAGGCTCACAAATGGTATGCAGTTCTAACAGGAAGTTGCACAAAATTTTGTAATACAAGTGAAAAAATACAGAAAGGGTATATTTACAAGGTGAGTAGAAAATTATAATAGATATGTCTCCCCTGCCACTATACAGCAGAGGGTGCCTATACATATGTACCATGTTTTATTTATCATTGAAAACTGTGTGATTTGGTGTGTTAAATTTTGGTTTTGTTTCATTGATAGGAACATATTAATAAGGCGATAGAACTCAATCCAAAGGAAGCTGTCTTATACTTCTTTTTAGGAATGTGGTGTTATGAAGTATGGTGAATAGCAGCTGTGTAGTACTAAAAATCTATACTTTTCTTGATTTTTATGTCTTGTTGAACCTGTTTAGGTTGCTGCTCTCTCTTGGCTTGAAAGGAAAGCTGCTACCATGTTGTATGGCTCCCCACCAGAAACCAATGTTGAAGAAGCATTATTTAACTTCAGAAAAGTACATAAACCCAATTTCAAGTTTTAGTGTTAAATATAAATGTTTAGTTGTTTTCTAGGGTATGTTAATTGGAAAATGGCTTAGGTTAGTGAATTCTTCTTTATAGGCAGAAGATCTGATGGTAGGTAAATGGAAAAAAAATGAACTGATGATAGCAAAGTGTTATGAAAAAGTTGGTCAACGTAATGACATGTTGGAGTGGCTTAACAAAGCTAATTTGGTAGCTGTTTCCACACCAGAAGTTAGTAAATGGAATTATAGCATTTCTTGTTGTTTTGATATTCCCATCATACAGAGGTTAACGATTCTATATTGCACATAGGATCAAGAAGCCCAAGGTGAAATTGAGCAAATGTTGCTTTCTTATAATCAGACTTACTAGAAAATGTGAAGTTGGAGGATTTGTCAATAGATAGTGGAACACAGACCACTTTGTGAATAATTTACCTTAATACAACTTATTATTAATTTTGTAGGTATGTAATGTAGTAAAATTTTAGTTTAAAATGGTACTCGTATATATGTAATTAATACGATACTATTTTTCAATCATGCTAATTACTAGTTGTAATTTAGGTAACTTTACATTTCTGATTCTGTATCAGTGTCATTGGTGAATTGATTGTGTGGGCTGGCGGATACAGCTACAGGATGAATTATTATTTGAAGTGATGAATCAAACCATAAGCGTTTATTCTCAAATTGTCAAAGGACTATTGCTGCCCTACTAAGTATAAGACTACCTGTAGCCGGTGCTGCGTAGACCTATCGCCCTGGCCACTCCACCACCACATCTTTGTTATTTTGTACCGATACTTGGTCCAAAGCCCTTGATTCTGGGAAGTTTGTAGCTACTCTGTTCATCGACGTGTCTAAAGCCTTCGACACAGTAAAGCACTCACTTCTTCTCAGCAAACTCACCAACCTGGGTCTTGATCCATCTACTGTGCAATGGTTTAGATCCTACCTAGCCAACCGTTCCCAATCCACTCATGTGAAAGGTCACACCTCTACCTCTCGACCTCTGTCTTCAGGTGTTCCCCAAAGATCCATCCTAGGCCCTTCCCTCTTCTCGGCTTTCATTAATGATTTACCCAATACCATCACTGACTCTACCACCGTCCCATTTGCCGATGACACCACTATATTCATTGCAGGCCATGATATCTCAAATATAACCAACACCCTGCAGAACTGTCTTAACCTTGTAAATCTCTGGATGAAATCCAATGGTCTCAAGTTAAACCCTCTGAAGACCAACTCGATGCTACTCCACTCTAGTCGTAAGACTAATCTTCCACCACTTAACCTCACCTTGGACAGTCACACTATTAAGCAAGTTCGAGTCTACAAATTTCTTGGTATCCAAATTAACGACACCCTGACCTGGAAGGACCATATTGACTTTATCATTTCCAAAGCTTCTCGGCAAATCAACCTCTTACGAAGGCTATCTTGGTTCCTCCCAACACCCTTGAGGATTTTATTCTACAAATCCTACATTATGCCTATCTTTGATTACTGTGATGTTGTGTGGCAGTGATGTACATCCGAGGAATCAACTAGGCTAGAGCGTCTCCACAATCTAGCCATCGAAAGCATTATACACAAGAGTCGCTCTGACTCCGCCTCTGCCGCCAGACAAAAGCTCAGGGTTAAATCCTTGGAACACAGAAGACGTCTCCACTTGGCATAGCAAGTTTTCAAATCTGTCAAGGGCATACACACCCCTTATCTTAAAGAACTATTTAAACCCCCCACCCACCACTACCACACAAGGGGGAGTACATCTGACTTCAACCTTCCTCCTGTGAAAACTAACATGGGTAAACAGTCCTACACCTATCGTGGCACCTCCACCTGGAGATCACTTCCTACAGATGCAACGACAGCCTCAACCCTGGCCACGTTCTCAGTGCTTGCTAGTAATTCTATAAACAGTTAACCTATTAATTAATATTAATTTATTTTATTTATTTTTATGTATTATACACCCTCCCATTTCCTGTAAATTTGGTATTTATTATTTCCTGTATTATATCACCCTAGTTATCTCTTGTACATGAAAATTAGGCCTTTTATTTTTGACCAGCTTTTCTCCCTCATGTTCTTATTGCCATCTTACCCTATTTTTGTCATCCCCCATTTTTAATATTGGGTGCCTAGTATAGTAGCCAATGGCTAAAGGCCTCCCCAGTCTAAATAAGATACTTGATTTGACTTGCTTGCAACAGTGACTAGATATAGCACAGTAACAATAAAACAGTGATCATGCATTCAGCTAACCATACAGACATTGCATACGTACTGATCATGAATATGTAAACACACACATTACTTTAGTGCTTGGGTGTATCGTTATATAGCTGATTGAAGTTTGGATAGAGTCCAGTAATAGCTATGGTCTTTCAGTATGCCACTGGATTCTGTTTGGTTATGTTCCATCTTGTTTGATGTACCTGTGACTGTTGCTGGTACTGTCATCCTTACTTCTAACTTCTTTTTAAAATGCTCTTATTTTGTGGTCTTTCCAAGTGTCCTGCCTATGACGTCATAGGAAATGGATCCGGGTACGTCACACTACAGTCTCAGTAATCGTAATGGCCATTTTATAAGTTGATTACCAAGTTTCTGGCTTTATAATGCCGTATCTCCTGCTTAGTACACAAATACGCTTGGTAAGTTTGACTGGTATGATCTTCAGTCTTGACTTACACAGACTTTAGGTTTCTGAAACATTGTCACGAGGGTATTATATGATATTACCTCGTTCAGCTAATTGTGGTCTGACGGCTTTGTTAACATTTAGCATTTTTTAGACACGACTGTACACATGTATATACAGTTATTCTTGTTGTATACTTTGCGTATAGTGACTATTTCTTAAAATACAGGAAAACGGCCCTACAATTTGTGGAGACGAATACGCAAATGAAGATCTTATGAAAGTTATTGGATGCAAACTTATTAAAGAACCTGGTAATAATTTGTAAGTCCTATAATATAATATATAAACTATTCATTTAATTGCCCAGTACATGTTATTAGGGCTGCAACAGGCAGCCCCTTATATTGTTTTCATTTGCCGATTACGTTGTACGGCTTCATGTTACGGAAAGATATATATATATATATATATACAATCAAGTACTACACAGTGCAAGTTACAAAAATTTACATGGATGCAAGTGACTCCCAAGATAATCACACTGAGGTATATAATATAATACGGATGCAAATGACTCCCAAAATAATCACAATCAGGTATATTAAACGCTACAAGACTTTAGCCACACTGAAATTCTCAACTGCTGCATACAGAGTAGTAGTCTCTACAGATCATATAAGGTTAAACGCATGGCCTTCCAATTACCTTTTCACACCTTAGTATAGACTGAAGATGATGCATCTGCATGCCATTATCAGCAAAAATTCCAGTCTCAGGCAGGGGGTCTCAGCCAATAATCACCGCAGATTTGACTTGCCTTGAGTGTGAGCTAGGAGTACCGTTGGTTGCTTGCATGCATTCACATAAACAACAGGGTGAGAGACAATTTGGTAACTTGCACACAAGGGACATTGTTCATGAAATAAATTAAAGGCCCCAGCCTTTATGTCCCTTGTGTGCAAGTTACCAAATTGTCTCTCACCCTGTTGTTTATGTGAATGCATGCAAGCAACCAACGGTACTCCTAGCTCACACTCAAGGCAAGTCAAATCTGCGGTGATTATTGGCTGAGACCCCTTGCCTGAGACTGGAATTTTTGCTGATAATGGCATGCAGATGCATCATCTTCAGTCTATACTAAGGTGTGAAAAGGTAATTGGAAGGCCATGCGTTTAACCTTATATGATCTGTAGAGACTACTACTCTGTATGCAGCAGTTGAGAATTTCAGTGTGGCTAAAGTCTTGTAGCGTTTAATATACCTGATTGTGATTATTTTGGGAGTCATTTGCATCCGTATTATATTATATACCTCAGTGTGATTATCTTGGGAGTCACTTGCATCCATGTTAACTTTTGTAACTTGCACTGTGTAGTACTTGATTGTATTTAAACATGCTTAATATAGCACTCCTTATTCCATATATATATATATATACCCCTAGTATCCAATTACACTCCTGCACACGTACACACATGGATAAGTAATAGAAAACATAAGCAGATTATGACGGAGCTTAAAGTACCACAGTTTTACTACGGTCGTCTAAACGAATTTCTTTTATTTCTCTACATCAATATATATAGCAACACTTTTGGCTTAAACTTAGCATGAACGTATACAAATACGTTCATTCTAACCTTCGCTACAACTCGCTTATTCGGTAGCTCCTTCTCGTAGGAGAGCGTCGACTTGTCATAGCCGTTCTCGAAAGGATGATCTTCTTTAGCAACGAGTCGGTGACGTTTACGCAACGTCACATGATTCACAAAATGTGTGTACGGAGCGACATACGAAGGTGTTGGTGACGCATTAGAAAAACATCACAATACATCACCAGCTTGCGCAATCGTAACTTTGAATTCTTCATTATATCTTGATTATTTTGCTCATTTAATTAAGCAAAACTTCGCCAGACGTTTCCTATGCACATGTACCATGATATATGTTGGTTTCAAAATGATCTGACCAATTGATAATTTTTATTAATATAACACATTGTTTCAATATAAATTTCCCATAGGTTTTCTATAGTCCTATGGCCTTTTATATGCCGACTTTGTCCTCCGTTTTCTAACAAACGGAGGCCTAAATCAAAAATCCCTTAATTTAAAATGAGTTTTATACCCTAAACTTTATGATAATATGCCCATTTTGTTTCTAGGTCCTTTCTTGGAGCCATATGAATTATTTAATTATTTATATTATTTATATTATTTATATTAGATTACCTTAGTATATTGTAACTTGCACTGTATATATAATATAATATAGAACACATGGTTTGCATATAAATTTTCCATAGGTTTTCTATATTCCTATGGCCTTTTATATGCAAACTTTGTCCTCCGTTTTCTAACAAACGGAGGCCTAAATAAGAAATCTCTTAATTTAAAACGAGTTTTATACACTCATTCGTTCAAGTGTACGATAAATGTAAATAAGACATTCAAACTGTGTACTCCGCGAAACATCCAGCTGTAATGCAAAGCTGCTACTACACTTGTATGTGCAAACACACACAGACCCACATATGCTGATGATCTCGCTCACAACACCATGTAAAGTCAGCAAGTGCTGGTGGATGGAACGATTCAGGTCCCTTCTGCCCACCTCACTACTGCCAGATTTCACCTGATGTATTAGGTTAAACACATAGATACGTTTATATGCACACATATATAGATACACCCACATACATACATTCATACGTGCACAGCTCGTGATACAAATGTGTGGCATACTCCTAACTTATATAGACCCTTACATTACTATTTGACCTCACTGCACTATGTATCCTTCATAGTTATATTATTTATATCAGTATTGTTTTATCATATGTATGCCACTATATATATTACCCTGATCTTTGTAACCAGTCAATATCAGTGGGTACGGCAGTACTCTCTAAATAGGGATGGCGGAAAAAAGAACATGGCCGCCCTATCCAATGTATTATCAATTAACACCTCATAAATCAACAGCAATTGGATTTTTGGTTGTATTCGAGTGTTTGCAGTCGTTTTTGCATGCTTTTCTAAATCCCAAAACTGCTTAGATGCTCAACAACTTTCGCAAAGTGGTTAAACTTAAATAGGCCAATTTCTGAAATTCATTTTTTCTTCTTCCTTTTCTTTTTCAAATAAGCTAGTGCTAATATGCGAACTTACGCAGGTACATACAAGTACTATATCGTCACAAATGTTTCCTAACTAGGGAATCGGCTACCCTTGATTTCAACTCGCTGTATCCGAAGCATGTTACTTTTGAAGGTGCCAAATTTAGGGCCTCTTCAAATGCCATTTTTTTATTAAGTTTCCAATTCTCTGTATGTCTAAAGAGGAAATTTTTTGTATAAAAATGACAAAACGTTATCAGTTATTTTTTTACATATTTCCTTACCTTAGCAAGTGTTCACGGAGAGGATTATACCTTTTCCCTTGTCCAGAATGCCTAGGTAAATTTCTGCTGTTGTAAATACAAACCTATAGGGAAAAATCGCCATTTTTACTACATGACATAATTGGTCACATTCGATCATGTGATTATAAATTACACAATTCGCGATAATTTTCGTACGTAGCATATGTTCGTGGCTTGCTGCTAGCTTGAAGTCCATCGATAGCACAGCTCTTACACTAGCTTTTGACCTGTCTACAGCTCTTAACTACAAAATTTGCAGTGGAACGTATCTGAAGACTAAAGGTACCTGAAATTAACCTTTTCGACTTGTTTTCTCAAATGGAACGTTGAATTCAAGTTTTCTTTACACCAAGTCTCACGAATCTTGGGAGCAATATCATACTGAAGTATGAGCTCTTAACTAATAACCATTCGTTAGTTAGTATCTAAAAACTGTTTTTTGGAAGATGGACTGCAACTAAGTGGGCGTGTCACAAACCTCGCCCATCCACCCACATAGCATTCAATAACATCTACTTGATCCATCAAATTAAGTTAAATAAAAACATTCAAAAATGAAGTTAAAAGTAGGGATGGCACTATAACAGTGATTGGCACATCTAGAAAAAGTAACGAAACAAGAAAGTGATCATATGGTAAGGCTAACATTGCAGAAGTGGCATACTGAAACTTAACTATACACATCACTTCTATGTTTGGGCGCATCATGGATATACTAGAAGTAGTGATCGATGCACCCACACATAGAAGTGATGTGTATAGTTAAGTTTCAGTATGCCACTTCTGCAATGTTAGCCTTACCATATGATCACTTTCTTGTTTCGTTACTTTGACTAGATGTGCCAATCACTGTTATAGTGCCATCCCTACTTTAAACTTCATTTTTGAATGTTTTTATTTAACTTGTATTGCCCCATTTTTCTTGTTAATATTTGTTATTGAAAGTTTTTTTTGGCGAAAACTAGAAATAAAGTAGCAGAATAGACGATATAATCTAGAGTTCTAAACTAAAAAATGGCGTCCGAAAAGATCCCAAATTTGTAAAATACGTTTTCTACCGTTCTTTAACATTCAGATTAGGATGTTAAAGGCTCCATAATCGTTAAGACTACGACTGTATAAAGGCCCTGCAAAGCGACTAAGTAATTTGATCGCGGGGGCGGCAGTACCTCCAATTTTTCTAACTCGAGTTCCTTATTTATATAGAGAGAATTTGAAACATAATTAAAAAATGGCGTTCAAATAGGCCCTAAATTTGGCATTTTCAAAAGTAACACGATTTGAATAGAGCGCGTTGAAATCTAAGGTAGCCTACTCCCTAGTTCGGAAACATTAATGACGATTTAGTACTTGTGTGTTCCTGCGTAAGTTCGCATGTTAGCGCTAGCTCATTTGAAAAAAGAAGAAAAAATGAGGAATTTCAGAATTTGGCCTATTTCGGTTTTACAATTTTGCGAAAGTTGTAGACCATCCCTACTTATAACTTACTAAAAATTAGCTAATCCCATCACCCTTAACTACCTAGAGCTATTTTAGGCAAACCAGCAAACTACACTCTTTAGACGTGGAGCACTGTATGTAAATAAGTAACTAGAGTTGGAAGTACTGTAATTTGGGAAATTTTCGTTGTTAAAATATTTTCGTGGTTGACTCAAACCACGAATATTTATTACACGAAATATTTTTAGCGACGAATAATAACACGCTGTACAATCTACGTATATGTAAACGCAACACAGCTGAGCGCGGCAAAAATGGCTCTACTGCGATACCTGCAGCGCAAGGACGGTTTACCGGACTCAAAGGGCTCACTTTCGTCCGATCCCTTTTGTAATCCTCCATTTTCTCAACATAATTACGTAACTTGTATAAATTTTCGTGGTAATATATTTTCGTGGTAGCACTCAGACCACAAAAATATTTTAACACGAAATTTTTCCCACGAAAATTTTTTCCCACGAAAATTTCCCAAACTATGGTATTTGTTAGAAGTATTGGAATATATTATGAAAATCATTCAATGAATATTATCAATTAATTAAATATTCTGTAGCAGGGATCAAGTGCTAGGTATACAGTTAGAGTGAGGCAGGTTTACTGTCTTCCACTAAGACAGTGACAGAAGGGGGGCCACCACACAGGTTTCACTGGATTTTCTCTTTCCTTCTGATCTAAGCCTAGTCCTGGAAACATCTTCTGATCTTGCAATTAAAGTTTTACCTGTTGGCACATCATCATCATCATCATCAGGGATCCCTTATGCTATCTCAACATCTTGCACATCCATCCTTAACCCTAACCCAATTCATAACTATTTAAACTGAGAAGCCATGCATATGGAAGCAACCCAATTCCTAGGACAAGCTTCAAGAGAAGACTTCTTTCGCCCAATGCCAGGGCTCATCAGCTAGTATGGGGTAATGATAGTACCTTATGTTGCTGTATGAGGTGTGCTGTTCACTCTAAAGGCAAGGTGTGATTGATCACACCTATGATGTGATTGTCAGGGGGTGTGACGTTCACACTAAAATTTTAACAGTGTTGTTCCCACTGGTGATCTGGTAGGGATGCTTTACTCCCTTGGCTGCAACCACTTTGGAAGTGGCTGGGTTTAAAGGCATACCAGTTTCGTCACAATTAAAAATATGTGCTGGCAAATCCCACAGCGAAATGCTCTTCAGGGTGGCCTCCAGCGTGTCATAATAGTGTCGATGGCTACTACCCTGGCACATCCGAGCCCCTCTGCCATGCGAACACTGAGGCTTGGATGCCTCTTTCGTAAAGCATCCCACCACCTACTTGATACATGCACATTAAGGCCCTTCCTCTCGCAAATTGTCTGCACTGTGCCAGGGATTTCACTCTTTGTACGGGAGTAGCCTATTTCAGAGCACCTAAAAATAAACCTAACTAGCTCCTCTTCTTCCTCATCATTTAGATAACAATTTGGGCTACTATGTGCACCATGCAGCACCCTTCCACTGACACAGTCTTGAAAAGTTGTCCTATACGTATGCATTAAGTATAAAAGAGTTAGCATTAATCACCGACAAGCCAATGCCTAATACAGTTGTTGCATATTTATCTATGTTGTCACCATACATACTTTTTATTTCTATTCATGTAATTTTGTATGTTTTCTGTGTAGTGCTACATGCATATATACAGTGGGACAGCATATATAGCCCAGGTCATGGCCTCCTCACCCCAGTTTAGGCTGCTTTGCAGGCCCCTTCTCAATGGACCCGCTTAAAATTAAAATGTAAGAGAGATAATCAAAGTATAGTCTTCTCAAAGCAACACTAAATATTAGCTAGAGACTGTTAAAGAAAGTTATTTAAGTTATAAAACATTATATCTTCACCTTTCTGAATAGCTTCCTTCACAATTTGTGTGTTTGAAAGCATCATGCTGACTCGCGATTTAATTTCTGGTATGTATAATGGTGGCCTATAATTGATTGTGTGACATGCCAACACTTTGTTGGACTGTGCACCTCAGTCGTAAAGGTATTGGACGGCTATTCTTGGTGGTGATGACAACAATGCCCCTACCTGTATTATATATCGCCGACACCACTGCTTGTGCCTCTAGTATGAAATGCTCGAGAGTTTATTTTGGCTGATAATAGATTACATAACCCGACACATTTCAAGACACTCACTTATCTCTACCATTAGATGTCTGACTACGAAAATCTTGGTATACATGAAGACAGTGGTTGTACCTCTTTGTTGTAGCAGTAAGGTCTGTATCTCTCTATCGTGTGCAGACTACGAGCTGATGGCCGATAATACATTATTTCGGGCTATAATTGATTTTATCGGCCGGCACCTTACAAGGGCTTGCACCGAGGACAATGGAGAACAATATCTATGATTAACAGGAAATATTGTCTGCAGTGTATGCGCTTTCAAATCATTTTCAACTTAAGCTGATTTGTCTACTGGTTGAAATGATCGGGTGGCCGATAATGGATGATGGCCTTTAAATGATTTGTTACTCTATACTCTGTCTAGAAGATAGTCTGATGAAATCAGACACTAAACTTATGCAATACTTGCTCCAATAAGGGTCTGACAACTTAAAACTGGTTTGCCGTTGTAGAGGAGGTGTTACCCATACCAACCTCAATTAAAAATTCTTCATACCCCCTCGTACTAATAATGCGTTAGTAAATTTATTGATTATGGAGCCTTGTCTCTGGAGCCATGAAAAACGTCATGCTCAATAATAATGTTATTAGTTACAGTGGGCGAAGAAGATGATGATGAAAAAACAAAAATTGGAGATTTCAAAGTTCGTTTATTTTCCAGCAGAACACCGTTGCTTGCCTTCATGCTTCAAGGCCAGTTTATAGCAGTTTTCAGCCATTTTCAGAATTTTTCTCCGAGTCCGTATACTACTAATTCTTACTTGTTTTTATTTATGAAATTGTGTTTTCTCCGTACAATCAGCTATTGTTTTATATGTTTCTATTTTTCCTACAGCAAAGAATGGCAATGTCCTGATCCTCCAAGATTAGTATTAGATAGACTGGAAGACTTGGGTTACAAGGTAATAGCTGTTACAGGAGTTGGCCAAACCTGTATATGGACTCTACACAAAGAGAAGAACCCCACAGATGACACCAAAGTTAAACTTTGACTGTTTGTTGTGTGCATGCTTCTATTTTAGCCTATGTTGTAATAAATAAAACTTCAAAAAGGAAGGACAAGACACTGCTTGCATAGCAAGTAACAAATTGTGAAAAATTGGATACTGCAGCTAGGTGCCAAGCAATAGTCTTGTGTAGCCCAGACTGCTATATCGCCTCCATATTTACTTGATGCCGACCGTGTTACGTCATCAGGTAATTAAGGAGGCAATATAGCAGTCTGGGCTACACGAGACTAACCAAGCTGTGAGCATGCATAATTGCTAATACTGGGATAACAATGAACAGCATGTCTTAACCTGAGGATATTTTCATTGCAATCAGTGTAGCTCTAATCACGTGAAAGGTATAGCCATAGATTAATATGACTGACACCAGTCATATATAATGTATGATGGTGAAGCACTAGATGGGCGTTTCAACTGCCGACACTATATATAGTGTACTGTATAGGCACAAATCTTGAGACACATGCACAGGAATTGTTGTGTTTTGGTAGCTACTCTCACACCCATATCGATTATTCTAAAAATTGGCGCGGCTACAAGGATGCCACGCCCTAGGCCCTATTAGACTAATAAGCGTCATCAACATGGATGCTATTGAGGATGTTCAGATAAGTCCTTGTAATAGTTCGAAGTATATTCAACCATACAGAGTGAAATTTAAACAGGTAAGTTATATGACAATGCATTTGGACTTATGCATTCTAGTAACGGTAAATAGTACGAAACGTTATGTTTTAAGAGTCCATTTTATCTGACGTTTATTACATGACTGGCTTTGATTGAGGGTCCGAAAAAGGGAATTAGTAAATAAACGGGTTAGCGGTTAGGTACCTAGTCTCAATTAACCCAGACTGCTATTTCGTCTCCATTGTTAAGTAATGAGGTCACAGTTTCTCTGGACGAGAGCAAAGGGAACGACACTATCGCAAATCAACCACCAAAGTCGCTACAAAGTGTAATTCTTAACTCAATGTACTCTTGAACTTTGACTATATAAGGTAGTGCACATGTCAGTTAAGTATTTCAGTTTGAATCTCTTTTAAATTGTAGATGACTCAGAAATTGGTCATAAATCTAAACTTTTTGTGAGAGTCTGCATAGTCCAGATTAGTCCGATGAAATCAGACCCTTTTATTGGGCAATCACCGCAGCAGAAAGGGTCTGATAACTTCCCGATTTTCTGTTGCATTTCTCAAAATTCCGCGGTCACATTTGTGGTTAACACCTTCCTTATTGGGGCGAGCCTTAGCGAGCCCCACCTAGTGCGTATGGCTGGAAGCGCTATGTATGTATACATGTCGCCGTACGTTCACCCGGTAAATTTTTGCTGTGGTTGCCCGCTACAATTTTATGGCTCGGCGAACATGTCTGCCGCCCGCGATCGAGGTTTGGCATTTTCCCTGCAGTGATGATCACTACATCCAACAACACGAAAGCAGCAGTCCAACCCTGCCCACCACCGATGACATACGCTGCGAAATCAGGACGACAAGCGACTACTACAGCTATACAGTTAACGTTATGCGCTGCAGTTTCATGCCACACTTCAAAGGACCGGCTGAAGCACAGTAATAGGGTGTACATTGCTCTTGCACGTAGGGATAGCGGGCATTGGGTGTCGCACTTGGTTAGAGACGCACTTCAAAGGGGCTGACTGCAGCACAGCAATAGGGTGTAAATTACAGGATGCACTTCAAAGGGGCTTATATATATGG
This sequence comes from Chondrosia reniformis, assembly GCA_947172415.1. Lineage (NCBI taxonomy): Eukaryota > Metazoa > Porifera > Demospongiae > Chondrillida > Chondrillidae > Chondrosia > Chondrosia reniformis. The sequence continues at coordinate 2,606,973 of OX359202.1, read as the reverse complement.
CTCGACGAACATGTCTGCCGCCCGCGATCGAGGTTTGGCATTTTCCCTGCAGTGATGATCACTACATCCAACACGAAAGCAGCAGTCCAACCCTGCCCACCACCACCACAGCATTGGCATGTGCAGCGCTTAGCAAGGCTCGCCCCATAGTGCTGTGCATTTGTCTAGTTTAGTGAAAGGTATGGAATTAGGCACTTGGGCCACTTGTGCTAATTGCATGGTAATATGGTAATAATGGTAAAATGGCATAGAATAACACCTGCACGTGTTAATTGAGGTCAATTGGACACGCCTCTTTAGCAATGGAAAATCGAGGGTGTGCTAAGGTCTGACTGGATTTTCTGTTGCTGAAGAGGCGTGCCTAATTGACCTCAATTAACACGTGCATGTGTTATTCTAGTTGGACTAGTCCAGACTGCTATTGTACCTCCATATTTACTTGAAGACTTGGTATGAAACTGCACAACATCATCAAATGAAGTTGGAAGTAGGGATGGTCAGTGTTGCAACAATGAATACCACATTATTAAAACATCTTGTGCCAGATTTAGAATGTGTCCTTTGTAGCCATATTGACTGCTTTCCTTTAGCATGTTCATGTACATTATGTCGTTTGATGTTATTTGAGCAATTAGCTTTTCTTCTATTTCTGTTAATCCACAAAGATAGTTTGGCACTACACCAGGAGATTCGTTCCATCTCCCTCTATTTGGCAAGCTGCCTTCCCTCTCCCTCTCGCTGGCAAGCTGCCTTCCCTATCCCTCTTGCTGGCAAGCTTCCTTCCATCTCTCTCTCTTTGGCAAGCTACCTTCCCTCTCCCTCTCTCTGGCAAGCTGCCTTCCCTCTCCCTCTCGCTGGCAAGCTGCATTCCCTCTCCCTCTCGCTGGCAAGCTGCATTCCCTCTCCCTCTCTCTGGCAAGCTGCCTTCCCTCTCCCTCTCGCTGGCAAGCTGCCTTCCCTCTCTCTGGGGAGATTTCTCAAAGCTTAACATCAACCATATAGCCTCTTTATGTTTAAACTCTTAAGTCAGTGATCTTGTTGTTTTCTAATAGAGTCAGGTACTTAAACCAGGATTTTATTCCTTATTAGTGTCCAAACTACCCATACACCAGCCATGAACACTGTTCAAACCCTCGCTGTTACTAGGTTAAAATAAATTCTGAATAATGCCTGCTATTATGGCTGCTCAATTTAAAGTGAAATTGGTAATCAGTGGGATAATCAGGATTGTTACATACAGTATATATCCTGTATTAGATGTTTTTTGTTGTAGACTTGCTGTTTTTAACACTTCGGTTACTAAGAAAATCATTGATCACTTGCCCAATAATATTGCCACATTCAAATTCCTATGATCAATTCAAGAGAACTCGCTAGTCATAACAGCATACTATGATTTATAACAGACTGTACGGCATTTATGTAAATCATGTATAAAGCGCAGGTCTAGCTGTCTCTCAAGTTATGCACAAACCGTATGAGAGTTTCAGAATGATCAGTAATTTTTCACATATGGTTAACCCTGTTGTGCTGAGAGTTCTCCATTCTTTTCTTAGTGTTAGAAAACTTACATAAACGATGGTTTCAGATTGAAATCATCCGTTTATGAGAAACAAACATTTAATAGCGTTCACTGAAAAACGCAACCTCATACATTTTCCATCATACAATACTTAGAGGGACTTGATGGTCTAAAAAGACTAATTAGTTACTTTGTTTTACTTTTGTGCTACAGAATGGCATAGCACGTGTCTGGGATTGCACACGACAACATGACAGGTATGGCCAAATTTTGTGATTCGCACATGTTGCTGTTTTCATGTACAACCGTTGCTTGATCATCCACCACATGTATGCATTTTTATTTATGAGTTACTCTAAAAGTAGGGATGCAATTACTGCCAAAACTGTAAAATGTACAATGTATAGGTCAATCATAGTATAGCAGTGATACTGATTATGTATAACATTGTTCCTATTTAGTGTGGCAGTGCTGATGTACAACTCTACCAAAGAATCTTTTGTCTTAGTCAAACAGTTTAGACCAGGTACTATTTGACTAACTTTTGAGTAAAATGCTGAATTGTGTGACTTCAGTCAATGACTGACTGTTAATGAATGCTGCATTTCTGCATGTAGCTGTGTATATGAAATTAAATGAACACATGTTGGAAGATCACTTTAAAGAAAAACTAAGTCACAAGGACGAGGCAAAGTATGAAGAACCAACTGATAATCCTCCAAAACAAAAGAGCATAAAGCAATATGGTCCTGGTTCAGAGGGTGTTACCTATGAGCTTTGTGCTGGTATTGTAGATAAGTCTATCAGTTTAGAAGAGATTGTTCAGGAGGAAATACTGGAAGAAACAGGTTTCAAAGTTCCTTTGGCCAAAATAGAATATGTAACTACTTATCATTCCAGTGTGGGTATATCAGGCACTAAGCAGCATTTTTACTACACTGAGGTAACTGAAGACATGAAGGTTACTTTAGGCGGTGGTGTGGTTCAGGATGGAGAAATGATTGATGTTGTCTATTTACCGCTAAAGGAGAGTGTTCAGTTTATCTTTGATACCAGTAGACCGAAATCAACTGGACTTTGTTTTGCTTTTATGTGGTTTCAGCAATTTAAGAAACCTTCTTTGAAGTAAATGTAATGTAGCATTTAAAGACTATAGTTGTTTGGTTATATACATATATATACTTATAGTTCAATGTTTTATGAAACATATTAAATTTAAAATAGGTTATACATATGTAGTCAACTTGGTGCATTATACTAATTTTGAGGGTGGCACAAAAAGCATGGCTGTATTCCATGCATGTGTCTATAGTCACTTTTGTTATATTACCAGGAAATTTTACCAGTTTTGCATCCCACCCAACATGCAATAATTCAGAGTTTAGCTTCCATTTATTGTGATCAAGTGATTACAGTAACCCTATGCCTATTATATATCAAGGTTAGACACATAATATGATCATGATTGTTTTAAAAAACTCTACTGAACTTATGAAAGTTTTATATAATACAGAGCAGTTTTAGTGTAAGGTATGGCTACATATTGCAACTAAATGTTATAAAACCAAAGTGCATGTAAGGCCACTACTGAGCAGATGTATATATGTGTTCATATATATAAGCAGGTATTCAGCTACATTGTATGTATGTGTTAAGTTGATGTTGTCTTCTTTCTGGCCGAAAAGAGCAGAATGCCTTCAACCAATCTTGAAAACAGAAGATCTAATGGATCCATTGCACCTCTTTGAATCCATTTAGGAATCGTTACGTCTTGGTGCAATCCCAGCCAATTCAATAAAACATCAATATGGGGGTTCAGTTTTCCACTAGGCCATCTTTCACCAGCAATCAGCAACAAAGTGGGATCCAATATCCAAGCCTCACGAGTAAATTTGCGTTTACAATCAAGATTCAAACTACCTTTGTCTTGTGGAGGTATTCTAGACCTCAAGGTTGAGCTCTCTGAAAAGTCAATTAGAAATAAATTAATCAAATACAATTATATACAGTATACAAATTGATCTATGAATAATCAAAGTGATAATCAAATCACAAGTAATCAAGAGGAAACGCAAAAGTGAAACAATAACTAGGAAAAGAACCCCTACAGCTTTCTATGACCATCAATGATGTGCCACTGGGAGCAAATACTGCAAGTAATCAAAATAATAATCAAACCACAAGTAATCATTCTCAAACATCACAAAGAGTAAAAAACATATTACAAAAAGCATATGATGGGAAGCAATCAAACCTGGATTTTATGTATATATATAGCTACTGCAAGCAACAGGGTAAAGGAACAGTACCTGCTGACGACTGCTCCTGTAGGTAGTCTATATAGCCTCTGATGAGTTGATGTAAGAAATCATAACGATCCACATAGGTAGAGATGGAGATACCACTGGCAAATTCGGTCACAAGGTGACACTTCACAGCCGGTATTGGGAAATTTGGTTGTGCAAAGGATTCAGATGATGGCCAGAAATGGTCATTGGTAAGATCAAAGGTTACCCCAGGTACAGTTAGCACTGGTACAACTTCTGGGGTCTTAAAAAGTAATCCAGAAAGTTTAGCTGTGTCCGTGGTTGATACTTCAGTGAGGTATTTTTCAATGCAACGATAGCACAGCCATTCATTGAGATTGGAATTTGAAGATAAAAGAGGTATAGCACCTCTTCCACTGGATACCTTGTAGACACCAGCATACTGTTTAGTACCTTTTGAATCTCCTAAGAGGAATTTTAGTGTTTGCCTGCAGACTCTAGTTTGCTTATCCTCTTTTGGATTAACAACCTTCTTGTCAGCTTCAGCAAGACAAGGAATGGCTATCGTTTCGAAGGACCCAAACACAGTCTGAATACAGAAGACAGCCCATTCCTTTTCACTAAAATTAGTTCCATGCAAGCAAGCCAGTGTAAAAGAGTTACCTTGAACCTCAACCTTTCCAACTAGAGATATCCCTTTGGCAGCTTCAGGACTGTAAATACCAAGAGCCAGCAGTAAAGAACTAGCACGTTCCTGTGTGGCCCATAGCCAATGGTGATACTTCAATAAACCTACACAAAAAGGTAAGTTAAGAATGAAAGCATATGTAAAGTGATCATTGTTACAGTTGAGTTACTACACTGCACATACTTGGAGCTTCCTTTGTTGAGTGGCTTTGTTCCTTGCTTGCTTTAGCCCCAAAAAAAGCCTGAAATGGACCTTGTGTAGATGTTCCACTGGGTAACATTGTCATGAGTGTCCTTTCACTTCGATTCTTTTGTTGTAAAATGAAGTCTTTCAAACGAATGACAATATTCACTAAAGCTCGAGTGGTAGACTTACATATGACTAGCTTCACTTCCTCCCATTGAAATTTAGGAATAACACGAATACTTGGTGCAACTTTACTACTCTCATCCAAAAGCGATCCCTCCCATTCCTCACATATATTAAATACCACTTCAGTGGCTTTTCCCATAAGCTGACAAGACCCCATGTAGTCAATTCGTCCATCCAATAATCCTACGTGAGCTGAAGCACTGTGTAGAGGCTTTTGCCCCTCTAAACTACTAGTTCCTACTACAGAGAAATAGGTCAAAAAATAAATAACAATGGCACTACATACAGCAATAGAAGGAACATCTTATCCTCAGCCATGATAAATAATGGCTGTCTAGGAGTAGCCAATGAATATGTATTCCTATTCTGATTACATTGTTTCAAATGTACACAAACATGACTTATTTTGATGGTTAAGGCTAGCTACTTCACTTACGTTAACTTGACACTTAAAAACTAAAAAAATGTTCTATATACTTCCGTGATTTATCTAATCTGTATATTCTTTTTAACTGTTGGCAGAATTGTTTAGCTTTAAACCTCTATTTTTCAAAAATGGGAACTACCTTTTTACAACAATGCTTTTTACTACAACTTGTCAAAGAATGTTATACAGTGCTTACACTATAAAAGGACTTACATCTAACTTCTGAATCAGTTATATTTATTGCTCCAGCTACTACACCTCCTCTGGCATCAATGGTGGCTTTACCAATTGAGGCTCTAGTATTTAATTGAATAAGTTCATTCTGTAGTATATTTGCATGACTATGCAATTGAAGTCCAGTCATTACTAACCTAAATATAATATTAAAATAGAGACAAATAAACACTAATACAAATTGGTATTACAACTGTTTCAGATATACGTATCTGAGGTCAAAAGGGGAAGAGAATGTGATATATAGATGCTTGGTCTGAAAATAAGGCTTGGTTTGTTTAGGTGGCCAGATAATAAATCGTTTGAAAAAGAGAGGCTGGCCTCAAATTAGAGAATTGTATACCATATCTATTAGTCAGTTTACTCTGCAAATATCAAAAACAAGGAGCACTTATATCAAAGAAAAAAACATGCTACATCTCCTTTAAGCTGAAGGGAGTTGAGTGCCAGGTAAATGAAGGAGTTGTAAGGGATCAGAGTTCAGTGTTTACATGTAAGGGAATATAATACAGTACATTTTGGGTCGGTTGTCCAGACCAGACATTGCAATCGGTCATAGTAAAAGGTTATTGCCACATGCATGATGATGACATTCTAGTGGGTAAGTTCGTTCAAGTTCATGGTAGTCATGAGTCATCCTGTCTGGACTACTGACCCCAAAAAGTTCTATATAGGACATACGTAGGGTTAGATGATCATGACAGCTACTTTTAAAGGTATCAGTTCTAAATTAAAGCAGGGTTTGCCTTCGTTTTGTGGACATATCACAATAGCTAGTAAAAAGTAGACAGCTGGACTTTAAAACCCACAAGTATGCTAACTTGGATCATGTGGTAGGTAGAATGTTTACCCATGACCAATGTTTCAAGCTTATGTAAACCACTTGCCTATTCAGATGAACAATTTGCATGGTAAAATATTAATTCTGCTGCTGTTAAATTCACTAACAGAAGCAATGTGTAAACCTAAAGGCAAGTCCATAACAAAATAGTTGCATGGCACATGGCAAGAAGGTACTCATAGTGTGTCATTGCTGCGATCACGATGTAGTCAGCCATCATTGCTTAGCTTATAGGAGTCAGATTGCCACATCCTACCTCCCAAAATGTGCTATATCATCAAATAAATATGGAGACAAGACCTGGGCTATATTGCATCATGTCTAAAATGTGGTAATTAAAATAAGCAATGTATGTATATGATATCTGTGTTCTTCCCATGGTATGACTGATATGGGGAAACGTACCTGGTCACACCTGATAAAATTAGACTGTACTACAAATCTTCAGATTGTGATTCACTTACCCAGCATCTCCCATTACTTGAGCAAAATTTGCAGTAAAAGTGAGGTCACTGATGTCAGCTGCAACAATAATACTAGCAGATAATGGGTCCACTATATCTCCCCCAGAGGGTTTACCTACGGTTCAAAAGAAAAAGCAAGAAATTATTGCAGTTAAATATAAATCAGACTTTACACATGTGAAATCCATATAGATGATTATCCCCTGGACCTTTTTCATCATGATGCCAGATTGCTATAATATCCATATAATATTTTTATTATAAATTTCATTAATCTATTTATGTTTCCTGTTTTGTTATACAGTAACAACTGGTAAACAAGAAATCCACGGCGCAGGGCAAAGTCTTTCTCGTTATCAGTATCTATTGTTAACAGTATGAACAATTCAGCATAATAATAAATATATAAAGTTCGCAAAGATACATGAAATACATGCAAAATACAACAGCAGTTAAAGAAGTCTTCTGTGTTTATATTTTTTTCTAAATCTACGTTCTTTCAAAGTTTTGTAGTTTTAAAAAGTTTCTTAGCATCATTCTATTCACATATTGATCGCGTACAAGTGTTGTTTCTTTGGTGAGGCCATTTCACACAGTATTCAACACAAACATTACACAAACATAACAAATATTCTTTCGTGTAAACAGTATTTCTTCGCATAAAGCGATAATCTTTTGTATACAACAGTTATTGATATATGGGAAAATCAGCTTCACACTAGGAAAGAGAAACCATCAGATACAAGTGGGACATGTTAGGGACTTTCTAAGGTGTAACCTGGTTGCATTGATAGACAACTTGCTCATGGATGTTCTTCAAGACATAGACAGTCAATTGGATTACTGGAAGAGGCCATTCCTGGACGTAGTGAACTCTCACATTTCAACAAGCAATAATATAGAAACAACCCTAGGAAAGCTTGGAAACAGATTAACAGAGTTTTAGGAAGTTTTAGGGAGAGGAAACAACAGGAAAATAGACCTAGAGAGAACTGAGAAAGGACCCACATCTGATCCAAAGACTATGGCTAACAAATTTATTGTTCAATTTTCATCCACCAATGGTACTGATATAGTCAATGAATTTCAGAGGAATAAAGGAGGAGGAAGTTCTTTCCACACTTGTGGTGCTAGATGTCAATAAAGCCCAAGGTTTCTAGATGGTGTTGATGCAAAGCTTCTCAGGACCGGGGATAAGTAGGAGTCTAATAACACTCTTTAATAATAGTCTATCAAGTGGGGAGGTTCCAGGACACACGATTGGAATCTTATCCCACAGGATATGAGACCCATCAGGTCAACAAGGGTTTTCAAGACCACCTTGAGAAGACAAGCATGAACTGTCTGCAGGGGATCCATTGCTATTTACTTTTAACATAAAATTTTATTTTAAATACTAAAACTCTTGATATGACATTTTTGCTTCCGTTTTATGCTTTGTATTACTCTTTCTATAATTTGTCGGGACACCCAGGTACATAGACCAGCAATTAGCTGATTGGTCCTTCCTCGCTATATATTATTACCTATCTATCCATCTATCTATCTATTTATCTGTGGCATACTGAAACTTAACTATACACATCACTTCTATGTTTGGGCGCATCGATCACTACTTCTAGTATATCCATGATGCGCCCAAACTTCTGCAATGTTAGCCTTACCATATGATCACTTTCTTGTTTCGTTACTTTTTCTAGATGTGCCAATCACTGTTATAGTGCCATCCCTACTTTTAACTTCATTTTTGAATGTTTTTATTTAACTAGTTTATCTATTGGTTTCAAACAGTTTTTCACGTTAACCAGCATTTTGGGTTAAACAATTTCTACTGTATGTCAATCATCATCTGTTTGCTGTACCTCTCATATAAATCTATGTACCTTCTCCTGTACACCTAAGACTCGTAGCTAAAAGCAAGTTAAATATGCAAGTTTTAGTCACTGCACTGCATAGCAAAGACAACATAAAATGTACTCAATATGGCACTTGTCTTCAATACATGTTCCTAAGTATCACATACATGTCAACCATATACAACAAGATGGCAATTTTGATTAGTCATGTGTGTGTCCATAAGATGGTGTTTAGTAGTGTGGTGGGACAAACAATAAAGTTAATGAATGGGGAAACAATCAGAAATGGAAGAAGATATGCCATTTCCAAGAACAAATCGGAAACCAAAGAAAAACAGGAGGCTCACAGATAATAAAATACAGCAACGAATTGAGTAAGGTTCATACACTATTGAGTTCTACATAGTAAAACTGAGTATGGGAAGAGAGTAGCATAAAGGAAATAACATTAGGGGTATGATACCAAGGAGAGTTCAAGAGTGCAAGAGGAAACAATCTATTAGGACCAATAAAATACTTCCTGAAATGTGCCTCCTGAACTATTCATGTTTCTACCTGTATGGTTTGTATTATCGTATGGGGTCTACTACTTAATATGATGGAAAACCTGGAAGAATACAGTGAAAAAAACTAATTGAGTGTATGAAAAGAATAAACATTAACTGGAAGAATCCAAATGATACACCTAGACAGAACAAACCTGCTGCAAAAAATAATACTTAATGGCAAACTGTAACTTTTAACACATAAAACTGACAGTGATAAAATGACATACATAGGTAGTAATGGACCAAACCTTTATTAAACTCAGGTTCAAGCCTTCTCAAAACATAAATATACATAATGTCGTAGAGGATCATAGCTACTTAAAAGTTATTAAATTTTTAAGAGAAATTACCTGTTGAGTGCATTTGGCTGACTGGTTTTCTTCCAAAGAGAATTGCTTCCATCAATGATTTTCGATACCAGCATTTTCTGAATGCCGTTGCATTAGTTAACTGACGTATATCAAACCCTACCAGAATGCTAGCCACCTCCGCTACAACTACATTAATAAAAACACCACACTTGTCTAAACGGACAGAATGTTGTTTAGACATATTGTCATGTGCTTTTTGTATATAACTTACTAGAAATATATTGCTTGTCATGGATTGCTTCCCCTGTTTGTGCTAAAAAGCTCTTTCTGCAAATATGCACTGACGCAAGGCCTAGTCTTAAGGTTATCACCTCTTTGCTTTCTTTAATGGGGGACAGTGCAGTCTTTTTGGCAAAAACTTGAGGTGACAATAAAGAAACATAAAAAGAGGATAAACAACCAGTTAAGGAAAAGTCATTAAATACTGATACTTCTTCCTGCTGATCATTGCTCATGCTAGAATCTTTTTGTTTAAGGGAAAATAAAGAAAAGGAACAAGCCATTCGTACATCAGGAATTCCAATTACACACTGTGAACGCGATATTGGTTCACAGGAAAGGATTAAGGATGAAGGCTTCAAATGAAAGTAGGTACAGACATGAATTGGAAATTGTATAGTCTCAGTTAAAGAATTGCTATCACTAGATGATTCTTCACCAGAATCCTCTTCAGCTGTTACATCTTGAAAAGGAAATTCCTGTGTAGCTGTACTAATAGGTCTGACAATCTGCTCCAGAAAGCAAGGAAGGGTTTGAGGCAGAGTTAACTCCTTTTCCAAAGATTGAACCGATATAGACAGCATCAGTTTACCTTCACGTAAGTTGTCATTGTTACTATCTACACTAGAAGTTTCGTCAATAACTCCCTTTATGACATCAGATGCATAGTTAGTACGAATATCAAAGGCTGGTATAAGCATTTTTATCTTACTGCCATCATCACCTCTACTTCTAAAGTCCGGAGACGAAATTTTCTTTGGCATGTTAGATGCTGAAGTAAACATTTCAAGTGGGATTTGCAAAGGAACTGAAGTAGGCAACCTGTAAAAACCAGATAAATGTACTTAAATACTTTCAAATCAGAATATTTACATACTAATGTTGTCAACATCTGATGTGACTGAATTTAATCCCCACCCACGCGTGTTTTTCCTAAGGAACACAATGAGCAAAGCATGAAACTGAAGTTCACTTGATGGAAGCCAGCATCTCGCCATAGCCCTAGAAAAAATGGTATTGTAGCGGACATCTTTCAGATGTTTCATCTTTTGTTAAAATATAACCCAGCTCATCACAAATGCATACATTTATGTAAGCATTCTTGTAAATTATTGCATCTTTTTGAGCGTTAAAAGATGAAGTTGGTCAGATGTTTCCACTCAGAATATCTCATTCAGCTTCAGCTGTTTCATCCTTATCAGGATTCATTTTTACGGTGTAAGTTGGCTTATAAACAAGGTTACAAATACTTTAAAACTTTCCTATCCTGTCAGGCTCAACGTAGTTAGAATAAGATATAAGCAAAAAGTAGCTAGTATACTTAAGGACTGTCTTGTGTTGCTGTGTTGCCCCACCTCCGAAGACTACAAGACCTAAGGGTAGATCTGTATATTTAATGTGTTCTACATGTGTCTTGTAATATATGTGCATGAGTCTGTTTAACCTGTACAAGTAAGATTACTAATAAAATACCCCCAAACATAAAATTTGACACCTACATTCCGTTTCTAAAAGAATTCATCATGTGTCTTGGTTAACATCTAATTCAACCAAAATTGTGTATATACGGACGTAAGACACCTAGATATAATAAAGAGAGCCAAGGATTTACAAAATTTAAGGTGAAGATCAAGAAAAAGACAAAGATTCCCAGTAATTCCCAGAAAGAGCTGTCTGGTCCAGAGAGACAGAAGAAGAAAGAGAAGACACCTGTATCTTCATCCAAAGCTCTCAGGTTTAGCTCCCTATAGGCTATTTCAATGTATTACAGAGTAGACACCACATGCAGGAAATGTCATTTAATCTTTTGGACCAGAATTATTTCAAAATTGATATTGATGATATTGGGTTGTAAGTCAAAAATAAAAATGCAGCATGAACAACATCACGATTTAACACAAAAAGAGGCTGTGCTGAATATACATGTATGTTTTGCATTTACGAGTATATGAGTTTGAGAGCCTTTTGACTTTAAAAAACTTCAAGAAAAATCAGTTAAGCAGGTTCACACAATTAAAAAGTGGCATTTGATAGTCTTACCTATGATCCCTTGTAGGAGCAGATGAAAGATATAAAGAACCACTGGCTATTGTAATTGTAAGATTAACATCAACATCTATGATGTAATCACTCTCCAGGATTTCTTTAGACTCAGAAAGTTCAAAACTATGGTGAGAGGTTAATGAATAAAACTCTTGACTCTTGAGGGCCGTTACATCAGAAAAGGCTCGCTTGTGCTTTCCATATATTCCTGGAGTCTTTAAAGAGGAATTACTGTCACCTTGTAATGATGCATCACCATCTTCAACAGGGTCTATAATAGTCTTAAAGAGTGGAGAAACTGTTTTACTCAAATCAATTAAGGTGGATTTTGTAGTTTTTCTAGTCCTTATGCTCTTCTTAAGGGTCTCCTTTTCCATATCTTTCAATTTAAGTAGTTCCCTTTCATAATCTTCAGGGTTACCATGATCTCTGGAATGAATTAATGTACATAGGATTGAAGATAAGAAATGATAATTAAATTTATCCCGCTGAAATTATTTGGCCGCTTTGTTGGCTTATATTTAGTTGTAGTCTTAACGATTCTGAATGCTTAAATGTCCTCAAAATTAAAGAACGATGGAAAGGCTACCAAATTAAGCTTCCTGAATGACACCATTTGCATTTATGTATAAATTAGGAATTATAATAACAACCCCTATTATGTACGTACATATATAATATATATAAATTTATATTATATAAATTTATACTTTAGTTCCCTTGGCTACCGTAAAGTCGCATACAAACTGTATGTAGGTGACTGATCTGGTGACATGAATCATTAAATCATCTAATTGTATACACATACATGTAGGCATATGCTCATTAGGTAACATGACAAACATGTTTGACTTCACCACATAGGAAATCGATTAATACAGTAATCAAGTGGTATTGGATTAGGCATAATGCTTTTGCAAACTTACACTGTGTCATAAATACAAATGATGCATTTGAATAACTATGCATCCATAACTGGGAATTATTCCCACAGCAAATAATCTATGCAGTCAAATTCTGGTAGTCTTTTACTTAACTATCTCACCCCAAATATTTTACTTAAGTATCTCACATTAAGTTTTTTTCTTTATTTTTCATAATCCTAAAATCTTAAAATCTAAAACATTTTGACTAGTACTTTCTAATCTACAATGTCAAGTCATCACCACACACTGTACAACCCTCAAATATACTATATGTACATTCTCTAACAAAGCCTCTGAGGCTAAGGAACCTTCCTTATGGTTTAATCAACCATTAGTAACCAAAACTTACTTAAGCTGGCGGACACAATGTCCTTGCTTTATTAGTGTATCCTCTGTGATACCATGACCATGATCAACAGAAGAAGATGGCTTGGATATTATTACTGATGAGGCAACTACTGGCCTTGCAGGAGTAGTACTAGAATGTGGAGCTCGATTAATGTCTCCAGTTACAGAAAACACTGTGCGGACTAGGGATGAGATTTTGTCACCTATGTCATTGTTGGCTTCGATATCAATCCCAGACATATCCCACTGAAGTGAGCAGAACAGTCCAACCCTATTACTCCCTAAGCAAAAAAGTTGATACCTCCATTTAAACATACATAACGTATGTAGCTGTTACAAAACCTTTCAAACATTAAACTACAAGCAGATGAACTATACACAAGTAAAAGACAAATCCATCACACCACTTACAGACAATACTTACAACGACAGAGATAGAGATACGTATATATAATGCTCAGAGAATGTATACTTCAATAACTACTAAAAACAAGTAATGAATAAATTACACAATAAAGTCATTCTACAAAATTAAAACATACCACTCTTTGACTTTATTGCAACACAAACATTACAGGACCCCTTTGGAACAGTAGCAAAATTTCCTAGTCCTTTTTTCCTTTTGTCAACAGACCAGTATTTTTGTCTTAGTGGGAACCACTCAGAAAAACGGACACAAAATCCAGCAAATTGCCCAACAACAGCTATCTTTTTCCTGACATTTATGGAAATTCTCATATCCTGTATAGTCAGAACTACTGCAGGCATAGCTAGCAGAAATTTAAAAAATAGACAAGGATTCAACAAGTGAAAACACATTTTTCTATGTAAAAACCTTTTGATTTCTGAACATAATCTGATGCAACAGTTGCTGCTGTTAAAGGAAAACACAAACCAACATCAGTAACTACAATCTGAACCAGTTTTGATCGTGCAAAATCTAGCTGTGGAACTGCTGTTGCTCTACGCTTCTGAATCCTTTCAAGCACATGCTCTGTTGCACTCTGAATCTGTATATTTAATCAACAACAGTACAAATGTAACAAATCACCCCTTAAAGAGGCCTTGTTGTTACATAAATAATTTCATACAGCACTTTTCAACATGCTAATATAGGGAAATAAACCTAATTAGAGCTTTGGATGAGGATACAAGAATTTCTCCTTCTACAATGGACTATAGAGCTGTTTCTGGGTATTCATCCTTTATCAGTGACCCAGGGTATTTTTTTCTTCTTGATCTTTTTACATCCCTGGCTCTCTGTACTAAATCAAAGGGTCTTTATACACAAAATGTGGTGTGTTTGTATTAAACAAGGAGTGATAAGTATACAGAATATTTGGAGAAGTAATGTATTAGGAACAGTGCATGTATATATAGCAAACCATACCTCTTCATTTAAAGCTTTCCGTTCTTGTTGCCAATAAGAATAGGCTACTTTGCAGTACACCCAAAATGTTAAGGCTGAACAAGAATGATAACAACTTATAATATCCGACAATAAACACAAAAACCATTAGCAGATTACCCTTTTCAAAAGCGGATGACTGAATGAATAGGTGTGGAGAGTGAATAATCAAACAGTAAGCATCTAGTGGAAAAGTATCTGGTTCATCACTGCCTGAATCACTGACCTACAGAAAAAAAGGTTGATTGAATTAAAAAGTAATTTTAGATGATAAGGACTTTTAACTGTGTTACAAATTATCTTTCAGATGCTTCATCTTCAGTCTGAGCATCTCTAGACTCTCAACAAGACAAATGATGAACCATCTGAAAGAAAAACGTTATTCATAAAATGGAACCCACTTGAGAAGTATCTTTGATTGAGAGTTTAGTTGAAAAGGTAGCCAAATCGGTAAAAGAATCTGGATCTTCAAGAAAATCCTGATAGACTCCAAGGTCAAAACGAACGTCTATCTCAACCTTTCCTGAAAGGCACAGTAGGTATTCCTTGGAGGCTGCATGAAGTTAGGCCACAGACAGCAATACATACAGTCAAACCTCAGCATAATGAACCCAGAATATAAACTTTACTGCATATACACGTACGTATGTACGTATATATATCCACTATACATCACTTTCCCTAAACATAATATTAAAAGCAAAATTATGGAATATTTATATACTATTACTTATTATGCATGATTACATATAAGTATTACTTGCCATTTTAAAATCACAATACATACGCTTTAAACATTAAGCTTGTACTAAAGAATGTAAAGATCTAAATCACAAAATATGTAAATGAACTACAGGACAAAACACCTACCGTTCTGTATGTTATTCAAAAGTATGTCAACTTTTCCCATTGTAAATCGTATTGCTGTTTCTGATGGCGTTGATACAGTAACATCAACACCCTATAGTAGAGTACAGTATACCTAATTACACATTCAAAGTTCGGTAAATTAACATATGTACATATATGCATACCTGCATTGAAAACTTCAAAGTCCGCAAAGAAGAAAAAAATATATCTTGTGCACCTGGTGATTGCTTTCCCAAGGACTGACTCTTGGCTTTTTCTTTAGTACTTGATATATTTTTTGGTACAGCTTCTTTAACTTCACCTAGAATATCCAATAGCTCATCAACCTCCTACAATTAATGAAAGTATTAAATCAAGAAGCATGTAGTTACATCGCAATCTCAAATCATCAATGAATCAACATGCAGTGTTACCTTTACAAAGGAATTCTGAACAATCAACAACTGATTTAAGATATCTGTTGATAGATGTATATCAATAGTGTGGAGGTATATTTCTAAGGATAGAGCTGGAGGAAGTCCATGCTGCCTAGGCAACAAAAAGGCCTTTACATTGAAGGAAGGAAGATAAATTTCCCGCACAGGAACATCATCTATGTGTACCTAAAAGGTCAGTGAGGAAAATATGTGCCACTGTGTTATGCAATGATATGGGACAGGTGCATACTCGAGGGTTAAACTTTAGGTAATGACTTCGACAGCCAAAAGCAAGCCTCACGTCATGCTCCTCAGTAGTTTCCAAGCTAGTTGTACATAAAGAAGTCTACATTTACAAATAAAAGAAATAAAAGCTTCTCTAGTTTGAAAAAAGAGTACACTTTATCAAACTCACAGCATATTTTAATGTCAACGATGGTAAAGCAGTCATTAGTATAGTGACACGTGGAATAGATACAATCACTGAGCCTTGATCTACAAAAGCAATGACTTTATTCAACAGGCCAAAATTGAAGGAACCAAGCTCTGTTGGTTTTGAAAGTGACCTTCAAAATAGACATACAAAATAATGAATAAAAGGCCAAACCTATGATAGAGCTGATAATAATATAGTAGAACAAAAACTTTTCAATTAAGAAATCTATAGATGGGTATAAAAGGAACACATTTTTACTTCAGTGGCTTAACTGAATTTCCTTTAACAATTGAATTTATGTCTTGATAAAACACTTTCAGTGAAGGTAGATGAGATTGAAGAACTCCCTGTAACACAACAGGGGGTTGCTTGAGATCAAAATCAACAGCGGCAATGTTTAACAGTACAGTAGGTTGTAGTACACTTTCCTTCTTAAATAAAAGCTTGAAATATAAACTGCTGTTGGGCAGCAAAAGCTTTGCTAAAACACTACAAAAAAGAGAGTGAAATAAATACAGGTTAACAAGTTATACCTATTAGGGAGTGATTGATAACTGCTAAATAAAGCAAAAAAGGAAATATTCATTGCTACATAACAGGCATATTATATATTGTTGAAACAACCACATATATTATCTTATGTATATTTCAACAAGAAAAAATATATATACCAGTATATACAATATGGGAAACATGGTTAAATTGACTAACCTTGGTGTCCAGTTAGTGTCATTTAATGATAAATTCAGGTTGTCAATGGAAAAGGTACCAGAAAGAGCGTTACATCCTAAATATAAAGAAAAAACTTTTATTTTAATTTTACCTTAATTTAAAGCAGAGAGATGACTAACAAACAATAAGAATTTTATACATAATGTAACAAGAGGTTGTACAAATAATGGCCATGAGAAAATACCTACATATATATTAGAATTACCTTTGCATGAGCTGGAGTACAGGTTATCAATATTGCAGGCTATCATATTTTTGAAATCCAGGGTTGCTACAAGAGAATTCACTGACATTCTTGCACAAAACGCTTTCAATTCAAAGTGCACAGACACTTTAACTGGTACACTATCCATGATATCCTCAGCATAATTATCAAGGCTACCTTCCTTTTTAGAGCTATACTGGACCCCTTCTGAATATTTATTAGGTTCGTTGTCCAACAGAAGAGGAAGCGTATCACTAAAATTACTAGTTTCCTGTGAATTTATGTCTTGCTTAGGTATAGAGGCAATTGACGGAACATCTGTGGGAATATTTTTAACAGTAATCAAGTCAAACGTATCTACCAATATCAGAAGGAATTCTTTGACTGAAGTAGCCACTTGAGTTGATTCTTTCTCAAAACTATCTAAACCATCTAATTCTTGGACACTTCCAAAAGAGGGCATTAGCTGTGAATCCTTTGCTAATTCATCAGTGTGGGGTTGGCTAAGAAAGGAGCTGGAGGTATTTTGAAGAATACCAATAGCAAAAAACATGATAATTGGCTTGTCAAATGAAAGTAGCAAATTATCGGCTTTAAAGGAAGAGTAACAGTCACTTTCAACAGTGGAATCCACTAAACTAGCAGATTTAACAGAAATGTTTCCCATTGTGCTCAGAAGCACATTTGAAAGTTTCAGCAGTGGACAGCTTTCTTCTTTAGTGGGTATAAATAAGAATATTTTTAATGCTGGTAGGCTAACACCAACATTGAAATCCATACACAGCTTTGTGATAGATTTTGATAAAATATACTTAGACAACCAAGGAGAGCAGGTTTGAGCTAACCTCTCTATTTCTAGGGTATTAAAGTTTTCAAGTGTTTTCTTATACATATTAGCTATATCTAGCCTGCTTTTCATAGATATTTGACCTTTAAAATGATTAGAATGAATGGATGCATGGCTTAAGATAGAATGCCTTGAGTAGCATTTGCTTCCAGAGTGTTGATAATACTCTTCAGTACCTGAGATAAATGAATCAGCTTCCATGATTCTAAAGAAAAGGTATACTCTAGAGGCAAGTACAGCTAATAGACAGTGAACAGCGTTGCTAGGGACATCATCTAAAGGCAATATACTGGTGCCGATGAAGGAAAGATTTTGTATCTGTTGAAAGATATTAAAAAGAGGACTGCTACGAATCTTCTTGGAAAGCTCTGAGTGAAGGCAATGACTCTGAAAGTAAAACAAGAACAATTTCTCAAACAGTAATAACAGCATACATTTTCATTTCAAATTGATTAACTCACCTTTGTCAAAGTAATATCCCAATCCATAGTAGCCAGTGTCAATACTGTACAAACAGAAGACAAGCGTGCTTTTCTAACAGAATCCAAAGTTCCTTCTACATCCTTTATAAAGGCTTCAAAGGACCTTTTAAATGGACTAAGGAAGTGTGAAAAACACTCCACTATATTAGGGTACCTTTCCAATGAATGGACAAGAAATAATTCAAATTTTGATATGGTACCACTTCCTTTAATCTTAATTTTAGATACAACCAATTCATGCTGGAAGTCCTGACAGGCCGAGCTACATTTTGCTATTTCAGCAAACGTTAATGTTTTAGGTGTGCTTCCCTGAGATGTGAAGAGACACTGTATATCTAAACTTGCTTGAAAGCACACTTGAAGTAAGCTGACTGGGTAAAACCCTTTTGTAGGTTGTAGATAGAAATCCAAGCAACTCGGACTATTTGACACCTGTGAATCAATTTCAAGGGTATTAGTTGGTGATGAAATGGAAAAGTCCACCTGTAGGCAGTTAATGGACAGTGATACAGCAGAAGATGTTGATTTTACTGGATTCACTCCATTCATCCCATCTAAATAGCCTCGTTTAAAAAGTACACCCACTGACAGATCAGTTCCATATACAGTCAACAATGGAAATTTGTCAGAATCACTGTCTATTAGTTGTACACCCACAAAAGCATCTTGCGGAATGTCAGCAGTCACAAAAAGTGAGATTTCATCAGCTTCTTTTTCTTCATCAACTAACTGCGAACTCAACGAAATCAGTGATGTAAGCATATGGCTATCCATGATATTCTCTGTAGCTTGGCTTGTCAAAAGGCTTGAAAGGTTATTCGTCAAACTAGGAAAATGAGAAATAACAGCTGACACAAATAAAAGAAAAAACAGGGCTGATAAAAGCAAATTTGTGTTAGATAAGTAAGTACAGTATTAAAGAATGGGCAGATTGTTCAGACACCACATGGCTCTTATTTTTGCTAACTAATTATACTCTCTAAGTAGAGATTGCCCAACAAACATAGTAGTCCTATTCAAAGTATTATGGGTTAAACCCTAATAATTGACAGAGAATAGCTTTTTAGGTCTAAAATGCTCGTTTATATAATGAATGCAATTGAGATATAGCTATTTAAGTACCACAAAAAGCTTCAAATTAGTAAAAAAATTAACTTCCAGTTTTACTCATTTTCTTATTGCTATAAAGGCTTAGGCTTATATTTTCATTGTTTTCTTTACACTCCAGGGGAAATATTAAATGGAAAGCTATCGCTAAGCTAAGGATTGTACCTCTAATAGCAAAGACTAGACCTGTAGGGCTTGTTTCTTTCTGGAGCTAGGAATGATTTGCTACCCCCAGCCTACACTCCCTTTGCATTAATGTACATACGTATGGACCCCAGGATCAATCATAAAATTTAAGGCAAATATTAGAGAATATAATAGCAAGTACTGACAAGATGCTGGCAGGGGGTATACACTGGAGTTTTCAATGGGGTTCACATTTGCAATTACCTGTATGATTAGAGTGTGAGAACTTCACTAGGCAGGAATCAAAGACAGATGTCACTTATCAAAAATAATAAATACCAGACCATTGGACCTAATCCAGGGTCCTCATTAGTGGTAAAAGATAAGGTTCTCAAGCTCTAATTATCACCACATCTCAAGTTACACTTGTGAGTGGACCAATATTGGTCCCTTCAAGAAGACATTTTTGTAGGTTTGGGTTAACTATGTACGTATTTTTTTACATCAGTCCCATGTTTACATGTATCATCATAGCCAATTTTAAAGTAATGATGCACCTGAATATAGAAGTAATCTGCTTGGTTAAGTCACCAACCTAAACCTCTTTCAGTACAGTTAGCCTATTTACATACTCATTGTCATTTGTCAGCAAGAGAGAAATGGTCGCAGTGTATGTAATGGATGTTCCCACTGCTCGAGTTTATGATGATTTGCAGTATATCTGACTTGGTATTTCTAGTGGCAAGTTTCCTGCATGTGTTGGCTGGCTGTATAGACCACCTATAGCTAGTGTACCAATTACATCTGAGAGTAAGCTCTTTGATACAGTAAGTATCATTTTCTGCTGTGATGGATGATTCTATATCTGAACCCTGCAGACCCAACGTTACACGGATTGAAGAAATCTAAGACTACCTCCACTGACATTGCGGAAGAGGTGGTTTGAACACTAAACAATACTTAATCAAAACCTTGGGTGTTGGGACCCACTGTGTTTCAGTCACTCTTCCTTGATGTTCCTGATATGTACCTGTAAAGACCATTACTGATAAGCAAAATTGAGTTCTGATGAGTACAAAGCAGTTGAGGAATGAGATGGACACACAGAACAGATTGTTTAGATATCTTCATTTACGAAGAGCACAGAATGATCTGGAGCTGTATTGGAAAAGGTAAACTACATGTGTAGAATGCAATGTGAGGCCAAGTATCAGTTTTTTCAACATCTTATTTCTTCTTCTGTTCATCCACTTAATAGTTTCTAGAGAGAACTAAAAGCTGCATGTCCTTCCTCTGTAGTGGAGAACTTGTCAGCTTTCCCTTGACCAGAACCTGTTTCAAAATTTAACCATCATTTCATTTCAGTGTCTACTAATAGAACACCAGCAAGTTGGGGGAGTCTCACACCAGTTGATCAACTATATTAAGGAAATCATTTGTTTGTACTGTCCGAGCTAGGGCAACTTGAATGTGAGAGACTTCTACCTGGTCTGAAGTCAAATAAAGCCATAGATCCTGATTGGTTTCCAGCTTTCTTATAAGAGCTCTGCCAAGGGAATGTCCGATTGATCCTATTTAATCCATTGCTAATGCCTCTCTATCCACAACTTCTTTTCCTTCTCGTTGGAAACATGTTTGGGTGAGAAACCTCTTTATAAAGTGGGACTTCTGATAAATTAACTGTTTCCAGCTATCAGACGATATCCCTTCAGCCAGTGCTCAATAAAACATATTGTGGGGAGTCTGATCCAGTCTTATCTATCTTGCATATCTGTGATGCAATATCAAGTTCTCTTGCTGTTCCCTGCGGCGTTCCTCAGGGACCAGTTCTGGGTTCAATTCTCTTTCAATATTCATTAAAGATCTCCCTCTTGCTGTCACTGTTCTTTGCGCTGATGACACTATCATCTATGCTATTGGTAGGGATGTCGAATCAGTTAGTGTTGTTTTGTGTACTACTCTACACCTGGCCAATGAATGGTTCTGTGCTAACCAACTTAGCAAGATGACTAGTTAAGCAACAACTAAGCCTATTCATTCCAGCACATTTATAAGTCTATCAGGGGCTCTCATCCTCCTTAATCATGTAGCTGAATTATTTACTGTTTCTTGCGAGAGCCATTACTATAATACCAGACAAGCAGCTAAGGGAACTGTTCTTCCTGCCTTTCCTATATCTAACTTTGGTAAGAAGGCATTCAGCTATTGTGGATCAGCCACCTCAGCAAACGTACCCACTGAGGCCTCTGTACAGTGTGCCCATTCTAAGCATTTATTGCAACTGCTAAACCATTTCTACTTAACTTCTGACTTTAATAATTTAATTCTTTCCCATTAGTTGAGTAGTACAGTGTAGTCCACATAATTCGAATCTCAGAATTCATTATCAAAAATTTGAATTAGGCGAAAATTTGAATTATTAGTATTTCATTGAAATCAAATATACATATGTATTAAAAACATTCTTAGCCTTAAGTACTTCACCGCTGATGGGAATCACCTGAGCACGAGCAGCTGTGAACTACAGGAACAAGGCATCATCCACTTCAGCTTTGGTTGAAGTTCTCTAGCGTTTTTTTCTGGGAGTTACCAAACGAGTGATTACCGTAGTTCGGGAAATTTTCGTGTTAAAATATTTTCGTGGTCTGAGGGCTACCACGAAAATATATTACCACGAAAATATATACACGTTACGTAATTATGTTGAGAAAATGGAGGATTACAAAAGGGATCGGAGGAAAGTGAGCCCTTTGGGTCCGGTAAACTGTCCTTGCGCTGCAGGTATCGCAGTAGAGCCATTTTGGCCGCGCTCAGCTGTGTTGCGTTTACATATACGTAGATTGTACAACGTGTTATTATTCGTTGCTAAAAATATTTCGTGTAATAATTTTTCGTGGTTTGAGCCAACCACGAAAATATTTTAACAACGAAAATTTCCCGAATTACGGTATCCTGCAATCGATTCTTATTCTTCATAATAGTGCTGAGTGTACTGCAAGGAAAGTTGTACTCAGCTGCTACTTCCTTTTTCTTTTTGCCAGGTGGCAGACCTTCAACGCATTCAACGATTTCACACTTCTTCTTTAGAGATAAAAGATTGGTAGCTATTTCATTAATATTTCTAGAAATTATGAAATAAACAAAATTGCCCGTTCGAAATTTTATATTGCTGATATATGGGGAACATACGGATTATTCTAATTAAGCGAAATTTCGAAAGAACCGGATACGAATTATGTGGACTACACTGTATTAGTGTCATGAACACACTTTATATTTTCCCTGTATTACTTCATCTCACCGTTATTGCTTGTAATAATGGGCAATTAGGACAATTTATTTTTGACCCTTTCATTTATGGGCACCTGAAATAGAAGCCTACAAAGCTAAGACCTTCCAATGTTAAATACAGTCGACTCCTGATATAACAAACCCCAAAATTCCAGCATAATTGTTCTTTATAAAAGGAGTTCTTTATAACCAAATGAACTTGTATATAACTATACAAATAAACAACTCATCAGTGCAGTATGAATACAGTAAACAGCTGTAGAATGCATACAAAACTAAAATTACATAAAATAGTATATTAATGGTGCTAAGGGTCGACTTTTCAACTGAAAATTCGTCACAAATACCCTTCTCCTTCCTCCCTTAATCCACTTTGTCCAGTAACCTTGGTTAAGATTGATAAATAAAGCCATTTTTGGCTTCACACATGCATAATTATAAGTTAACACGTTCATTATAATAAAAGTTTGTTTGTTATAAACAGAAGGAATTGATTCCTGTCCCTGTTTTACCTTGAGTACGGCACCCTGGGGGAGACATGGACAGCCTCTAGTCAGGACTGCACCTTGATTTCCTTCTTAGTGTTCCAGAAATATGATGAGCTGCTGAAATCAACCCTGAGTGACATCATCAACATGCACATCAGTGAGGATGATCCAGCTTGGTCACAAGATACACTCCTTTTGAAGATGGGGGTTTAGTATTCAGAATGTGGTGCAGCTTACACCTTCTGCCTTTTTGGCTTCAGCAGCCACCACCTCCTGGTCCATTATATCTGGTCCATTATATCAACCCATCCCACTTTCAAGGCTTCAATTCCACAATATGGAGGATGCAAAAGTATTGTTGACTAAGGGCCATGATCGAGCTCCTCCTGAGGACGTGGTCCAACACAAACAGAAGACTAAGGACATCACCAAGGCATCCGTTTCAGCTGAAGGGTGCACAGAATCCCAGACTCCCAGTTAACCTGCTTGCTTATATAACCAAGGAATTAGGAAATTGGCTGAATCTGCTACCTGTCTCGGCTCTTGGCCAGAGAATGGACGACGATGCCATCAGGATGGTAGCAGGTACTTTCCTCCGCAGAGCTACACATGCCATCACTACTGAGTCGAGGTGGACAACACATGACTTAGTTGCCAGAGTAATGAAAGGTGACGCCATCAACAAGCAACAATGAATGGCATAAACTAAAGGCGTTATTAGCACTGGGCATGTACACAGGCTATAATGATAAGCAAATATTCACCGAAACATAATAATGAATAAATGACATCTTTCACAGGACACTCCACCTAGGCCAAATTACTATTCAACCTGGAAATATTCGAACCCTACTGCTAAAGCAATTGGTTTGGGATGTAAGCTGCACTGACACTTTTACCCCTTCTTTTTCCACCAGTGCTACCAGAGAAGCCAGAGCAGTTGCAGCCTTGGCTGATGAAGAGGGACAAATATCCCCATTTCAACTGTACATGTGTTTACCACAGTGGCAATCGAGACTTTTTGGGTGTATATGTATTTTCTTGTCTAATATTATAATATTGCGTATGAACGGTAAAGCATTTTCCTTTCTAAATCATATTCCCTTCTCAAATCCTATTACGATTTCTCCTCAATGTCTTCCATTTACCACATTATATATATATTTTAGAAAATTGAAGGATACATGTAGTAGAATAAATTCAATGATAAGATAAATGAATAATCATAATCAGTCTTATCTTGGGCTGGGGGCCTAAGAGGTGACCAGTGTTTGCCTCCCAATATGGAGAATATCATCACATTATCACAGATAGCTGCTTCACCCTCCTTAGGGCTTATCAGTGTAATACACTTTGGTGGTGAGTTAGAATGAATGACTGCCTTCAACTTAAACATTGAACAGTCCAAATGAGACTGCAAGGTCACAATTAACTCCCCCATTTACGAACTTCAAGATAGGTCTTGGAATAAACTCTGGCCCCTGGCTGAATTCTGGGGAATGAATTCAAACCTTAGTGTTTGGATTTAGTACACCATTATGAAGAAATAACTGTGCAACCACATACATACATAAGTATGGGTAAGTGACAGAACATTAACATACAGGAGAACCATTAAATAAAATTTTAGAAATTTCACTCAACTACAAAGGGATGTTAATACGTACTGCCATTAGCTCATACACATGTTTATCTAAAATTTATGCTTGCTGGGTTCTTCTACCAATAATTGAATGATAATTAAATATATTCAGGGTCTTTGAAAGTTCTAATAGCTAACAATAGCAATTAGGACCACATTCTAGGAACATACCCCAAACTGAATTTTAATTAAAAAGCATGTACAGGGACTGCTCTGAGTAGATAACTGTCAAACATTCAAACAAGGATATGGTAGGATTAGTTCAGTATACTGACCCTATTTATATTAATTATACCGATCTTATGGTGTCAATGCATAGTACATACATACGTATAACAAGGTATCCACATTCATGCTATTCCTTATAAAAGGGTTCTACTTTACTCCCTGATATACACAGATAAATATATCGATTCAACTAACCTTGATAGAATAAGGATTCCATCACTGGATAAATTCAAAGTGAGTGAACCAATCAACTTGAGAGATAAAACAATATTTGAGCTATGAGCCTGCTGGCATACACCCTGTTTTTTAGGCTGAACCAAGAGTCCTGTTTTTTTAATCACTTTAGGAAGAAAAGATGGATGCTTTTTAGAAAATACATTTGTAGCTACAAAGGCATCCTCTGACATCAGTGAAGTCCCAGCAACAACTGGCTGAGAAAGCTGATTCAACGTAAAAAGTGCTAAGAATTTTGATGGCACAGCTGGCTTTAAAATCTCTTTATTGGAGCTTCTGTCAGTATCAGCATCTTGAGTAGAAATATGAGACTTTACAGAATAAAAGGAATCTATGGAACTCAGTGAGACAGTTGATGTTGGTAACAAAGATTGCTGTAAGGATCCACTAGTGTCCTGAAGGTCAGTGGTATCCTCAGATGCACTTAGAAAAGCATTAATTAAGTTAAGACCGCTAGCTTTCCTTATGTCAATAGATGCATCTTCTATTAACTTGTCAGCAGCATTGGCAGCAGAAATCTCTGGTGGAGATGTTGCTTCAAATATTTTTTGAGTAAATAGGCAGTCACCGTAACAACCACAAATAGGTTGATCATCTGGGTCTACCATAGCCTGCCAGAGGAAACTTAGGCGCTTAGTACTGCGGTCAGCAGAAATCAAGAATGTTTTCTGCCTAGCCCTATCACTTTCACCTTTAATACTACCATCCACAACTAATCCTGTTAAATTTAAGTTCAGGGTTTCCAGGAAATCGTTCTGAGCTTGTTTACTTAATCCAATTACTTCCAATCCTTGCAGAGTTGCACCAATATTCCACTCAGAGCACAATGACATTAAATTGCACATTCTTAGGTAGAATCCTGGAGTCTACAAAATAAAATGCAAATAAATGATAAACACGACAACATTTAAGTATTTTAGATAAGAAAAAAATGATCCAGAAGTGGAAATATATACATTTGAAGTAATAAATCAAAAGGTTGAAAACAAGAAATTTGGTATTTTTTAATATCAAAGGGATGCTAATCCATTAATGAAATGTATGTGTGAAGGATTCACAGAAGATCAAGATAAAGATGAAGAAAAGACAAAGACTCCCAGGATCACTAATGAAGGGTGGAATCCCCAGAAACAGCTGTCTGACCCAGTTGAGAAGAAGATGAAAGAAAGGAAATGAAGGAAGAAAAGACTCCTGTATCTTTAGGTTTAGTTCCCCTATAAGCTTTTTTACAGAATAGGCATAGCATGTATATAGGAAAATGGTGCATTAGATTTTTCATGAGCACTGTAGAATACTTGTCAAATGCTCACAATCAGGAATGGACAACAATTATTATTCAAAACACAAGTACAATAGAAAGCATTGTTCTTGAAGTATCTAAAAGGGGTTACAATCAGCTCTTAACATGACTAAACCAGTAAGTGCTATAACTAGTAACAATCATTACATGACACTGCATACTGATAGTTGGTGTTCAAGCTTTTGCCACATGTACCTGCTTCAGACTAAAGAGTGCAGCAAGTACATGACATCATTAGAATTCCTAGCTCAAGAATAATGTCCTAAATTAAGGCTAATCAACTACTGTATATTAAAATATTTTCTAAATAAATACCCTTCCTTTTTAGCAACTACCTGATTTTTTAGTTTAGGCTTTTATAGCACCCAAGATATGCTGTTAAAGACAGTGGAGAATTGGTGAGAAGCCTTGGAGAGAGGCGACTATGTGGGAACAGCCTGTTGGAACTACATAGGGCTTTTGATTCAATTAATCATGACCTACTGCTTAAGAAACTAAGTATATACGGCTTATGCAGGAATGATGGTTTTATTATTACCTTTTGTGGTAGAATCACATGAGGGATAATTTAGGGACAATTCTCTGATTGTGCTAATATCACATGTGGCGTTTCACAGGGGTCTATTCTTGGCCCTTTGTTGCTTCTTATTTATAAATATCTTGCCCTGGGTAGTATCACATTGTTCTATTAATCTTAATGCACTACAAATAAAGATGTTTCATTGATGGCCAGACATTTAAAACAAGATTGCTTCTCTCATTATCCTTCAAGACAGTATAAATATGTGTCATGAAAGGAATCAGCAGAATAAAAACAGAGTTTAACTTTTAGATTTACAGTAAAGTATTTATAGATGCGTATATCTACCATTCTATTATTAATAAGCAAGTTATATCACTGGAACGTATTACACATTCTTTTAATTGTATTTATTGAAAACACTTGCGTATGATCATATATGGCATTGTTATAAGGAAAATTCTAATGAATGTAGATCAACATGATACATAAACAGACAAATACAGTGGCTTTCAAACCACTGCAGATTTCTGCAATGGATGAGTAGAACTCTATAAAAGTCTGTATGGTCAACTGCTGTTATACACATCCATGGATTGAAGGAAGCTGCAGACAACTGTAAATAACATTAGACTTGTACTCTTTGTGTGTGTGAAAGAGAAGAATGCCACCAGTAGAAATTACAGAAAATGGCCATACCCATTTATCCAGAAGCCTTCATGCACTCTTGACGTAAAAATGTATATGGAATGGGACTGCTGTGTACCATTTACTGCAATTTCTCCTGGTGGTACTCACATATATACGTATATACGTATGCATGTTCATACTTATGCTATGAAATAAGGTTGTAATAAAATGATTACATACTTAAAACGAAGATGACTGAAAGAGTGTACTACTAACCTTAAGAATAAGATGACTATCTTCAGAATATACATCTATTGAAATTTGATCTACATTTATTCGGAGCATCTTGTACTTCATCTCCTCTGACTTTGGTTCTATCTTAGGAGATATTACATATGCCCCAGGTGCCACAGTCACAGCATCACCAGGACTCAAGGCATGTAAAGCAGCACTTTCAAACCACTCCACTATAATTGGTATCTAAAGATAACAATAGACATAATTATATATAAAAACAGGGGAAAACATGTAGCCAAGGAGTAAAATGATATTGAGTATTTGTTGCGATCATAATATATTACAGATTAGTGAGCTTCAGCAACAATAAATTCTTTTGAAATCACCTACATATCAACTGTAAGACCTTCATAAGCAATTAATCAAGGAAGAATAAACTAGTGTTTAAAAAGATGACAAATGACAGGTGGAGAGGATGTAGCGCAATAACTAACTACTGTATGCATGGTTAACAACCTGTGATGATTTTATATTTCATATTATTGCTGTATCTGTCAGCTTGTAATTTAGCATTCTAGAACTTTCTGTAATGTATATATGATGTTGTACAGATCTTAATAATTAATCTTTACTTGAAAGTGATTCGAGTATAGTTAAGTACCGTTACAGACTTATATCTCGACACATTGGAGACCCCGACATTCTATACCTTCTTGACACTGCTGATCTCAATGGCTACTCCACAACCTGAAGGGATAAACCAACTAGCTTGCTGCCATTTCCATTAAGATTCCTACATTTTGGCCTGCTGATCCACAGGTCTGGTTCACTCAACCCCCAATTCACAACCCACAATATCATCTTGCAGAAAATGCGCTTCAACTATGTTGTTGCCTCTCTTGCTCCCGAATTTGCTACGGAAGTCCGCAATCCTTTTCTCAAACTGCCAGAGGAAGACCCTTACGACTTCCTTAAGGAACAGCTAATCCGCCGCACAGTGGCTTCAAAACAACGCTGTCTTCAAATGCTCTTTAACACTGAGGAACTTGGCGACAGGAAGCCAACTCAACTTTAGTGATGGATGCAACAACTCATGGGTGACTCTGCAGGACCAGAGCCAGATAGCTCCTTCCTTAGAGAACTCTTATTGTAGCGCTTACCAGGTAGTGTTAGGATGGTTTTAACCTCTACAGGTAACACTATGTCCCTCGAGGCTCTTGCCCAAATGGCGGACAAAATCGTAGATGTCGCAATGCCTATAATCTCTGCAATTAACGCCCCCATTTTTCATATGAGGTGGACCAGCTATGGAGGGAAGTTGCACACCTCACCTACCTTAACACGTCACCAGGTAGCTCCAGACTCTCTTGCTCAAGAGGATGCTCACCCAGCCCACACCCAGCCAATTCTACTCCTACCACTTGTTGGTATCATCGATGGTTTGGGGAAAAAGCTCGCAAGTGCAGCTCATCCTGTGACTATTCGGTAAACGAGCCGGCCAGTCGCTAGTGTTGAAAAGTGCTACTGGCCTACAATCAGGTCACCTCTTTTTTTATCAAGGATCGAGTGACTGGCATGTGGTTTCTAGTGGACACGGGAGCTGGTTATCCCTCTTACTGCAGGTGCTCCTCAATTAATCCTCTTCACAACCAGCTATATGCTATATTAGGTGCTGACTTTCTTGGTCATTACAACCTCTTGGTGAAAGTCAAACACAGTGCCTTAATAGACACCCTCACACACCTGCAGGTACATGGTTTACTGACTCAGGAAGTGTCTCCCAGCTCCAGTCTACCAGATGCAGATCCTCAGGATGTGTTTGCAACCATTCTGGCTGAATTCCCATCCATAGTTCGCAACCATTCTGGCTGAATTCCCATCCATAGTTCGCCCCCATCACAAGAAGAAGCCCTTACAGCATGGAGTAACCCATCATGTTAATACTACTGGTCCCCCAGTCTGTGCTTGTCCTCGTCGGTTGCCTCCTGAGCACCTACATACGTATTGCCGGTCAGGAATTCAACTGTATATTGGAATTGGGAATTATCTAGTCTTCCTCCAGTTCCTGGGCCTCACCTCTGCACATGGTCACCTGGAGACTGGTGCCCTTGTGGAGTCTATAGAGCACTTAATGCCACCACACAATCTGACTGCTATCCCATCCCGCACATTCAAAACTTTGCTGCATCCCTCTATTTCTCCTAAAATAGATCTGGTACGTACTTACCATCAGATCTCTGATGTTCCGAAGACAGTTGTCATCACACCATTTGGCTGGTTTGAGTTCCTATGCATGCCATTTGGCTTGTGGAATGCCACTCAGACCTTCCAGCATTTTATTGATCAGGTCCTACGTGGTTTGCCTCACAGCTACGCCGATATTGATGATATCCTCATTGCTAGTCCTACTAAAGAAGACCATAAAGTTTACCTACCACAGGTTTTCACACGTCTCAGTGAACATGGGATCCTGATTAACCCCTCCAAACAGTGGCGGATCCAGGGGGACATGGGGGCAATTGCCCCCTTCCTTATCCTTATATCCTTTACAGTATTTTTTAATTCAATTAAAACCCTTCAAAGCAAAGCTGCAAAAGCACACATTTAGTTATTAACCTCCTGCTCACTTTCAATTGACACACCGTGCATTCGATTATCATTTATACACCATGCATTCGATCATCATGTACGTATTGTTGAAGATCGACGGGATCGATCTGAAGATCTTACGCCTCAATTGCGATTGAAACAAAAAACTTTAGCATTTACAAAGACAGCCATTCTATATTCATTATTAAAAATATGATGTCATTTAAAATGGCTGTACTGAAAAAGTGTAAACTTGGTCTAAGGAAGGATCAGCTAATGGAGAAACAGATAAAACGGTGAAGTGAGGAATTATTAACTTATTTTCCAAAGATCAGCAAAGAATCTCAAAGGAAGTGCTACTATATTTTCGCGAATCACAAATTCTAGCTAAACCCAATTTTTATAGAAAACCTTATGATCTATCAATGTTTATATTTTAAATCTTAAAAGAAGTTGAAGGTAGTATACAGCCTGGAGTTGATACAGGCTCAGCCAGCAAAGGCAGTACTCAGGTTTACTTTGATGAGGAAGTTAATGTTAGCATGCAGCAGTCTTGTCCAGATGAACAGAGCACTCATTTTGAGAGTGAATCTGAAGCAGAGAGCAACCCACAACAATGTACGACTGGTGAGTACAAGTGAATTATTATATGCATGCTAATTTGAAACACTTTATTATAACTTTGTGATATAATATGGCTTGTTCATGTGTATAGGTTTTGAAATAGCTACTACCTCTAACCATGCTGATGCTGAACGTACTGATGCTTCTGCTATTGCTGCTGAGTGTGACATTGGGAAACTTCTGGAACTAAAAATCAACATTGGCACTCTCAGTAGAGATGATAAATCTCGTATTCTCACCAGTGAGCCCTCTACTGATCCAGCATCCTACCCTCGAACACGTGCATCTGAGTCAGCAGCCTATAGACAATTTGATCCTTCCTGGTTGAAGTTATACCCATGGCTTCACTACAGTCATAATGTTGATGATGCATTCTGCCGTGTTTGTGCCATTTTTGTGACAGAAGCTGTTGGTGGACAAAGTCCCTGTCAGTTTGTGATGACATCTTTCAGGTCATGAAAAAAAGAGAAAAATTGATGGAACATGCCAAGCAGGACTACCATCTTATGTTTATGGTAAAAATGACTGAGTTTATCACTCGCTACCAGAAGCCTTCTATAGCCATCAACATGCAAATACAAGTGGCAGCCCAGAAGAGGATAGAAGACAACCAGAAAGTGACAGAATCACTTTTGAAGGTAATTTTACTATGTGGGAAGCAATTAAGGTCTTGTTCTGCATGGACATCGGGATTATCATATTGACTGGGAGGAAGGACAAGAGGATTTAGTAAATGAAGGCGACTTCTTTGAACTAGTTCGTTTTATAGTGGAGACTGATGATACTCTAAAAAGACATATTCAGAATGCCCCCAAAAATGCCAGGTACACATCAAAGACAAATCAAAACCAACTGATTGAAGTCATTAGTTGGAGAAAATGGTCGACCATCGCATTTTCTGAAGTAGGCGGACAGCACTTCAACCAGCGCTCTTCCATCATGCCTACTGCCTCCCAGCTCACCCCACCTACTCGTGGTACAACGGCTGAACTGCGCTCTGCTGCTACAGACGATGCGGTGACCAAGCGGGGGAGAAGAAAACGGGGGGTGCCTTATGGAAAGTGTTCAGTCGCAGCAACCAAATCAAGATCTCGACGACAAGCCACCAGGGTCAAGGACCATCGGCAGGCGACGCGAAGACTTCGACATGCGAGGAAGTGGCGATCCCGCTCAACGTTCCCACCCTGTTTTATCGACTTGGTGGGCTAGCCAAGAAAGAGAATTTCTCCAAGCAGAACAAGCAAATTGCAGGTAATGGTGATGGTGGTGGTGTATCCCAAAGGAATGTCTGTTGACTGGGGTCCTTCAATTGCCGCACGCTTTTGCCTGTTTGGCGGAGGAGCGAACTGGCGGCGTATGCCTTAGCAAACAATGTAGACATTTTGGCCATACAAGAACATTGCATTCACTTTGACACTGGAGATCCTGTGAGACACCTCGAGCTTGGGAAGGGATGGTTGCTACTAGCTGCCTCAGCATCTGCTGCAGGCATGGGAGGAGTAGGCTTCATTGTCAGCCCAAAGGTGAGACATGCCATCGATAGTTACAACATGGTCTCACCAAGAATTTTGCGCCTACAACTCTCATCTGGTGGTCAACTGAAGACAGTCATGTTTTCCATCTACAGCCCTACCTTTTCGTCTAATCTCCATGAGGCAGATTCTTTTTACCATCATCTGTCTGACAACATTGTGGCAACTCCTAGGCGCCACATGCTGCTGGTATGTGGGGACTTCAATGCCACTCTTGCACCTGGCGACGCTGGTTCAAGGCATTGCCCACAACAGAAACTGAATCACAACCGAGATCTACTACGAGACTTGGCAGATGGAGCAGACTTGGTGGCTATAAACACCAAATTCCAAAAACCTAGGTACCATTTAGTAACCTTCAATGGACCTAGAGGCAGACAGGCATGTCTAGATCACATTCTTGTACGGCAAAAGTGGTGCTCATCTTTCCTTGACTGTGAGAGTAAGCAAGTGCACAATGTTAAGTCTGATCACGCAGCCCTGATTGTCAAGTGCCGCTGGCGCTTAGCAACAAAGAAGACCAAAGTTCCATGCTGTACTCGCAGTGACTAGAAAACACTCTACCAAAGCCAAGAACACGGTGCTGAATTTATTAGTCATGTCAAGGGTTCCTGTCATTGAGCCAACGGAGAGGTAAAGTATTCGCTGTTTACCAAAGCCATCAGAAGCGCAACCACAGCTATTCCAGCTCTAACAGCCAGGCAAAGAGCAACACCTTGGGCTGAGGACAAGAACATCCAAGCATCCCGTCAACAACTAGTGGATGCCCGCAGAGCCTTGCAAGAAAACAGGAGTAGTGCAGCAGCCAGGAAGAAGGTTGAAGTTACAGCTCGATCTCTATCTGATTTTCACACTGAAAAGTGTGAAGAGTCCTATCAATCAATGTTGAGCGAAGTCGAGTGCTGTGATGAGGCACTTGGGCACAAGGCTGCCTGGAACTTGATCAATACTCTCACTGGAAGGAAGGCGAGAGCTCGGGGCATCATTCCTGCCGATTCCCCTACTGAACAACTTCATGGGTGGCGGAATCATTTTGAAACTCTCTTGTCACCTCCTGATTCTAATTCCACCACAGTATCCTTCTCCTGTGAGCCAGTTTTTGAAGTACCTCCTCAATTTGAGCAAGGTCCAATCACCATTGAGGAACTGGATTCAGCAGTGAAAGCACTCAGGACTGGTCGTGCTCCTGGCTTGGACCAAGTCACAGCTGAGTCATTGAAGTTGCCTGAGCTACGTGAAGAGCTCCTTGAAGTACTCAATGCTGTTTATGCGTCTGGCACAGTGCCTGAAGAATGGCACTTGAGTGCTTTGATCCCCATTCCCAAGAAAGGGGATCTGTCCATGCGAACCAACTACAGAGGCATAGCCCTGATGTCCATCCCTGCAAAACTGTACAATCGCATCCTTCTAAGTAGAATCTGCAGTGTCCTGAACTCCCACCTCAGACCCAACCAGAATGGTTTTCGACCACACAGATCCACTACATAGCATGTGCTCGCACTGCGACGGCTGATAGAGGGTTGTCAGACCAAGCAGGTGAACCTTGTTATCACTTTCATTGACTTCAGAAAGGCGTTTGACTCCATCAGATGGCCAGCCCTGAACAGCATACTGGCTGCATACGGTATCCCACAGAAGCTGAACAATGCGATAATGGCACTCTATTACGGAGCTAAGGCAGTAGTGACTACCAAAGATGGAGAGGCAGACCCATTTGAACTATCTGCTGGGGTACTGCAAGGAGACACTCTGGCACCATACTTGTTTGTACTGGTGGTGGACTACATTTTGAGACTTGCCATACCAGACAACACTTGCGGCTTTACCATCAGTCCACGTGTGGGTACTCGATCACGTACAACTCTCCCCGCATATGCAGTATCAGACCTGGACTTTGCGGATGACATTGCTTTGCTCTCACACAATCATGTGGACGCTCAATCTCTACTCACTGCTGTGGAACAGGAGGCTCTGCCTGCTGGTCTGAAGATCAATCGGAAGAAGACAGAGTACATGCTAGTGGGTGACTTCAAGTCTGACCCAGGGCTAACAGTGATTGAAGGTCCCATTGCCCGTGTGGATGACTTCAAATACCTAGGTAGCTGGGTAGTGTCTTCGCGCAAAGATTTCGAGGTACGACGAGCTCAAGCTTGGCAGGCATGCAAGCAAATGTACAGGGTCTGGCAGTCAAGTGTGTCCCGCAAAATGAAGGTATGTCTTTTTCAAGCCACCGTAGAGACTGTTCTGCTCTATGGAGCAGAAGCATGGACACTGACTAAGGGGCTAGAGAGAGCACTGGATGGCACCTACACTCGGTTGCTAAGATACGCACTAGGGATCAAATGGCAAGACCACCAGACCAATGCCCAAGTGTATCGAAGCATCCAACCAGTGATAGAGAGGCTTCGAGCTAAGAGACTCAAGTTTGCTGGCCACTGCACTCGCATGAACAGCTATGCCCCACAACCAGTATGTCAGCTGGTCATGTGGGAGCCAAAAGCAAAGACTAGACGTGGCAAGGGGGCTAAGCAAACTTACTCTGACACCATCCTGAGCGACTGTGGCATGAGGAGGATCGACAAGACTTATGGAAGGCAATGCATGACAAGGACTGCTGGAGATACTTCTCCCAGATTTAACTGAACTAATGTATGTATGTATGTATGAAGTCATTGGCAGGCGGATCCAGTTGGACATATTAAGTGAGGTTAAAGAAGCTAAATTCTATACTATTATAGCAGATGAAGTATGAGATAATTCAAACAAAGAAGAGCTGTCTCTTTGCCTCCATTAAAGTCCAAGACTGCCAGGTAAAAGAAGTATTCATTGATTTTGTAGAAGTAGAGAGGGTCACTGGAAGGGAACTGGCGAACACAATTCTTCACTGTCTGGCAGCTTGGGGATTGTCACTGTCAAATTTACAAGGACAGTGTTATGATGGTGCCTCCAACATGTCAGTATCTAGGGTAGGATGCTCAGCCATTGTGCAGCACCAGGCTCCAATGGCTATCTACACCCACTGTGCTGTACACCAACTTAATCGAGCAGTGGTCTCTGCTTGCAAGATACAAGACTGCTGTAATGCTGAATCCTTCATTGGAGAGATAGCAAGATACCTAAGTTCTCTGCCAAGAGGCAGCGAATGCTGTACAAAGCTGTGGATTTATTGTGCCCAGCAGAGAAGTCAAAAAAGCTAAAAGATACATACCAAACACGTTGGATTCAGCGAATTGATATGTAGTCTTCCTAGAGTTGCTACCAGCACTTAACAGGGCCCAACTAACGACGGTTTTCCCAAGCCAATTTGAGACTCTCCGTAGTGACTGGAATTGGGATGGAGAGACCATTACAAAGGCCAATGGTTTTCTAAACCACCTAGAGTCACCCTACTTTTTGGTTGCTTTCAAGATCCTTAAGGAAGTACTGACTTATGTACCTCATGGCAGGGGTGTGACTCTTAAACTGCAAATGCAAGCTGGAGATGTTTTCTATACCTACAATGAGGTGAAAGAGGCTGTTACGAATCTGAAGAGCAAGAGGAGTACATTAGAGAGGGAGTTATCCCTTATTTTTGCTGAGGCCACCAAGCTGGGTAAATACCTTCATGGAGAAGCCTTTGAACTGAGCATGCCAAGAATCAACAGGTGACAGGTCCACCACAGCAATATTGAAACACAGAGTGCAGAAGACGTCTTTCGGATTGTAATCTATAAGTTGTGAGTTTCTTTCTCATGTAATTGATGAATTGCAAAGTAGATTTACAGATATCCCAAGGCACTGTGTTGGCCTTCTTCACCTTCTGCCAAGTGAATGCAGCAGCACTAGCTGTGATGCAGGATGCAGTGGAGTTTTACAAGCATGATCTTCCCCATGCTGTCTTATTTCTAACTAAGTACCAAATGTGGGTAAACAAGTGGAAGCAGCATGGCACTGGACCACAGAAGCTGGTTGATGTATTCCATGCTTGTGATATTACAAGCTTCCCAAATGTGCACGTTCTCCTTCACCTAGCTCTTACTCTACCCATCATTTCTTGTAAGAGTGAAAGGAGTTTTTAGTCAGTTAAAACTCATTTAGACCACTCATTGAGCAAGCATGGCTTCCAGATGACATAGTGGACCAGCTCTTATGAAAACAAACCGGAAGATCTGTGAAAAGCTGCATTCTCCTTTAAGAATAAGGGAACTAGTACAGCTACCATACATATTATCTGACTAACATACATTGATTTGACTATAATTATTTACTTATAATGTTCTCATATGTAGTTATTTATAACCCTGGACATTCTTGGATCATTATCCCATACATATACATCCTACTTGTGGCCTATGTATAATATTTCTACTGTTTATTTAGGGTGTGTAAAGGGCATAAAATGACTGAAAAAATTAGAAATTTAAGAATTTTCTCCCAGGAGAGGATGTACCCCACCCTTTCAAAATCCCTAGATTCGCCACTGCCAAGTGCGTCCTTGGTGCAGAGTCACTGGAGTCTCTCAGGTATCATATGGAAAAACATGGTATTTAACCAGTAGAGGAGAAAGTGACAGTCATCCGACAATTTCCTCAGCCCACCAGTGCAAATTATGCTAGATTTTAGGATTGATCAACTTTTACCATCACTTCATCCCTGACTGTACAAAGTTCCTACAATCATTTAATGTACTATTAGCTGTCCCATCTAAAGGTGAAGGTAAACACCTCATTTAGATGGGGCAGGCATTCTACCTTTAACCAAATAAAGGATGGTGCAATCAGGGCCACTCTTCTGTTTCATCCACCACCCGATGTTTCCACATGCCTCATTACGGACGCATCAGATGTGGCTGTCAGTGCTGTACTATAATAACTTATAGGAACAGTGTGGAGCCCTATTACTTACTTTTCTAGAAAACTTAAGCCGGCTGACACTATGTATAGCACCTTCCACCGTGAGCTCCTAGCTAACTATTTAGCAAACCCCTTACCTTTGTTTTCTCCATCCAGACTCAGCAGCATTCTCCTCGGCAGATACGACACCTGGACTTTATATCACAGTTCACCACAGATATCCGGCATATCAAAGGTGTAGACAAGACAGCAGCTGATGCCTTGTCCCACTTGGAGTTGGATGCACTAAATGAAGCTGGAGTCCCAGCCACTGACTCCAGTGCCATGGCCAAAGCTCAAAGTGAGATACAGCATTGCAAGAGCATGAAACCGCATCTTCCCTCATATATACTCCTGGAGGTTCTCATCCCTACAGTCGATGTTACTGTGACGTGTGACACAACCACTGGACTTCCCCGGCCCTATGTTCCATCTGAATTTCATCGCAAGGTTTTTGACAGTTTGCACTCCTTATCCCATCCAGGTATCCGTTCTACTCAACATCTGATAACAGCACACTACGTATGTCTGGGCTGGTATAAACACGGACGTCCACAAATAGGCACAAGCTTGTCTTCAATGCCACCGATCAAAAGTACATCAGCATACAGTTACACCGACATCCACCTTTGCAACTTCGGATACCTGGTTTGACTATGTTCATATTGACAATGTTGGCCTACTACCATCAACAAAAGGACACTCTTACCTCTTAATATGTGTTGATCGTTTCACTAGTTGGCCATAAGCTATTCCTCTAACAAACGTCTCTGCAGAAACAGTAGTGCAAGCTTTTGTCTTGGGTTGGATTGCACGATTTGGTGTACCCTCCACCATCACCACTGACTGAGGTGCTCAGTTCAAGTCTGTCCTGTGAAGACAGTTGATGAACTTAATGGGATCTCATTGAATTCGAATAACAGCCTACCATACATTTGCTAACGGATTGGTTAAGCATCTACATCGACAGCTGAAAGCAGGACTGATGACTCACTCACACCAAGTGCAGTGGATGGACTCACTACAAACTAGAAGCAAAACCAGTCTATGAGAATAAGTCTGTCAAAATCTTGTGGGACCCTAGTATCCCTACAGACGAAGAAATGACTGAAAGATGGCCAGACTTAGTGGTTGAGGATCGGCTATGTAAGTCCATCTTCATTATTGAGATGTCAGTTCCGACTGACAGCAATCTTTTAATGGAAGATGGCAAGAGAAGTTCCAAAAGTAACAGAAGCTGGTGGCTGAGATGAGGAAACAATTTAGGGGCTACCGAATTAAGGTAGTCACAATGATAATTGGAGCTTTAGGGACTGTGGATATGCTCCCAGAAGACCTGAGGAGCATTCTAAAGCTGTCAAAAGGTGCAGTAGAAGTAATGAGAGCCATGCAGAGATCTGTTCTCTGTTCGGCTGTAAGAATATTGAGGAGACACCTATCTGTTGGTGAGGGATTGGGGCCTAGGAAATAAGTAGTCCTTTCCCAGTCCTTGCCTGTCGACCTCTGGAAAGTAGTGGCAGATTGGTGTATGCAGGTACACCCTCATATTATGACAGTCAACCTTGACCCGATGTGCACCTGTCTGCTGCTGCCGGAAGGAGGCAAAGCTGAGGCTTCTGGCTAAAAACCCAAAGAAGGGAAATATGACTGACTGAGGGTTATCCAAGCCAGATACTCAAGGTTCTCTATCAAGGCTTTTGTTTGTAAAGTGCATGGTACCACTGTACGCTTACCAGGGGAATCTTTCAGTACCAGCCTACTCTGGCTTGTTATCCTCTACTTCCTGCCCACTGATGATAATTGCACAGGGGCGAGAGAGTAGGGTCTAGCAGAAAATTTAAATGCCACACTTCGTAGATAAGTGCCCCCCGCAGTGGTACCGTAAGAGTACATACAAATCACGTGGAGGTTCTGTGGTTGCTTTGGCTGTCTTATCAATAATGTTCAACAGAAAGAGCAAGAATATAATCGAATACATGGACAGCCTCAGGTATTTCGTACTATCGGCCTCCTCATGTAGGCACCCGTTTACTGGTGTGAAATTGGTAGCTGTAAGCTGATTGGTCGAGGCGAGGTGTGGCAGAACCAAGTTAAAGGGTCACATAACCCACCAAGATTTTGTGAATTAATCATTTAATTAACTGATTTGTTTGATACTAGTACTAAATATAGATAGCGCAAGTCTGGCTCACCCCACTGATGACCTTCACCTCTCTAGCATAGTGAGTGTATGATCAGAGATTTTTAATTCACAGTCATCCATTGATAACACCTAACTCATCATTTCTATGTTTAGGGTCATCA
The DNA here is from genome assembly GCA_947172415.1 of Chondrosia reniformis. Classification (NCBI taxonomy): domain Eukaryota; kingdom Metazoa; phylum Porifera; class Demospongiae; order Chondrillida; family Chondrillidae; genus Chondrosia; species Chondrosia reniformis. Next base: position 2,566,728 of record OX359202.1, on the reverse strand, counting down.
TTCATACTTCAGCTATGATGATGTCAAACATAGAAGTGGTATGTACGCAGTGGCAGATCCAGGGGGGTTTGCTGCATTTGAACAAACTACCCTAAATGATCATGCAACAGGTTAAAAATTATAGCTTCCCCTTTTTTGAAAAAAATTCATCTGAAAATATCTTAGACCCATATACCTTTTAAACAGTTAGATCCTTAAAAAAGAACTACTCAAGTCAAATTCCTGGATCTGCCTCTGGTATGGATAAGACACTTAAACTTTAGTATGCCACTTCTATATCGTTAGCCTTATCACTGTTGCAATCACTACTATCACTACTTCTAATTTCACTTTTTAAAGTTTATATCATTAGGAATGACCAATTCAGCCAAAAAATACATCATATGGAAAGCATACGGTTTGCTGACCTTATCCTTCATTTCATTACATTTCAGATAATGATTTTAAAATATAAGCTGTAACTTACATGTTGAATACCTAGTGAACCAGCAATAGGTGACACTGCCATATCAATCATCCAAGCATATTCCACCCTTTCGTGAAATAGCGATTCAGTGTAGCCTTGAGCGTTTAGGTCCAGTTTGGGGCAGTAAATTGTACCAATTTGACCCAGCCCTGAATCAGCATGAATCTGAAGGACAAAATCGACATTTGTGAAACAGAATAAACCCAAAACCATGTAACTACTTCCATCTTGTCACTTTGTCTGTATATGTAAAATGATCCTCACCTTTCCTGGTACAAGCACAGAAAAGCTGTTTAGAGAAAGCCTAACTTTGGTCTCATCCATTTTATAATTTACCCCAAAATGTAGAGATGAACACTGCAAACTTGGTAATGGAATATTGCTGCAGTTGACATCATTTGGATACTGAAAATTAAAGTATACCAGTAAGTAAATACAAAATAAGGTGTTATTGCGTGTATATTGAAATTATTGTGATATGAGGAACACTTACCACAGGAAATTCAGCTATTATATTGTTTAACTGGACATCCAAGGCAATATTAAGAAACCGGTGAAGTAACATGTTTTCCTTTAGTGAAAAAGCATTCTCTGTAGGTGCATCTGGTATAATAACCACAGGAATATTGGATTGCCAAAGAAAATCACCATCATCGCTCGAATCAAAAAGATTCATGTAGGGATAATCTCCCACAAAGTTTTCCTAAAGAAACAGTGTAAAAATAAATTCAAAATAAAATAAAACAATGAAGTGTTTCTTCTAGTTATACAAAGCTTCCTGTATTGGTTCATTATTATAAAAATTACAAGGTTAAAGCATTATAAGACAACAAATTACATCTACAGAAGGTGTCAAAGATAAGTATCACTTCTTTAACAAAACAATTTGCTTGCAATGTGACACTCTTTTAAGTAAAGTCATCACTACTTATTTCCCAGTGGAAAATAGAATAGAATTCGATGTCATAATTTGTCAACGGGTAATGCAAAAAAAACAATATATCAACTAAAGCTCACAATTAGTAACCTCATGTTCAAATAGTAACCTCGAAGTACTTGAAATATAAGTAGAAGACGGTAAACATCATGAAAAGAGTGAGAGAAATGTGGTATAAATAAGGGTTAGAATTAACAGACTACTGCACTATGGAAGTGCAACAGCATAATTCAAACACAGAAACATAGAACTTACCTTAATAGCTAGGATATCCTTTGCAAGGCAACCAAATGCTCTTAGCATGGGTTTGTCACACTTGACTTCTACCTCTAATACATTTGGAGGAGGTTTGATTCCCAAAATGATTTTTCTGTCCAAACCATCATTTCTTTTATTACAGTAAATTACCCTTACAGTAATAAATGGTCCAGCTGCAATATCTATCCAGCCATCAGTATAGGCAGTTTTTAAGCAAGTTCCACAGGGAAATCTACCTTTGTCACTTGCATCCATATTACCTTCCAGCATTTCAGGCATTCTCCATCTTTCTTTGTTAGCAGATAAAAGCTGAAAAACTGATTGTCTGGTAGAGCATGAGGGAGTAAGGTATTTCCTTAATACTAACTCCTCACCCTACAGAGGTATTAAACCATTACAACTGATAACATAACAAAATCAAAACTACCTGGGTTAATATGGTTCTAAACTGAGGTTACTAACAATGAACATGGTCTATATGCAGGATTATTAACACAACACTGTACACCTGCAAAACAATTTGTTAATAAGATGTGCTTCAATGAAGCGCAGTTGAAGGATACAAATTAAGCTATTAATTTAAAACACACAAGGGTCTAAGTTAGTATATTTAGTAAACATAGAACCAGACAGTTCAAACGTACATTACAAAAATTACTGTTTAATTCTCTAAACATTCAAACTAGTAGTGTCTGGTATAAAACTTTGGATACATACAACCTAACCAACCATCTAATATTAGGCTCCATATGATGAATTCAGAATGATGTGCCCTGGTGTGAGACAAACAAGCCATTAAAAAAGTAAGGTATTATTCAGATGATCTTAAATTGGGTACCAAAACTGTTTAAAGAGTACCCGACATTTCCAGATAACTTATCCTACTACACAAGCTGTTCGTTCAATGACTATGGACTGAAAGGGCATTACTATAAATACCAGCTTACTGCAAATTCCTGGTAATATTTTAGAGGAACATTATTCTTAGACCATACAGCAGAGGAGGAGACAAAAGTCTAGGAACACATTTTAGCCAAATTCAACAGGAGAAGGTACTTCCTGGGAATTATTTTGCTGTCAAGATGAAATGTTTATCCCAAACTCTCAATGTGGGCTTTCAAGGTGACATTTCTTCAATCCAATACAAGCTCGGCTGGACATATTAAAGGAGTTCAATTCCCATTTAGCCCACTAGAAACTGGCCGTAAAAGCCTACCATGTCACACTCCACCACAAATATTAATAGTAACAGTGCTAGCAGATATGTAGTTCCCCTATGTTATGTCACAAAGGGGACAAGAACAATCAGCATGATGGTGGAGTACACCTACGTACGTATGTATGTATGTATAACACTTGTTTATCTATCTGTAGTGTATTATGTACAGTGCACTCAACTTAATCCTCTAATTTTTACAGCTAGCTTTATGGTAGACTAATTGAATAGGTGCATATACACCCAAATTTAACCATATTCAAATGTACCATTAAAAAGACCTAGGTAAACATTAAAAGATATGAACTACATTTTGAAGCTTCTGCCAAATACATCAAATAGAGAAAGTCTATTTAATTATTATATTTGTACATTCATAATTTAATTAAACAACAGCTTAACTGTTAAGGAATAATATAATAAATGGCAGACAAAAGTGTCACAATAGCGGACATAAATGTGAAGTTGATGTGCAGATGGCAAATTTCCAGCTTGGCAGTTAAGCCACAGTAGTGGTAGATAAAGTAAAGTACATGTATTGCTGTGTTATGAATAATACTTTTAGAGGAAGCTCACTTTTAGACCCTTTTTAGTGATTTTGGCAAGAATTAGGCTAAAGATTGCATAAAAATACTTACTTGTACATTAAACAAAAAGTTTTGTTCCAAAGCCATGAATGCCGTTAAAGGAAATTCACAGGTTATGGTGCCACTTTTGCCACAGAAAGCTAAGCAGGCTACATGCAGAAAACAAATAAATAATTAACATTACTGATACCTGGTATTTGGCAAACACATCAACACTTACAGTTCTCCAGGCCCAAGGATGAGTGGTCAAACCAATTATACCTATTTGTGACTATGAAAATCTCATACAACTGCAGAGTGATAGAAACCTTCCAATTCAAGGGAACGAAGTATTGAAAATCATCCGGCTCTTCACTAAACCAATCAGTCAGTAAAGCTAGTAATAAGAAGAGTGCATTAAATACATAATTTTAATTAATGATTAATATTAGTACTACTTGTGTTCATACATAACAAATTTAAATATATGGGGTCAGTCATTATTCTGGTACCAAGACCCATATCCACCATTTTTGGAGTGGGTCAACAGAGAAAATGTCTGGTAATGTTTATGGATGTGGTTAATATGCAGGCATAACTTCTGGCATAATCAGTAGTTTCATCAAATGAACGTAATCTATATTAAGAAAAATATAACTGCACATTGTGGTAGTGATATGGCAGAGAGCCAGAATATTTGGATCAACTCCGAAAGCAACAAAACAGAATTTACAGAAACGTCTGAATCAAACAAAACTGCAGAAACTCAAGTTTCCTTAATGTTCCAGAATAACAAGCATTATAACTATTTTTAGATGGATGCAATACATTTTACTCATATATTCACGATTATGTGTGCTTATGTTAATGCTCATACTTTTAAATTATTTTATATACTTGGCAACAGCATGTGTGAGTTATTAATTGTATATACGTACAAAACCCTTGGGCATCAAAGCACCCATTCAAAGCATAACTGGAACTTTTCTTGAGCATAGAAGAATAGCATAATTGGTAATGGTTTAAACATAATAGTCTCATCCCTAGTGACATTTCAATACCATTTCTGTATACCATGAATTTTGGCGTATCCAATGAAATAATAAGAGCTACTGTAATGCAAAATAAGGCAGAAAGTGTCAGATGAATTAAATAAGCTCCTAATCGGCCGGATTATGCAGCTTGTTTTTCTCTTTCTTATATTCACTTGTAAAACCTACTGTGCCAGTTGATTCATACAAGCTTACAAAATGGGTTATATACACGAGATTATGCATTTATTCATCAGAGGAAGAGGGCAGATAAATGGTATTGGAATGTTACCAGACCCTTACTCCACTGCTTCCACTCCAAAAGTAATGGATATAGTCTGGGTACCAGACTAATCAGTGAAGAAATATGGCTTCCAAACAAACAATATCAAACAGCAATTAAAGTTACAAAAAATGTGGGGTGCCTGGGTGCAAACATTAACTACTTATAGGGCTCAGCTAGGTACACTCGCAAACAGGAACTTAACCTCAGGTATCAAGGTATAAAATCTTATCGATGGTCATGCAATGAATACGTAGATTCCATGAAAAGCTGTCATGGCTGCCATGGATTTTAAGCAATCACGTGAAACTCCAAAAATGATCGTCAAATTGCATACGAATGCCCGGATAATGCAGAAACAAATGGACACACAATTAAATGTAGCACAATGGCATTTGTAAGGTGATGTGGAGAAGCTTGACAAGACTGTTAACCTAACAATTTTTTTATCTTTGTGAACTTCCTGAGCCTATCCTAAAAGATCACCTGCCATGCTATAAAATTTGTCCTGATTCCACTTTTGGATGAAGTAACATCCTTTAATTGCTTGTGCAAGCCTCTGTGTGGGAGGATTTGTAGATGCCAACAAAAACAGAGAGGAATAGTTGCAGATCTGCTAACATGTGTGTTAGTGATGCAACCGCTGTGCAGATTGGAAGACATCTGGAACAGTTTGGCATAAAGTTATACATAAGCCACATCCAGGGTTGGTCATATGATGAAGCATCCAACATGTGAAGAGAATGTGCAGGGTTACAGACACATATTAGGGAGATATCAGCAGTAGCAACATACACATATACACTGCAGCTAACATTTCCTTAGTATTCAGCCATTTATATGCTTTACTGGTAGTGAGGAATGTACTAGTAAGGGTGAAAGCAATATGCCTTTTTCCTGATAACCCCAAATGCAATGACCTCCTTGTAGAAGCATTAACAGGATATTGAATGAGTCAGGTAGAAATAAAACCTTGATTAATCATTGCAAGAATCACTGAGTAGAAGGATATTCGGCATTTCGGCACTTTTGTCAATGCTACAAGCTCACCATCACAGCCTCAGGCATTGGTTTGGGATTGCACAGAAAGGAAGTGAACACCAACTTCAGAGATGCCACATAAGACATGAATTTGAAATTTTGAGCCATTTTCTTGCTGCATATAATGACTGATTTCAAATTCACTGTTGTATTTCTTACAGCATATGCAAGTACCTTTAAATTCACATTGGGCTGCCATTACAGTGAAGCGGCAGAGTAATACAATTATTGCAGAAGAATACACGCAAATCAATAAAGTGTGAAGTGGTTCTACAGATTGATTTGAGAGAAAGAGAGTCTTTAGATAAAGAATTTTGATATTCGCCTAATATTTATAAGCCGCCATTGACCTCTACCACCCACCTTATGCAAATTTTAGGCCGGACGACTTTGGCAAACAGGAGAGAGGTGTCTCTACTCACTCAGGTGCATCGTTGTGTGAACGATCAAGCAGCAGACTTCTTTTGCAGTAGACTGCAGTGGAATGTTTAGATCATTACGCCAAGACAATGGGGCTGAATAAACTTCATATTCCTGTGGCAAAAACTATTCTAGCTTCTTCATCTTTATCTCTCTAATTTCCTGAGATAAATCATTATTCATCTTGGATCCTTGAAACACAGAGAGATAAAGATGAAGAGTTCTCTTAGATCAGTTGTAAGAATTTGTTTATATAACTATACAATACTAGTTAGACGATACGGCAGCCAGACAAGCTACTAATTCATGTGATCCTGCTGGAATTATTGTGCCAAATCAACAAAAAGTGAACTAGACATCAATCGACTCAGACATTAAATCCACCCTGGAACCGCTACTAACCAATCTCCCAAGTGCTAGATTGACAACAAATGAAGCAGCTGCCATCTTTACCAACGTGGTAAACCAGTCCCTCAGGAAACATATTATTCGCATGAAGCACCATCAAAGGCCACATAGATCGTGCCCTATAGAAACCCTGGAGAAAATCTGAAGTTGGAGAAGAACTCCTTTCATAAGAACATCGGCCAAGACCCCCAGCTGTTTCTACAAGCAATGAGAGCTCAAAACAAAATCATCAATGACCTTAGACAGTGGAAAGAAGAACTCAGTACCTGGAAATAAGTGAATGCCTTCTGGTCAAACAGATGGATCAATATGCGAGGGCAAGAATAACATTAAACCATCTTTCTCTGGTGAGTGTGGTTTTTCCTATTTCAAGTCTATATTTATTGTCCCCAATCACAACTACATATCCCTCCCATGTTGGGCCGAAGAGGCTCTAACTAGGTCACCTATAGTAGAGTTCAATATGTCTACAATTCACCAAACATTGTTTGGAAAATCTCAAAAGAGCTAATAAAAGTTCTTCCTGGGGGGATGATCTCATTACTTATTCAGCAACTCTGGAAACTTTCTAGCACTCACCATTTCTTGGCCACTTTATTCATAAAGATTCTCTTCCATTCCCACTCCACCCCACGACAATGGTGCTCCGGTATAACCCAACTTGATATACGTACAAAGATGGCTCTCCCGAGGACCCAAAAAAAACTTTAGACCCGTAGCTCTCACCCCATGTGTAGGAAAGATTTTCAATAAGATTTGGCACTCACCAGGTCATTTTCTTTTAGATAATCATTTTATTGATCCCTCCATCCAATAAGGGCTTCTCAGGAACTGTCTAGGAACTTACGAGCACATATTTGCTCTGAATACCATCTTAGACCAAGACCGACAACTGGAATCTCCAATAATTATCTCTCTCCTTGATCTAAAGAATGCCTTCAGATCTGTACCTCATAGGCTTGTGTTTGACATCCTACAACACATTCAAATGAAATCCCAGCAGATGTTATCAACTATATACAAGACTGTTACAGCCAACTAACAGTGTATATTCTCATAGACAACTGGTCCACTCCTACGCTTACCAAGGTTCAGGCTATCCCGTCTGCTCTATTGCAATACCAATAGCAAGATCAGAAATCCTACCTCCTACTGGTTCATGTCTCTATGTCCTCTGGAATGAATACTGAAATGAGGAAAAGAGATGGTACCAATGTACTGTGACCAAACATCACCTGGATGGCTCCTCATCTCTAGACTATCCAGATGGCCAAACCAAGATAGTAAATCTCCAATCATGCAAATGGCAGAAAATTTGTCTCCCTGAACTCTAACCTACCATCTGAATATATCAAGATCAGACCACTAAACAACACTCAATCTGGCGGAAGACACCTGTAACTCCTTGGGCCTTACTCTTAATCCCTCAAAGTGTGTATCTATTACAATCGAGAATGGTAAACCACAACCCAAGGCAACATATAATCCCAAAAGGGACCCTACCAGAAACCTCTGCTCTGTTCTAACAAAGTTTCTTGGACACACAATTACTTCTTCCTTTACTTCTTTTATAATAAGGGCAAAACTGAGCTACTTATGTTGTGTCACCGAAACATCCGATCCGACCATCAAGGAGATCTCACTCTGCTCAAAAATGATTTCTTTCTCAAAAGGCAAGACATCTCAATAGAAACGCATCACTATTTTCAAATGGCATCAACAATTACTGTATATCCATCTTTCATTAGGAAAATAGCTAAACTCCTTATTAATGAGCACGTTCTCCAGGAAGCCAATCACAAGCTAGACTATCTCCAAGTCCAAAAGACGTTTGCTGACTGCATGGAGCTAGAAATAGAAACAAACATCTGGAAACATATTACTGATGGCCTCCCAGCTGGTCAACTATAATTTATTTTACATTGTGGCTCAGACACCCTGCCAACTCCGTCAAATCTTTGCCGCTGGATTGTACAAGTCAGCGCTGCTGTAAATTATGTCATGCTCCACAGGCTACTGCTCTCCACATTATGAATGGATGTCAACAGGCATTAGAAGATGGGTGATATACCTGCAGACAGAACTCAGTGCTCCTGAAATTGTCCAAGGACTAAGGAATCCCCTCCCAACATCAAAGTCCATCTATGCAGACCTACCCAATCACAGAGGAGACAGGTCACTGCCAACCACAATTCTACCACAGCTAATATGTATCTCAGGGAGACCCTGCAGACATCGTCATCATCCATGACAAAACAATCCAGATTATCGAACTTACAGTCTGCTCAAACAACAAGTGCTCAATGGCAGAAGCTAAAAAGAGAAGGAGAGCAAAGAGAAGTACCAGGCATTACTGAACAATCTATATTAAGGAAGGGGATTGAAGCAAGGTACCTCATTGTAGAGATTGGTGCCTTAGGACCCCCTAAAATTACCACATTGATTAGCACAGTTCTTGAAGGCAAATGTGCAAAGACACCATCTGAGACCCATTTTTGATGAGGCAGTAAAAATTGCTATCTCATCATCCCAAATTATTTTCTGGGCAAGATCTTGCCAGAATTGGCAGTCTGACAAGCCATTTCTGATATAACTATCACTGAAGACATCTACAGCTAATGTATATAACACCTAATGTAATTGGGTGTAAACGTAACTGTATCTTTTTATCAATTATTTCTCTTCATCATATCTTGCCAGTGCAGTATGGCTACACAATGTATTGTGTCTTATGTTGCCTGTGTCCGAGATCACATGAACTAATGTATTTGTCATGAACACATGAATTTAAGTTGTAATTATATGAATAATAAAGGTCTCCCCTCTTTGAACTTTCATAAACTACATCATGTTTTTATCAGGACCTGTATGAGAAGCTATAGTATCGAAGGTTATTGGAGTAATCTGGTCAGTGGTCTTGTGAAGAAGGGAACTAGGTAGGGAAGCAAACCAGACAATCACCAATGCAACGGTGGTGGCATTTCTACTGTAGAGATGTGAAACTTGGACATTACATAAGACACATGAGAGTAGGCAGTAAGCATGTGATATGCAATACCTGTGGAGAGTAGTAGCACTAGGAAAGTAAGAAATAATGAAACAAGACAAAGACTAAACAAAGATGAGTGATGAAAATAGTGAGAAGGAGGCAGCAAGCATGCAGATATATTGAACACATCTAGTTAGAGGTTGCTTAAGAGAGAATTTGAAGAGGTGGCTGGTAAAAAGCCAAGAATTAGTGGTTCAGAGTCCATTCCCTGTAAATTACTTGTTCTGGTTGTTTCCTTGAATTAAAGATATCTAATAAAGCACATTTAGTTTTCCCTTACCTATTGAGCTTGTACAAAAATAATACATGGACTGCCTACCAAAACCTATTCTGATTTAATTAGACCCTATTTTATTTATTTAGTATTTATAGATGCTTCTGCACACTTGCAATCCTATCAAAATTCACAAAAACTCTCTATTGTTTGTTGGCAAACTCCCATAATAATTTACACGAGATTGACCTGAAATCACCCTGACGTCCTTAGGGATACCTGTACATGGACGTTTTTAAGGTTGGTGTCTTATTTTTAGCCTTCCTTCACCAATTCCACCTTACTTCCACTATTCGACGTATTCGAAGATGCCATTTTCACACTCCTACAGAAGTATGCAGATGTCATGGGAATCACAGTTGAACAGGAATAAACAGATCGAATTGGTACAACAGTTGTTATAATAAGATAAGAGAACACCGATAAGTGCAAAATTAGAAATTGAGTGTTTTGACTTCAGTACACTGAGACCAGGAACTTGTATGAAGGGAAGGATTATACTGTTGTCACGGGAATGAGGAAGAGGGGGCAGTTTATTACTTCATATGCTTAATTAATAATGAATAAGAATCTTTACATTCCAATGGCTTAATATGGTAGGTATTTGACCACAAAATGGTGTTAATTGAATCATGCAAAGTTGATCAGCTGTAAGTTGTCAGGCCCACAGCAGTAATTGCTGCTTAGGTTTAGGGTCTGACTTGATTAGACTACATAAATTTAGTGGTTTGGAGAAAATAAAAGCTTTTGGAATAATTATTTTCTTCTAATGGCTAAAGCTAAAAGACATTATAAAGCAATTTTTTGCATTCAGGTTGATGACTGCTCTGAGTATGTGAACACTGTCTTTCAAAAGGTGCCAGGGTCAAAATCTCCAAATTCTAAAAGAAACAACTGCATCTCTAGACACCTTAAAGACGAACCATCTCAATGATAAGTTAGGAACAGCTAGAAGAAATTTTTATCATTTAATCTAAAATTTACAATTTTGATACTTATGTATATACGTATATATACAGCTCTAGAAAGAATAGGGTTCTTCTTCCCTTTATTTTCTTTCTCAGCCTATACTGGGCCAGCACCTTTTCCAACTAATATCTTAGTACACTTATACATACATCTAGAGAACAATAAAGATTTTCTACAAAAATAGATGTAGGGATGGCACAAAAAGCACAGAAACAAGAAAAGGATGTCACAAAAACTGTCATGCTCAATAATAACGTTATCATCTTACTTCCAAAAAAGAATACAGGGCAGAAATTTAGAGTATTTTTGCTTAAGAAGTAGTCTGAATGCTTATTTCCTTTTTCAGTTCAAGTGGGCAAAGAAGATGAAGAAAAAACGAAAATGGGAGATTTCAAAGTTCGTTCATATGCCAGCAGAGCACGGTCGCTTGCCTTCAAGGCCAGTTTATAGCGTGGCTGTTCTGTATTTAACTCTACATACGTAGTCTTGTATTGGCAATTTTCAGCCTATTTCGGAATTTCGATCCTATACCAATCACCGATTTTCAGACTACTTTTGAATTTCGCTCCTATACCAATGTATAGGGAAACGAAACAACCAGTACCATCCCAACATAGAGAGTACTAAGATACTCTCTGATACCTTGATATACCAAACTTACCATCAAAGAGATCAACATAATGAATCATCAAATAGCACACAACTTCATTGCCATTAAAATTCATTTCCCATGTTTGCATTTCATTCCATTGACGTGGAAAATGTAACTTTACATCAATCTACAATATATACAAAAAGAGATAATCAAAAGGTTAAACAATATTTGGCAAGTTAATGTATTTGAATTAAACAATCCCCAAAGGTCTTGGAAAAATATATATCAAATGGACTAGAATATTCGGCAAACGTTTTTTGTTCTAATGGAGTATAACAATATTTCCAGTGTAAAAAACTCGTGGGGCACCAGGCACCGCAAATTCGAATAGCAAAAGGGCTGTAGAAGATCTTCATCTACCCAAACAAGAGTCTATCACTAATTTAATCACTAATTAAAGATGCAGGAATATGACTTGTTAAAATTATAAAAATTTCACAGGGAAAGAGAAATTTCACATACATATATATATGTACGGTGATAACATACTTCACTATCACTTCACAGGATGTAAAACTGCAGGGTAACTACAATATTTCACATTCTGTGAATTTAAATACCAGAGCACATGGCCAAAATCACAGGGTCCTCCAGTTTCACAGGATGTGAAATATATTTTGACAGGGTTGATATCAAAATTAACAGGGTTTTAACAGAATGTGAAATTGTGAAATTCAATTTTTACAGGTTAATCACAGGGTTTTCACAGGTTATCATTTGCTAGTGATAAGGTCTCAGAAGCCAAGGGCTAACCTATTATAGTAGTAAAACAAACCAAAGCAACTTCTGTTGAAATAACAAGAGAAAGGATATGTTAAACCCATGTTTGTATATGCAGTACATGCATACATCAACAGGTTGCAAGCATTGGCCAGGTACCTCCAAGAAACCACACATATACTTCCAGTTGAAAGAGAAGGTAAATTAAAGATTAAATATTCAACAATAATCTTGCATAAAAAGTTAAAAAGGTATGATGGGACTACAAAACATGATTGCACTAAGGAATAGGGAGACTTCAACATTTTTGAGATAGATAGTAACCCTTTTTCATTCCAAATCATTCAAAATTTCAATCCTATGAGGCTTACAAGAAGTGCAAATTGATTTGTATAAGAAGAAATCAGTTCTAGAGACACCTGATTCATAACCAAGGTATCAGCGTGTATTAAATAAATAATCTGCAAATTTGCTGTAAATACATGGAACCACCTCATATTGTAACTAGTAATGAAATTCTATAAAACAAATACACAGTACATACTTCTATTGTTGCTGCTGTAGCTGCCTTGGCGAAAGGTAGGCTGGTGAACACTTGAACGCCTGTTAACTGTCCCTTAACTTCACTTGTGTAACCAGTTTCCTGAGTAATCCAAGGTTGTGAAATCCACAGCTCCGAGGGTCCTTCGGCAAAAATCTTTAAATTTGATACACCCTAACATGGATGTTAAGAATGATATTAAACATTCCAAGTAAGAGATACAACACCAAGCAAAATATTTTTAACAAGTGCTAGTCTTCAAAGAGATAGTAACATGTCTCAGCACAACTTATTGGACGCTGATAATACTTTTATGATAACCGGTTTGTTTTAGTGAGGGCACAGCCAATGAAATAGTATCGTGAAATTTTGAAAAAGGATTCTGGTTACGCCCAAATCATTCACTGTACACTATCAATGAACGTCTATGAATTCCAAGTTTGGAATGTTGGTGTACACATTTTATATAGATGCGGTTTATGCCTATGCAATGTCTCTTTGTTGCACATGTTGTATCTCATAAATTATTATTACATGTACCACGTGTCTATATCCCAAATGTTATTAAGAGTACCCCTTAAGTAATCACAACCGTAATCCAGCACTATGTCTTCTATGATTGCATAAATATTCAGCAAAATTCTGACATTATATATATCACACGTTAATAGAATAAGGATTCCTTCTAACTGCGTCAAACTTATCGTTGGGATGGTTACTGAAGAAGATCCCCAGGGTCGAAAAGTTTAACCAATAAATGAAACCAAACTGTGTTTTTAAACATTCAAAAGTCGAAGGATGTACCATCCCAAAGGTATCACATGTTGTATCCACATATTACATCACAGGATTGTGTATATATGTATGCCTGCGACCCATAACATCAGCACAATGGTCAAATGCTGGCTATTTGCCTGCAGTACCATGTGCATGTGATACATAAAATGACTTAAGTGTAACTATGTAATGACCACCAGGCTTTGAGGTCAGCAAGATAGAAAAGTCTAGCATAAGGCAGGCTAGTATACAGCAGTGCTGTATCCACTGCTGTGATTGAAGCCCTCTCAAGAGCAATATCATCAATCTCTGGGGATAGCAAAAGTAAGTAGAAGCAGCCATACTAATGGTACAGAAAGTTCTACTGGAAGGAAAAGGGGTATAGTGGATTAGTACATTCTAGTTTTCTCAAGGAGAAGACCAGTGACAAAAAGGGTTAGGACCAGAAGATGACCTGGAAAATGGACATTTTATTGTATGTATTCCCAAAGACTTCTGCCATGTCAGAGATGACATTACTATTCCAAGGGGGCATACGTATATACACTGAATAGGACTTACTGGGAAGATCTCTTTGTAGTCAGGGATGACAATGGAGGAAGTGCAAAGTGATGTCAAGAGAGGGTATTCCTCCTTTAATTACAAGTCAGTAGGAGGACAAAGAATTTGCATGATCCACAGACCATTTCCTCCAGAGTTGAGCAGACAGCAAAACATGTGGCCCAGTCAGTAAAATATGGGCCAATCCACACTGTATATCCTAGCTGAGGATGATCTGACTTTAACAGGGCAAGTCATCACAGTTGAACAGTCAGTTTTTATACAGGTGAACATATAGTACAGTTAAAGTGGTATGAACAAGGACAATTTGAAGAACATTCTTGTATTTTGCAGGGATGATGCTCACAAGGGCACAGGGAGGATAGTCGGTGTGGTAATACATACTACTTCAAAAGGAGTTACCCAGGGAAACAGCATCGCTTTAGAGAATGCACCAATGACCACAACAGAGATGATACTGTAAGTATGGTTTACGCGATACATGTGAGTTTAGCAAGTTAGATTTCACAGTATATAATGACTACTGAGAATTGGACCTTCAGGATTTGTCAGATTTCTCTAGCAACTTTGATGAGGAGGAGTTCCAGCATACCATTGAAAGAGGCTTGCAGGAAGTATAAAAAGGTGAGCTGGTGCATAGAGTACTCCCATACACATACACACATTCTGAGATCTCTCGGCATCCTTTTTCTCTTTATGGTACTGAGAGTGGAGGCGCGCCAACCAACTTAGAGATACAGGAGATGCTGCAGGAACACCCCAAGCACTGTGCTGTATAAGGGTGTTACCATTCAAGGAATCAACAGGCATCAATTTTGGCAAGGTAGCATGTTTCTGCATCATTTGCACAATTCTGCAGTGCCTCATCTGTATCACACTGTAACTGTGTACATGCCTGGAATGAACACCGTGGAACAGGGACAGCTTCATTAGAGGGGAAATTACTGGAATTGGTGTCAGACATTTCAGAATCTGATTTATTTGGTTAGCCTTCCAACAAGCTTGTTAGGAAAAGCTCCCATGAAATTCTGTGGAAATGGCATGACTGTTCCATGCCTTTGTAAATGTCTCCAGAGATTGCTTTATGCAGTGCGTGTATGGTGAAAGTAGGCAATAGATGTCAACTTCATTTACGTGATCACCCCGTAGGTAAGCCTCCAGCTATCAAAGGTTATTTGCAAATGTTACTAGTGCTGATCAATGTACGTCCCTCCAGAGTCATTCAAATGCGTTCATTAGTTGTGAAGCTCCCAGCAATAATGCATTGACTTGAGGAATGTTTATCAATCAGAGCATGCCACTCTTCAATATTCTCACCACCACCATGAAGCCAAATCTTTGCACCCTATTCAAAAAAGCCGCTAGAAGACTCCTGGTCTGTTGTCAGTGTAGGAGCTATCGACTAGATGTGAGTAGCATCTATTCCCCCATGCACAACCATTCATCATATAATTAACTTATGGCTCCCATTAATGTGCCATACATTACCGACTGCATGATAAACCCCCTTTTAATGACATTTAATTATCAGCTGTTTCTGTATGATCAACATAGTGAATGCTTGCTCTGAGTTTAGCTTGCTGGATTCATATTCCCTGTGACATTAGGTGACCAGCCAGCATCACTT
This sequence comes from Chondrosia reniformis, assembly GCA_947172415.1. NCBI lineage: Eukaryota > Metazoa > Porifera > Demospongiae > Chondrillida > Chondrillidae > Chondrosia > Chondrosia reniformis. The sequence goes on along the minus strand of OX359202.1, from coordinate 2,550,929 downwards.
CACTATCATTAGGACAAGTAGTTTTGATCTCTCTCACTTTCAGATCCAAGGTGACCTCAGACATGGCAAAATATTTATGGAACTGTGATTCCCCCCAGGAACTTATGTTGTACTAGACTTTGGTAACCTACTCCAAGAAGTTTACTCTTGGAAAAACCCTTAGACAGGAGAAACTGAACTTCTCCTAAATCAAGTTCAAAAGAAGACTCCCCCCCCTTTGGCTTCCCTGCTATGTCTCTGCACTATTTCCACATTCAGCCCTTGTCACTTAACAAATAGGATTTCTCAGTCTTCCTAACCTCAAAGCCATTTGGTTATTATAAAGTTACTCCTATGTGTCACATGCACATCAAACTGTAAGCAATGACCAGCATGTGAATAACAATTGTGCAGAAACCATGGGCCACAAGCCTGATATATTATACATATACACAATCCTAAAATATCATGTGATATGCATATATATTGTGTAATACAGTATATGCAACATCCACACTTCCTGAATATTTGTACAAATGGCATCGCATTTTCTTCGGTGCCAGAGACAAAAATGAAATACTACAGAATTCACCTCTTTAGACTGAAAGCACAAATGCACATTCACACCCTTAGGTGCGGATACACCAACAGCTAGGTTAGTATAGATCCTTTTTTGTCCAACCTGAGGCATTGGTGATACTGTGGCACATGAATAGTCATGTGGAACAAACATTCTTTGTAAGAAAAACCTGCATATAAAATGCAGAAACAAAAATTACTCTGTAGAAAGGTATGGACATGATAAACACATAACTGTACTGTATTTCACTATAATCACACACATGCTTATATCACATTACATCACTTCTGCCAACTTGCCTGCAAACAGTATTTTAATGGATATCACAGCAATATCTTGTACAATATCACTAATGAAGAAATCTCACATACCTCTGACGGTGTACCCAAGGGCCATAGTATATAGTAGAATTTTCTCCAAATTCAATATGAAACAAAAAATATGGCCCATCTTCATCCATTCTATCCTGAACAATACCTTCGTTAAAATAAAAAAAGCAACCAGAGGATTCAAATGCAAAGCAGTGCACTGAATATACCTCTACAGGTTATCAAATTTGGTAAATTTCAGTGATATATGGACATACGTACATAACAGGTATTTTAACCTTGTCTGGTGGAACTAGTTATCAGGCTTAAAACTATGTTAATAACAAACCTGGAGTATCTACTGCATAGGTAAATAAGGTTGAATCCGCTTTTGCTAAGAGATAACCATGCCTATCCAGAGTAGGAGGTCTGAGAAGGATGAGAAATAAAACATACAAAACGGAAACACAATATATATTTTTTCAGTATCCCCTACTCTTCTCTGTTTCCACTATAACCAACACTTGGCTGTAAATACACATTAACACCATTACATCCCAAAACAGCCGTGTAAAGATACTCATCTTTGGGATTATGAGGCTACACAAATAAAACATTACAAAAGGATTAAAAGCTGTTAGACTATCAACTATCAAGCTTACACTTGAAAAGGTATATGTAGCATTAGCTTTCTCAAAGTACAGTAAAAGTGAGTAAGGTATGTTAAAATTCCCAAATGTAAGGGAACCCTACATATGAAAAAGAAGTACAAACAAAGTGATTACTTTATGGTTCATCATTAGGAATCACATTCTAAATCACTTACACATACCTTGCTGAGATCTAGATTTATCCTCGAAATGTACTTCTCCCAGGTAAGGGAACTATATAGTATATACAAAGAAAGGAGGGTTAGAAGCTGGCAAACTAAAAACCAGCAAGGAGTTCCAGTTTGGGGCATCCAGGTGCCCATGAGTTTCTTAACATTTTTACTCGATGTTATTTGATAAGTGCTACAAACCTGCTACAGCTTGCAGGTGTTGGGCTATAGCAAAAGGTTTCCCCTTCTACATGCGTCATATGTGTCCTATTTTGTTGTGTCATCGCTCCTTTCTGCTCCTTCTCTCATAGTGTCAAAAATTACCTTAGGAATATATTTAGTTACAATGGTGTAGGTCCCGAGTACCTACACCAAAGTCTGCTCAAATGTAGCTTTTAGTCATCCATTTTCTTCATACATACTGGAACACAAATTATGCAACAAAATATCCGTAGGTATTTGAATGTTTCTTTAGCACAGAAATATAAGTCACACTACGAAAACTAATCAGTCGTATAATATCTCAGTATTATTGTTAATAGTTATTCAATATTCAAAAAATCAATACCATCCATCCTTAACCACAATCAAAGATTAGAATACCAAGAGCTGCTAAAAAATTACATCTTAGAGTAATCAATTTTAGTCCAACAGAACTAACTTCTTTCCTCGCAGCATTCAAACCTATTCCTTATTAAAATTGAATAATTAATGATCTCTCCTGCAAGACTACTTAGTTCATGCTGTAAGGTTTAAATACGTGAAGGACTTTGATCAAGACTGGTGGAGCAAAGTGGCATACCCAGAGATTAACTTAAACAGACCGCTAAACCTTAACTGTGAGCAAAATTACATAAACTTTGACCACCCTCAGACCAACATAACAAGGTCAGCTGTTAACCCATATATCTACAAACAATCTCAATTTCTCTTACTAGTTTGGTGTGTCAAATTCTTCAGTAAAGCCTTCCTTAAATGTTTCCACAAGACGTTGATAGGTTCTTTCCCTGTAAATTTAAGAATACGAGTATAAAAAAATACATTTTAATAATATATGTATACATACATATGTACGTATACACATTTGTGTATACATGTGTGTGTAGATACATATCCATTTGCGCTCTATCCGAAGCGTGTTACTTTTGACGGTACATGGCAAATAGTGGGTCTCTTTGAACGCCATGTTTTAATTAAGTCTCAAATTCACTGTATATAAATAAGTAACTCGAGTTAAAAACTTGGTGGTACTGACCCCCCCCCCCCCCCCCCCCGCGATCAAATTCCTTAATTAGTCGCTTTGCAGGACCTACGTATATACAGACATAATTTTAATGATTATGGTCCCTTAAATATCCTAAACCGAAGTATATACTTCATCTAAGAACACTCTCTTAACCAGTCTGTCCTCTTGTATTTCTGTTACTTTCTTGTACCATTCCTTCTTCTTCCTATCCACTACAGAGAGTACAGCTTCTTGATCCAGCTCCCTTCTAATGTCTTCATTCCTCACTCTGTCTGCTCTAGTAACTCCTTCAACTCTTCTCAAATATCTCATCTCCAGTGCTTGTATACTGCTTCTGTGCCTCCGCAAATAACAGCAACTGAACTGTATTTTCTCTCAGTTCTACTCCTCCGACAAAACTCTCTCTAGCCTCCAGTATTGTGTTGTCAATGAAGATGTTGAACAGCCATGGGGACATTACGCACCCTTGTCTCACCCCTTGTTTTACTTTGAACCATTCAGAGTTCTCTCCTAGCACTCGGACACAGGCTTAACACCCCACATACAGTGATTTCACTGCTCTGGCTAGTCTGCCTCTGACTCTATATGCATCAATAACCTGCCATAGCAACCCCCTATCCACTTTATTGTATGCCTTCTCCAGATCTACGTAAACCATAGCAAACCAAACTTAGTCAATAAAATGTTTCCTCTTCTTCTTCTTCTTAAGGTTTTCTCTTCTTCTCTTAAGGTCCTCATGAATAATGGCGATCCTTGCAGTACTAAGTCATCCACTACTCCATCAGCAAGTGACCTAAATACCCATTTCATCCAAGTTTGTAAAAAGAGTCTAAACTTATGGACTTCTCCATCAGTTATCTCAAATCCAAATCAGTCAGCTGCACTTGCATCTGTTGTTGATCTTGATGTCCCCCCTGTGTTTTCTCAGGGGTGTACTGCATTAATTCAATGCTTGAAGTTAAAATGATCTACTGGCCGTGACACTGACAGTTCCATCACCCTAAAAGCTGCTCCAGAGCACCTTTGTCTGCCTTTGACCTCCATCTTTAATAGTGCTATCTCACAGCATAAATTTCCATCACAATGGAAATCAGCTATTGTATATCCATTGCATAAAGATGGTCCTCCTAATATCTGTTCAAATTATCGACCCATCTCAATCCTTCCTGCTGCCAGTAAAGTATGAAAATGTACCTTGCTGACCATCTCAAATATCACCTAGAAACCAACAATTTACTGTACTCATTGCAATCAGGTTTTAGACAGCTAGGGTCATTCTACGCAATCTCTGCTACTTAGGCTTACGGACTCTTGGCACAAATACCCTTGACAGGGGTGACTACATTGGTGTTGTGTTCTTGGACATTTCAAAGCCTTTGACTCTGTAAACCATGACCTTCTTCTACACAAGCTGCAAACACAATTTCACCTATCAATATCCCTGTGTCTTCTCCTTTACTCCTACCTTAGCCAGCAAAGTCAGGTTGTGTTTGCCAATGAATCCCTCTTAAATGGCATTTTCATATTGATAACATTTTGAAGCCTATAAGTAGTAACCTTAGATTATTGCACAGAATATCTAGATTTCTTCCCCGAAAAGTCCTTATTACTTTCTACTGGACTAAGATTGCTTTTTATTTTAACTACTGCTCCCTCGTGTGGAATACTTGTTTTAAAACTCAGGTTAATTGTTTGCAACTGGCTCAGGCCTTTGCAGCTACAATTATTCTAAAGCGATCAAAGTCTTCTTCAGCTTCTGATGCACGAGCTCAGCTTGGTTGGTTGTCACTGGAGGAAATCAGGAGCCTCCATCTTAGACGTCTTCTCCATTCAATACAGAACCAGAATGTAACATCATACTTCTATGATCTGGCTAAGCCTAATGGTGACTGTCACAATTATGCCACAAGAGCATCAGCAAATAAGTGTCTAGTTTTGAACAAAGTCCGTGCCAATTTTGGTAAATCTGCCATATCTTACAGATTAGCTAAATTATCACTTAGTTACTGAATGTATTGTTTTTTCTTGTTTGGACTCTGTTTTACTGCATGTAGCTATATATTTATGGAAACTTAGTAAAGTACCCTGCACTGGCTAAGCAGTCCCATTATAATTTAATTCAATTGAAATGTTAACAAGAAAAAAGGGGCAATACAAGTTACATGAAAACATTCAAAAATGAAGTTAAAAGTAGGGATGGCACTATAACAGTGATTGGCACATCTAGAAAAAGTAACGAAACAAGACAATGATCATATGGTAAGGCAAACATGCAGAAGTGGCATGCTGAAACTTAACTATACACATCACTTCTATGTTTGAGCACATCCATCCCTACTTCTAGTATATCCATGATGCGCCTAAACATAGAAGTGACGTGTGTAGTTAAGTTTCAGCATACCACTTCTGCATGTTTGCCTCACCATATGATCATTGTCTTGTTTTGTTACTTTTTCTAGATGTGCTGATCACTGTTATAGTGCCATCCCTACTTATAACTTCATTTTTAAATGTTTTACTTAACTTGTATATCTACTGCTTAAACGGCTGGAAAAATATTTTTTTATGTGAAGTTGGTCTACCAAATATATATGTGAAAGTGGAATGATCATGATAAATGTATAAGGCAAGCCTTCACACCTCAAAATAATGTGAACATTTATAAAGGTTAATTAAAAATGGACATAATCTAAAAAAAGTTCAAAATCTCCCCAAAATGTCCATTATAAAACATTTGACTGTTTCATAGATGACAGCTATTACAATAAGGTATGTATTAACTAGGGATTTTTTGGTATCAAAATTACCTTGCACAAATTTTGATACTGTGGTTGGGTTACAGGTCTATTTCTACTCACTGGCTTATGCAGCAATCTGTACTTGTATACACAATCACAAAAGTACAGCACAAGATAGATGAATAACTATGAATGGGGTGAGGCCTTGAAAGGTAAAACTAACACATAGTTTCAGCTACAATGGTGATAATATAAACAAAGAACACACTCCTACGATAGAAAAGCATAGAGACCTTCTAAGATCTATCATGCATAAATAGTAGTCATGAGAATGGAAAAAGGTGTATGAAATCATGACTAAAATACACTTAAAATTCAACAGTAAGAAAGCAAATTTATATATCCATTATTAAATTTTCAAAGTATACAGCCATTCTGAGATTAAACCGTTAGCATGCCAAGGCAACCTTTCAGGAAGAATCAATTATTATGTGGTCCAACATTTCCTAAATGTCATATAAAATATATACTGCTAAAATACATGTGAACACAGTTCATGACCTCACTTCTTATACTCTTTGGTTAGAATGAAGAGTGCTAATGTGTTGTAGAAATGTGTTCTTTCATGACTCTTCTTAGTTTAGCAATATTAGGTAATGCGTAATATTCATGATCACGTATTACAAATGCACATCTCTTCGTTCTATACAATCACCGTTTCTCACAATCAAAATAAAACCAAATAGACGATTGATGTTTCATTATCTGATGGCGATCAACTGGTATTAGAGCACAGTTTGTATGAAACTACTTGTTACAAAGATCACAAAGTACACCAAAATGATGTTGAGCAAATGCCTTTTGACATAATGGGCAAGCTCCTGCCGGCCCAGGGTTGATTTCAACGTCACCAGACAACAATATTAATCTCAAAATGAAAACTAAGCGTTTAATACTAACCTGAGCCCTTCTCTGGTAAATTTAATTTTGGCGTCTATGTCCATAGCCTGATTTAGCAAACAATCTTCCATGTAAGATGCTGAAACACGAGAAATGTATTTCAAGGAAAACAGCTCTTTATCACAACTGCCATGATCATAAAAGGCGTTGTTTACCAGATCCCTTGTTCTAGATGCCCTGCAGTGTACACAGGAGAGACAGGAAGAATGCTAAAGTCAGGATGGCAGAGCACAAACGTGCTGTCAGGATAGGGGATGTGAACAATGGCCTAGCCATTCACTCCCTGAAAACTGGTCATCCAATTTAGTGGAGCCAAGCCAGAGTGGTGGAGAGGGAGAAGAATTGGTAAAAAAGAAGAATTAAAGAAAGCCTTGAAGATCCAACAATGTTAGAATGAACCTGGATCAAGGAATTATATTTAGAAGCGGTTGGAAACCACTTTTTATGAGTGCTCCCTTTTCTTCTCCTACTTCCGGAAATGATGTAATGGATGACATCATTGATTAGGTAATTGAAAATGGCAGAAAATGATGCCTTTAAGATAAGACACCTGCAGACCAACAGCAGTCACTGAAGAAGAGCTTCAGGGTCGAAACATTTGACAGCAAGAAGAAGCAAGAAAAACTGTGTCTTTAGATGCCCTAAAAGTCGAAAGATAACCCTTTTAAAAGATAATCAAGGAAGGTGGAGTGACTGCAGACGCCAGTAGGTCAATCTGATGAGACACTGCAATGCACCGGATTCAGAGCTCAAGGAATTAGACCTCTTCGCAGATGTTGCCATCGAGTCACGAGGTTTGTTCACATGCACACGTGCTACTCGAATATTAGCCATAGCTAGTATTCAAGAGCGGCGACTATTTCGTTCAACATACCCGGACAATTCGAGAGCAGCAAGTAATCGAGAGTGGCATCTAATTGATACTAATTTTCATTACCAATACAAGAAATTGATAATTAGCTAGGTGATTATGGTCAAGGCTAACCTGTGGTACCAATGAAAATGAAAACTATTTAAGCACACACTTGGCACATCTGATAAAATAACCTTTCCTGTGGTTGTTGCTACAGAAAAAAAAAAACAGGAGTGTCTTTCTGCTGTATAATCCCTTAAGAAGAAACTTACATGAAGGCTGGGGAATGCTATCAAATAGAGACCACCAAGGAAAAGAAATGAATCCATCTTTAATTCTAAAAAAACAGGAATTGAGAAGTAATAATAGTAGTTTTAGCTAACTAGTACATACAAAACAAGTGATTCAAGTTTAAAACTCATGGCCACCCTGGAGTGGCCTAACTCAAATAACGGAAACACTTAAGTATATCCAGAACCACTTTCATAATATGCTTGCATGACACGCTTATAAATACTTAGCTGCTATGAATGTTATATAACTACATAACATCGAAAATGACCTCTTTTATACTATACAAATAGCAAAGACTTTTTTGTCAACAAATAATTAAAATGGGGTTTTTAAGATAGGATATTCTTTTGAGCACTTTAAGAAGATAATACTATTTCTCTACTTATACACAGACATTATTTAATTGTAAACATCTATATTAGGTCACTCCAAATTACACTTTAGTTTCCCGTCCACCGCCCGCATGCATTACAGGAAGCCACCTCCTTTTTTCATTTTTGTCTGTTATTTTTATTATATACCAGTTATACCAGAATTACCCATTGTAAAAACCCTATTAAAGTGTTTTGCGGTGTGTGAAGCATGTGTAGTGTGTGTGCTCGTTGTCACATTTGCCTCGTCGTCTCCTACATCTAGTCCTACAGCGATGTGAAGACTATGACGCTGGTAAACACAAGCATTTTTAATGTTAGTTGCACTCTAAACACAAGCATTTTGATGTTAGTTGCACTCGGATGCTTTTCTTTCGTGGACGATTTTTAATTAATAATATACATTAAAGACTATATATTTATACACTTCCTGTCCATTTACCTTCTTGCATACACTATTATTGTAAAATAATGAAATAATGAATTATAGAAAATGCCCTCCCTCCTGTATGCTTTTTGGCACCTGGGGGGGACGGGAAAGTAAAGTCTAATTTGGAGTGGCCTTATGGCAATTTATCAATTCAATATAACACCAAAAGTTGATTTTAGGCTTAAAAGTTATGTGAAGCTAATTTCAATGACGGACAGACAGACAGATATACAGAGACAAAAAGTTTATGGTCAACTGCATAGTAACAAAGAAGTCGCTCCTTTCTGATTTGATACATTCTACTGAGCATTACCCATTTTTATTTGTATCAAACTGAAAATAATTTGCCTGCAAGGTGACAAGATTAAATATCCAAAATATTGTTAATAATTGATATCTTACTGTACTTATATAGCTGATCAACCACAACACATCAATCAAACAGTGTAACAGCACATATTAGTCTGTAACACAGACCGCCAACTTGCCTCCATATTTATATAATAATGTAGCATGGTCAGTCAGTTATGGTTTGATAAATAACCTACATTAATTTATTCTGAGCTACTGGAGCTTGGTGATTCATGAATATTCAATTACCATAGAAACAATGATAATGCATGTAATATGTTAGGAACTGAGAAGGTATGAATGGTAGCCTAGTATGAAGAGAGGGATAAGGGATAGGAAGACAGCCAAAGAGAGAGACAGATACTGTATATACTGTACATACAGTACACAACCAAACAGTATATGTATACACCGTTACATTTTCTGTCCCTCTCTTATACTAACTTAGTAGCCTTTTTTCAGTTGCCTTCCTGGCTAAGCTGGCTACTTCCATAAACCTCTCTGCATACACTGTACTAGGCCACTGTCAGCGCCTTCTCCAGTCTTAACCCATTATCTGCTATGAATATCATTATGTAACAGGGAGGTAGGCTAAAGATCAAAGGAGCCAAAAGTATGATAAATCAGGCATCATAGACCACTTCCGAGGTGTTATAAAGGCCACTTAGGTATTATGATTAATTACATAGTTGCCAACTTTCCAAAGCTAACTTCAGGGTCACCTGACATAATTATGCTGACCAGTATAATATGGTACCGTATTGTGTCACCCACATCACATTATATTTAAAGATATTGATAAAGTAATATGGAATGTATGGAATTGATGTATAATAGTCACTAATAATAGAGCAACCACTGAAAAGCATGCAAGTATTCTCAAAAAACTAAGTGATTCTATTTACGTAAGAAACATAAGTTGCCTTCTTACATTTGGCTAACAAATCATCATCAAACTTCACATCAAAACAACAGTTATCACAGTTAGATTTCAAAGACATCAACTGAAAATTGATCAAGGTTCGCTCTTTGGTCAGTATGGATCTTGCTCAACATCTCTCTGACTCAGCATTGGAACATGGAATGGAGAGGAGGCCAGACATCAGATGATACAGAGAACTAAACTGCAAGCTACCAATTTACTGACATCCAACCAAAATTAACCTGCCCTTGGTGTTTTGGATCCATCTGCAGCAGCATACGTAACTGGGGGAGGAAGGTCTCCTGGACTAAGGAGTAAATCCATAAATTCTTCTCTGAGAAAATCAAATGATTGTGGATCATCTAACCTAAGCTGAGGGAAATGCTTTGCCAATTTGACAACAGTTTCAACGGTATACGGATGTACCCTGTCTGGCCCAAATCTTTCAGCAGGCTGTCACCAAATGGAAATTGCTTGAGCATTTTCTGGATGGTCTGTACGTAGAAGCATCACACACTCTGGAAAAGGGTGAGATGTCTTCTTCTTCTTCTTCCAGCTGAGAGATGTACATGCATGTGTTAGTCCCAATTCCCAAGCTTTCATCACTCAGCTGATTCTCTATAGAAAACGAAGCTTGCTTAGGTCATCAGCAGCATTGAGGATAGCAGATGCATTTAGTAAATTTGTTGCATAAAGGCGAATCTGTTTGGACATTGCTGTGTACAGCTCACATGTTGTATTTTCAGTTGACTACTGAAAATCATGTGAAAAGCAGTCCATTGATGGTAGTATGTGGGAAAGAAAGGGGATAAGTGGTCTTGTTAGAGGATTCTGAAGTTTGTCAACAATGCTCAGAACCTTGTTGCTTGCAGCTTCACTGCAGAATTGAATACAAAAGCAGATCATCCAGTTGTCTCAAGTAACGGTCAACAAATATGAGTAGGCTCAGCCAACGTGTTGGTGAGTGCTTAAGAATAACCCCTGCATGGTTCACATATGAACAAGCTGTGCCATAGTTCTTCAAATTCACGCTTTCTTTTGCTACTGTGACAGAAATAATAGAAAATGCCCACAAAGAGTTGATCAATGTTAACAGGTAGTGCTTTCATACCAGCTTGTACATTGAAATCAGCCGAGTGACAGATACATCCTACATCAAAAAAGCAGGATTTTCTGTTGAGATCAACTTTTGAACATCAGATCTAGCACCTTTCGTTACATTTGTGTTGTCAGACATGAAAGCCATGGCTTTATCAAAATTTGATTTGTCTGTTTTGTCATTGGATTCATCTATTCTATCTGGGGATTTGATATAAACTGGATAGTCTTCTCATGATAATGAGGTGCTAGGATCTCCTTCACAATTGACGTTGTCTTGGTACGTCCACATCCAAAGTTGCTCACAGTCTTGGAATCGGGAAACATCTTAGAGAACATCCTGCTGGTATGATCACTCGTTAAGAAGGCTAAGTTACGCTTAGCTACAAACAAAGCCCACTGAGCTTCCACTGAATCGTCTGCTGCAGTGCAGACTGGCTGAAAAGGACATAAAAGGCTTTGTACTGCTAGATGACTGTGCAATAACCTCGTGCCTTTTTCCACTGACATGAGCAGTAACATCGTTTTGACCTCCATGAGAAACGTTGAAGTCCGAGCAAAGAATGCAACATGCAAACTTGTCTCCTTTTAAACTTCTTTTGATGCCTCTAATTCATGAATTCCAGTTCATGAAGTATCAAAGTGATACTGTCGCTTTGGACGCTTTGGGCTGAGAAGAAAAGAATAATCACTATATCTACTAGTACTTGCCATCAAAACTGAAGCAATTTTCCATTTGTCAAGGTCGACCAGGTGGACTGCAGGTTTCCGTGTCAAATTTACGGTATATTTTGCAGCGCCTTGAACCTTCAATTGTAAAGACTATTTCCGTCTGGTTTTGCACAGAACAAAAGTGTTGAAAGTCGTCGCAGCGAGGTAAGTAAAGTGGTTATAACAAGTATTTTTCTGTTGGAGGTTAAAACTTTAAATAACCAAGATAAGTAGCCTTTCATCCGGGACACAGGACCCAGCTTATTTTCCGGGCAATCCCAGATTATCATATAGTTCACAACTATATGATTATCAACCAGGATGTTTTCTTCAAATGATACGCTAAAAACAGGTTAAACCTTGACTTCTTGTGTTACAGGGTATCATCTTGGTCATATCCTGAAACACCTCAGAAATCAGGCCCTAACCAATAGGTATCGATGATAACTGAATATTAATGAGCCACCATGTTCCAGTGGCTCAAGACAAAATCAGCATATGCTATTCACCAGACCCTAACTCACCAACTGTATTGTTGTCACAAACTTTGCCAAGACCCCCTACTGACCTATTCCTACAAGCAATGCCCAGCTTTTTGGCCGCCCTCCACCGCCTCTTGGGATTACCCAATAGGTTCTCCAGGGTTTGCTGTTGAGACCGAAGAAACCTCTTTTTGGAGCCTCTAACGGCCCTCACATAAGCTCTCCAAGTAGCAATTAAATTCATCCTTTTGTACTTTCTACCTGTCACTGTCTTTAGTTCTTAGCCATGCATGCTCAGCTTGATAAAATGATTTCCTCATATTCGGCTCTTCATATTCTTCTGTGCTTCCATCTAGAAGTGCTCATGGGATGACACCTAACCTTTGTAGCCCACTAAACATCAGACTAGTCAATTGGCCATAAATATCTTCTATATGAGCCTGATCACCATCAAAACTACTCAGTCCCTCCACGATGTTCTCAATATCCCTCTCCTTATCACCAAGGTACCCACTGGAACCACATATTTAAACCCAGAGAACTCTCCTGAAGTATCATCAAGTTCACCACTGGACCTTTCAACATCACCATCAAGTACCACATCCCACACCTAAATTCATTAAAACCTGCTGTAGTAACTGACTGGCAGTGCTTTTAACAAAAACCTCCAATATTAAACCCTTCAGGATGCTAAAGGTATCCTCCTCTGTCAACATAGTTTCCCACTATGTGATTACAGCATCCCAAATTAAATATCAGGTGCCAACACTGCCCAAATTTGCTACAGCTATAATCCAATTTCGAGACCCTATCTCACAGACGGTATGACATCATCAAATAAATACATATAATAGCAAAATAGTGGGTCTGGACTACGCAAGTAAATAATGGGTCTACATGAAACCTACAGCACACAATGAGTACCATTCTACTTCCTAACAAATCACGCAAATTATACAAATTTTGGATATCCCAAATTTTAGAGATGATCGAATAACTAAAAATTACCTAAAAGACTTCTCGGCATCAATCAAAATAAAATCCTTAAATAAAAGCCTCCCAGCAAACAGACTGACTCTTAAGGAACCTACGTGAAATATATAGAAAACACTTTTAAAGCAAACAAATGACTTGATACACTATATGACATGCTTATATACTTGAAGGCAGTGCCACAAGAACCAAATAACTCGAGTATATCCATTCAAAATATCCATATAATAACTATATTACCTATTGAAATAGAGGCCTTTTTACAAGGAAACTTGACTATGAACGTCAGTACACGTGCAAGAAGTTTTGACCAAAGAATCATATATAATACTATCCAAAACACAGACAAAACTACTGGAACAGCGACTGATACCCTTTGCCTAGGCAGAGAGTGGGCTTCTGAGACGTTCAACTCCATGTCTCCCGCTAAACCAACATTTGACTACAACTCGTCATCGGCTTACGGTGTACGAGTAACAACGCAATAACCCCGTCATTAGGGTCCGGGGGGGGGCTAATTTCCTAGGAATTTAGGCCCCCGGACGCAATTCACTGGTAAAATGGCAGCCATCGTTAGCACTAACACTAGCCATTAGAGAGAGGAAGTTAGCATCTTACGTAATACTAAGAAAAATGGCCGATATATAGTGAGCATGTATATGTAATGTAGATAATTGGTAGATGCTGTAGAATTGGTAGATAATGTAGATGCTGTAGATTTGGTAGATACTGTAGATGTTGTAGAATTAGTAGAGATACTGTAGATGTTGTAGAATTGGTAGATGCTGTAGAATTGGTAGATACTGTAGATTCGGTAGATGTTGTAGAATTGGTAGATACTGTAGATTTGGTAGATACTGTAGATGTTGTAGAATTGGTAGATTTGGTAGATACTGTAGATTTGGTAGATACTGTAGATTTGGTAGATACTGTAGATTTGGTAGATACTGTAGAATTGGTAGATGCTGTAGATACTGTAGATGTTGTAGAATTGGTAGATGCTGTAGATTCGGTAGATACTGTAGATGTTGTAGAATTAGTAGATACTGTAGATTCAGTAGATACTGTAGATTTGGTAGATGCTGTAGAATTGGTAGATAATGTAGATGCTGTAGATTCGGTAGATACTGTAGATGTTGTAGAATTAGTAGATACTGTAGATTCAGTAGATACTGTAGATGTTGTAGAATTAGTAAATACTGTAGATTCGGTAGATACTGTAGATGTTGTAGATTTGGTAGATACTGTAGATTTGGTAGATACTGTAGATTCGGTAGATGCTGTAGATTCGGTAGATAATGTAGATGTTGTAGAATTGGTAGATTTGGTAGGTACTGTAGATTTTTTTATTTCTGGCTTCAAACACTGTGCAAGCACACACACACGCACACGTGGACCTTACTGAGCATGAGGTACGCTGCACTGATGAGGACCCAATAAGGCCGAAACAGTGTGATACATGCATATTCTTCCATGCATATATCACACTGTCTGCAGCTCCTGTTTGTTCCATAAGTTGCACTGACAATATGATGTATAGCAAAGCAGGAATTAGGTGACCAACACAAATGCATGTGGTCTGCCATTTAGTATAGTTAAATGGGAAGTTGGGGGGAATACATACGACACATGGGGTATACCCCAACAATTGGGTGTTCTGCTTCATGACTGTGTATGTATATAGTGAGAAAAAACAGCAGTTCTAGTTCTTAGCTGTTCAATGGTTAGGAAAATATCATTGCTATGTAGAATCAAGGATGTCAACCTTGATCTCTCTGAATACAGGGTTCTTGTTTACATGGTGTTGCCACCTCTCCAAAATTATGCATTAATAGTAAAATGCATAATTATTATGATACATATGTTGTGCCATTGATTACAGTGGATCGTACCCTGAATGTAAGAAATTTTTTATTACTGCAAGTCAGTATATAGGCACAGATAAAATGACTAATAATGAGTTCAAAAATATCTAATTGTATAGTACTGTATTCTTCTTTGTTAATTCTTTCATGCATACCCTACATGTATATGAAGCATGTGTGTCTGACTCTGTAATTTCAGCACATGACTGATGAAACCAGCTGTCACATCTGTTGCACTGTATCCACCTTACATTGTTGCTTTCAGTGGAACCGATTGCTGGATAATCTTCTTCATAGCAGCATGCACATACACTAGGGGTGACACTATCCAGAACATCTGTAATTGCTTCTGCCTCATCACAAGTTGGTCTGAACTTTTTCCTTGATGTAGGTGAGTCTCTCAATGCACCTGCTTTGATGAGAAAGTGAATTTTTTTCAGGGGTTAGGAGCTTTTCAAAGTATCCAAGGTTAGTTTCGGTTTGTACCACACTAGTTGAACTGCTTGCACCATCCTGACCATCAAATGTTGTGGACAGCTTAACGGCATGTACATGTTTACATACAGTGTGGTGCAATAGTGCGTCAGGACAGGAACATGTATACTGGTGAGGGCATATGTTACATACTCTACATGTCAAGTGGCAACTGCAATTGTTATTGGCGAGCAGTTTGATGGTGTAAGACTTGCAACCATCTGATGCCATTATTGTCCAGACATTCTGGCTGTCTTCATCTGCTTTAGGCCATTTTCCCTGTTCAATGAGCTCTTGTCCACTTTTATGACGCCTGTTGATTTCTGCCATTCTATGACCAATTTTACCCTTTTGCAACTTTATCAACCTCTCAAATGATTTGTCCTTGCTTATCCTGAAAAGTATGTTAAGGAGATGATCAATTCTTCTATTGGCCTTGCTGTCCATGTAAACAACTTTCAGTAATCTGTGAAATGCTTCAGTAAACATGTTGGTATTGACCACTGCACCAGTCCTGTGGCAGGAAGCCCATTGTTCCACACGTGATAGGTAATTTCGGTGCAAGTAATGTAGAAATCCATCACTGCTTTGAAAAGAGTGTTGTCTGTTATCTGCATTGCTATCACTATAATCACATTCATCACTATCATCATCATTGCTTTCATCATCATTGCTTTCATCAACACTGTCCTCATCATCCTGAGTACCCTCATCATCCTGAGTACCCTCATCATCCTGAGTACCCTCATCATCCTGAGTACCCTCATCATTAACAGCCAAGATAACCAGGCATTTCAAGCTCAGCCAGTGTCAGCCTCAAGCATCGGGAGGCCTTGCATATTTAATTAGCCTTGGGACATTATTTCAAGAAGAAGGAATGCAACAAATGGACAACAGCATAATTCCTGAGTTAGAAAGTGTTTTCCCGGTTGAATACTTCCACAGAATCCTGCCTCAGTATGCAGCACTGAAGTGGTTCTGTGATAAGGTATGTAATTTACATACCTATATATGCTACATGATGAACATATTGAATATAATATATATGTATTATGTATGCATGCATATGGATGCATGCTTATATAAATGTATATCTATACACACATATATGTATATATTGTATATATACATGTAATACATTAATTACAGATTGTGGAGGACCTACAATTGTCACAATATAAGGAGGAGGTAGACCAATTCTTTGACACAAAAATTGCAAATACAATACAACTGTATCAAATGGAACCAACACCAGTAATAAGTGAATGCCAAATGCCAATGGACACTGGCCACAACTACATAAAGCAGTATGCACAAGAAGTGCTACTATGAACAGGAACCCGATCAAGGAGTGAAATTTTGCAATGCCTGAAATTTCAGCCCAAGACTAATCAATTTATGTTTGTTTCAACTGAAATACCAGTCGATCCTACGACAGTAGCAATGTTACAGAAGGCTGATGATCCTAAGAGAAATAATCCCCTTTGTTTTAAAGGAACTGGGCGACAATTCCTCTCAAGAAAAGCAGCCATGAAGATCCTCCTGTTACTGAGGTGCATTATATTCTTTATAGTAATGCCATGTGTACATACAAATCTATGTAGTAGTTTTCACTATACTGGTATATATATATAGCATCAATTATATAGCATTTGTGTTTTATAGGCCCAAAGGTATAGCTATTTATTTTTAGTAGTGACATTAAAATTTGTCATCTTCAATACTTTAGATTGGAACAGGGATGCCTGAGTGCACCACAAAAAAAGAGGTGCATAGTGGTGCATAAGTCATGTCTCGGTGATGAGCTTGCAGAAGCATTGCAATCAGGTTGGTAGCTTAATAGCAGATAAAAATATAGGTATATATATGGGACACTTATTAAATAATTTTGTATTTTGCGATTCAGTTTGCTCAGCTCCCAAAGCATCAGCTGCAAAAGATAAAAACAAGGACACAGTAGGGAATACTGACATGAACAAGGACACAGTAGAGAATACTGATGTGAACAAGGACACAGCAGGGAATACTGATGTGAACAAGGACACAGTAGAGAATACTGATGTGAACAAGGACACAGCAGGGAATACTGATGTGAACAAGGACACAGCAGGGAATACTGACGTGAACAAGGACACAGTAGGGAATACCGACGTGAACAAGGACACAGTAGGGAATTCTGACGTGAACAAGGACACAGTAGGGAATTCTGATGTGGACACAATCTCCAAAAGAAAAAGAAAGTTAACACGAAAAAATGATATAAGTATGTACATATTACATGCATATGCTACAACATGTGATTTAAATGCATAATTTATATTAGTAGAATCTACTGCAAAGCGAACAAGAAGCAAGATTAAAGTGGCAGAATTCCGTAAAGAACTTTGCTTTGGAGATACAATTCTAAAGTAAAATTTGACTTTTTCCTTTATCTATTTATTTATGTAATAACTTTTAAATTTAATGTTCATTAATTCTTTTATTACAAAATATATATAACCATAATAACAATCATAAATTATCCTTTTATTATATAGCATGTTTTAATTACATTTATATGAAATTCTAAAATACAATTACACTTTATAGGGTGCCGCATAATCTACTGAATCTACAGTATCTACTAATTCTACAATATCTACAGCATCTACCGAATCTATACAGTATCTACCAAATCTACAGTATCTACCAATTCTACAACATCTACATTATCTACCAAATCTACAGCATCTACCGAATTTACAGTATCTACCAATTCTACAACATCTACAGTATCTACCAATTCTACAGCATCTACCAATTCTACAACATCTACAGTATCTACCAATTCTACAACATCTACAGAATCTACCAATTCTACAGCATCTACCAATTCTACAACATCTACAGTATCTACTAATTCTACAATATCTACAGTATCTACCGAATCTACAGTATCTACCAATTCTACGGCATCTACCAATTCTACAACATCTACAGTATCTACCAATTCTACAACATCTACAGTATCTACATTATCTACCAATTCTACAACATCTACAGTATCTACTAATTCTACAACATCTACAGTATCTACAGCATCTACCAATTCTACAGTATCTACCAAATCTACAGCATCTACATTATCTACCAATTCTACAGCGGTCATTTTTCTTAGTATTACGTAAGATGCTAACTTCCTCTCTCTAATGGCTAGTGAGCAAGCAGTGATTTGGGTCCCTTTTTGAACGATTAGGGATTTAGGGAC
This sequence comes from Chondrosia reniformis, assembly GCA_947172415.1. NCBI lineage: Eukaryota > Metazoa > Porifera > Demospongiae > Chondrillida > Chondrillidae > Chondrosia > Chondrosia reniformis. Next base: position 2,532,207 of record OX359202.1, on the reverse strand, counting down.
TTCCTCATTTGCCTGCCAAGAAAGACCTGTAATAGCTGGTATCAGATGTCTATGGATGGCTGTCTCTAATGGTTGGAAAAGAGCTGAAATTCCCCGGATGGTCCTCATAATGAAAGACCATTTGTTTTTCATACCATGGTTGTAGGCCGACAATGCCTCCTGAGGATAGCTACTAGTTATATGGGCTAGGAAATCTATTTCTTCAACCATTTTTGGACTTTCTTCGACACATAATCTTCTGTAAAGGCTCTAACTCCAATTGCAGCCGGGCCCCCAGGTGGTGTTTACCTGATGAAGTAATGAACATATTAGTATTAGCAAAAATGCTTTTGGCTTGCTCCTCTAAACCATCCTTAACTACCAAATAGGTTTTGGAAGCATTAGGATAATAATCAATTTCTGGACCATTGGATGATAGGACATCCCACCACCTTCCCTCAAATTATCAAAGCTACCAGCCCCTGTGGTGTCATCAGCAAACCAAACCTGTCTTATACCACCACAGTTTTTACGAAGCTGTTGAATAAGTGGTGTGATTGCCAATGTATAGAAGGCCATCGACAAAGGATCTCCTTGTGCTGTTCCTTCGTAGAAAATGATTTCACCATTACCAGGAACTACCAAAGTACTTGGCTCCTGATAAGTGTTCCTAAGAATAGTTGCAAGTGGTGGACAAAGGACACTAACATTATGCAAAGCAGCTTGCCTATTAATAGTATTTAAAGCATTAGTAGCGTCAATCAACCAGTAGAACTCCATCTTCTCTAAATATCATCTCCATAGCATGAAAGGCAGCTTCACAGCCAGGCTCCTGTCCAACACAAACTTGAATTTGGTCGACTGTGTCTCTGATATTGGAATAGATCAGCCTAAGGACAGCTTTGGAGATAATTCTCCTAGGGATCTTTCCCACTCCAATTGGTCTAACACCTGGACATTTGTTTAATGGAACAAGGTGGCATGGGACAAATGTACTCAAACCTATAGGATCAACCTTAGTACTGCAAATGCGGCGACCAACTGCCACAAGGGCAGAGCAAAGATCTTGCGAGCAAGATTTGAAGGAAGAACACATTCTACTCCAGACCAGAAGGACCACCCGAACCTTGTATCCGTAGTGCAGAACTACCAATTGCTTCAGAATATTTACATATATTATTATATTTTCACCTGCACTGGGCCCTTCAGTTTCTGTTGCCACATCTGTTGAATGATCCATCATAATCGACATAAGATGATCAGAATTCACAATGCTAGGTACCATTGGACTGGAATTGGAATTGGGATTATTCAATTCTTTTGGCTGACTGTTTTCCTTTCCATGTGATCAGGCGCAGAGTCACGAAAGCCATTTTGGCATGACCCTAAATCTTGTGGCAGACAGGAATCACACCTCCTTCCAGCTTGCATGCAAGCACATCTGGAACAAGTCCCCTTGCGATTACATCAACAGCAAGTCATTTGAAATCAAGAGTTTGAAGATGGGTATAATCTTCTCAAACTAGAATAACTTCGAGGAACTTATTGATTTGGATCCATTTTTTCCGCAAATGGTCTTGATCTTTATCTTGATCTTAAAATTGACGGCAATCAAGCAATGACTGGAATCGGTTAACCGAATATCTAAGAACCAGCAAGTAGTTCGAGTTTTGAGGGAGCACCAGGCACCCCATTATTATTTTAAACACAAAATACTGGTTTTAATTTTAAAGTTCTTTTGTCAACTGTAAAGCATGTTGTACAGGTTAGGCGGTGGCAGCGCACGATGCTGTGACACTTGCTTAAGTAAGCTTAGAAAGAGCGACTTAATAGTGTAACTTCAATGGTTATAGAGTAAATAATCAATTATCGGACACCATGTAATATTGGACACTCGATCGTTTTATTCAGCAGATGAATCGACTAAAGTCTGCTATGTCTTGAAAGGGCAGATGGTTCTAAACATTATTCGCTAAAAATATAAGATTTAATATAAGAAATATCTTAAAAATATAAGATCTTCCTCGCCACAAGCCCTTGAAAGACGCTGTGCGATAAAATCTATTATCTGACATTTTCATCTATTATAGGACGCCAGTTTGTACTTTGCCCACGAACAAGGAATGAATGAGTTACTTGTGTGACACAGAGGTACAAGTATTGTCTGCATGCTGACTAAAATTCGTCTTCCTACGACCAACGATCGAGGTGAATTCGCCTTACAAAGTAAGCAGAGTGCTTACCTCTATTATCGGACACAATACAAACTAAGTAATAATGGTAGGGGGGGTGAATTGCTACTCAGTGGCTGAACATAGGAATGTACGCCAAGCCCGTCCTCCGAGCCAGATCAGGCTCAGGATCACTGGCTACAGTGGCATGCCGGTTGAACGGGTAGATACCTGTTGTGTGGAAGCTTTCGGTTATCGTGCAGATGGTCAAGGCTTTGGCATAGGCTTTGCAGAATTGTGCCGAAAACTGGAGCCTCGTTACAACCTGCCCTGGATTTTTCACCATGAATTCCCTGCATGCCTCCTTCCAGTGTGATTTTAGGGAAGCAAAAGGACCATTATCTAGCAGTTAGGGACATGAGTTGTATGCAAGCAGAAGACTATTATGCCTTCCTCTGCAGCCATTCGCACTACAGCTGGTTGGTAATGAGCTGAGTGGCCATCCAGGAGAAGAAGGGGCCTAAATAATGGTGCATAGAAAAGGAAGTGGTTCCTAAACCACTGATGGAATAAATCTCTATCTATCCAGCCGCTGTCACTTAAGCGATCGACTTTCTGGTATGTATATGGTGGCCGATAATTGTTTGCATGACACGCCGACATTTTCTTGGTCTGTGCATCTCTGTTGTAAGGGTATTGGAAGGCGATTCTTGGTGGTGATGACAACAATGCCCTTACCTGTATTATATTCAATTTAATTCAATATTAGAGTGCGCCATGTCACCTGGTGGCACTATAAGACTCAATGTGGTCGAATGCAGCACTATACAGAGCATACAAACAAACCACGTGCACAAAAAATATATAGATAGATAATCAGTTGGTGAGCACATGCACTAAGATGACCATACATTCCTAACCAATGTTTTCTGAAACAAGCAAACAACATTAACATAATAATAATAAAATGTTATAGTTCCTACATGCACGTGATAGTAGGTAAGCTGTGCCTTCTTGATCTCCTGTGTGGGACTGGGCAAATGCCAGTAATGGCTGTCGATGACTGCTCCAAGCTGGACATCTTAGAAGCCAATGCGTCACTTCCTTCACTTCACCGCTGCAACACTCCCTGCACACCCTAACCTCTCTCTTCATCCCCTGCCACCTGCCTGTCTCCACCTAAAATGCTGCTGTACCTCCCCTCAGCTTCAACATATATATAACACTCCTCTCCCTCTTTGACATCAAATCAGAAAATGAAGACTCCTCGCTCGCCACCCTCGACAATTTTTTTCAACATCGACAACTTCGGCTCTTCCTTATTCCATTCTTCCCTCACTTTTCACAATGCAGCACTCTCCAGCATTCCTTTCAGCTCCACCTCCAACATATTCTTCACCTGCTCAGCACCCACCTTCTGCCAACCAAACTCCCTACAACAATTAATCATCTTCTTCATCCAGCTCCCCTTGCCATACTTTACTGCCTCGAGCTCCTCAATAGCTTCCCATCATACACCTTGCTTAACAACACTCTGAACCAAAAAACAGTGCAATGTAATCTAGCCAATCGCACCACCGGCAGATTCCCCACTTCTGATAATAATGACACTCTAGGGTGCAAGGTTCCAACACCAAAGAACATACGTAATGCCTTCAGTTGTATCTGCTTCAAAGCCTCTAGAATCCGAGAACACCCCAGCTCCATACGACATGGAGGACTTAACAAGAGAACTCATTAGCTTCTTGAACGTTCCTATACCTACATTGCCCACTTCCACTCTGCACCACCTATATATCGCCTACACCACTGCTTGTGCTTCCTGCCTTGGGTGAGAGTATGAAACGTTCGAGAGTTTATTGTGGCCGATAGTAGATTACATCACTCAACACATTTCAAGATGCTTGCTCATCTCTACCAAGATTCGTAGTCCGACGCCTACGAATCTTGGTATACATGAAGACAGTGGTTGTACCTCTTTGTTGTAGCAGCAAGTCCTGTACCTCTCTATCGTGTGCAGACTATGAGCTGATGGCCGATAATACATTATTTCGGATGATAATTGATTTTATCAGCTGGCACCTTTCGAGGGCTCGCACTAAGGACAACGGAGAGCAATATCTATGATTAACAGGAAATTTTGTTTGCAACGTATGCGCTTTCGAATTATATTCGACTTAAGCCGATATGTCTACTGGTTGAAATGACAGGATGGCCGATAATTGATTCGTTACTCTAACTAACGGTTTGGCTTCTTGTTTCTTTCGTACTTATTTATTAATGGAGAAAAGAGAGATTCAGTCAGGTTTACGAAAAACATTTCAATGAAAAGGCAGTCATGAGATGGTTTATAGTGACAATATTTATCTTCATATAATGCTAACGGTAATATCTAACTTTTCGCCGGATGGCATTTTGATATTCCATTTGGTTATTGAGATGTGCAGCTTTTTATACATTTTTATAGGAAACATAAAACAAACTCCTGCACATGTCAGTAATGGAAAGAGCTATCACAATATACTAAGTGAAAATTTAGTTTTACTTTTGTAAAGCAGCCCTTGAAGTTCGGTCACTGTACAACCTTCATTCACATTTCGAAACAAATCAAGCCATACAAAGGTCTTGCTCTAGACTAGTCACACACTTGTCACGGGGAAATAATGACATAATTAGAAACATTACTGAAAATGGAGACTTTTATATTCGCTGCTATTTTGTTAGTCTAATAGAAGGAATGTATAACGAAGGGCTTAGCTATAAGTAAATTGTTTATCCTTTCACTTAGGTTGTCCTCGTTTGTCAGAGTATACGTGTATATGTGTGTAAGTGATGAGTTTCACTGAAAACTGAAGTACCATGTAGAAATCCTCAAGGGGATTCCTTTACCTAACATGTAATGGAGTGTTTATGGGAAGTGCCGAGTTCACGTTTTGTACACATTTTTTATAAATATAATTATTTCCATGATAACTGCATATTAATGAGCGGTCTGCCCTACGTAAGACTATATATATATAAAGCACAACCACAACAAAGTGGTACGTCTGGGTTAAATCAAGGTATTTTGCTTTCTTTCTTCGCTCCGCCAATGCTGCAATAGCCCCTGCCTCCCTTGCAGCCTGGTCCAGATGCGATGCAGTAAAGGTATCGGTACATGTAGCATCCCAGACAAGGGTACGACCTTACTTCCAGGGGATGATTGTAACCCCATCGGGTCTCTTGCCATCTGACCTGCAAAGCCCTGTAGGCTCCAGCATTGAGGGAATCTGTGCTGCTGCCAAGGAGCACTTAATGATGTCGTTAAAGGCTGCATGATGGGAATGGTGACCCTCGCTTTTGTAGCAGTTGAGACAGTGGGTGGCCGTTTATCCACAAGGATACCACAATGGCAGCATGTGTGTGGGTGGCACAGTGGAACACCCAGGCGAAGCCCAACAGCTATATGTACCACCTCGTCATCCATGCGTAAACCCAGGGATGTGGTTGGTGGGGCATTCAGCCAAGCACCTGACTCCTTTGTGGAGGCTGCCAAGAGCCTTGCTTGGTCTTTGGGGTCAGTGGTGGTATCAAGGAAACCATCAAGGGTAGCTTGGACACGTGGTTGGTCCCAAGACCTTTGGTGAATGTTTCCAGGGGAGACTGGAGGCTGATGACTATGACCCATTCTCCACTCCTGTAGAGAGCCTCCTCAGCTGCTAGGTGGGAGACCCCATGCAGCCTAGGTGGCAGGATCTGTTCAGTGAGGCTCACACAACCAGCAGCAGAAGCCAGAAAGGCAGACGGTGCAAGCTGTGATGTGTTGCGGACCCCAAATCCAATGGGTAAGGTTGCCTGGGTCCATGCCGAATTGTCGACCAGATCAACATTGAGAATGGCATTGAGACAAGAGCAAAGCTCTAGGTCAAAGGACTTTGCTACAAGGTGCTGAAAGGTGCAACCCACCGCAATGGGTCTTACCCCTCCATCCTTCTTATTAAGTGCTGTGAGGGAAGCTCCACAGAAGAAGGGCCATATCTCAGCAGGGATGTCTCCTGTAAGCACAAGGTTGGTGAAAGCAGTCAGAGATTGCAGTAGGAAGATGCCCTCAGCACCCGCCGATGTCCTGACCATGTCCTGAAGATGTTGCGGTCGGAGGCCATCGGGGCCACCTGCTGAGCCTTTGGGAAATTAAAGATCATATCACCTGCATCACATCTACTTCATTAACTGAACTAGCTATCAGAGAGTATGGCAGTACTCTCTAAGTAGGGATGGCCGAAAAAACATTCAATGTATTATCAATTAAAACCTTATAAATCTACAACGATGGGATTTTTGGTTGCATTCGAGTGTTTGCAGTCGTTTTTGCATGCTTCTCTAAACGCTAAAACATGTTTTGATGCTCTACAACCTTCGCAAAGTGAAATCATTTCTTCTTCTACTTTTTCAAATAAGCTAGCGGTAACTTGTGAACATACGCAGGTACATGCAAATATTAAATCATCATGAATGTTTCCGAACTAGGGAATAGGATAAACTAGATTTCAACCCGCTCCATCCGAAGTGTGTTACTTTTGAAAGTTCCAAATTTAGGGCCTCCTCGAACGCCATTTTTGGGGCACCGCAGGGGCCCCTATATTGTTTTCAGAAATTATGTTAATGTATGGCTTCCTGTTCGTAACCTTGTATATATATATATCTGTCACCAAAATGGCGGACGTTAGGCTGGCTTTCGTTTTCGGGCTTAAAACTAGCTTTCTCTTCCTTAGTGTCGAACATTAAATGAACTAAAAAGGATTTAGAAACCATATTTACGAATACTATGTAACGTAAAGCTTGGGTGAAAGCGTTTTCTACGAGATATGGCCTTGAAAAATTGACGGCATAGAACAAGAGTCGACCGGAATCGGTTTACCGGACATCCAATTTGTACCAGCCAAGTAGTTTGAGTTTACTTAGGGGCGCCTGGCGCCCCATGAGTTTTTTAAACTCGAAGTACTTGTTTAATTACGTTTCAAATTCTCTGTATATAAAATAAGTAACTCGAGCTAGAAATATTTGTGGTACTACCGCCACCCGTGATCAAATTTCTTAGTCGCTTTATACAGTCGTATTCTTAACAATTATGGACCCTTTAATATCCTAAACTGAATGTTAAAGAACGGTAGAAAACTTACTTGACAAATTTGGGATCTTTTCGGATGCCACTTTTTCTAATTAAGTGCTTTCTGTTATATCGTCTATTTTGCTACTTTTATTTCGAGTTTTCGCCAAGAAAACTTGCAAAAGAAATGTTAACAAGAAAAAAGGGGCAATACAAGTTAAATAAAACATTCAAAAATGAAGTTAAAAGCAGGGATGGCACTATAACAGTGATTGGTACATCTAGAAAAAGTAACGAAACAAGAATGTGATCATATGGTAAGGCTAACATTGCAGAAGTGGCATACTGAAACTTAACTGTGCACATCACTTCTATGCATGGGCACATCAATCCCTACTTCTAGTAGAGTAGGATATCTATTAAGGTAAGAGCATCCCCTACAAGAAGGCAGTGGTCCAACAAGGTCGATATGAATGTGGTCGAACCTGGCATCTGGCGTTTCAAATGTGCCGATTGGTGTGATGGTGTGCCGATGGACTCTAGCACTCTGGCACTGAACATAAGAGCGAGCCCATTTCCGGACATCTGTGTTGATCCCAGGCCAGATATATATAGCATGATGTGAGTAACCGTTGTGTGGCACGGGTGCCTGTATGTGATAGTGTGTGTAGGGCATCAAAAACAGTGCGACGGAAAGTCGGAGGAACATATGGGTGAGGTGTTCCAGTGCTTACATCACAGAGCAAGGTGACATCGACTGTGGGGAGCGGGATGGCCTTAAGTGTCAGTGAGGTCAGAAGATTGGACAAGGTCCTCTTGTTGGGCACGAGCCATGGCAGCAAAGTCATTAGCTGGTATTGTGGGGGTCTGGAGGTTGGCGACTTCGGCATGTGACAATGTGTCAGCTGCTGCGTTTGCTGATCCTGCAATGTAGTGGATGTCGGTCGTAAATTGTGATATAAAATCAAAATGACGGCTCTGGCGAGGTGAATGTTGTTTGGTCCTGGTAGTGAGAGCAAAAGTAAGGGGTTTGTGATGTGTTACCACAAAGAAACGTCTACCTTCCATGAAGTAGCAAAAATATTTGATAGCCAGGTAAACCACTAGCAGTTCACAATTGAACGTGCTGTATCTGGTTGCTGCAGGCCTCATTTTGCGGGAGAAGTATGCTAATGGTGACCAAATAGAGCCGATTCGTTGTTGTAGCACTGCACCAAAGGAGAAATCCGATGCATCTGTGATCAAATAGGTGGGGGCATCGGCTTGAGGGTGTACTAGAGGAGTAGCCTCAGCAAGTGCATCCTTGATGCGGAGGAAAGCTTCTTCAGCATCGGGTGTCCAATCAATGTGTTGATTGCACTTGGAAGGTCCAGAGAGCATGGCATTGAGGGGGTAGACAATATCCGCACAAGCTGGAATGAACCGGTGATAGACATTGACCAGTCCAAGGAACTGGCGTAACTTACGCTGAGTCTGGGGTTGTGGAAACTGTCTAACTGCCTCGACCTTCTCCTCCAAGGGTCGAATACCGTGTGTGTCCACGTGATGTCCGAAAAACTCCAGTGATGCAGCCCCGAGCACATATTTAGCAGGATTAACCACGATGCCATTGGCGTGTCCAGGCAGGCACAGACTTCTCGGAGGTGAGCGAGGAGCTCTTCCTTAGTGGCACTTGCGACGAGGATATAATCAAGGTAAGCATATACCCGCGTAGCACCTGGTCAATGAACCTTTGGAAGGTCTGGGTCGCATTGCGTAGACCAAATGGCATCCGTGTAAACTCGAAAAGGCGAAACGGTGTAGTGACTGCTGTCTTTGGGACATCTGATGGCTCCACGGGAATCTGATGATATGCACGAGTAAGGTCAATCTTAGAAAAGACTGTTGCTCCATGCAAAGATGATGCGAACTCTTGTAAGTTAGGAATAGGGTACCTGTCAGGCTCTGTGTTCTGTTTGAGGGAGCGATAATCACCGCAGGGGCGGCAGACTCTAGGAGACTTCTTCGGCACCATGTAGAGTGGCGATGCCCAATAACTGGAGGACGGCTGCACTATCCCTAAGTCTAGCATGTGGTCAAGCTCTTCCTTGGCTATGCAAAGCTGATCCGGAGGCAAGCGCCAAGGGCGGGCTGAAACCAGAGGTCCAGTGGTGCGTATGTGGTAGGTGACGTCATGCTAAACTGGCTGTTCCATACCGCATGGACGGAGGATGTCAGGGAATTCTGCGAGGACAGCTGAATATGGGTCCTGAAAGTCCGGAAATGGGTCTAACAAATGTGGGTGTGGTGAATATGCCATTGACCTGGAGCTGTGTCTGTGTCTGTGAGGAGCAACTTCCGTACATCCACAGACAAGCCAAAGTGGTGCAGGATATGTGCTCCCAAAATCGCAGCTTCACGTCGGCCACAATAAAAATCCACCTGAAGGGACAGCGCAGACCAAGGTTCAGGGTCAGTGAACATGTTCCAAATGTCGCAATAGAAGACTGATTAACAGCCTGTAGGCAGTATCCAGTTGGACGGTACGTACGGAGTGGACCCGCGGGTTGGATAATGCTGACCTCTGCCCCGTATCGACCAGGAAACGCAAACCAGTCCCTGATGTGTAAAAGGCGACTGTCGGTATGGCCAACGACGCTTGTCGCCACTAGTGGCTGGCCTGGTCGTTGGACTTTTTAGAGGCTATGCAGAATCGTCTGCCCTAGAGTCTATTAGTCTCATGGCTGCAATGGTCCTACCCACCCTTGTCCTACAAAAGCACACCTTTAAAGCCAAACGGGAATTTTGGTTCATTACCCGGTGAGGAGACTTGTATTGTGGAACTGAGGAGACATTCCAGCACTCGTGAAGGAAGGTCACATCATCCAATCAAAGATCAAATCTGCCTCCTGCACTAAACAAAGAGATTGTTTGCTATGTCTTTCTGCAAACTTATGAAAGAGGGCAAGTGAAAGTGGCAATGAGGCTGCTATTGTCGGCTGAAACATCACTCCTTTCTATATATTAGTGACACTGTTGTGTTATCCAAGGGCTAAAGCAACTCGGTTAGAGGAGCTCAAGATTAAACATCGGCCTAAAGGTGGATCCGAATATAGTCATCTCTGAACCAGAGCGAGAATTCCATCCTGTAGTTTTTGAGTCCATTGACATCAACTCCATCCGCAAGGCTTTTCTCTTAACCACTGGTGGAGCTGGACCATCTGGTACCGATGCAGCCGTCTATGTACCTCCTTTTCACATATCTCAAACGACCTCAGTCCATCTTGGCATTGCTGGCCAAGAAGATCTCCATTTCCTATGTAGACCAGGAAGGTCTAACCTGCTTTACTCTAAGTAGGCTGATTGCTCTGGACAAGATGCCTGGAGTTAGGCCCATTGGTGTTGGAGAATTGGTTAGAAGAGCCATCAGCAAAGCTATTGTTGGTTTCATACAAGATGACCTCAAACAGGCAGCGGACTTCACACAATTGTGTGCAGGGATGGAAGCAGGGTGTGAAGCATGCAATGAGGAACTTTTTGAAGACCCTAGCTGTGAAGCCATACTAGTTGCTGATGCATCCTATGCTTTCAATCTTCTAAACAGGCGGCAGCCCTACTCAATATCCAGGCCCTCTGTCCCGCCCTTGCAGTCCCACTAATCAACACCTACAGACAAGATTCATCACTCTTCATTGAGGCTAAAGGTTTCATGAAGGATAAAGCGTCATCGCTAAAGACTCCAGAGGTCTCCACTGCAAATGGGACAAAATAGTGGGATGATACCAGGTCGGAGTATTTAACCTGTTTCTGGTAAGCTGCCTGGTTGGCCACACGACAAGCGCCTGACCGGGATAGGTGGGGGCAAAGGTGTCGTGGCAGGTGACATCCCACAAGTCTGGGGTCTGCTCCTAGACCAGGGGATGATGGTGGATCCGTCAGTGCACCTTCCATCAGATCTGCAAAGACCCTAGGGCTCGAGGATAGTGGGGATTTGGATGGCTGACAGAGCCCTCTTGATGAGCTTGTTCAAAGCCGCATGTCAAGGGATGCGACCCTGGCTTCTGTGACATGCAACTCAGACCATGAGTGCCTGACGGGTCAACCTGTTGACCACAATGCTGGCAGGAATGCCCGGAACACAAGGGAGATCCCAGGTGTAGGCCAACTGCGATTGTAATGGAGTCATTGCTCATGCGGAAACCAAGGGCTGTGGTGGGAGGGGCAGTCAACCAAGCTCCGGATTACTTCATCCTAGCAGCCAGGAGGCGGGCTGTGGACTTCTGGTCCACTCTGCTTAGAAGGGTTGCATAGGCATCCGCGATAACAGGTGAGTCCCAGGCCGTCTGCCTGCTAGCTACCAGACCAGAGGGGGGTCTCCGGCATTGGTAGCGTGCCAGGCTTGGAGGGCTTCCTGATACAGTGAGCTCGTACCAATAAAAAGACTTTTGGGGAGCAGCATTGCGATGGTAGAAGAAGAGCTAGCAGCAGAAGCTAAGTAAGCAGATGGGGCCAGAATAGCTGCATTTCTAATCCCAAGGCCACTTGAGTTAATTGGCAAGGAAGCTTGGAGCCAGGCAGTGTTGGAAAACGAGGTATTGCAGATTGATTCCAGCAGGCATTTTTGGACTCTGTCAAAGGAGGCCAACTGGGCTCACTGAAAGCAGGGTGCTGTGTGAAGTACATATAAAACCTTTTGGAGGCTAAGAGCATTCCGTAGAAGTCAAAGAGCATCGTGGCTGTGAAGAAGTTTAAGCCTACTGCTAAAGATCTTGCGCTGATGCATTTTGGAAGCCAGTGCAGTGTCAACAGAGCTCCTGTCACCAATCGGCATACCCAGGAGAGTGGCAGCTGAGGGAGTAACAGGCTTGAGTGATAGGGAGGACAGCAACATCTCAGACAAGGCGGGGGACGTTGCAGCTGATGATCTCTGACTTCTTATGGCTCAGGAGTAGGCCAATATTTAAAGCGGCATCTTCGATGAATTTCAAGCCTTTCTGGACCTCTTCCAGACTACCCCCAGGGGTCCCGTCGTCTAGGTAAAAGACCGAGGGATGTCCAGTAATGCCTCAGACTTTCTGGTATTAACTTAGTAATTCTATAGTTACTTGTGCATGTTTAGGTATTCTTACGATACCCTAAAACCAATCAGTATACTATATAAACAGATACTGTACTTATGATTTGTGTGTCATATAGATGATGGCTTAAGTATAACTAAAATGATTTCCCAAGACACTAAATCAATCCCAGGAACTGTATTCATTATAACATCTTAGTTCCTAAGAACGTCTTAAGTACTACATCAATCTAATGAAGTAAAGTATTCTCAGAATACATAGTAACATCGTAGTTCCTAAGAACGTCTTAAGTACCCCATCAATCCAATGAAGTAAAGTATTCTCAGAATACATAGTAACATCATAGTTCCTAAGAACGTCTTAAGTACCCCATCAATCCAATGAAGTAAAGTGTTCTTAGAATACATAGTAACTTGGTAATTCTTAAGATATATGCTCCCATGCAAGCAAAGGCTAATCTAGCTCCTTACTTGATTTCAAGGAAGTTATAAGTGAATATTGAGTGTAACTTGGTAATTCTAAGGATACGTACTCCCAAGCTACTGCATGGTGTCCGTGAAGTGACAGTGCCTACCTATTCATAGAATGCTAAGCAACCATGAATTATCTTAATTCCTCTTTCTTGGGCCTATGACAAAGTTTCTGTGGATTAAGAAAATACATGCTACAAATTACAAGGTTGTTAATATACTCTAATTGACAGTAAATGTATGCAGAGTGATAATAGCTACAAGTGTGAATAATATGTCAATAATAATAATAATAAACAAGGCTGAATTGTTACTGCATCAAGATTCCATACTCTCAGTGCTGGCATGGAAAAGCTTTCTTGGGGAGGCTTCATGCATTCTTTCTTGAACATGCACTTTGGCCAATCGAGGACTCCTCCTGACCTCTTGATCTGTGCCTATGAGATCAACAGCAGCAGGAACAGCATGCCTTTTTTGTGGTAGGTCAGCAACGCTAAAGTAGACAAGTGGCATATACATAGCATAATCATGCACTAGTGGATCCCAGTCATAACACACTCCAGAGTGCTTTGGTAATCCCTGAGCGATACACCAAATGCCATCAGTTTGTCTGCGAAGGCCTCCTTTTCTGTTGGCTTTTCGGGGATGGGATTCTTATGAAATTCATAAAGCTGTCAAGGGAGAAGGCTGTGCAAATTTAAGCTTGCATTTGTTTAAGGTGTCAACGAGTCTTACACAAGCTGTTCCTCCCTGGGCCCTGATTTCAATTAGTTGACCCAAGCCAGCTTCCTGTAAGTCCTTAAAGGCCTGTACTCCACCTTCTTTGTTATCTTTGCCTATAAACTTTTTCTTAACAAGCAAGCTAGATAGCTTCAGGATGGATCATGGTAACATAATAGTATATGAATCTACTGAATGATCCTTGGAGGCAACGGTAGTCAGTGTCGATTCTGCAAATCAGAGATACAGTGTCATTTTAGGCTCCTTATGGAGGTTAAGTAAAGGAGCACACCTGATTTTTGATTTTCCATGTACTCTTGTAAATCCCCTCTCCCAGCCATGAATGCAACATGTTGAGTACACATTTGCACAAAATCAGTAGCAGCAACTATAGCTTCAACAGTTATAGTTGATGTAATGTCATGGGGTGCTTCCAAGTGAAACAGTGCATGGAAGCCTGCTGCCACTCTTAAAATCTGTCCTTTAGACTTGCTCAACATTCCTATGGTTTTAGAAATAGTTACTTGGAAAAACCATGGATTATGTGAAAAAATGTGGGTCATGTTGTATATTCTAGCCCCATTGCTGAAGTAATAATTAACAAAACTGTATACACACCTGACAAAAGCTCATCAGTCACAGATAGAGCTTGAAATTGCTCTTGAATCTCGTCATATGTGGCTTGAAACGGTGCGCAGGGTTCAGGGATGACCCAGCTATGGTTAACTTTATTATTTGCAAACCATAGACTCTGCAATAAGCCCACTTGATAGTATTTGTGTAGCATATTAGGATCAAAAATAAAGTTCAGAATGGAAGATGCAAGTATATATTTCCACTGCAGGTTTACTTACCAATGGCTTCAGAAAATTCTTCATCTACTGACTCTAAATCTTTAAATTTACAGTAGCAGGGCTTAGGAAAAAAACAAAGAAATCTCTGGGAAAAGTCCTTTTCAGTGTTTCCTGGCATTTCTATTAGATTTCGAGCAACACAGGGTTGGGTAAATCCACCTATTGTTAGACCGGTGTGCTCCATTGAAATGTTGGCATCACCATGTACTGTAGTAAACAGATGATAGGGTGCTAAATGTCATCTAAAAATCTTTATAGGATTTCATACCAGTTCATTATATAGCTGCAAAAACAGTGCCAGATCATGGGAATCAGCCAAGCCACGTCCTTTATATAGGCTTATTTGTGTGAGGAAGGTTGACAATTCATCATAAAGGCCCAACAATTTGGCATGGTTGTCATTCATCATGGCACCCATTTTTTCAAAAGTGGCCTCCTCAAGTAGCCATGAAGCATGTTTATCTGCCCCACACTTCTTCCTCTAGGAGGCTAAGCAGGTATTTGTATAATGGTGTCTTACCACTTTCAGTTGGCATACCAATTGAAACCCACAGCAGTACTGACTCCACCCAGTTGGTTTTAGGAACACCTACTGTAGCATGACTCAGTGCAAAGACTACCAGAGTCAAAAGGCCTCCTAATACTGCTGTAGGTGGCATGTTTAAGGCCTTTCCAACTTGTTTGCATCCCTATGCACGAATACAGTCACATTATTCAAAAGAATTAATAATATACCTATTTGTGCAAAGTATCTATTTGCAACTTCTGTAGGTAGTACCTTCCTGAGGAAATGAGGATGGAGTACCCAATTTATATATCTCTTCCAGCACTCCTCCAGTCTGATTCTTGTCTGACTATCTGAAATTCTTCCTTTTGTCTTAGGGGTTATATGGGAGCTAGCCATATTCTTCTTGGTTAACCACAAACTGTTGCTTTTACTAGACTAAGTGTAGCCCACTGAATAACTCTGTAAAAACTCTGACTTCACTTACTATTGCCTTATAAGTGCACCACATACCATTCACCAATTAGCAATAGGTTTTACTCAAATTTGCATATAAATGTGTAAATTTATGATGTATAGTAGAATGGTCACCTCAGTATTTTGTGATAAGTTAGCATTTAGGGAAAGAAAAATGCGGCCTTCTATTTCCTTGAAGAACTTTTCAGGAGTCAGAAGAAGGATTATGTCCCTGGAAAGGTTTAGTAAATACATCAAGGATGTAACAGTTCTACAGAGAATGATATTTGCAGTAGGCAATTTGCCATCAGAGCTATCTAATCTTTGGAGCATAGTTGTAGAATTTGGAGTAGCAGAAAAGGAGAAAATGGATACAATAAAGCCAGATGAGGCAAGAATTCTTCTACAAAACCTGGCTGATATAAATAAAGAAGCTCTTGAAATGACAAAGGATAGAAGATTATTTCTAGAGCTGATTAATTTCCATTTTGAAGGGAATACACCATCTCAATCCCTAGGTGTCATATTGATGTCTTCCAGGCAGAACTGCCTGAAGTGCAACACCCCGTTAACAATCAGGACTGATTGACCCAGTCGTTTAATAATCTATGATGATGTACTTTGAAGCCTACCTGGAACTCACTATCACAAATATTGCCGCAGAGCAAAATGCTATATACATCAATACTATGGCTATCACACCATTGGAGACAGCAGGGAGGTATTCTATGACAATGGATGGGAGTCACTGCCATATTTCATTTCCTCCCAGCTATCTGCTTTTTCTACCAGGTTTTTAGCTTCTTTTGATGCTGACCTTCTTATTGGGCAAGTCAGCTATAAGCAGAAGGCTGATATGTATAATTATATCCATCAATATAATATGAACAAACAGGAATCTCAAATGGATGTAGGCAATGGCTTCAAGTAAGTGTATATACATAATTATTCATTTACAGATTCTGGGGTCAGGGTAAGCCTGTATAGCTAATGACGGTGATATATAATTTCAGTATATTCATTACTTATAGCAGTAGGCAAAGCCTTGATCGTCGACGTCTTGAAGATGGTCATATGCGCTATGCAGTTTTGAATGTTGTTTCAAGGTATGGAGAGAAAATGTCCCCACAGACTTTTCCCATTCTTCCATCTGTAAATGAGACCTTGGCTACAATGACCATGAAGTATTACAGCAGTTTCACTACCAAATACTCAGGTGTGCACACCTTTAAATTATTGGCTGTGCATGCAGATAATCCAAACATGAACTTTGCAAATCCTAAATACAGCTCACCATTGTGATGTGGCTGGTTGCCATACTACCCTTGTCATTGATGGTAATATGAAAAATCATCGTGATGTTTGTAAAGCAAAAGATGCTGGTTACGTCGAATTTGAGGGTTTACAAGGTTTGTTACTTTAGGAAGTATTTATACTGTTTACTGAATTGGCATACATCAATAGGAGCAATTAAAACTGATTGCATGAAAATACCTGCATTTAATTCAAGATTTTGTGAGTTGCATAGACCAAGAGCAATTTTAGCAAGCACAGGAGGTACAGCAGCTGATAAGGACCAACCAGGTCCATCCTATCAACTACCTCCTGATTCTGGGGGTTCTCCAGTTATTAAATTCATTGCTGGCAAGATGCACGACAAGATCTGGAGTTTACTATCAGGTAAAGTATACTCAAGTAACCTACGTACATATACATCATGCATTTAATTTACACTTTAATATCACTGCATGTCCCCAAGGTTATGAGGTTAGGACTAGAAGACACCAGGGCAACTTGGGAGCTGGCCAGTAGTCTGCCACAAGAAATCATTGCGGAGTATGAGAATGGTGTCCAGGATGCTGAAGTTACAAAAGATTCTATATCGTATGGAGGGCATATTAGTCATACTCTAAAAGCTAAATCTAAAATTCAATCTAAAGAACCACAGAAAAAGAAGCCTAAGCTTTCAAAGGTCTCTGCCAGAGTTTCAAAGCCGAGCAGGTTCTTCTGCTTTTAAGTCACTATGCATGTACTACTGCCATATAGCAATAATCATTTAATATATGCAGTGATACAATTCCCAGTATTGGAATCTTTAAAGAAAAGGAATAGCCTTTTAGTCTAAAATGCAACACTCAGAAAGACAAAGTAAAGCTTAATGAGCGCACAGCAGGTATAAATAACTTCTTATTCAGTTTTATGTAGGTTAACGTAGTTGACCGTAGTTAATGGTAGGTATTCGGAACGACGCGTGGGCAGGGGTAAGGGCAATTACCTATTCTCACGGAAGTATAAGTGCCAGCAACAGCAATCATGCAAGCGGCTGTGTGAGGTCAGCATTGAGCACGTAAAGTGAACGGCAGAAAGTACAGGTCCTTGGCAGTTTTATACAATTTTTTTTATTCGAACGACTTTAGTTATCCTACACTTGGAACGATGGCAACTAACCCAAATGATCCTACCAGCAGTTCGTCGACTCCCGGAACGGCGACGTCCTCGAGCTCAGCACTTCAAGGTACGTTGTAACAGGTTCGGAGATTAACTTTACGTGACCGTACTGGCCATTCGACAGGCGAGTTCGGCTCTGTCCCTGGGACCCACTTAAGGGGCGTATTAGGGACCTTTCGAGTCGGCCATGCGGCCGGGACCGAGCCTATCGATTCTAGCCCAGCAGTCGCTTAGCGACTTTCAGCTGTTTAGCGCCTAAGCTGCTCCGGGTAAGTACTCAGTGGGTCTCAGCTGCAGGCTTACCCGCGTGTATGCCTACTAGTTCTATGCTAACCCCACTGCTATCCCTCCGATCACGCTGACGCTCAGCGGCAGGCCTGCACAGGGGTAACCAGCTAGGAGGAGGCCAACCTGGCGCCATGCACCAAATCTTTAACAGGAAACCCACTGCAAAAGAGAGGGTTAACCATTAGGCATGCATGCCACATTGCACTTATAAGGCTAGCACAACAACCCCGTTTCATTTCTTTTTTTTTAGAAGCACCAATCCCCAGCTCGCAGGGGACTCTGTCGGGACAGCCCCCGCAAGTCCCGGTATGGCTAATACCACCCACGGCAATTAGTACCACACCATTGGCCACAAGCCTGGCCAACCAGCAGGCGACAGCTTCCATTTCCACTCCTAGTGCCCCTTTGCTTACAGTTCCTAGCCCAAGGCAGGGCAACGTGGATGCCACAGCAGTATCTTCAATGGCCGTGGCAGTGTCCCCGCAGGGGGAGAAACCTTTTGAAAATCCTACCCTCCCACCTATCCCAAGTCAGATCCTCAAGAACATTCAGGGGGGGAGGTACGTTGACATGGGGGACCTACTACCAGAATCTCTGGCGGAAATGTTTGATAAAATGCAGAAGGAGGGGAAGGAGGACTCAGCCAAGACCAAGAGCCGCCCAATTGATACTCCGTTGGAGTGGGGGCTAGCTTTCTCTACCTTCGCGGCAGTGGCCACCCATTATAACTCAGAGAGAGGTCCTCAGTTAATAACTTCCGCAAACATCATATTTAGATTGGCCAAAGAAGTCCAAGGAAAGGTATGGCTCCGGTATGACCGCTCCTTCAGACAGGCAGCAGCCGTGCAGCCATCCCTCAGATGGGATTGCAGGGAGCCAGACATATGGCTGGCTTCCATCGCTGAGGACCAAAATGTCCAGCCAACTGTAAGTCCAGCCGAGGCTACCACTAGCCTGGGCAACGACTCGATAGCTTCCCGCAGGAAGCGCTCTCTCGACAGAAGGAGTACGGGTATTTAGTGCATGCTTGCCATGTCCTTCCCCTAGGGAAAGCCTTTCTCAATAATCTATTCCCTTTGTCAAACACTATGCAGCCAGGGCAAACACGGCGCCTCAATTGTGCAGCAAGATGTGACCTTGCCTGGTGGAGCATCATGTGCTCTCACTGGTCAGGTATATCAGTACACCAGTTCCTCCTGCTGCAGGAGCCAAAGCACCATCTATTTACAGATGCATCGGGGTCATGGGGTTGCGGGGCCTGGTCTCTACCTCACTGGCTCCAGTGGCAATGGACTGAGAGTAGCGCACTCCATATGCACTCTATAGCGCTAAAGGAATTGTTCCCAATCACCTTGGCATGTGCCGTCTGGGGTCAGGAGTGGTCCAGGTCCTATGTAGTGTGCCACTCCGACAACAGTGCAGCTGTGTCTCAGGTTAACCGCCTTCATGCTCGTGACCCATTAGCAGCTCATCTACTACACTGTCTGGCCTTCTTCATGGCAAAGCACGACTTTCGCTTGAGGGCAAAGCACATAGCTGGGAGACTGAATAGGGGGGCAGATGATCTATCTCGCAATAGAGCATCAGCCTTTCTTAGAACTCATCCATTCGCCTCTTCATCTCCCTCACAGGTCAATTCAGTTCTAGTGGACCTGCTGCTCAATCCTCGCCACAGCTGGATATCAGAGGAGTGGAAGCAACTTTGCAGCAGTTTTTGGAGGAAGGATTAGCTCCCTCCACAAGGAAGGTTTATCAAGCAGGGCTGAACCGATATTTAGCATTTACGGGAGCATTCCATCTTTCACCCGAGCCATTAACTACAGAAAAGGTTACTTTGTTTGTGGCTTTCCTGGGTGCAGAGGGGTTGAGTGTATCAACTATCCAGTCATATCTAGCAGCTCTCCGTCACAATAAGCTATTATCTGACCCACATGGGAGCAATCCCTCTTTTCATTCATCGCATATGACACTACTTCTCAGGGGGATTAAACGTCACCAGGCCAATAGGGGCCCTAGGATCACAAGATTGCCCATCACAGTATCTATCATGCGCCGTATTAAGTCAACCCTCAGTTCAGGAAGCAAAGTTTACTCTAATTTATTGATCTGGGCAGCATGTTGTGTGGGATTTTTTGGATTCCTCAGGTGCGGGGAATTCTTGGTCCCAGATGGGGCAGAGTTCAACCCACAGCTCCATTTGTCCCTGGCCGATGTGTCAGTGGATACATCGTCCCCCTTTTGGACAATCTCGTTGCTAATTAATGTTTCCAAAACTGATCAGTTCAGAAAGGGTACATCAATTACCATAGGCAGCACCAATTCAGACTTGTGTGCAGTGGCAGCCCTGTTAGACTACTTAACTGTGAGAGGCCCAGCTGCCGGTCCTCTGTTTTGCTCCGAAGAGGGAGAGCCTTTGAGACGCAGGCAGTTTACTGCCAGCGTGCAAGGGGCACTGTCTGCTTCCGGACTGAACAGTTCTTTGTTTAACGGCCATAGTTTTCGGATAGGGGCAGCCACCACAGCAAGTATAGCAGGTGTACCAGAGTCAACCATCAAACGGTTAGGCCGGTGGGAGAGCTCGGCTTACCAGAGTTATATACGCCCCTCACAAAACGAACTGGCTATGGTCTCCCCCCAACTGGCCTCTTCCACAGAACTCTGACTTCGGCTAACTATATATATATATAAATTGTGTTCTCGTATGATTATTATTATTATTATTATTTTTTATGTTTCTTTCATTATATAATTAAATACAATAGATATCATTCACCTGGGGGTCATTTCATTCCTATTGGGCAGTATACCCCCAGGTTCTAGGGTGACCTTATGCATTTAGGGAGGTCTAAGATTGAGCTCAGTAGTAGTACAGCAAAATGACCTTATAATCCCAGGGGGTATCAAGCCTGCACCCCCTTACATACCAAGAAGTTCCAGCCAACAGGTTGGTCCTTCCTATAGGCTTATATAGGATAATCTTAACTTGGGTTAATAGACATAGTGTATAGGTATCGTTATATAGATGTACGCATGGAATGGGCCGGGGGACCATATACAGGGCTATAAGCAAGGTAGCTATAGGTGTAGTTATTTAGTAGAGAATCCCGTAACCATTAAGGTGACAGTATAGATCATGAGACATTGCTTAAAGTTTAATTATGCCTCTTGACCTTAAGGTGTGCTGGCTGGAATATGGCCCTGTGGAGCTGTGACGTTTATTGCTGAACTATTCATTTTAAAATCAAAGTCCCAAGTGTACGGTGTTCTTCATGATTTTCTCAGGACCAACCCAGATGATACAAAAGCCATTAGTACGTATGTGATAGAAATCTGTCCTTTTCTATACTTAGTCCTGCTTTCCCCTATAGTGGTCCTAGCCTGATATCTACACATTTCCCTTTCCCAACTATAGCTTATATTTGCTATGATGATGGATGTCATCATAGCAAATATGTAATAGCAAATGATTCTTTACGAAAGGATTTAACACCATTTTCCAAAGAAATTGCTAATGTAGAAATAGTAGTGGATAAGATGCATTTTGCTGGTCACAAAGATGCTTGGTGCAAACAGAACTGTAATCCGCATGATCACAAGGAACTGGACAGTGTATGCTATATTTAAAATTGTTATAATGCCAGACACAATGATGTGGGTATATCCTTAATTGTTTTAGGTAGACACTGAAATTTGTGAGCAGACTTTTTCCGGGCTATCACGTTATGCAAGAATAACCAGACAAATGAATCAGCAACATTTTACATTTTTCATACTTTACATTTGTAATTTACACAATCGTAGAATATTAGCCAAGTAACTTGAGTTTACTTTGTGTTGTATATGCATCATCGTACTTAAGACATTCTTAGGAACTACGATGTTACTATGTATTCTGAGAATACTTTACTTCATTGGATTGATGGGGTACCTAAGATGTTCTTAGGAACTACAATGTTACTATGTATTCTGAGAATACTTTACTTCATTGGATTGATGCATGGGGTACTTAAAACGTTCCTAGGAACTACGATGTTACTATGTATTCTGAGAATACTTTACTTCATTGGATTGATGCATGGGGTACTTAAGACGTTCCTAGGAACTACGATGTTACCATGTATTCTGAGAATACTTTGCTTCATTGGATTAATGGGGTACTTAAGACTTTCCTAGGAACTACGATGTGACTATGTATTCTGAGAATACTTTACTTCATTGGATTGATGGGGAACTTAAGATGTTCTTAGGAACTACGATGTTACTATGTATTCTGAGAATATATCCACCATATAGGGAGAAAAAATGTACATACGTGTGTATATATATATATATACTTCAGTGGAAGAGGTCAGAGAATAAAATTCACACAGTAACATACTGACAAATTCTTAAGAATTTAGATAGACCAAGAAGAGGTCAAAGGTTACTGCATATCTTAAGAATCACTTTAGTTTCGTTTATGTAAATCATTTCTAAAGTGATTCTTAAGATATGACCTACTCTCTGAACTAAAGTATGAATTCATCCATATAGTAATTCTTAAGAAGTTACCAGAATACATGAGGATAAGCCCATTCTTTAGATATACTGTAAATCCATGTGGCATTACTGGACATGAGTGGAAGGAGAAAAGACCTTGAATTCTGACTCTATATTTTGGACTAGCTGGTGGATAGAGAGGTGAGGCCCCAGAGGGTCACCCTGCTGTTTGCCCTCAAAAGACTCGATGGTGTGCCTCCCGAAGAAAGGTAGGGAGGGTTGGCAGTAGGAGGAGTGGACCAAGGGAAGAAGAAGAAGGGAATTCAAGCTTAAGGATGACGTGGCCGTCCTTCAAGTGGGATAGATAAGAGCGGGCAGCATGGACCGCAACCTCGGTCCCCTTGGAGTACCAAAGCCCAGTTGGAAGGGGGCTAGAAGGTAACCCATAGTATCCCTTAACTAGAGCTTGAGATACACATTTGGCTACCAGGCGACCAAGGGTACATCCTTTAGCTATTGGTCTGATCCCCCCATCAGGTTTGTTTAGGCCAATAAGTGTGGCACCGAAGAAGAATGGACGGGCAGATGGAATAATGCTACCAGATATAATGAAGTTGGTGAATCCGGTGAGGGAGCTGACTAAAGAGGAAGCTCCGCCCCCAGAAAAGCTTGCAGTGAGGTCCTTGAGGTGTTGAGGGGGTAATCCATCAGGACCTCCAGCTGAACCTGCCGGGAATGAGTTGATTGCTTTGATGACCGCCGAAAACTGTACTGTCAAAGGGTCTTGGGGGATCAGCAAAGGGGGATAGGAGGAGTCCGGATGGGATGGAGGATGCTTCTCCTTGAGGATCCCAAAAGTTTTTTAATTTACTGGAGCAAAAGAATCCTCTGAACAAGCAAGCCTGACTGTCCCCCTTCCTCAAGATTGTTGGCCACCCACGAAGCTAAAAACTTCGAAGGATCGAGGTTGGTGATTTTGAATTGAGGGCTGGAAGTATCGTCGGTGTAATTTTCCTCCTCAACCGCGTGATTAACCAAGGTGGCGAGGTTTCTTCCATGGGGAGTAGCCAAACATATTGGTGGCCAAAGAGAAAAAGGCGCTCCCATGACTCAGCACTGGGAAGGAAACATCGTCGATGAGTGAAGAGAGCTTCCTAGCTGTCAGCTCTCTTGAGGAGCAAGGGATTCTCTTCATGATCCTAGAGAAAGAAGGACCAGGGATAATGGGAGAGGAGACTGGGGCCCGAGGGTACAGGTGTCGACTGGAGAGAGACACGACCTCGCTGGGAGATGGCTCACCGGGAGCTAGAGAGGATGGGTGGAGAGGCCTGAGGTAAGGTACCGGAGCCGGAACAGCAATTGGAGACAGGACCCTGTGTCCTCAACAGCCATCAAGCCTGACAGGCATAGATTTGCCGCAAGCGTAGCAGTGACCTTTGGGGAGAGTTCTAGAGGGCTCTGACATTCTGATGAAATCAAGGAACAAAATCAAAACCCTGGGTTCGCTGGGATTGGTGAACAGAGGACTCCCACCCAGAGACTCATATAGCTAATCAGAGCGAGAGGCCGCCATTTTTCATTATTAATATATACATATTAGATATTACAAACCAATTAGTCTGAATTGCCTAAAAGATCCTTTGCACGATCCACATAAACCTTTGAGCTGCTAAGTTTGTAAATACAAGTGATCTTCAAATCCTAACCTTCTTCGCAGTTGACCCAAACACCTGTTGTGGTTGCTGTTATGCTGTTACAATCTTGGGCTATAAATGGGGATAACATTCAAGCAAGCTCTGCAGGAAGCTGGTCTCACAGGAAATCCAACTTCCCCACCTTATGGAATCCCCGTGTAGAATTTCTTAGGACATTCGGTATCCGGATACTAAATATCCTCCAGGATATCTAGAATCCCTGAAGGTACCTCCTCATGAAATATGGCACCCCCTTCTTTCGCCGCAGATCGATGATTCACTGCTATGTGCTCTTTGACACAATACATTCAACAACTTGGCCACCTAGCTCTTTGACTATTTTGCGACCTCCACAATACACGCGAAAACTTCTACACTTCAACTTCACGCTTCTATACGGATGAATATATAAGTGGACAATCTGAAGCAGTCAACAAACTTCATGAAGAGAATCGAAGAGCCCAACGCAGCAGAAGCCAATATCGTCCTCGAGAAGAGCGACAACAACGTCTATGAGTAGCTACAGGACTACCTAGCAAAAGGACTATATCCCACTGGTAGCACGAACGCATGACGAAACCTTTTCAAAAGTATCTGCTCGCTTCTACTGGAAGGGGATGAAAGAGGATGTCAATGACTGGGTAAGGAGATACGATAATAATAATATTTGTTTATTATTGTGACACGCCATACAAAGAACTGAAATCATGCAGAAAAAAGATGGTCCAGTTCATGCCTAGTATGAATGTGTAGCTAAATGGCTCAGGTGTAATGCATATTCCACCATGTTCTATGTACAAAATGTTATGTCTACCCCTTTCTGCAGGTGAAACGATGTAAAGTCTGTCAGCGGACCAAGCGCAAGTTTGACAAACCCGCACCATCTTTGCACCCAATTCCAGTCTCAGACATGTGGAACAAAGTTGGGATCGACCTCATCGAGTTTCCTGTCAGCAAAAATGGCAATCAATATTGCATTACTCTTACCGACTATTTTTCCAAATGGGCAGAAGCATGTCCTATTCCGACAAAAGAGTCAAGGCACGTTGCTGGTTTCCTGTACAAGATGTTCCTTAGACATGGATGCTCTCTGGAGATTGTCTCGGATCAGGGAAGGGAGTTCTGCAACCAAATTGTTGATGCCCTAGAAGAGCTTACAGGCTTCAAGCACAGGATGACCAGCGCCTACCACCCTCAGCCAAATGGGCTTGATGAGCGTTTCAATCAAATCCTGATATCACAGTTGCAGAAGCTTGTGAACAATTGCCAAGATGACTGGGATGATCTCCTGGACAACATTCTGTTCGCCTATCGGACAAACCACCAGGATTCGACAAAGTGTACTCCATTCCTCTTGATGTATGGACGAGAAGCTCGCCTTCCAATTGATGTCACTCGAGTGCAGGAGAATCCTGATGACAAACTCGACTTGGATGCAAAAGTGCAGAGGATGCTGGAACTGCAGAAAAAGCTTCACGACAAAGCATATGCCAATATTAAGAAAGCTCAGGCCCATCAGAAGTTGCATATAAAGTCAAACATAACACCTCCACCAAATTGCAGTTGGCGAGAAAGTGCTGGTGCAAGCAATGGAGAATGTGGGGAGGAAGGGTGGCAAGCTTGAGCCTCAATTTACAGGGGGTCCCTACATTGTTGTTGAGGACCTTGGAAAAGGTCGCTACCGCCTTGAAGATGTAAATGGTAAATTGTTGAAAACTGCCATGAATTGTTATTGCCTGAAGAAGTGGTTTGAGCCAGATGCAGGCAGGCTAGTCTGCAAGAGTGTTGATAGAAATCCTGATTCTGCCTGTGATGGAGATGCTTGCAATGAATTTGAAGATGTCCATAACAGTGAAACCATTGATGTAGATGCCTGTGATGGAGATGCCATTGATGTAGATGCCCATGACGAAGATGCCATTGATGTAGATGCCTGCAACGGAGGTGATCTCTGGAAGAGAATTGGAGATGTGTCCCTCACTTCAGTGGACAAGAAGGAGTTGCTCACTGGAAAGTGGCTGAATGATAAAGTGATTCATGCATCCCAGCTTCTGTTGAATCAAAGGAAAGTTGGCTCCTTGCAGTATCCTCTTTTTGGCCAGATACTGAGTTTCGCACCAGTTAGAGATGACTTTGTACAGATCCTGCACTCTGAATCCCACTGGGTGACAGTGAGCACAATTGGGATTCAACATCCCACTGTTTGTGTGTACGACAGCATGTACACTTCATAGCCAGCATCCACATAGGTACAGATCTCTGCACTCCTGCAAACCAAAGAGAAGTCCATAACACTTGAATTTGCAAATGTGCAGAAGCAGCCAAATGGCAATGATTGGTGTTTTTGCAATAGCTTTTGCAACTGTGCTATGCCATGGTCAGGTGCCAGAAGAGGAGTTCTCTGATGTCACACAATTGAGACAGCACTTACAGACTGCATTGACAGAGAACACAGGCAGCCATTTCCAGCTAGAAGAAGGAAGTGCCAAAAGAAGACAAAAAATGCAAGCCACTGACAGACATTCATGATGGTGATTTGAAGGGGCATTGTGGTCTTGGTAAACTTGTCTCATTTTATTTTTTCTTGTATTCTTTCAAGCATGTTAATACTCTCATTACAATTTATTTTGCATGGGGTATAAAATAGACTAGGATATTTGGCATGGGGTATAAAATAGACTAGGAAATATTGCACCCAGGATGCAACATTTCCTGACTTTATATAGGGGTTCCAAATTTCCTAGGGGATGCCAAAGTTCCTAGGAAATTCGACACGGGGGTGCCATATTTCCTGGGGTGCCATATAGCCTGTGACACCAGCCAATTACCCGTCCATCCATGGAAACACCACTGTGTATCTGTCCTTCGGATTCGATGGTTCCTGTTGTAATTGCAATACTTCACACAGGGGAAAACGCGTGTACAAACGGGTATTCACGAATCCCGTGACACATACGGGTTACGGGATTCACACGGGTTGCCGCATGCAACGGAAGAAGACGCTACCGTGTAAATCGTTGTACACGTTAGTCAACGGACTCCGTGCATGCATGCGTTCAAGGTGAGAAGTGATCCCTGTGCACGTGGTCGATCGTTAGCCGGCGGACTCGCACCGAGATGTTGCCAGCGAAGAAGAGGCTACTGGACACAGATGGCCGAGTATTTTGCCCTCACTGCGAGCAGTCTGTGGCGAAGAGGACCTTTTGGCTGCACAAGCGAACCTATTTCAATTCGACCACGAAGGAGTGGCAGAAGGAGCAGGATCTGAAACGGGGTACAAGCGACGCGAATGACGATTCTTTTGTTATTGACACGTGAGATGGTGACCAGTCTTTATTAGAAGCTGACAATGGTGGTTCTAAAGGCCATCCTGGCAGTGATCATGATCTAGCAGCAAATTCGCAATCGGTGAGTGAGAATTCAAAGCAAGTATGTAACTGACTAGCTATAAATGGTTTAAATACAGTATAGCTAGACAGTTGAGGGTTGTATTAGACGTAGATTTTGTACTGTACACTACCAGATCACTTATAATACTTTATTTAGCTCTAGAGCTTCAATTCACAGCTATATCATTTTTATTTCAACACTTCCACCTATATGGCAAGTGCCTTCGCTGTTGTATCAATTGTTATATCAGTTAGCTACCTACAAATTTGGTTACCATGATCCAAGCAAGGGAGACTCTGGGTCAGTGGATGGTGTCCTAGTATACGTAGTTAGAGCCCCAGGAGTGATAAATAGTGATAAATAACAAATCCTATCCTGGATATAACTGCTATAAGGTAACAGTCACCATCGATTGGCATATGTGGGAATTAGCACAAAAGTTGGGTCCACGGGAGAGAAATGTACACCTGTGGTGTGACAATCCCTACCTCTAACATTAATTTGGTCTCATGGTGTGGGAGAGCAATTGGTACATGGTTGTGAAGAGCTCTGTTGCCTATAGTGTGTATATACCTCAGCACTTTTAAGTTGTACCTATTTTGATCCAAAAATAATAAGCAGCTGCAGCACATTTTACTGGTTTGGTCTGAAGCAGCCTAAATTTTAGCCAGATAGACTAATAAGTCACAAGACTGAGGTATATGCAAAGATCATGCAGGTCTATAAATGACTACATGGTGCAGCTATAAATAATGCACTGATTGAAATTTCTGGCCTATAACTGCAGCATTTCTGTAGCTTACACCTTCAGTTCATTCTCCATCCATTTTTTGTTATATGTTTAGGTATTGGATACCAGCACTAGCTCGGACTCTATGCCATCAGACTCTGAATCTGATATTGACATCTTGAGCAGTCAAGAATCGGATGTGGATTGTCCAGATGTTCACACTGATGGGGAGTCCTCCACATTGAAATTCCCCAGGCAATTTTTGCAATTATTCACATTCATCTCTATTTGGCAAGCTGCTTTCAAAATTTCAACTTCAGCCATTTGTACATTGCTGAAGTTCCTGAAATGGTTCTGTTTTGCAATAGGTACTGCTTTCAATTGCGCACCTCTGAGGAATTTGTCCAATGCAATGCCTGTCACTAAGTCTACTTTACGGAAGATTTTAGCTTTAGATGGGCCAGACTTTTTGGAGTATGTTGTGTGTCCAAAATGTGACTCCTTATATACTCCTGAGCACTGCAAGAGAGGAGGCAAATTTGTTGCGACTGCATGCTCTTACAAGGCCTATCCCAATCATCCCCAAGAAAGAAGAAGGAATGAGTGTGGAACACAGTTGATGCGATTGGTTCGAATGAAGAAGGGCACCGTGTATAGACCCATTAAACTATTTCCTCATCAGTCAATCAAGCAGGCTATAACAAAATTATCCCCGAGGCCTGGTTTTGTGCAGTCCTGTGAGCTGTGGCGTAAAAGAAGTAATTTTCAAAGCTTTGGCTACATGTGTGATGTGTATGATGGGCAAATTTGGAAAGATTATAGTGATTTCTTGAGTGCGCCTTTTAATTACTTGCTAACTCTGAATGTGGACTGGTTCTGCCCCTTTGAACATGGTCGGTATTCAGTGGGTGCCATATATCTTACTATTCAAAATCTTCCACGATCAATTCGAAATCATCCTGATAATATTATTTTGGTTGGAATTATTCCAGGGCCTAGTGAGCCTCACCTAACCTTGAATAGCTACATGGCACCAGTGATAGAGGAATTGCATTGTGCATGGACAGAGGGTTTCAGAATACCGGCACGCCAGAAAGACGGTACAGAACTGACAGTAACTATTCGCTTGGCTCTCACATGCATTGCTTGTGACATCCCTGCTACTCGTAAGATTTGTGGTTTTCTTGGGCACAGAGCAACATTAGGATGCAACAAGTGTTACACAGCTTTTGCACACTTGACTGACAGTGACGGCTCAAAATGGACAAACTGGGCTGGATTTGATCGGACACAGTGGGTGTTGCGTGCAAATCGAGAACACCGTGAACGATGTGACAAAATAATCAGAATCTTCAATGACCATTGCACAAAGTCCAGCATTCAAGATGCTGAGACACTGTACGGACTGAGATATTCTGTACTGTTAGATTTGCCATATTTCGACCCAATTAGGTACCCAATTGTGGACCCCATGCATAATTTATATTTGGGCACAGGGAAGCACATGATTGAAGTTTTGTTGAAGCGGATGGACAAGGACAGTGCACTGGACAGACAAAAACTGGATAAAATTGAATCATTAGTGACTCAGTTTGTTGTTCCGGAAGGTATTGGCCGACTACCATCTAGAATTACTTGTCACTTTGGTGGATTCACTGCCGACCAGTGGAGGAACTGGATTACCATTTATTCTCCTGTGTTGTTGTGGCAGATGATAGATGATCAACAATGGAATTGCTGGATGATGTTTGTACAAGCAGTAAAAGTGATCAGTGGCCGTATTCTTTCTCTTGCAGAAGTCACGAAGGCTGATGACCTGATTGTAAAATTCTGTCAGGCCTTTCAGCAGCTTTATGGGGACAAAGATTGCACACCAAACATGCACATGCACCTGCACTTGATTCAGAGTTTGACAGACTATGGGCCGGCACATGGTTTTTGGTTGTATGCTTTTGAACGATACAATGGCATATTAGGATCCTACCACACCAATAATATTAGAGTAGAAAGTCAAATGATGAGGAGGTTTTTGGAAAGCCAGTCTACGAGCATCAGTATGGAAACACTAGAATTAATGGACAATGAGTTTCGTGAAGTATTGCCCAAGCACTGTTCATCTGAAGCAGTGAATTCACCCTTAGGGAATGTCAACGCTATCAAGCTTCTGACAGCAGCATCAGGGCCTATTAACAACTTTGAGATAGAGATTCATCGTGTGTTTTATAGTATGGTTTCCTCTATTGGACCCTTCAAAGAGCATGTATTGACAGCTTTGGAAGTTGAGAGTATGGTTGAGGTGCTGCAAAACATTTTTGAGCCTGGAGTCACATTGAAATCTAAGTTTTCTCTAAAGTTTGGAAAACTGATGATAGGAGATGATCTAATTGGATCTGCTTTACCTAACTGCAGTTTAAATTCATCTGTTATCCTTGCTTATTGGCCAGGCAGCCTGCTGAGTGGAGATGTGGACTTTAATGTAGGCAAAGTGCAGTATTATTTAGATGTAACTTTTACACATACGCAAACCACAGCAGAAGTAAGACAAATTTTTGCTTTTGTGCATTGGCTGAGACCACACCAGCGGAGGGATGCTTTCCCCAAGGATGTAGCTATCATATGTGAAACAACAGCCTACCCTATGTGCAAGTGGAGCTATTTACCTGTTCATCGTATTCTGAAGCGCTGTGCACATATTACACTTCCTCTCAAACTCTCAGAGCATGTAACTGAAACTGTTACAATTGCATGTCCTATTTCCCTACGCTTAAATCTTTAAGACGTATACATGTGTATGTGTATTTCAAGACTGTATATTATTGGCTATACTTTATCCTGCAATTGTGCATGATCTCTGTGCATGCATTGTACAAATTTTATTGTATTTTGACAGTTAATAATCATGCATGTGTATGTGTCTGCGCATGACTGTTGTTCAAATAAATATAAATACACAGAATTTGAAGTTGCATAGGATTACATAGACATCAATGCATGATCAGTGATTGCATATGTAAATTCATTCAGTTTATATAAAGTAATGATACAGTAACTTAAATGTAGCTACATGCATAATTTGTGAATCATACCAGTATAACAATAAAAATGAATTAAATCAAGCCTTCTTACTTAGTGCTAATTTGACCATCAGACCTCCTCTCGAACTACCTTCATGCACACTGTTCCTCCAAAACTGCCTAACTGATAGTTCCCTTTTAAGCGACTTAATCTCTACCTTCTTGCATGCAACTACCAAATCCTCACATCTACTTCTATACGTTTTAGCTTTCTGAACAGCTTCTAGTTCTTTGTCCTTAAGTTCTTGAATGTATGTCTCCATGGCATATCTCTCAACTGGCGGCAGTTTTTCCATTGCTCTATTTGCAGGCTCTTTGAAACAACACTTATCAATCTTGGATACAATAGGATAATTAAGTATTGATTCATATCCCAATCCCATTACAGACTGTTCTGCTTTCTTTTTCTGCCACTGCCTTATAATTTCCACATTTGTCTCCATCTGCGATTTCACCCAAGTCTCACGACGAGGGAAGCCATCATCTTTAGGAGTTTTCTCAAGTGGTGGATGGTTTGGGTCATTCAAAAATTCCATTGGAGGCACAATCCCATACATTCCTTTAAGTAGTTTACTGTTTGCACTGATGTCGCTAGTACACACGTTGCCTGCAGCTGCTGTGTGTGAAACTGACGCATTGGTAGGATCCTCTTCATGTGATGCTATGAACATAGCATTAAAATCAGGGATGGTAAGCAAGTTTGTGTATCATTACTTTATCATTCATGCATATATATAATTATGTAAAAATGTGGTACAGTAACAACTCACTATAGGATAAGGGACTTGACAAATCTTCAGACATAGATAACAGGGTGGAATTTGATTGTGGGGGGGTAACTACTGGTACTAACGCAGCAGAATTATCACCACATGTGGATTTACCATCCCGTCTTCTACTTCGTACTATCTCATTGTAGCGCTTCCTTCTTGCCTGAAGAGAACTAGTGGATCTCTTCTGTTTGGATGATCTCATACTGTTATGGACTGTCCTGTATGCATGCAGCAATGACATGACATAATACAAGATTATTTTCAGATTGAAATCAGTTGGGGAGCGAATAAATTAGTTGCTAAATCCCGCCAATGTATGTGGGTAGAATGAGTTTTATAGCAGCTCACAGGGACGTGACCACAGTAAAATGACAGATTTGTGTACAAGTGCTGGCGGATACAGTCCACTTGGAAATGGACTCTTCAACACCACAGTAAAAATGACACGCATACAAAAGTGGCGGATACAGTCCACTTGAAAATGGACTCTTCAACACCACAGTAAAAATGACACGCATACAAAAGTGGCGGATACAGTCCACTTGAAAATGGACTCTTCAACACCACAGTAAAAATGACACGCATACAAAAGTGGCGGATACAGTCCACTTGAAAATGGACTCTTCAACACCACAGTAAAAATGACACGCATACAAAAGTGGCGGATACAGTCCACTTGGAAATGGACTCTTCAACACCACAGTAAAAATGACACGCATACAAAAGTGG
The DNA here is from genome assembly GCA_947172415.1 of Chondrosia reniformis. Lineage (NCBI taxonomy): Eukaryota > Metazoa > Porifera > Demospongiae > Chondrillida > Chondrillidae > Chondrosia > Chondrosia reniformis. The sequence goes on along the minus strand of OX359202.1, from coordinate 2,499,304 downwards.
CGGATACAGTCCACTTGAAAATGGACTCTTCAACACCACAGTAAAAATGACACGCATACAAAAGTGGCGGATACAGTCCACTTGAAAATGGACTCTTCAACACCACAGTAAAAATGACACGCATACAAAAGTGGCGGATACAGTCCACTTGGAAATGGACTCTTCAACACCACAGCATACGACTACAAGATGCATGTACCATGTACTAGACAGCTAATGATCCGTACCAGATGGGCTCAGCGCTCAGTCCGCTTCTGGGGCGAGACCGCGTGCCGTATATATATCGTACAAGTAAATAAAAAACATTTACAAAAATGATGTTAGAAGTAGGAATGGTATAGTGTTCACTAATACATCTGCAAAAAGTATCGAAACAAGACACTGATTATATGTTAAGGCTTATCATACAGAAGTTGCATATATACTGAAATTTAAGTAAATTAACCATACACTTCTGTGTTTGGCCCACCATTCCTACTTGAGGTTTAAGTGCGCCCAAACACAGAAGTGTATGGTTAATGGTTTGTTTCGATACTTTTTGCAGATGTATTAGTGAACACTACCATTCCTACTTCTAACATCATTTTTGTAAATGTTTTTTTATTTACTTGTATTCCCCCTTTTTTCCTCTTAATATTACTAGTTTTAAATTTGAAAGTTTTCTTGGCGAAGATCTCAAAATAACGTCTTAGACAAGAGAAATATGCCGAAAACCATGATCTCTTAATTAAAAAATGGCGTCCGAGAAGACCACAATTTTCGCTCTTCACAATTAACATGCTTATTGTAGAGCGCATTCAGATTTAGGGCTGTCTATTCCCTAGTTCCGAAATATTTATGACGATTTATAACTAGTACGTGCCCGCATAAGTTCGCATATTAGCGCTAGTCTATTCAATAAAAGAAGAAGAAAAAATGAATTTTGGAAGTGGGTCTATTCCTAGTTAGCCGCTTTTTGAACGCTATAGAGCGTGTAGAGCGTCGAAACATGTTTTGGCATTTAGGAAAGCGTGCATTAATCGCTGCAAATAACCGAATATAACCGAAAATCGCTTCGTTGGCGATTTATGAGGTGTTGATTGCTAATACATTGGATAGGGCGGCCATTTTTTTTCGGGCCATTCCTACTTACGTACTCTCTGATATATAGGTGGTCTGAAACGGTTAATTCGGTTACAGAGAAAATCCATACGAAGGACAGGCGTTGCAGGTAGCTAGTAATGCTACTCTCCGCATGAGCCCTTCCAGTAAGACACGACTTGCGTCCGTTGTAGTTCAGAGCAGGATGGTGAAACGGAGAGCAATCAAGATTCGGTCTTCGCAGATTATCTGTGTATAGTCAGTTTGTTTCCTTTCCAACCCGACTTGAAACTGTGCTATATAGTGTGAACAGGGTACACGGAACCATGCATGTTACGGTAGCTATAGTTAGCGCTACTAACCATACGCTTCCTGGCATTCTTAACGTCGCTCAAGGCTCACAAACTCTTGACTTCACCTTCTCATGTAACTACTGGCCAAGCGCGCCAAAACAGACGATCACCTCATGAGATCAGAAAGCAGATATCGATATCGTATATTTAGTATTTAGGACCTATAGCTACTTGTACATTTCCGTAAAGGAAGCCTTATAATTAGCTACGTACGCAGCTGCAGAGTGAAGGAGTTTTTGGCGGGATCATTCGAGGTAGAGAATGCAAGCGAACGGATCAAACTGCTTTTATCCTGGCCCCCGGGCGAATCGAGCTCTGGCCTTCACTCCAGTCGGCCGCGATCGTGTGCGTCCTATCACCAGTGACGAAACTCCAAACTCCATCACTGCAATTCACCAAAAGTTGGACTTGGTGCTTGCTGGCAGTCTAGAGCAAACGGCTGCTATTGAAGAACTGAGAAAGGAGAATGCTGTGCTGAAGGACAAACTTCAGGAGATGAATGGGGAGATGCAGGGCTTGAAAGAAGCTAATTGTCAATCTGTTGGGACTCGTGTCCACTTGAAAATTCCACCAAATGTCTCTGTAAGTTGCCTGTGTTCTTGCTATATATGAACATGCAGTGTATAACGTAATTCATTTTTTGCTAGGCATCTGTGAGGGCCTTGCACTCGAGCTACAGACCAGACAATCAATTTCATCCTTCGGAAAAGTAGGGAGCTAGAATGGATAACCTGCAGAAAATGATTGCTTGTTGTTTCAATGCAGCCTTTCTTTTGCAATAGGTATGGTGCAGAATGTAATCAAGCAGTGAAGAACTGCCTCGTCACTGACTTACGGACAAAGCATACTTCCATTCAGGAAGTAGTGTCTAAAAGTAAGTAGCTACTATCCAGCGGAGACATAGCTATGTGCAAGAGTATGTGAACCACCCTCACCACATGCATGAGTTGCGTTTGTGATTGAATGCTTGTGTGCCGCTGTGTGTGCAATTGCACAGCATTGGTTTTGATTTGACACTTTATACAAATTTGATTTGATGCACATTGCAGGAGCAGTGTATCGCTATTATGAAAGTAGACGGAGGATATTCAATGATGCCAAGCCATCTAGGAAGGATAAAGTGGCAAACAACAACAGGAAGCGAAGAAACAGACAGGCTCAGAAAAATGTAGGTTCAAACAACTGTCAGGCATACACCTACTACTTGATAACACTGTTTCTGCTTTATCCCTGTTGTAGCTATTTGCCAGAAGAAGCAAGTATGTACGAAGGGAGGAAATGGACAAGTGGCAGGAGCTCTCATATCAGCATATGACGGAGGAGAGTGGAGGGGAGAGTGCTGAAGAAATTACATGCCATCCATTGCCATGGAGATCTGATGGTGAGTACAAATGCAAATGTGTGTGCGTGCACATTACTATACCATATCGCTGCCACTTTACTTATAATTTTACAGCAGCAACAAAGTTTATCAAAAAGCTGGACAACCGGCACAAGAAAGATATTTTAAAGCGGGGCAGCAGCAACCTCCAAGCAAAGAATAGAGTCTTGGGCAGTCCATCACAGCTGCCCCAAGTCCCTGGACCAGAGTGGGCTGTGGTCCATGAACCAGCTGCAGTTGCCAACCAGCAGCCTGCATCTACAAGGAGGGAAATGGAAAGGGATGGTCACCATACCAGTAGCAGCGACAGTGACAGTGATTTTAACATTGCTGACCTGATTTAGCTATTTGAAAGTGAAACTCTTGTGACACTATAGCTATATTGCGTAATGTATAACTTTAGATATTTATATTATTACATTTTTACCTTTAATTGGTGCAACCTAAGGTTACCATTATGCAATTGGCCTTACCTAGTAGAAGCTGCAAAACGATACGAAGTACGGCTGAATAGCGTGCTTCCATCCTCCATGTTCACGGGAAGATGCCTGCCCGTCTTCCACGAGGAACGGTAGCATTCACGGCAGAGCGAACGGTCATATTAACGGTATGTCCCGTGCAATAATGTGCAAATACGGTAGTTCGCGTAACCCGTGCATAAGTCACTCGGGAACCCGTGGAACATCCGTTTGATTCAAATTCACGGGTATCGTTCACAAGCGAAACGGTACCCGTATTCTGCGTACGTTTTCGCTGTGTCACCTTCATAAGGACTCCAAATATCTTTATAACTGGCCTCTAACATGTGAATCATTAGCAAAAGAATCAAACAAAACTCTGCTGTTGGCAGCCATGTCACTTACTACTATAGTGCACGTACCGAGTATCCAGACTATTATACTAGTCTTGTATATATACATATCTTTTCTGCAGCTGCAGCATCTCTGCTTCTGGTATGGCTACCACTACTACAACCTCCAGTTAGCGGTGTAAGGAAAAAAGCATCTAACTCTGAAAGAGAAAGTGGAAGTTATCAACAAGTCGTACATGCCAAGGACTCACAGAAGATCATAATAAAGAAAAAGACCAAGACTCCCAGGATCATTGATGAAGGGTGGAATTCCCAGAAACGGCTGTCTGACCCAGTGGAGAAGAGAAAAAAGAAGGAAGGAAAAGGAGGAAGAAAAGACTCCTGTTGACCCAGTGGAGAAGAGAAAAGAAGGAAGAAAAGACTCCTGTATCTTCATCTAAAGCTCTCTTCAGGTTTAGTTCCCCATAGGCTCTTTTTACAGAATAGGCATATAGCATGTAGGAAAATGGTATCTTAGATTTTCATGCATCCTAAGATGACACTTAGGGAATTAGGCAAGTCCTTTTCTTGTGGGAAATTGCAGCTCAGAAGTCTGAATTGGTGAAAGTGAATGAGTCTCTTTAGGAGGTGTATCTTCTTGCAATTTCTGAAAACACTTATCTGAATGGACCACAATTCAGTGAAATAGCTAAGGAAATTGCAGTTAAGCTAGACAAGGATGGGTTCAAGGCTTCAGAGGGTTGGCTGGATAAATGGAAGAAACGTTAAAACATCAAATATAAAGTGATTGCTGGTGAGTCTGAAATGTAAGTAGTGAGACCATAGCAGCATGGTAGGAAAGGCTGCCTGCCATCACATCTGGCTACAACAATGAGGACATTTCTTGTGCTTCTTGACAATGGTTTTGGGCAACATGGCAAGCAGTGCAAGAGTGGAAAAAATCTAAGTGAAAGTTTTGCTATAGCCTTGTTAGCCAGTGCTGCAGGGGGAAAGAGAAACCAAATGTAACTGGGAAGTCCAACAATCCAAGGTGCTTTAAAGGCATTGATAAGAGTAGCCTTCCGGTTACATATTTCAGCTAGAGTAAGGCATGGATGACAACAGATATTTTTAATGCCATCCTGACATCTTGGAATCAGAAATTGAGAGCAAAAGGTCACTCCATTTAACTCTCTTGAGAATGCAGGCTATCATCTAAGGAATGCACATGGCAAATTTAATAACATCAAATTACCTGTCACCCAACACTCTTGCATTGATAGGCTAAACTGGAAAGCAAAGTGATATTGGATCGTACTTTAGGCCTGTTTGATGCGATGCAGTAATTTTACCTATTATAACACATTTGTAATTGATTATAACAATTTAATCATTCTTATGATGCTGTTGATGGCAATAAATGTGAAATTCATGGTTGTAGTGACGTTGTGGTGCAATTTTCTGAGTTAAGGACACCTCCATTCAAAGGACAAACACTGATGTCCCAGCCCGTCCCTTGGATGGAAAGTCTACTGTTATGGTCCATGAGATAAATCCACATACCTATATACTATAATATATAAACATACAGTCATGTATTTATACAAATGCTTTTTAACAATTTAAAAACTTAAGAAATAATGATAAATTTTAATGCAGTATTAACTATTATTTACACAACATCTATGGATAACACAGTGGGTAACCCTAATTTCAGTAACTCTATTTCTAGTTGGTTATATTAACTAATTATAAATACAGTACACATAATCCAATAAGAGCAAAACCATTACTTAATTAAATTACAGAATGTTGATGTCAAAAAGCAGTTTGGATTATGAGAGGGGTAGCCCAGTACTAGTTTTGGTTGTTGCTGTAGATTTTCACTTTTTCCCAAGCCTTAGTTCACATACTTCGCAGCTCCAGCTCCCTGTATGAAATGGAAACACAGTTTATGCAGCATACATACAAAATGTTATCATGTTTAAAGACATTACATAGATAATAGTATATGCCGAATAACACTGAATTGTCTCCACATATGTTTCATAGGGCCTAAGTTATAAAACCACTATATGAGGCCATCAACTGACACAGACTTAGATATAACCATTTACTAGTAATCAATTTATCACTAAAGTATATGATAAGCGAGAGGACTTTAACTTTGATATAGTAAATTTCCCCCATTTAGATAGTAATATTCCTAATACACCAGCCTATGGTGTTTGTAGTGACTTGGCCAGTTTTCAGGCAAAATGTTTGCAGTTATGCAGTAGGTTTATTAAGCATGGCTACAAATACTTTAAGCTAAAATCAACCTTTAAACCTTCCTATCCCAGCAGCCTCTAGTTAGAATCAAGTATAAAGTAGCTAGTATGCTTAAGGACTGTCTTGTGTTACCCCACCTCCAAAGAAATGTTACTACTATAAGACCTAAGGGTAGACTTATGTAATGTGTCCTCCTTGTATCTATAGTTATGATGAGTCTGTTTTACCTGTACAAGCAAGATTACTAATAGATTTAATTCATAAAATTTAATTTGACTTACATTCCTTTCATAAAATTAAATATCATCATGTGTCTTAGTTAACAACTTATTTAACTTCTGGCACCAAAACAGTGCATATAAGGCCCCTAGATTTAGCATAGAGAGCCAAAATTTCACAGAAGGTCAAGATAAAGAAAAAGACAAAGAACCCCAGGATCACTGATAAAGGGTGGAATTCCCAGAAACGGCTGTCTGACCCAGTGGAGAAGAAGATGAGAGAAGGAAGAAAAGACTCATGTATATTCATCCTAAGCTCTCTTCAGGTTTAGTTCCTCTATAGGCTCTTTAACAGAATAGGCATAGCATGTAAGAAAATGGTATCTTTGGTATGATTATTCATAAGATACATTATGTGGAATGTTTCAATATGAACATTAATTTCATAAAGCAAAAGACTCATGGAGCAGCTACCTTCTGGTGGTTCCTTAATTGGTGGTTTAACACAGAACATATGGTAACCTCTATCACAGTCATCACAAAACAGCATTTGGTCCTGTATAAGAAGCAATGAGAATACAATATTTTGAATAAACTACAATTTACTTTGAAAAAAAAAAAGAAACCCATGAACATATTTGGAGGAAAACACTGGTTGGGCTACCACCCTACATACACTCACATTTATTGGCACCTTTGTTATAGACTTATACCTTCCTTAGCCATCACTAATATAATTATGGACCATTAAATATATCATTAAATAAATAAACAACAGTAGAAGAAAAGAAACAAGGTTTACCGTAATTCGGGAAATTTTCGTTGTTAAAATATTTTCGTGGTTGGCTGAAACCACGAAAATTTATCACACGAAATATTTTTAACAATGAATAACAACACGTTGTACAATCTACGTATATGTAAACGCAACACAGTTGAGTGCGGCCAAAATGGCTATACTGTGATACCTGCAGCGCAAGGACGTTTACTGGACCCATAGGGCTCACTTTTGTCCGAAGTACCAGCAGCAACAATCGCTCGTGCGACATAGACTACGAAAATATTTTAACACGAAAATTTTTCCCGCGAAAATTTCCCGAACTACGGTAGTTAATTTAAGCCTCCCCAGCACTATCATTAGCCAATTATGTATAAATGAAGTAGGAGTGAGAACAGGAAAAAATATACTAACTAATAAATTTGTCAAAGGTGACCATCCTTTAGAAATTTGTAAATATCATGCATTGGGAATATATTTGGTTATTGTTCAATTATGTAATACCACTAAATCTACTAGCATCCCTACCAATTACTAACCTCCTGATCTGATCTACTACAAATTACACAGGTTTTGCAATCAATGCATTCCCATTCATAAGTCATCATTATAGCTGCTAACTCTGGACTACACTTCAAACAGCTTGGATGGGCTAAATGGGTAAATCCATTTGAACATGTTTACTGAATAGAAAGCAGAGTGTAAAGTAAGAGTACCTAATTTTTAATTACATCTAGAGCGAATTAGCCATTGGAGTTACCTCATAATGTAACTTACCACATCTATCACATTTGGCACATTTCACCATTTTTTCTGGTTTGCTGGTGGCCTTGTTTTGTCTGTCATCTCCCCAACAGAAATCACACATTCTAGATTGAGGTTTTTTAATTTTCTTTCTAGAAAGAGAATTTTCTCCTTCTCCTGAAATAGTTGAGGTGCTACTTCTACGACTACTTTTTTGAATTGTTTTTTCATCCCACTGCGAGGCTGGATGGTACGTGTCTTTAACAGTAGAGCTTGCACTCTGAGGGTTTGCCAATATTGTATTAGAACTGACATTTGTGCTACTTCCTCCATGACATTTAGTTATATGTGCCTTTAAAGCTGGCTGAGTTTTATAGTAACGAACACATTCTAAAGCAAATAAAAATAGATGAATAATCTATGCCTACTCCATAATAAACTAAAATTATAAGGAACTAAATATAGTGAGAGTTTTGGATGAGGATATAGGGGTCTTTTTGCTCCACTGGGATAGACTGCTTTTTCTGGGAATTCCACCCTTCACCATAGACCCTGGGAATCTTTGTCTTTTTCTTGATTGTTTACAAATCCTTGCCTCTCTATGTTAAACATAGGGGTCCTATATACACAATTTTGGTGCTGAAAGGAAAGTAGGTCAAATTAAATTTTATATTCGGGGTAAAATAAATTTTATTATTAATCTGACTTATAAAGCCAGAACAAACTCATAAAATATCTAATACACCAGTGACTGATTGTTAATTTTGGTGCTGGGCCTTTTATAGCCTCTGGTTTCCTGCCAATTTGGGATGTCATAATAACATTGTAAATTGGCGGGAAACCAGCTGTAATAGGCTGATTTAGGATGATCATTATGTTTCCGGGATGTCATAATGACATCGTAAACTGGCATGAAACCAGAGGCTATAAAAAGCCAAGCACCAGAACCAACACTCAGTCACTGAGGAAGATCCACAGGATTAAAACGTTTGACCATGAACTCAAGAAGAACCAACTGCATCTCCAAATGCTCTTCAAGCCTAGGGTCTCATCCTCATCATAATTTGGATGCAGTAAGACGAAATCCCTACCCATGATGTATTAATGGTCCATACCTTCCTATAAGCTCACTCTCTTCTTCCATTATATCCACATTAAAAGTTGAAAAGATAAGCAAACCACAAGTAATTATTTTCAAACATCTTGAAGTATGGTAAAATTATATGAAAGAATAAGTTGCGAGGAAATGATACCAATAGGGTTGGTTTATGACCACCAGTGGTCCCAGCAAGGGAGTTATAGTTCCAAGAGCAATTCATGTTTCCCAAATTATGTTATATACAATCTTAGATTTCACTTATCAGAACGGGCAGACAATCAAATAACTATATAGGGTTATACGTATATAGGGTATATGTGGTAACTAAATGTGCCATCGATGCCATGGCAGTAGGGTATAAATTAGTTATAGGATACAGGTAAGTCTAAAATAATACAATGATGGTTGGTTGCAAAGGTATATAGATATTACATTACCAGCACAAAAGAAAGGGGTTTCAGAATTTTCTGCTGTTTTTTCTCTCTTTGGTCTCTGCAGAACAGGGACTGCCCTTTGCTATAAAAGTAAAAAGAGGTGGTTCCATTTGAATCAAAATTGGCATGAAAATGTAACTTGCTACACAGCCAAAAGTTCCTTATATATGTAGTTTAGATTAATCTAACCCCAACATTAAAAATAACCATTATTAAGCATACAATCAAAACACTGGGGAAAGGCCTCAGTTGCAGTAACTCAGTATTAGCATTAAAATTTGGGAAATTACATTCATTGGAATGCTAATTATCACTTGACCTTCCGTGAATATTGACTAAATATAGTGGGTATGTAAGCATTCAGCTTATCATTGAATTGTGTTTCTTATACAGTAATTCAGTCCATCCATATTCTGTGTGTCTGTATATGATCATGTATCCTGCTGTATTAACAATAACTTGATGTTAGTTTAATGACAGTGAAAGATGAATGTCACCATGAAAAAAATAGCTGAAACATTTGGATGTACAGCCAAGATTCCATAAATAAATAAATATGAAGAACTGGATAGGGCCATTAACATGATAAAGGAAAATGAATCACCTGGATTAGATGGTCTAGACATCTCCATATTGAAAATCCCAGATTATCTACTTGCTCTTTTTAATAGATGCCTTAATGACGGGGAGATTCCAGCAGATTGGAATGGGGTATTAATTTGTCTAATTCTCAAAAATAATAAGGACCCATACTCTCCTGTCAATTGTAGGGATCACCCTACAATTGACCCTTATAAAGACCTTTAGCCACATAATTAATAGAAGATTGGGAACATATTTAGAAAGCAATAACCTGTTAGTAGAAGAGCAATGTGAGTTTAGGCCATCTAGAAGTTGTGCTGACCACCTGTTTACAATTAGTACACTAGTTGAATCCCGCGTGAAACAGGGTTTGGATACCTTTGTCAGTTTGTAGACTTTAAGAAGGCATTTGATTCTATATCTATAAAGTGCTTATGGGAGAAGATAAGAAATATAGGTGTTAGTGGAAATCTGTTGAAGACTATACAAGCTATATACGCAAATGTAAGATACACAATTAAAGTTAATGAACTATTTACAGATTACTTTAAAGTAGATCAAGGTGATAAGCAGGGATGTCTAAGTGGTGGTAGTTTTTCTGCTACATTAGGAAAGTATTGTAGACTGAAGATTTATAGACACAGTAAACTCAACAATTGAATGACATTTGCTGAATGCAACTTGTAGTTTGCAATAATGAATGCTAACTTATAGGGTGAAATAGAAACAGCTTCACCAGGGTTTAAGACATTCATCAAAGGCTTTTGTTAATTTTCTCTGTATGCTCAAAGCTTTCAATAACAAGTTCCCACGGACTCCAAAAATAAAAGATTAAGTTTATAATGATGTTGTTAAAATAGTGAAAATCTTTAGAAATCAAAATTAATATGCACAAAATTCATTGCATCTTATTACCTGTGAATGGCTACTGGTTGAACAGCTATTCTTGGTACTGCTATTAAAATCAGTAATTGTCTCATCTAAATCTCATTCTGAATCATTCAGCTGACCTCGAATAATAACTTACATTATTGAGTGCATGGTTTCTAAGCACAGGCCTATAATCGGTACACACTGTACGAACTCCAACAGTGAGATGGAGTATAAACTGCAAATGAAATAGACACTCACCTTTCTTGTTCTTCTTTTACTTGTTATCGTAATATTATCATCATCACTGTACTCTTCTGTATGAAGATCTTCTGAAGCATCAGGTTCCTCTTCCTCACTATCACTATCATCAATACGATACTTATTACCTAGATTCCAAAAATTTGGACATCTTTAAGCACAAATAAAAATATAGCAAAAAGTTTTTAAATGTAATGAACATTTTGAATATAACATTACATTACTACTTTAATCTTCATTACACCTAGATCCACATATACATATATAAATGCTGCCAGTGAGGGAACATTATGGACAGCTTTGCACCACATGCATGGGCTTAGCTGACATACAGTACATACGAGTAAAGGATGCCAAAATCAACATACAATACAAAGGCTATTATCCACAAGGCCTTTGCTGCTGACAAAGTACCATCTAGATATCTTCCAGTCTATATTTTACTTCCTACAACTGAAATCCCATAAAGGAGGCAGGAACTGTAGCCACCTTGGCAGAGACACCAACACCTACACCCCAATGTCCATTGAGATTTCTGTGGATTTTTGTGCTTCCTAATCAGGAATTTCTTGAAATCAAAACAAAATTCCTTTTTAACCTATTGGTTAAACACTAAGAGGAACCGTCTCTGACTGTATGGTAAGTTACTTTTTTAAATTTGTGGTATAGTTTAATGTGTTTAATAAGTCCAGATTGATATATACAGCTCCAGTTGTAAAGGCTTCAAAAATGTGTGTTTGCGAACTGTGAATGTCAATGGACTGCAAATACTTCTATTTGTGTTACATGTTTATGTATGTACATACTTCATACCCCAGTTAATACCTACCGCAAATCGGGAATTGAATGTGTGTGCCAAAACAATGCGAATTGTGAGATTTGACTGTATGTGCAATCTTTTCACACGTATTGATTTGACACTTCAGTAATTTGGTATACACCTCCCGTACACCTAAAGCTTTATCTTGCATTCTTTTAACTACAATGTTTACTTATACTCATACTTCACAATCTTTTACTCTCACATTCAATTCCCAATATACAGTATTTTGTTTATGGAAGGTTCGCAAGAGAGTGGGAATATAAGATTTCTCACAGGAGCAAACAAGTAGAAAAGTAAAAGACATTGATTTTAGAAACATGTTTCTGTTTTTATTGTATATGGTATACCAATCCTTTAAGTGAATAAAACTACAAACACTTAAAACTTTTTAACGTACACTCCTCTCAATGGCGCAATTTCCACATTCCTGAGCAGTGACGTTATGCAATAATTAAGAGTAGGCCATGAGAACATTGTTTACAAGCATTTTCATTACCACTGTATGTATAACAAAAGAAATACTATCATACTCACTTCTAGCTTCACCCTTTTTAAATAAATCTGTTGTTCTTGTAGTTTTCTTTGTGGAACTAACACCCACAGGGTGTTCAACTGAGGCAGATGACAGTGAAGGTGCAACTATTGTAACCTTAACTTCATTATCTGCTACAAAATAATCGGTAGAATATAAAATGTTTAAATATGACTACTCTCTGCAAACTTCCTAAGTGAATATTACACAACACTAGTTGTGTACCTAGAAGATTATTATTACTGGGTATCTGCAAAATCAGAAATTACATTAAAACATACCATACATAAGGGTATTATTTTTAAGTCGGCACTTTGCAGTTTGATCAGTTAGCAAATTCATGTACGGCAACGTAAGTTCTGACAACAATTTCGAAGCAACAAAGCTCCATCGCACATAAATAAAATTTGTAGTCCCCGCTCTTCCAATAAATAAATAAAGCAAAAATGTTTAGGATGGTTTAAACTCTTTGTTGTAGTCTAAGATGATGGATGTTATCCTAAGGCCCAAATTCGTTCTTGGGGCGCTTGATAAAGAAAAACATTCCAGCCGCTTTCACGCATTCAGTGAGTTACCTAAATTGAAGTACCAACCTTCGTTGGATGCCTCCACGTAGCCCCTTTAGGTGGTAGAGTATGATAGCCTCGCAGCCCTTTTGCATCTTTAGCTTTACTTTACACAAAATTTGGAATTGGGCTGCAAAGAACCAAAAAAATTCCTGTTGACACCTCGATCTCGATTTGACTCCCTACTGACCGAATCAAAAAACCTTGCTTCCGCTACGCTGGGATAGGCAACGCGAACCAGAAGTTAATATAAATTCGCTATCTTCTATAGAGAAGAGCTTCGTACAGGGCCATATCTTAGCAACAGTTGCAAAGGGGGCTTCCGTAGACTAATTTTGTTGTATTCTAAGTGCTGCGTTAACTGTAGTCGGCAAATGCCGATCGGAAGCAACATCACTAGGTGTCGACATGGTAGCTTGAAGCTCACATGTTCAACGTTCTTCGCATTGGTGAGATTTTGGGATTGCAACAGGAGAATTTGTGAGAAGGGATACTTATGAACCCTCTATTTTTCTCTGTGATATATAATTGTTTAGTTAACTGCTTTAGTTAACAGTAGTAGTATTAGATGAATTGCTTTACGGGCAATTTATCCTGCCTCGTTGTTTATTACTCTCCAGATAAACGATTGTTTTCATGCCATGTTCAAAATGTGTATTAACCAAAATAAAGGTTACAAAGAGGAATGCCAAAGAGATCGTAGCTGTATCAGTAGGCCAAGAAGAGACTGCGGAGCTTCTTTAATCAACTGATATTGGTATAAGACCATCCATACAATCTACTAACGACTTTCTCATTCAGTATTCTATATTTTGTATATATTATTCTATGGTCCATTTGGTCCATTGCAATAGAAATTGGTGTAACCCAAGTCTTCCCAGAGATGGTATGCTTATTTTGGTTGCAAGGGACCTCTGAGACTGTACCTGCATTAGATAGTGTGCTTTGCTAATTATTACTTGGCCTTTATTATATATTTTATATTATTATTGTTATATCTGTATTGCTATCCCAATGGATTCCTCAACGCCACTGAAACCTCTGCAACAGTTCCTTTAGTCTCTCACATGATTTTGGTACGTTAACACCTATGAGAGCAACTCAGTAGACTGACTTAGAAATTCCAGGGAAAGTTCCCAACTGGAAGCTGCATTGTGTAGGACCCAAGACTATTCTATATCATGTATTAGCAGAACCGACGCTAACTGAGTGTCCACCAATTAGTGTAACACATCTATTCTCTTTCTCGGAGGACACATGGCAATTGTGGGTGCATGGGAAGCTGGTATCTTTTCAGACTGGAGATGGCTGTAGCCCGAATTGAAAATATTACTAGATACATGGTTCAATTCCAAAGCCATCAATGTTTACAGTGTAGAACAAAGAACACTGTATTTTTTCTCAGATGCTCCTCATTTACTAAAGACAGCTAGAAACTGTTTATCCCATTCTGGATACAACCTTAAATTTCTTTTTTGGTATGCATATAAGCTGATCCATGTACTTATACCTACAAACATATTTGCATGGACGATGTTTTAAGTAATAATATTGTTATTCACTTACAGAACAACGATCCCACTTTGGAATAGAAACATGTAGAGGAATTGTACAAAGTCACAGTAAAATCAGCTGCCAAGAGTTTGGGTTTCAAGATTGCACATAAATTGCAAAGAGAACATGTATATCTCACATCATATTCACATATGCGAGTGGATTTGGCAGCTCAGGTATTAACAACAGTTATTGTAACTAAATGCCATGTATGCTTAAATTGCACATGTTAACTGCATGCAGGTTCTTAGTAAAAGTACCAGTGAAGCAATGCGTTTTTACTGTATTCCTGGCTCAGCAGCTACCCAGACCTTTCTACTCATGATGGACAGGTACTTTGACATGTTAAATGTATAGAATCCTGATGAATATGCCCGAAGACTGAAAGAAGACTTGAAACCATATAGTGGCCCTGATGATGGAAGGCTTAAGGTATACATGTAGCCATCTAAACTATATAAATTGCTTGATCTTCATGCATTCATACAGTGGTTGGAACGTTTTCTGGGATACTTGTAGAGACGGACAACAAATGTTGATGAGAGGACAGGTTTTACTAGTGCAGAAAAGGAATTGATGCTTCTGTCTAGGGAAACCAGAGAAGGCCTTCAAATAACAGGTATATACATGTCATTAAAGGATGCATATGTAATTATTTATTAAATTCCAATTCCTTGACAGTCCTGTCATACATTGGGATTATCAAAGATCTTCTAGGGGATCTTCAATTAAGGAAGCACTATATCCTAAGTGCTAAGTTTAATCAGGATCCACTAGAAAATTTCTTTGGTAAGGTTCATCAAAGCGGAGGGTGGAGCACCAATTCTACCTCCAAGAGAGGGTGCAGGAAGCCACTGATATACGATACCAGAGAGAATAAATTGAACTGTACACGTACATATCAATACCCGTATGCAAACCTGTATTTAATTTCAACGGTCATACCCGTACGTAAGTGCTTCTAGGGTGTTAACAAAAGGAAATTTATAAGCATGGTGTTAAAGTTATTACAACGGCAATTGAAACATTTCAACAAAGAAGTGTTAGTTTTTATAGCGTACTTGTTTTTCATCCTTGTAAAGTAATATGCTTTATTTGTCTTAAGTAAAGCAGAGAATTTTATTTTATCATCAGAAGGGGAAAACGCTCAGTGAAATTCAGCATGAGTTAACCAAAGATGATCAAAAAACATCGAATTCGGGCATATTAAATTTCTTAAAACGTCTTTAAGCAACGGCTCTCTAGGTCGTATGCATGACTCTGGTTCTTACACAATGGCCACCCCTGAGATTAAGGACATAATCAAGCAACAAATGTTCAAGAATGACGAGACAACAGCTGCAGAAGTAGAGATTATCTACAAAAGGAAGGGTATAATATATCTGCTAGAAGCTGTCTTCGGAGGTGAGGTGATTTAGGTTGGACCTCTAAAAGCACAAAGTACTGTCAGATGATTAGAGAGGCCAACAAAGAAAAACGCTTACAATGGGCTAAAGAAAACATTGATCTGCTTAACAAACTTGATGATGTGATTTATACTGACAAGACCACTGTACAAATGGAAACTCATACAAGAAAATGCTGTTACAAAAGAGGAAGGAAACTGAGGTATAAGCCTAAACCCAAACATCCTTTGAAGTTGCATGTTTGGGGAGGGATCAGCTTGAGGGGTTGCACCAGTGTCTGCATTTTCGAAGGCAAAATGAATGCACCTTTGTACATTTCCATCTTGCACCAATCACTCTTGCCTTTTCTGCGCAATGCGTACCCAGAAGGTCATAGATTTGTGCAGGATAATGATCCAAAGCATTGTTCAAGAATGGCAAAGGAATTTTATGAAGACAAAGGAATTAATTAGCGGCAAACACCTCCTGAAGCCCATGATCTGAACCCTATTGAAAATCTTTGGCATGAGCTTAAAGAATTTATCAGTAAAAAAGAAAGCCTCAGTCAAAACAAGAATTAATTTCAGGGATAAATGCTTTTTGGGAAACAGTGACCGTTGAAAAATGCAGTAGACATATAGGACACTCAAAAAGTAGTACCAAAAGTTATAGAATGCAATGGTGGTGCTACTGGCTTTTAACATTTTTACACTCTTCCTTAAATAATTGTAACAGTTTGTCTTTTTAATTTGTTAAACAATAATATACTCCGTTGCCGGGGCAACCGCCTGTGTTTAAATTTCGTAACCGTGATATAACATGATTTAAGCAGCTATATACTGCATCGGCTTCTTAAATCCTGTTATATCCCTGCCCAAATATGGTAAACTAAGACGTTTCTTCTTGGGGGGTGGACAATTCTCCTTACATTTAGGACAGTTGGAGTAGTCAGGGCAAGAGCATTCTATGAAGACGTCAGCGTTTAAACAAAAGTAACCAGACACTAAATGAGCCATCCTAAAAGTCCCGCCAAAATAATGATAAGAAGCGACGGAGTATATATCACTCATACTACGGTGCTTCGGTGTATATGGATTTTATACGTACTCGCCCTCGGGCGCGTTAATAACTAATACATATAAATATATAACTAGAAGTATTTCATACGCATGTATACATATTTACATAGGTTAGAAGTACGTATATACAGTCAGTTTATTCTGGTAGAAGACCACTATTCAGCTTTTCAAGTCTTTTGCAGCACTGTGCAATAGCTACTTGTGCTTAAACCCACTTTTTCTCGAAGCATTCTGGTTTATTCCAGTACATTGCCAATCCATTGAATAGTGCAAGCTTAATTTATTTAGTATAGCAGATGGTAAGTTTGGAATGCCTTTCCACCTTCTAGGGGTACATTGTATCAACAAATAGTCTCCAAAGAAAGTTTGTTATGGAAATGCACTGAATCTAGCTGTTGGAGACGCTATCAAGCAATCAAAAGTATGTCGTGATGCCTTAGAGACAGCTATTGAGATCAGCAAGCTCGTCAAGTTCTCTCCCAAGAGGAATACTGCCTTTGATCGAATTAAGGCAGATATGCCTGAAGAAGACTATCACACTGGGGTTGGTATTAGGTCATTCTGCCCTACCAGGTGGACTGTACGTGGTCATTCAATCAGCAGCATCCTCAACAACTACAAGGTCTTACACCAGCTCTGTGAAGAATACCTAGACACGACATTAGTGCCAAAGGTAAAAGGCAGAATACTTGGTGTGAGAGCACAGATGTACCGATACAACCTGCTGTTTGGGCTAAAGCTATGTGAGAGGATCCTGAAGATCACTGACAACCTGAATAAGACCCTCCAGAAGCAATCCCTGAAGCACAGTACATTGCAGCCCTAACTGTCAAGACATTGAAGAATATGAGGACTGATGAGGAATTTGGGCTCTTTTTCGAGCTGGTGGAGCTACTCCGTAACTCCACAGACACAGAGGGTCCCTCACTTCCAAGGAAGAGGAAGGTACCAAGGGACCTTGAAGTTGGCCATGGAGATGCCTACCATAGTCCTACCATCCAAGAGCACTACCATAGACAGTACTTTGAGGCCATGGACATGGCCTACACCAGGATCCAAGTCTGCTTTGATCAGCCAGGGTATGCTGTCTACCGTAATCTAGAATCACTTCTCCTAAAGGCAGCCAATCAAGAGAACTATTCTGTTGAGCTACAAGAAGTTATTCCCTTTTATGGAAATTACTTCAATGAGAGTGAACCTTCCACATAGCTGCAAATCTTTGGCACAAACTTTGCCATGGAAGCCCAGCCTAGCAAGATCACTCTGCAGGAAGCTTTCACTTTTCTGCGGAGACTGTCTGAGGGCCAAAGGGTTTTCTTAAGGCAGGTGTGCTTCATTGCAAGTCTGATGCTCGTCATGCCTGTAACAAATGCAGCAAGTGAGTGGACCTTCTCTACAATGAGGAGGATCAAAAGTTACTTGCAAAGCAGCATGGGACAGGCAAGGTTGAACCATCTAATGGTGCTCAGCATGTATTAAGAGATACTGGACAGGATCGACCTGCACACTACTGCCAATAACTTTGTCCAAGACAGTGAACATAGATTCTAGAGAGTGTTTGGCAACTTCTAGATCTAACACTATAACAATTGTATTTGTTGGTATTACGCCATAGCCTACTATATTCCATGATCTGATTTTCTGCACTGTTCATGTGTTATTCCATGTGATACATCTAGAGTGCAGCCCACTTAATTCGAATTTGCTTAATTCAAATTACCATTTAATTCGAACGTTTTTCTATTTCCCTGTATACAGCTAATAAATTATTTCGTATGGAAAAAACTCGCTTAAATCAAATCAGCTGACAAAAGTTACGACACAGTGTGTGTGACTTTTTAGCAAATTAGCACAGCGTGCGTAACAGGTGTCATAATACGTATACGGCTATACCTTTGTTGAGGTTGAGTAAAAATGCAGCGCTCTAAATACCAGTCGCTTAGTATCAAAAGAAAATTAGAAATTATTGATGCTGTAGAGAAAGCACCAGCAGGGAAGAAAAAGAAAGAAATTACCACTGAATTTGGAATCCCAACCAACACCCTCTGTGGCATTCTGAAAAAGAAAGGTGAACTAAAAGAAAGCATGTCCTATGGAAGAAATTCCAAAAAAAACACAATAGAGATTCATCACAGGCAGATGTATAGATGCTTAGATTGAGATCAACTTAAATTCCTGATAATTCAAATAACCTGATAATTCAAATTTTTTCCATTGTCCCCAGAAATTCGAATTAAGTGGGCTGCACTGTAGTATGTATATGACTTGAAAAGTAGCTATATAACTGATTTGATTCTATAATTAATGCAAAATTTTCAGGGACCCGTATATTTTTCCCTAACCTAAGTCAAATTGCTTTTGCCAGCCCTGTTGAGTAGTTTAAGTGGGATGTATCCTGCCATATACCGTATAATATTCTCTTCATCTGCTCTCAAATGGCTAGACAGCCTATTAAGGTACAAACCCGACTGTAAAGAATCTAAAACGCCGGTAACTTTCCTAACTATTAACTCGTCGTGCGAAAGCGCCGCCATTTTCGTTACGTAAAGATTACGTAACGATTATGTAATCTTTATGTGGCTCTTCCAGCTTCCGGTTCGTTACCTATCCCGTTATACATTCGGTATCAATGGTAAAACGTATGCTATATACGTATAACGTTTATATTTTGATACAGGGCATGGAATCAGGTTATTAGACAAAACAACCTCTTCTTACCCATCATTGTAGTGGTACTTTCGCTAATCAAAGGTTCAGTAGTGATTCTCCATCTCCTAGGCACATAGCTAAAAACCTGCCCTGGAAGGAAGCCATGTCCTCTCTCGAATCGGCTCCTCCACATAAAGCAATCCATTTGTTGAATCGCACTTTGACTATCAAAAAATGGTAATCGTAGAGTTCTTTCTTCTTTAAGTTGTCTATTGAACCTGGCAGCATTTCCTATTGCTTCTTTATAGCCAGAGCTCCCGAAGTAATCCTTCAACTCCCGACTGGCAATAACGGCCATTTTATCTATTTCAATGCGGAAGAAAAGAGATAAATTAAACCATATGCGTTCTTACGCAATAACCGGAAGGTCAACGGTGAGTCGTTGTAAGGAGAACGTAAGACATCGATAGTATTTTGCAACTTTAAGCCGTTTTAATCGTAGTTTAAAGCCGTTTTAATCGTAGTTGGAGTCGGAAATGGTTGCTTTCATTATGTCTTAACGTCAATGCTGTGTCTGGGGATGCCACAATAGAAAAAGAAGGTATAAACGGACAACGAATATGCGGCTGTGTCGACTTACACTCGGAAGATTACCCATAATCCCAAGACCTTTTATCTTTACACTGCATTCTGAAAATGTCAAATGAAGTGCAGCGTGAGATTCCATGTCATCTTTAGAGCAGTCATCAGAAGAGCAGCTTGATCATGGTTCCAGTGAAGACAACTCAAGGGAGGAAGGACTGAATGCTGAATCAGTAACTACAAAACTTAATCTCCTGCAGAAAGAACTGGAATCATTTACAGCTGAGATTAAAATGTTAAGGACTACTCCTCAAAGATGGGTAGTATCTTTATTGTCTGATGCCCAAGTGGCTATGTACACAGGCATATCAAAAATGTTGTTTGACTCCTTGTTAGATTGGCTGTCACCTGCTTTAGGTAAGCAAGTACATGACAGTCCAAGAGGATGTAGTCCAAATGTTTCTCTCAGTAATTCTCAAAAATTACTGTTATTACTCATGTGCTTACGCCAAAATGTTAGCCAGGAAGACCTAGCATTTCGTTTTGTAGTTGATCAGTCAACTGTTTCAAGAATTCTCAACCAATGGGTACCCTTCATGGCTTACCATATGTCTTCCCTAATAAAATGGCCCCAAACGGCCATTGGTCCTACTAACCCCCCTTATGATCATTTACCAAATACAGTAGCTATTATAGATGGGACTGAAATTTTTAGAGAAAAGCCAATTGTTTTGTCAACACAAAAATCGACATACAGTGAGTATAAGAGCCATACCACTATCAAATACCTTGTCTCATGCAATTGACCCCTTTACTGGAGTCTTTAATTTTGTTTCAATGGGCTTTTCTGGAAATTCTAGTGATCGCTTTGTTATAGAACATTCTGGACTCCTTGATTGTGTACAGCCAGTATTAGCTGATAGGGGATTCACATGTAGAGATCTTTTTGCAAGAAAAAAGCCTTCCTCACAATCCCCTCATTCCTTATGGGTGGTCGATTTTCTGCTATGGAAGCAGTGAGTACTAGGCTAATTGCAAGTGCAAGAATACATGTGGAAAATGCCATTGGGAGACTAAAGAACTTTAAACTATTGAAAGCTGTACATCACAGTAGAATTAATAAGCTGATATTAGATGACATGGTAATCATTGGATGTGCTCTCTGCAATTTGTAACCTCGGCTTTTTAGATAGGATGTGACTTTTGTAAATGTAATTTAACATCTATTTACCCTCATATATGCATTATTGTAGTTTAATACACATGGCCTATACAAATTGAACCTTACAGCTATACGTATGTATAGATATGTGCATTATCATGTAGTTAAATACATTGTAAACGTAATAAAATTTCAGGTCCAAGTTCTGTGTAGTAAAATTTAGTTAATGTTTGTAACATTTCTTCCCATAACGAACTATCAAAGTGAACTCTTTCTATGTGAACATCTACCAGATTACACGCAACAAAGTCACATTGGGAGGCCTTAGACAGTGATTGCCATCAGTCCTATAATCTGGTAGTAATAGTTATGGTTTCGCTTTAATTGTAATTCTTTATTGCAGCGCTGAAGAAAAAAATTTGGAACCCCGCAGGCTTCTATCATGGTACTGCTTCGATGTTTGTAAGGACACTTGACTTCAACAAGTGTCATCTCACTGGCTTCTTACTTAACTACTCCATCTGGTGAAGTCGCAAGGAATGGATGTGTTGTTTATTTGGCAATAAGCCTCAATGCCTTAGTCTCATGCTCCCTTCCCCACTGCAAAGAGGGTGAGGTGGGATTTCCATAATCACCAAGGACTTGCTTCAGTAATGAGGGGGGATAATCAACAGTAGTCCTACAAACTCACCCAAAGTAGCTGGTAGTCAATCTAAACTGCCTCGCATCCATTCAAAGGGGATTGTCTCTCTGACCGATGGTCATTTCTTGAATCATGTTAGCCTCCTCTTGTACTATATACAGCCAGTGATTTTACTAAATGGTCAACTATTAATGTTGTAAGATCTGGTGACATAGACATGGGATCTGTAAAATGATCATGATGTTGAATTGAACTGGTGCAATTAGTACTGGTTACTTCTCTATCTGCCTCCTCTGTGAAGTAGTCGTAAGCACCTATAGCTATGGGCAGTTTTGAGATCGATTTTAATAATATGTTAACATCTAATTTAGGGCCAGATGGCTTTGTATACCCTGTCTGAGAGGCAACTCCAAAGTTTAGATCCTTGGCTGAAGTTGGCTTACCAGAAGTTGGCTTACCAGATGTAGACCTGGACCAAATGCAGGATAAGCTAGTACAAGGCAAAGGTGACACTTCTAATAGTGTTAGTAATAAAGCAGTTACATGAACGCAGTTTGGTTTTCACCTGTAGACATTTGCAATTACCTCCTTTTACAATGTAGCCATTCTCATCTCTGGCAAGAATCACAAATTCTTCATAGAATGGAGGATGCTTACACTTTGTAAGGCGGCATTTTGCTTTGACAGCTTCAGTGGTGTCAAAACTGGTTGTCAAAAGTCCAAAAACATGGCTACTTTGGCATAATCGCACTCCTGTTCTAAAGTTTTTAGTATATCCACCCATCTTGGTCAAATAAGATTTTACCACACTTTCTGTTACATCTGGGAAGTTATCTCACTTCCAGCCATCATTTGGGAGAGAACTAAATAATGGAACATCAGGAACAACAATGTTTTAGAGAGCTTTCACATCGAGGTCTTCTAAACAATTTGTTTCATAAAAGTCCGTAACCTGAGTAATTAATTCGTCTTTTGAGCCAGTTACAGGTAATTTGTGTTCCTTTAAGAGCACCTTAATTCAAGAACCGTCTTGTTCACAAAGTACGAACGTTTTTCTAAGCTGATTTTGCTTTCTCTCAATTGTATCGCCATTTGAGTGACCAAAAAAGTCAATTTTCTTATATATTTTGTATTACCTTCGTACCGTTCATTCGCTGTTGACCTTTAAACTTCCGGCACGGGGGGTGAGCGCATATGTTCTATTGTGACATGTATATCATTGTGTAATGAAGGCGGATGTGGATAATGGGGTGTAGAGGTGTGGTTTGAGGGCAGGGTACTGTTCGCAGACTTTTGCATCTTTGTTGATGCCTGATTCAAAGCTTTAACAAGACCAAACAGATCTCAACATGTTTAGTGAGTTAGTGAGTTCCCAAACCTTCGTCATTGGCGTTTTCATTAATAGAACTCTCGCTTTCGATGCAATCTGGCACAATTGCTGTAGACAAAGATGGTTTGAGAGTTGAAGAATGGAAGCCTTGAAGGCACTCCAAATACAAATGAAGATGGCGATGTTCATTCTGCCAATATAATTTAAAAAGTGAAACCAGCTTTTAAATTAGTCTTTCTATACGAAGTCCTTTTAATGGGGGTACCATATGTTCCAAATACTATCTTTTCCCGTCTATTTAGCTACAAGCAGCCAATTTAGTGCATCGACTAGTTGAATTGCTGATTTTGTAAATCGACCTGCCAAATTACTTGCTGATTTACTGAATCCACCTGTTGATTTTGTATATAAGATTGTTGATTTATAGTTTAATGAGGGTGCACTACTAAAACCTGGAATGGAATAGGACACACTGGAACGGAAGTCACGTTTTTCACCTGGAGTCACATCTTCTTAATTAACGTTTCCTGGAATGACAACGGAAAACGTCTATTATTAATTTAATAAAATAGGTAATTAAATAGTTTCCATGATTACTATTTAGCAGAAGAAAATCGCACGTATTTAGCATGAGGTAGCAGCTTGGACATGTCTCTCCTTCACAATGGCAAGAAAACGTTGAATATAAAGGCTTCTCAAATGTCCTCTCAGTAACACTAAGGCCACTCTATCGCCACCAACAAAGCCAAAAGGAGAAGTGTATTTTGTCTGCTCGAATGAAGATTGCACTAAAGCAGATTGGGTAACTTCATTTTCTATAAAAAATAAGTTACAATGATTTTCTAAAATTCTTTAAACCACAATCTATATGTAGAGTTTGTGTGTTTGTTTGTTTGTTATTGCAATACTCGGAGAAATGAAGTCTAACTCTCACGGATTATGGAGTATCATTTGGGAAGTGACCTGAAGTATTTCATTTACAAAAATTCGCCACTGCGGAGAAGAGCATCCAGTCCCAAATTCCCACAGCAGGACACCATTTTTGGGGCACCAAAGGCGCCCCTATATTGTTTTCAGAAATTATGTTAACGTACAGCTTCCTGTTCGTAACCTTGTATATATATATATATACAGTGCAAGTTATTTATATATATGTATATATCTGTCACCAAAATGGCAGACACTCGGCTGGCTTTCGTTTTCTAGCTTTCTCTGCCTTAGTGTCGAACACTGAACCAACGAAAAGGATTTGGAAACCAAATTTACGAGTACTATGTAACATAAAGCTTGTGTAAAAAGTTTTCTACAAGCTATGGCCTTGAAAAATTGACGACATACAAGAGTCGACCGGAATCGGTTAAATTTAGGGAAAATTAAATATGCCCTGACAGTCTTAAACCCTAGCTAAATCGCTGAAACAGAGGAATGCATTTTGTGTTCTTAATCTTAACTGTGCCCAAAAATTATTAACCACTTTACACCCAGACGCCACTTAGTGGTGTTATTAACAGGCACCCACGGATCTGATAATATTTTTATATCATTACACAGGGTATGTTTGTAGTATTGTGTGTATTAAATATTATACGAAAAGAATGTGTATATTCTGTAAAATAAGGCAGTGAAAATTATAAGATAGTTTCACCCCAAATTAACTTGAAGAACGCTATAGGATGGTCACTATCACTAACATATCTTTGGCCTGGTATTTCGGTGAAAGATGTAGGAGCTTGTGAATAATTATCATGGCTCTCTACCTCTATTTCTGTAGGCACATGTGAATCAGAATCTGAGCTGCTTCTAAAGGGTCCTTCGAAGGAGATATGGTCTGCTTCAAGTCTCCTTCATCATCTATTCCATCCCAGTCATCACACTCTGATCCAGCCAATCTGAATCAGAATCCTCATGACTTGTATTCATAATAGAATAAGGATTCCTTATAACTGCGTCGAACTTATCTTTGGGATGTACCATCCCAAAGATGACTTGTATTCAGTTGTTACATGATATCTGTGACTAGGAATCTTTGTGTCATTATTTTTTCAATCCAACTACAGCTTACAACCAATAAAAATGTTTTAGCTTAAGCAGTGTGCAAATTTGGTCTCCAAGAATTCTTAAACTTAGTTGTTATTAAATATATAAATTGATTTGTCTATAATGGGTTCAAAGTGTATGCATTTTACGAAGAATGTTTGTGTGAATTACATTTTAGGGTTATAGTGCAATGGAAGGAAGTCTAAACAGCTTACCGGCTTAGTAAATCAGTGTAATAGGGTCGTCTACAATGATGAAATCACTTCAAAAAGTTGCGCCACTAAAGTGGCTTCTGGGCGTTAAATGCGTAGTGATTAGAGAAAAACACAGGCGTTAAGAGGTTAAAGATCCGGGTATTATCTGAATACTTATTAGCCTTCCTCGAATATTTCATTGCGAGAATGTTTGTAGACTTCACTATCTACACGAGCAGAGAGAACATTTACCGTTGCCATTCCAGGAAACGTTCGTTATGAACACATGACTCCACATGAAAACTCTTCCAGAACACGTGACTTCCATTCCAGCACGTCCCATTCCATTCTAGATTTTATATAGTAACACCCTATAATGTCCTCCCTCCAAATTTCTCTTCACATTAGCCAGTTTGAGGTTAGTCTAGTTGCCATGGTACTCCTAAACTCATGTGCGTGAAACAAGACAGTGATCATATGGTAAGGCTAACATTGCAAAAGTGGCATACTGAAACTCAACTATACACATCACTTCTATGTTTGGGTGCATCAATCCGTACTTCTAGTATATCCATGATGCACCCAAACATATTATGTGTATAGTTAAGTTTCAGTATTCCACTTCTGCAATGTTAGCCTTACCATATGATCACTGTCTTGTTTCGTTACTTTTATATATAGATGTGCCAATCACTTTTATAGTGCTATCCCTACTTTTAACTTTATTTTTAAATGTTTTTATTTTACTTTTATTGCCACTTTTTTCTTGTTAACATTTGTTTTGAAAGTTTTTTTGGCGAATACATATACATATGATATACAGTGGACCCTCGCTTATTCGGACCCAACGGGACCGGACTATGTCCGGATAACTAAAACGACCAGATGTGTGAAGCAAAAGAAACGCCGCCTCTAATGAGATTTTCAAGCAAGGAACGAGTTGTATTTTGGTTGATTTTGTCGAATGGTTGGTTCAAATAAGTTAGTTTGGTCCTTAAAGTACCACAACTACGCTTCCTTTTCAAGGAGACATCGTTACAGCTAGCCATTGTCGTAAACTCATACACGCTATTAAACGATGGACGTTAATTAGAAACGGAATCTAAGGCCGGATACTCGAAGTCCGGATAAGCAAGGGTCCACTGTATATCATCCTAGAGCTCTAATTAAAAAATGGCATCCAAAAAGATCCCAAATTAGGCATGTAAGTTTTCTACCGTTCTTTAACATTCAATTTAGTATATTAAAGGGTCAATAATTGTTAAGATTACGACTATATAAGCCCTGCAAAGCAACTAAGTTATTCGATTGTGGGGGCGGCAGTACTACCAATTTTTCAACTTCTTTATATACAGAGAATTTGAAACTTAGTTAAAAAAAGGCATTCAAAGGACAGGCAGTCTTATTTACTAAATTGACAGTCTTATATAGTACAGTCAACTCCACTACTAATGAACTGGCTCATAACTAATTTCAGGTTATAACAAACGATTGTTAAAAAAACAATTTCCTGTCCATTCAGTTCCTTCTGTTTATAACAAACAAACTTCTAATATAACAAACGTATTAATTTATAATTATGTATGTGTGAAGCCAAAAATGGCTATAGTCTATCAATCTTACAAAGTGGATAACGGGAGGAAGGAGAAAGGTATTTGTGACGAATTTTCAGTTGAAAAGTCCACCCCGAGTACCATTAATATACTATTTTATGTAATTTTAATGTTGTCAACATTCTAAAACTGTTTACTGTATTCATACTGCACTGATGAGTAATTTAATTGTATTGTTATATACAAGTAAAGTACATTTGGTTATAAAGAACTTCTTTTATAATGCAAAATTATGCTGGGATATTGCTGTTCGTTATATCAGGAGTCCACTGTATAGGTAAAAATGAAAAAAAAAACAATGACAAACGTGTTTAACCTAGAATGTCACTTCATAATTACAGTGGACCCTCGCTTATCCCGACCCCACAGGACCGGACTATGTCCGGATAACTGAAATGACCAGATGTGTGAAGCAAAA
Source organism: Chondrosia reniformis (assembly GCA_947172415.1). Taxonomy (NCBI): domain Eukaryota; kingdom Metazoa; phylum Porifera; class Demospongiae; order Chondrillida; family Chondrillidae; genus Chondrosia; species Chondrosia reniformis. Next base: position 2,471,876 of record OX359202.1, on the reverse strand, counting down.
GAAATGCCGCCTCGATCGAGATTTTCAAGCGAGGAACGAGTTGTATTTCAGTTGATTTCGTCGAATGGTTAGTTCAAATAAGTTAGTTTGGTCTTTAAAGTACCACAACTACGCTTCTTTTTCAAGGAGACATCGCTACAGCTAGCCATTGTCGTAAACTCGTACATGCTATTAAACAATAGACATTAATTAGAAACGGAATCTAAGGCCGGATACTCGAGGTCCGGATATGCGAGGGGCCACTGTATAACTGATTTACTTCAAATTTGGTATGTATACATGCTATGATAAGCTGCATCTAATGGTACGTACTCTTTGTTTTCTTATTTGACGTTTGTACCCCGAGTTTTGCTGAAAAACCGCCATATTATACCACTGGGCTTGTATATTTATTATAGCACGGATCGACGGCCAAATAGAAACTTTTCAAATTTTCTAAACATTAAGAGCATTGGAGTAGCTACCCATCTATGGTACAAATCCCTAAAAAGGTGCTCTGAAGATGCTCCTAACATCAAGAGATAAACCATTAATTAAGCTATCAATGATCACAACACAGTGAGCTTACAGCATCTTTAACCACCTGAACAGATGGTGTTTTTCATAAAGAATTATGTCAATTACTGCGAGTGCCTAAGGAATTGTTCTTAACATACTGTAAAGGTACAATTGTATGCATGTGAACATTTTTGCGAATTTGGAAAAATTGGCCTCTAAACAAATTTATGTGCTTCTTTCCGTATTATTTCTAATATAACTCCGGGGCTTGTATTTTTTCAAACTCCTCTGAACCCGGGCTTATATTGGAGACTGGGTTTGTATAAGAGACTGGGCTTATATTTATTCAACTCTTGAATTCAGATTGGCATCCATACCCTATCGGTATCAAAAGTGTACACAGCTCGTTCGTATTAAATTGTTGCAATCTGAAACGGGTTCAGCCGTACTATAGGACAGCGCTTTTACTTCCATTAACAGTTCGATCTATACTCGGTTAACACTCGTTACTCGCCTCGGCCTCCCTACACTAGAAATGCCTTCCACTTTGACACCTAAACTAAACTTAATGGAAAGGTTTTTCTGGCTGGTACTGTATGTATAAGTAGGGTGTTAGTGGGCTTATATTGGGGACTGGGCTTCTATTTTTCGATTACTCATAAAGGTGGGCTTCTATTGGAGATGGGCTTGCATTAGAGATCTGGGCTTATTTTAGAGATAATACAGTATTTATGCACTTTGTCTATGAAGATTAAGCAACATCTTTTATTACTGATTGGGTGCCGCTACATTTCCATTCTCAGAAGCGTATGGCAGCTCTCTGTTCAGCGGTAAACACCGTGTAAGCTTTACACTTTCCTGGCTGGTTTGCTTGTAGTCTGTGTTGTACCTCGCGTAGAACGGCTACATTTGCTGACTGTGTCACGACATCTCTGAGCTGTGTTTCTCTGGCTGTTGGCCAAGAATTCGCAGGTTGGAAATAATGAAACAAAGCCATCATTCACTACGCTAACGTACGTACGTGTGAAAATCAACTGCAAATATGATCCCATACTTTATGCCGTACTAATATAGTGCATATAGAAATTTATACACCCAGAAATTGACTCGCATAATTCGCATAAATATAACTCACACATGCGCATATTAAAAGTAAGTGCATGCTTCAGTAGTTCCCATTTTGAATTCAATGAGATAGATTTTGGTGGCACTGTTAGTGAAGCTATAAGGTCACACCCTAGGAGGAAGCCGAAATTTTACCTCTTACCTAAGGTTTTGCTAAATGATATTCATTTATAATAGTTAATAGTATATATTGACTCTTAAACTAAAATCAACTTATAGAGCCTCATAGTCTGTGCCAGTTTGTATAACACCATTCCACAGATTCTGAAGTTACTATAATATACTTTGTGAATGATATGGTTGCAGTATAGGGCTATATAGTGCAACCAGTTTATGATGCATGCATAACACTAATGACATCAATTTTAATCAATCAATTATCCATCATGGGAAATATAAAATACATTAATGTGAAACAGCACACTGTGAAACATGCAATTCCCTTTATGTATTTTGCACTCTGAGGATGGATGTCACAATGAATACAACCATGGCTTACATACATCAAGCTAATCAAGCAGTGGATGAAATTTCACTTTAACCTAAGTAATAAAGATAATTTAAGTAATTCAAGTTAAAACTCTTTTACTATAGGGTTAGTACTGTAACTAGAGTTTCTTCATGGATTCCAGGTCCAAGAAGGGACTCTGAGATTCATCTGAAGCAAAATAAATTTGACGATTATAGAACAAGAATATATACAAAACAAGAATACAGTATAACAATAGACATTCAAGGACATAAATTATATGTACCTCAATCCATTGGCCTATGGTATGGATAGCCTTACAAAGTAATGGGAACTGGCTAGGCAATGTCTGAATTTCTGGCAAACCAGTTCCACCTCCGACTTTCGTTTATAGAGGAAACTTTGAGTCTATATATGTCAGAAAGAGTAAAATAAAATATATGAATGTTGCATGTTTCCACGAGCACATGCAAGTGCCTACATACACCTAAATTGCATGTACTACATTGATGCATGCATAAAAGGTCTTCTGGCTTGAAACTATATAGTCCTATTCCTGTTAACCTGCTAATTCCACATGTGTAATATTTGTGTAATATTTGTGCAATTACATTTATCTCTTGCAGGCATGCACTTACAAATAGTAAATCCCCAGAGAGTTTAGTAGCAACTGATATCTCACTAGAACCATACATAATTACTCCAAGCATGGCCTTATGCTATGGCCTACATTGACTACATGCCTGCATCTTTAGGTTATGCATGGCATTCACTATGGAGACGTCATCATGACTTTCCTTTAGCTATAAATAAACAATTAAGATAACCTTGCAATATTTAATGAGGACATGTATGTATATACCTCGAAAACTGCTACTATTAGCTTATGCGTTTCGCTAGTCATGCAAAATAACATAATACCTTTGTTTGTTTCAATCATAGGTCCCCGACATCTTTCAAGTGTGAAAGAAGCACTTCCTATTTCCCATGGCCCTCCTCCAGAACTGGAGTTTTGGTAAGAAAAATGTCTTACAACTACAGCTAGGAGTCCATAAAAGATTTCATATTTAACTTACATTGATAAAGATAACCTTGCAAAGCAAAGTCTGTCTAACAAAATAGTCATAAATTGTTTTGCTTCACCATTTCGAAATTTGCTTATTCCCCTTAAATTACGAATCACATAATAAACCCCCATTTATCTACATATATGAGCAAAATACATACAGTAGAGTTAGGAGTAGAAAAGTTTAGGAATACACACTAACTGGACAGCTTCCAACATATGTCACGTTTTTGCATTTCTTTAAATTCATGTATGCAGAATAAAGATAAATAGCAAGGTGAAATTAAATGTTGATAAGGAATTAAACCACACAATACACACATGACTGAATCAATATGATGAGAAAAACAGGGGAAACCTGTACCTTTTTATAGACATTTCTGAAAACATCTCCAATTGCGACTATATACATTTTCATCTCCATCTATGCCTAATTGGTCAATGTATGTAGCTAAACTACCTAGGTCAACTTCTCTAAACACCATTTTCGTTGGTGCATCCTTCAATTGGACTTCCAAAAGCTTTGGCTTTATGTTTGTAGGATGTTACCTTTATTTGCGCTGCCCACAGCAACATCCCTATGAAAAATTATGGGGGGTGGGGAAAATGCCATATATGAATTCCATGCATAAGAGAAAGAGGAAGGCTATGGTACAAGTCAAAAACAAGTATTAAGAGTTAAAAACTCATGGGCCTCCACCCGTTGGGCACCTGGGCACCCCCTAACTCAAAATACTTTCTGCTTGCTTGTCAGCTTAATCATTGTAATAACGAGGAGTATTTCCTTGAACACCTGAACTTCCACCATTTTGTTTTTGCTAATTGCTAAGTCATGTTGTCTAGCTGCTATAAGGTATACTCCATGCATAAGTGTGATGATCTGGCAACAGGAGTACCTTTTTGACGTCCACACACTGCAGTGCAGTGAGTAAAAAGATGTGGTCCCAGCCATTTCACCTTAACAGGGTTCAACTGTATATCATGGTACATGTTTTTGACAAACATCTGGCGAATTTTTGTTTAATTAAAATTGCAAAATAATCAAGATGTAATGAAGAATTCAAGGTTATGATTGTGGTGATGTTTTTGTATTGCGTCACCGACACCCCGCATATGTTGCTACATACATTCACAGTTTGTGAATCTGTGACATTGCATAAACGTCACCTCATCGTTGCAAAAGAAGATCATACTTTGGTGAATGGCTATGACAAGTCGAGCTGCATGAAAGCTGCATTCCACATTCCCTGCAGCTTTCTCATCGAGAGCTGTGCCAGGTTGATATGAGCCTGTAGATCCACTGCACAGTCTAAACGTGAGCCTAAGGTCTTCATCTTCCTCCAGGCTTCATTGCCATGATCAGGAGAGCCTTTAGGAGCCAGGTAAATGTGGGTGCGCTTGGTCTTATCTGTGTTGACCTGCAAGCTCCACTCAGGAAGTTGGTCTGAGCATACCTCCAAAACCTGCTCTAGATGTTGTTGAGCAAAGCTTAGGAAGTCTAGATCATCTGCATACTGTGTTTCTGATGGAAGGCCTCTACAAGCATCTTCCTGTGGAAGTGCAGGGAATTGTGGGCAAAGATCACGCATAGCTGCCTCATAGTAGCAGTTGAAGAGAATGGGACTGAGACTATCACCCTGTGGAGTGCCAATGTTGGTTTCAAATGCTGGTGCTTCAACATTGCCTATGCGGACTTAAAGAGTAGTCTGGGTTAGGAGTGCCTGGACCATGTGGACCACATTCATGTCATTTGTCAATTCACTAACTACATGCAGCAGTCGATGTCTGTCTACTGTGTCAAAGGCACAAGAAAGGTCTATGCCTAGGATCCTAGGCATGCTAGCTATGGCTACCTAAAATTCAAATGGAACATGCACTATAGGGAAGATGTCGCAAGTGTTGAAGCAAAATAGGAAAGGGAAGCAGTCATAGTACACACTTTGGTTATGCTTAATTGTACTATTATAAATCATTTTACACATATAGCTACTTTCCACAGTCCTGCATGCTTACGCTTCTATTTGCCTAATCAAAAGAAGCACCACATTCTCTATCACTATATATAATTTTGCAACTTGTTCTTGAAAGCCATCTACTAGCTGCTCCATACACTAACTACCTTCCTTTCTTGTTATACGTATGTTTCTCACTTAATTGGGTAACTGTAGAAGCACAATTATAACTGCATTCAGCATTTTCTATAATTAATATAGGTCCACCCTACAAGACCGTATCTCGGGGAAGGTATTACCAGGTGCTTGCAGTGGACCTCCACGGTATCTGGATGATATTGAAGAGGCATAGCTAATAAGATTTATTACTCGCTGTTCCGAAATTGGATACAGCCTCACCAAGCGAGACATTATCTGTATGGTGCAAAGGTTGTGAGACCACAAAGGCCTGCAAGTGCAGGTATCTTCTGGGTGGTGGGTTACCTTCCAGAAGTGGCATCCTGCCCTTGCTGTTAGGTGTGCTGAGAGCATTGCATACGCCAGGGTCATTGCCTCCAACAGTGATGTCCTTGAGAAATATTATGACATGTTGGAGGCTATGCTGCAGGATAATGGGCTGTGGGAATCCCCTGCCAGCATTTTTAATTGTGACGAGACCGGCATGCCACTCAGCCCTGGAGCATCAAAGGTAGTGGCACGAAGAGGGCAGAAACATCCTTACCAGGTTGCTAGTGGGGGGACAAAGTGCACATTACAGCATTATAGTCTGTGCTAGTGCGGCTGGCTATATATGCCATCCCCCCAATGGTCATTTTTGACCGGAAGTTCCTCAACCCCCATCTTACCATTGGGGAGGTACCTGGCACGTTTTATGGGCTAAGCGACAGCAGGTGGATGGATGCCCATTTATTCAATGAATGGTTTTGTAACCATTTTTTGAGGTATGCACCATCATGTAAGCCCCTTCTCCTACTTTTGGACGGGCATTCTTCACACTACCAGCCGGCAGTAGTGGAAATGGCTGCTGCAGAACAAGCAACATCTTTTGCTTCCCCCCGCATACAACGCACATCACTCAGCCATTCGATAATGGGGCATTTGGTGCCTTGAAATTGCACTGGAAGGAAGCCTGCCGGGAGCATATGACCATGAATTCTGGGCCAGTGGTCACACGCTCCTCATTCTCCCAGATTTTTTGCAAAGCTTATTCGAGGGCGTTTACTATTGGCAATGTCACAGCAAGTTTTCGGGACACACCCTTTCAACCAGAAAGCCCTCCTACCGCCGGAGTCAGAGTCTAATTTGGTTTAGAGGACTGGGCTAGCCTATATCCCATTGTTTAGCCCACGACCTCAGCGTGCACATGCACAAGGTGTGTCTTGCATGGATAAAGCAACACATGCAATTGCAATCTTAAAAAGTTGTTAGAAATATACTGCATAGACAGTATAATCTGTGGCTGCAGATACTTGCACCGTACACCCCTCTGCAGCTTTTTTGCAATGCAGCCTAATAGAGACATGCAGTTATACATACTGATGCATGTTGTAGTATCCCTTATATATACAGGGTGTGCACAGCAAACAGCATTGCAAGCTGATCCAATGAAGCAGCCTGCATCTTCCTTGAGTGATGTCAGTACTGTCACAGAGCCACTGCAACAGGAAGAAGCAGTTGTTGGTAAATTAATTAATAACTATCACTAACTGTTGTGGTCACTAGCTGTTACATTATACTAAGGCACTTAAGAAATATATCAATAGCTCCCTAGCTATTATGCTATATTTTAATAATTAATTATAATAACGCTTTCTGTTGTTCTTCTCCGCGAGTCTATAGCTGAGTAGGAATGTTCATCTAAATAGGTGTCTATTCAGTTATACTAAATCATAGAATTGACTCTATGCTTGTGCATGTATATCTGCATGTGCATGCATCTGAGGTGTGTCTGGATGAGTGTCCATTAAAATAAATTTTGCATTTTTCCAGCACATGTGTGAATTTAGTCCTATAATATATTATATAATAATAATATTTTTAGACCATGCTAAATTATATTGCCATGATGGAACTTTGGTTTACATGTTTTCAGTGGATGAGTGGGAGAGTCCTTTCACTGTAGCTGAAAATCAGCTATTTTAGAAGCGCTACACAGAGGGCTATGATATGACAACTGATCACAGGTACAATCAGTGGTTGCAGGCTCACTATCCAGATGCAACAATTTTGGCACACATCCCCACAAGTGTCCTAGGGTATTTTAGTGCCTTTTACAGCAGGGATCACAACCTTTGAGAGATCCCAACAATCAGTTGGTCGACTTTCACACTTTCTTCAACCCCCACACCTCTATAAAAGAAGTTTTCTCAGAGTACAAAGACATACTCACGTGTGTTAACAAGTGCAGAGAGCAGGAGGTTTCTCCAGGAGAAGAAAGCGAAGAAACGTGAAAAGGAAGCACAGAGGGAGCTGAGGAAGAAGGACAATGAGGAAAGAAAGAGAATTTGCAGTAAAATTAAGGAACAGAAGAGACTGGAGAAAGAGCAGCGAGCAGCAGCTAAGAAGCAGAATCCAACCAGCAATAGTAAGCCATGCATGTGCACGTGGTCATTTAATTGAAACAGCAAACACAATAACTATCGTAGCCCACCAATGTATAATCTATATATACTGAGATATTCATGTTATGCACTGTTACATGTTAACGTTATTATTTTAATATTCCCTGTATATACAGGGTGTGCAAGGCTGACAGCATCACAAGGTGATCATGACCTACTCAAGCACTTCCTTGATTTACGGTACTGTCACTCAGCTACTGCAACAGGCAGAAGCAGTTGTCGGTAAGTTAATAATTAAAACTACTTGTATACATGTTACATATCGTTATTTAGCTAGTGGCTTCACTAAGGCATTGAACAAATATAATATTATCAATAGCTCCACAGCTATATTTTAAGCCTTATAATATAGCATGATTTATATTACTAATTTAGCACTTTCTACTGTTCATCCACATGAGTATAGCTAACTGAGTAGGAATGCTAGCTACATCTGCAGAGGTGTCTATACAGTTGCTGAATGAGAGGCCATGGAATTGCCTCCATGCATGTATTCAGTCTTATAATACATTTAGACCATGCTAAATTATATTGCCATCATGGAACTTTGGTTTACATTTTCAGTGGATGAGCGGGAGAGTCCTTTCACTGTTGCTGAAAATCAACTATTTGAGAAGTGCTACACAGAGGGCTATGATCTGACAACTGATCACAGGTACAATCAGTGCTTGTAGGCTCAAAATACAGATGCAACAAATTTGGGACAGACTCCGCAAGTGTCCCAAGGTACTTTAGTGCCTTTTACATGTACAGTAGAGACCACTACCATTGAAAGATCCCAAAATCAGTTGGTTGACTTTCACGCTTTCTTCAACCCCACACCTCTATCAAAGAAGTTTTATCAGAGTACAAAGAAATCCTCGCGTGTGTTAACAAGGACAGAGAGCAGAAGGTTTCTCCAGGAGAAGGAAGAGAAGAAACATGAAAAGGAAACACATAATATACAAAGAAAGAAGGACAATGAGGAAAGAAAGAGAGTTTGTAGTGAGATGAAGGAACAGAAGAGACTGGAGAAAGAGCAGCAAGCAGCAGCTAAGAAGCAGAATCCAACCAGCAAGAGTAAGCCATGCATGTGGTCATTTAATTAAGACACCAAACACAATAGCTATCGTAGTCCACCAATGTACAATCTATGCTGAGCTTGATGCTATGCATGACTGTAAGAACTTTAAATTTATGCAGTTAAGTCACAAGCTATATATTTTTCTTTCCAGGTAAGCAGATGCATTCCAGTCACTGTGAAGATGGGGTCAGTGCAAATAGTGAGGCCACACACTGGCTACAATGTATTTCTTGCTTTGCGTGGTACCACTGTGTGTGTGTTGATGTGGAAGTAAAGAAGGCAACAAGCAAAGACTTTTGTTATTGCTGTTCTCTCTGCTGAAGTTTAGTTATATAATATGTAAGTGCATGGCTGAAAATGGTTCTTACACTGGTCTCTACAAACTAGCCTAGGCCTGATCATGAATGCATAGCATGATGTACAGACTGACTGGGCACTGACTGCGACATATAACCGATCTTGCATGCAGGAAGGGAAGAATCCGCGCGGACAGCTTTAAACTACCCACCAATTGATCAGTGGACCTGTTGCTATTAACAGATCTCTAGTTCCGTGACTGGTCAACACCAGGCTGCGATTCCAAGTGAGTGTGATGGGGAATGATGTACCTCTATACTACAGTAGCCACGACCATATTCGCCTCTCCTAGACAGAGTACAAGTCCGTGTTGATAATCGATATTTTCGGCCTATAATAGATACTTTTAGATTTTGAGGTTTCAGCCCTCTTACTGGGGAACGCAGAAGAGAGTACTTCTTGTTTCGACATAATTTACTTAGTAATGTCTGTACTACTAATTTGTGTTAGACTTGAGGCGATTCGTCCAGCAGTTGAGAAGATCAATCGAGTGGCCAATAATACATTGTGGTCAATGTGGCATCAACTAATGTGTCTCCTTGGATCATCACATGTCTGGACAACCGCATACCACCCGGCTGCCAACGTGGAACGCTTCCACCGGCAGCTCAAGGTAGGGTTGAGCACCGCACCACGCACACAGTGGATGGAAGTCTTACCTCTGAAAACTCTTTAGCATACGTTCTTGCTGGTAGGAAGACATCTAGAGCACTACTAATTGGTCTACCGAATTATCCTCCGCCTTCCAGAGGAATGTTTTGACAGCACAGACACTGTACCCGACCCACACACTTACGTGTCTCGCCTTAGAAGAACTATGCAACTTCTTCCTCCCATGCCTCTATCACACCATACCAAGGACAGAACACAAATTAGCAAAGATTTGGACCCGTGCACACTTGTATTCATCCACAGAATTGCCATCCATAAATCCCCACAGCCTCCTTACGACGATCCTTTTGAAGTCATCAGGCATACACCCAAGTTCTTCACTGTTACCGTGAATGGGAAAACACAGACCATCTCCTTAGACCGCTTAAAACTGCCCTATCTCGAAGCGTCAACAGGGACAACCTTAGCATGCACTTCTATGTCAACACATCCAGTATCTGCGGCAGTGCCTGCTTCATCAAATCCACCGGTCCGTGCAACACTCTCTGAACGTCATGTGCATTTTCTGGTCAGATTTACCTCATAATTTCATTCACCATCTGCTCACTGGAGGGGAGTACTGTGGCATGTAACATTATGTGCATGTGCATGAATATATTTATACATGCTTGCACAGTTACTGTAGTTTTTCCACGTGTACAGTTTTGTTGTGTTGTGGTTCAGTTGTTTAATAATACTCTAGATGAATTTTACTATTATATAAGAACACTCTTCAAAATATATGTGTAAGTAATGAATGTACCATAAATCCAGCCCAATCTAATGTTGAGGATTGTGAAGCCAAAGTTAAAAAAGAATTAAAAGGCATTTCTTAGACTTTTCTCAAATTGTTGTCCATTGTTAACGTTTGATTTCTACTCTCGACCCCCCATGTGCTACTAATGGCTTAAGTTTAGTAATTTTACAGAGACCGCTTTAGGAAGAGACCTTAAAGTTTGTAATTTGTTAATATCATCAATTATATATATTTCTAGCAATCTGAAGTTGACAGCAAACACAGAAAGCTAGAATATTACTAACCAAAATGAAATGGCCTACCACAAAAGTTGCCAAAAATATTAACTTAATTACCACTTACCTATCAATGTATATCATGACTACCACAAGTTTTCAAGTTCCAATAGTCAGGTTTTGACATTATGCGCGAAAGACCACCAGTTTCTCTCCCAGTTTTTCCTGGTGCCGCTGTGTCACTGTGGTCAGCCAATAAATAACGTTAATAGTTAAAATCGGAAGGAACTCTATTAGGTTATACACCCATAAATTAGCTTGCAAGAAGAATGACTACAAGCAGTGGACACCACTAAAGGTTCCCAATCCTAATTTCCAAGTACATTAGTAGTATAATGAATCAATTTACTGTTGCTTTATTGTTGTTGTTGATTCAGGCAATGGATTCAGCAATTTTACAGCAATTAGAAAGAGCTGCACTCATGACTAAAGTAAGCTGATTGCTGATCTACGCTAAACCCATTATTAAGATAGATTTCATTCTGCAGAACTATAGATGAACGAATCTGGATGTCATAAGATTGAGTCTAAAGTACATAGGTTACTTATTAATTGTAAGCCTTATACACAGACATATGTCAACTTGCTTCTCTCAATTCAGGTAGCCAGCCAATAAGAGCAAATCTCTCACAAAAGTCTGTTATTTATAAATTTGTATCTTTTGAATAATACCATAGGTAATAAGTTTCGTATTTGTATACTCTGTTACGTTACTATATTTATCATGCAGTTTGATGATGAAGATGTACAGTAAAGAACCAAGTGATGAAGAATTCAGAACTATGAACTGTAACTTTTACTATTTTGTAATCTTAATAAAGAATTATTATTATTATAGAATTAACTTCCAGTGAATTTTATATGAAAGGCATATTCATAGTTAGTTCAAATAATGTAATGCATAGCTTACTTAACGACTACAATTTGGGTTGAAGGCATGAGTGTAATTTACTCATAGGTCACCTTGATGTTGTGAATTTTTGTAAATGTGTGTAAACAGATGAATTCACAACCTTTAGCACAGTTGCAAATTAGACGGTATAAACTATTGTACTCAAATCCAAACAACCAGTTTATAAACTACTTTATTTATTTCCGTGGGAACTGCTACCATTACCATGACTACTACCTTTACAGGGACTACTAACCATACCATGACTGAGACTGTTTCTGTGTATACTACTGTTGCTGTGTCTCATACTGCTACGGTTACTTCTATAGTTACCATGACTACTACCTTTACCAGGACTATTATGCTTGCAGTGGCTACTACCATTACCAAGACTACTTGAATAAAGGTGACTATTACGGTTAACATGACTACCACCATTACCGTGACTGGTACAGATGTAGTGACTACTACCGTTATTGCAGCTACTTTTTGATAGAGACTACTAATGTTACTCTAACTATCTTTGTTTCCATGACTACTACAGTTACCGTGAATATATATTACCATTAAAGTGATTACTCCCTGATGCAGTGACTACTACCGTTACCATGAATACTACCGCTACCATGACTACTACCGGGACCATGATTACTGCTGTTACCGTGCCTAATACCGTTACCCTGATTGCTACAGTTGCAGTGCTTTCAACTATTACAGTAACTATTACCGTTATCACGGCAACTACATCTACTGTGACTGCTAACACAACCACGGCTACTGGGACTATGATTGTTAAAGTGAATACTACAATTACCATGATTATAGCCGTTACTGTGTTTACTACCGTTAACATAACCACTACCATTATGGTGACTATTAGCCTTACCATGACTACTACAGTTAGTGTGAATATTACAGTGGCAGTGGCTGCTGCCATTACCGTGGCTACTACCTCTTCCTTGACTGTTACCATTACAGTGATTACTATCATTAACAGACTACTGCAACAGAGACTACTACTGTTACTGTGACTGCTGCTGTTACCTTAACCTCTACAGTTACTCTGGTTGCTATATAACTTTTACCGTCATTACTCCAGTTACCATGACCACTACTGTTGGTGTGACTACTATCATTACCGTGAATTACACCATTACCATGATTATGAATATTGCCATGACTAATACTGTTAGCGTGACGACTACTGTTACCATGAAAACCATTGTTACCACCATTACCATGACAACTGAATTTACCGTGACCACTAGAGTTTCCTGAATACTGCCTTTACTGTAACCACCACCAGTAGAGAGTAGTACAATTGTAGTGACTACTACCAATACCGTGATTACTATATACCGTTAGAGTGACTACTAACGATACTGTGACTACTACCATTATAGTGACTACTAACAATACCGTAACTACTACTGTTACCATGACTATTATATATAGTTACTATTACTATGACTGTTAACTTAACTATATACTCTGGTTATTGCGACTACTAACATAATACTAACTACAGTCGACTCCTGATATAACAAACTGCTAAATCCAAGATTTGTTCTTTATAAAAGAAGTTTTTAGTAACCAAAGCAAGTATAAATACATGGTACATTACGTAAAAATGCATAGTCATATGCATCGCTGTTCACAAGCCCACGAACGACGTATTGAGTACATAAAACATTACTGAACAAAATCTGTTATTTGTCGAGGGAAGTTGAATCGACGTTCGAGTGAAGTTTGAGCGAAGTTGGATCGAAGTCTGAGTGAAAATGTTTTTGCGAAGTTCACTTTAAAGTGTAAAAAATTTCCGTGCCTACCGTAGGTATGGCCATGCATGTCTCTCCCATTTGTAGTAACGGAAGTGCGTGTGTTATAAATGATGAATAATGTACGCAATTAAACTTATTTCCAAGCATGTTTGCTATATGCGCAAATTCACATTATCAGAGTTAGTTGTATGTAGAGTCGATTGTACTACTATTAGTGTGACTAATACTGTTACTGTGACTACTAACCATACTGTGACTACTACTATTACCGTGAATACGATTGTTACTGTGACTACTACCATTGCCATGTGCCATTACAGTGCCAGCTAGAAATTGGAAAAATGGCTGCCCAGATTCTGAAGAATCATCACCCTTGACTGTAAGTCACTTTCATACATAAGCTTTGGATAGTGCTTCAATGTTGTTTGTTCAATGTTCACGGTTGTTGTCAGAACTGTTCGTGTGTGAAGAATGGGAGATTAAGTTTGAATTGCCAGCCACACAGGGAAGGAAATTGTGTGAATCAGATGACAAGACGCGAAAGGTCCACTGCCACAGCACAAGAATAACACTACAGCAGTACATCTTCAGTAGGAGAGTCCGTCAGGGTTGATACCATCACAAATGAAAGGCTGTCAGTCGAAAGCGACTCCCAAATGTCAGCTAGCTCTATCAACAATCCCTTCACTGTACTGTAAATCCCTTTATTTATGTGGTCATTTAATTTTCGCAAGTTTCACGATTTCTTCCAAGTTGTTAAATTTAATAGCTAGCTAATATTTTACTTAATCAAGTGATTGCTACATGGAGCTAGCTTATAAGTAGAACGACAATGTCCCTCTACAACTGGTTCTCAAGCACTTCCACCAAGCCGTATCTACTTGATCCATCCAACGAAGAAACAAAGAAGAAAGAGGATGAGGTCGCTAAAACTAATACCAAAGTTGTTGAAACCATGGAGTCTCAAGATAGACGCAAACGTCCTCGAGGTAAGTACACATTCTTCTTGCCTGAATTTCGTCCAAAAAATTGAGAAGTTTGCAGTGGAATCCTCTGCATCAGAGGATCCAGATACAGCCTGCAGTTCATCCCTCGACTTTAAGATTCCACTAAACTATCTGTAACAGAGTTGAACACACCAATCTAATGTCTGTGAATTACATGCCTGAATACTCTATTTACCATATATTATTTTATTGATAGGTTGGCGGAAGACAAGGTGAGATGGGAGTACCAGGAAGTAATTAGAGAGAAATTTGAAGAAGCGAAAGTAAAAGGGTGCATGTCTGGAGATGATGTTGAGAGGACATGGAGTGAGTTGAAAGAAGGCTAAGTGGGGGCATCAAGTGGTGTGTGTGGGGTTGTCAAGAGGAGGCACAGTGGGGGGAAGAGGTCAAGATGGTGGAATGAGGAGGTGAAGTTAGCCGTGAGAAGGAAGAAGTTGTTGTATAAGAGATATTTGGACAAAGACACAGAAGAAGCTAAAAGGCTGTACAATGAGGCAAAGACTGAGGCCAATAGAGTGGTTAGGAAGGCTAAGAATGAAGAGTGCATGCGTCTAGGTAGAGAGTTGGAGAAGGATGCCTGGGGCAATCAGCGGAGATTTTGGGCCAGTGTGAATGGTAACAAGAAGGAGAGGGATGGAATGTCATGGATCTGCAGTAGGGATGGTAGGATACAGATGGGGGAGGAAAAAGTAAGGGAACATTGGAAAGAGCATTTTTAGGGGCTGTATAGGGAAGTGGAAGGATCAGGTCAACCCACACTGAGTAAAAGGGTCCCATGCACTGGAAGACGAGGTGATCAGAGCTATTGGAAGAGGAGGTAAGAAGGGGTTTGATGAGGCTGAAGGTTAGGGAGGCAGCTGGAATCTGTGGGATCATGCCAGAGATGTTGAAAGCGGGGGGACAAGTAGTGGTAGAGTGGTGACAAAGCTCTTTAACATGGTATGGAGTGTGGGTAAGGCTCCATGTGATTGGACGGATGAGGTGATTGTGCCCATTCAAAAAAAGAGTGAAAAGTGGCGGAAATGTGCTTGCCTTCAGCTCTCACGCTCGATAGTTCGTACAGCAAATAGCTTCAGCTTGGGCTCCCTATTCCTCCCCTGGTTAGTCTGCAATCGCAACAACTCACATTTGAGAGTGTTTTGTGGAATGCACGTTGCTGTGCCACTGGTTTTTTAATAACCTTTTTCTGGCCTGTCTCTGGAGGTGTGAAAACTGCGACTAAGAAGCGACAATCTAGGTGTCAGAAGAAAAGCAGTGAAGCTGCAGACATTCATGCTAATATCAAAGAGCAGATGAGTCAACCTAGGTCTGAAAAGATTGTTGATTTCCCAATTCTCGCTGAAGGGGCCACTCCTCACTGGGCAGCTAATGTTAATGAAGTCCAGGCACCCTTTCTACCTCCTGATACACCACTAGTCAGTAAGCTGAGGCATGTGAAAGAAGAGGATGCATGTTGTGATGATGACCCTCCAGTCCTGGATAGGATAGTGCAAAGTGGGCAAAAGGTTTATGAAAATGCTGAGTTTGTTTTGGAAGAGAATGTTGGCCCTGCACTGAAGTTTACTGATAGAGGAGGTGGGTTAGCACTGACCCCTATCAAGCTTCACAACCTTGGTGATGATGGAGATGAAATGGATGATGATAGCTTAAAAAGTATCTGCAAAGTTGCAAGACCATTGAATATGTGCGGGTTGATGGTCAGCCAGGCTTCACGTTACATCGGGGTCGCTGCCGCTTTTGGACTGCTATTGAAGTAACTCCAGAGGTAGTTAGAACTAAACCGGATAAATTACGTGTCCCTAACTGATATTCCTGTATTGTTATGTTTATCTGTTTTTGTGCTTTTGTAAGGTTCCCCAATTCATACCAGCCTTGGGCTGACGGGGCTATACATTAAAAAATAATAATAATAAATTCATAAGAAGGGTAGCAAAATGAATTGCACCAACTTCAGGGGAATTAGCTTAATCAGTATTGTTGGAAGGTTTTTTGCTAGGGTCTTGAATGAGAGAGTGAGGGTGCTGACAGTGGACAAGGTGAAGGATGAACAAGGCGGTTTTAGGGCTGGTAGGGGATGCATTGACCAAAAATCTACAGTTAAGCAAATTGTGATTTTTCTTCTTCAAGACTTGTGTATGTGGATTTAATATGTTTAATAGTTTGTTTTCTTAAATGTCCATTTGGTATTAAGTCAAAGTTGTACAAAAATATTGATTCAATCGGAAATGAATCTTCCCATTCAGCCATTTTTTCCCTTTCTGATGGTCTATATGGAGTTTCCAACTTGAGGTATAGCTACCTTTCATCCGGACTACGTTGACCCAGCCACCATTAGTCTTAGTACATTTGGCAATGGACGGCTGCTTGTTGGTCTCAGCAACATTAATGGCTACCAAATGACTCTCCCTGAGACCTAAGAGGTCTGTAACACCAAGGATATGCCTCTTTGTAGGTGGTGGCTTGTAACTTCCTGTGTATACCTGTTTCAGTAAAGCAAAGCATTTACATTGTGAAGCAATTTGGATTTTGTTATGGAAAAAACCCAAATTTGGCTTTTCAGATTCCAGAAAACCCCAAACTTTGTTTTTCTGATTCCTAAAAATCCAAATTTGGCTTTTTCCATAACCCGAAATATGGATTTACGGCTCCTAATATTGGTTGATTCTTATAAATACTTTGGGTTGTTAGGCTTATATATACATTAATTTGAAAA
Organism: Chondrosia reniformis; assembly: GCA_947172415.1. Lineage (NCBI taxonomy): Eukaryota > Metazoa > Porifera > Demospongiae > Chondrillida > Chondrillidae > Chondrosia > Chondrosia reniformis. The sequence continues at coordinate 2,454,649 of OX359202.1, read as the reverse complement.
TGGTGGTGTTAGGGAAGCTTAAATAGACTATTAATTCCTTTGTTATTATTTTCATATATAAGTATACTAAAGTGTGAAGAATCGTTAGGATTATGAGTATATGATAAGCCCAAAACAAAGTGGCTTTAGTAATTCGAGCACGGGGGCAACTCCTCTATTTAAACTTGAAATTCCTAAATTTTGTGAGATAAGTTCAAATATTATATTGATAAAGACTCCATTGAGTTAAACAATCACCATAATGTTAAAATTAAGCCTTAAAAATTCATTCTACCTGCGAAATGGCCTACTAAAAGAATATCCCTTTGAAGCGGCCATTTTATAATACACTTACAAAGATGGCCACTATCACTGGATGTATATATAATTCTATTGCTGCTGAGCATGTGCTAAAGGATGTTGCTCAAGACAGAAGACAGCACACAATCATTGCTTGGTCAGAAGATTTTGTAAGTCCTAATCGTTTTATTGCCGTTCAAAATTGATTATATTTAGTTTTTATTAGACCTGGTGACCTGAATTATGTGACATTTCTCTGAGAGGATCAATTGCAAGTACGGTGAAGTGTTTTTGTTAAGTTGATTATAGTCTAACAAAACATTTAACCGTTATAATCATACAGTACTCTCTATGTAGGGATGCTCCCGGTTGTTTTGTTTTCCCTATACATTTTCATAAGAGTGAAATGCTGAAATAGGCTGAAAATCGCCAAACTAAGGTTATGTAGAGTTAAATATAAAACAGCCACGCTATAAGCTGGTCTTTAAGGGAAGCAACCATGTTCCGCTGGCAAATAAACAAACTTTGAAATATCCGATTACCTTTATTATTCATCATCATCTTCACCCGCTGAAAAAGGAAATAAACTTTCGGGCTGCTTCTTAACCCTTTACTGCCCGAAGACCACTTTTGTGGCTTGAAATTCTGCAGACTGTTACTGCCCGCTAAGTTAAACAATCGTACGATCTCTTCGAAATTTATATGCATCGATAGCACTTACGTATAAGAATCTTCGTCTTAAATATTATAGGTTTAAACCATAGTATTACTGTATTATAAAAGGAAGAAATTTATATGGTTTTATATTTATATTTATAGGTATACAAATTACACAAGCGTTAACGAAAAACGCAAATTTTTAAAATGACCTATTTCCTTGGCGCTTTTTGGTTTTACAGTATTTGTTGCTCTTAATAACTTGAGGGAAGGTTAGTTGGAGGATTTTACAATTATTAAAGATGAAAATGGACCTTGAAAAGGTTAGACTAGGTAGTTTTTACTCTCGAGCCACAAAAGTGGTCATTGGGCAGTAAGGTGTGTAACGATTATGCTGTAATGTGGGCGGAAAAAGGTTAAGCGAAGCTACTCTAAATATTCAGCACTGTATTATTTTGTAGGAACGGGAGCGATAACCTTACTATTGAGTATGATGGTCCTAGAGTCAAGGCTTTAATAAAATTTTCCATTTTAATGACATCATAATTTGTCCGACATTGCAAAACAAAATACAATAAAAATCTAATTACTAGCTATAGCTCATGCTACATAAAAAGTGCAGAAACTAGAAACATTATATCCATATCCCTACATCTGGCAGGATTTTGTATTGTGTGCTTCCCACTAGAAAATACATGGTATCTATTATTATTTATATAGGAGTAGGTCTGTAAGAAGTAATTAATGGAATTTCGAAGATGAAACAAATGTTTTTAAAATAGTAAACCTGAAATTTGGATTATATTAAACTTTAGTGGTGAAATGATTTTTACTATATATGGTGTGTTTATTAACCCTTTACAGTTTGAGTGTTTCACGTTCGCTAGGCCCTTACGGTTTTTAGACCACTAAAGTGGCCAAGAAGAAGAACGTTTTTTTGTACGATTTTAAACCGTTCTCTCCAAGTTTTTCTATTGTTAAGGATTGGATAAAGGCAGTATTCTTAAATTTATGCATTCTGAAAGAAGTAAGTTTTTTGAACGTCTTCATCTGTAGGACTTACCGCACGCCGCCCTATACATATATATGATCATTGTAGGTATACAGTGGAACCTCGCTAATCTGAAACCCTGAAATGCGGACACCGGACGTTTTGCATGTGCACGAATTGCATTCCCGTATAGTTTAACCCCTCAAATGCGGATACCCCGCTATTCCATAAAGTGGACAAAAAATGGTTAACAAAATCAAATACATCAATACTGATTAATGGTAAACGTGAACTATTAATACGGATGATCATTTCTGTGACAGTCCATGTGTTCCTGAAGACCACACTCACCACTGAACCTGGTCTTTGTAATGTTGTATAACTATGTCAAGTCATATCTATTAAGTCACTAGTCAGCTACAGATAATCACTTAAGTGTACTTTATATATGTGTGTATTTATTGTAAGAGTAAGTTGATTGAATAAGTTACTGCTGTGCACAAGTGATTTCTAGGCTGCATGTTTGCCACGGCATTATAGTTAACCCACGATATTACAGTCTTGGCTCTCTTAATGTAGGTCTTAGGTCTGTACAGACGATACATGCACGGTATCTCCAGTCCATAGCCTCCGCCATGGTTTACTTTTTCACCAGTGATCTCTGCAGTTCCCTTGTTAAAGGATCTTTTCAAAAAGTGGGAGCCAGATTGAAAGGTATGTGCCCAACAGTATGACAACTTCTGACGACTGACACGGCTAGCTGATCTGCCACGTTGTGGGGCTATCTTTCTAGCGCTAACACTTCTCCAACTCGAGGTCCCAGACATCCAAGTAGGAGTGATATCCCCTCACGAAAGACTGCATTTCAAACGCTGTGCTTCCAGATGGTGGTTGACTAGCCATGCTTGCTTACTGTCTTGATCTCTGGTACACATAGGCCAGGTTCCAATCACTGTTGTGCATTGCAGAGTCGGGTCAAGGATTAATTCGGGGCCACGTGCTTATGTGTGTGAGATGGCAACTGGTAAACAAAACGACCTGTCTCTAAAGATCAAATACGAGCTGACAGCTTAGAGAGAACCGAAACTAGGCATGAGAAAGTTAGCAGAAATCTTTCAGTGTGGTAAGACTCAAGTCAGCACAATTCTGAAGAACAAGGAGGCAATAAGAGAGCTTTATGAGTCAAATGCTTGTGATAGTTTGCGTCAAGCATGTAAGAGAAATCGAGCCTCTGAATATGCTGATCTCAATGATGCCTTGTACCAGTGGTATTAACTGTGTGTCCAGAGGAATATCTATCCCGATGGTAACCTGTTAGCTGAAAAGGTAATGACAATTGCAGAACATCTTGGTCACACTGATTTTAAGGCATCTAGTGGTTGGCTACACTGGTGGAAAGTGAGGAACAACATCAAGCAAAGGACGATTTCTGGTGAGTCTGGAGTTGTTAGAAGTGACACAGATGAGTCGTGGAAGGAAAGATTGCCACAAATACTTGAGGGTTAAAAGCCTGAAGATATCTGGAACGTTGATGAGACTGGATGTTTTTGGAAAGCGCTTCCAGATAAAGGGTTGGGGCAGGTGAAAGGAGTGTGCAAAGGTGGCAAGAAGAGCAAACACAGGGTGACCATTGCATTCTTTGTCATTGCTGTGGGAGAATCTGAATCTCCTCCTGTTGTGATTTGGAAGTCCCAAAATCCCCGCAGTTTCAGGGGTGTTAGGAAAGAGAGTCTTCCAGGTCGTTACTATAGTCAACCAAAGTCATGGATGACTGGGGATATTTTGCATGAAGTACTTGTGTCACTGAATCGTAAGCTGAAAGCTAAGGACCGATCAATTCTTCTCTTTATGGACAATGCAGGATGCCATCCCTCTGACTTAGCAGATAAATACTGCAACATCCAGGTTTTTTTTCTACCACATAACACCACCTCAAAGCTCCAACCCTTAGACTTGGGTATAATTCAGATTTTAAAACATTTGTACTACTGCAAGTTACTCATGCGATTCATCTTAGCAAAGATAGAAGAGTGCACAACAGCTTCAGATATTGTCAAATCACTCAATGTTCTCCATGCCATCTGATCGATTGCTCAGGCTTGGAGTCAAGTCAGTTCAGACACAATTAAGAATTAAGTGCTTCAGAAAAGCAGGTATCCTAAACCAAAGCTTTCAAGTGGTCAACACGGAAGTACCTACAGAGGATCCTTTTCTTGATCTTGATGATGATCAAGGCCAGTTAGTGAGGGATGATGAATCAGAGGATCTGATTGACCAGCTAAAAGTAGAAAATCCCTGTTTAGCTAATGAGCTAGTTTTGATTGCAGAAGATCTGGCCATCTGTGCTGATTTGACTGATGACCGATGGAAATGAAATTGGTCCATCTAGCAGTAAGTCAGTGCATATTGAAGACACAGGAGAGGAGTGATGTAGAGTCAGAATGTGATGAAGAATCTACTGAACTGCCACCTCCAATATTTCATAATCTACCAGAGGCAATTGCATGCCTTGAAGACATCTGTTACTTCCTGGAATGCAGAGGATATACTCCCCAGTCAACAGAAACTATGTCTCTGATGAGTTCACTTACTACTCTACATTTTCAGAACCTCTCAAAATGTTCAAGGCAGTTTTCTTTGTTGGAAGTTTTTACTTCATGAGCATCCACTTACATGTACATCCATATGTCATACTGTACATGTGTGTATTGCATTGTTCTATGGCTATTTTGGACTGATAATGTGTAAATCATTTTAATGTGTGATTTTATAGTGTAAAAGAGCTAACCCCTGAAATGAGGACACCCATCAGGTTAATCAGGACTATTTCCACTGTCCCGATGGTGTCCGGATTAGTGAGGTTTCATTGTATAGCTTTTACACTTTACAAACACCTTTGTTAACTTTAGAATGATGTGTTTCTTTGCAGTACTCTTCCTTTCAATAAAAAACGTTCATTGCGACTTCCCTGCGGCGCAGCGTGGGCATTGAAACCTATATATACCTCTAACTACGTACTTTACCGAATGTAATAACAACTTACGAAGGAAGAACTTTGTTCTCGCAGCAGTTTCAAGTCGATTTTAGTGACTGGTGTTCACCCAACGAAGGTAAAACGTTTAGTCATCTTCTTCGAGGCGGTCATTTTTTTCAATTATTACGCTGCGTTTTTCTGTTATCACCTCAGTATTTTTCTGCATAACTTAGTTTATTTACCTTCTTTATGTCTATATAACTCCATTTATATAAAATGCTAGCCGCTGTAACTTCACTAACATTTTTCTATTGATATAATAACTACACATATGAATTCTTAAAGAATTAAACGAAAAACCGGAAAGTGGCCAAAAACCTCAAAGGGTTAACTCAAAAATCCCCTTACACCAACCATTTTATAATTTTTTGCCAGTAAAGTGCCAGTATATATTTGAAAAAGGTCTGTCTCCTCCACAATGCTATCCTTTTCTGGTATTTCCTTTAATTCGATTAACTTAGATAGTATCCAGGATTCTTTTGAGTTGTCTGGAGCTGTGAGTGCATGGATACCATTTGCCATGAATTCCTCCCACTCACTCACAGACTTATATAGATAAAAGCCATGCTTTCCACCTTTGAAAATCAGACTTAAAAGTTTGGATGTCTAATTTTCCAATGCTGGAGAGGCACACATCTGGTGTCTCTGTTGGTGTTACCTGCAAACGAATATTAATATTACCGTGGAGATTGGGTTTAACGACACTCGTTTTGCCATGACCAAAAAGTCAGTAAATCCAGTCTGTCACTAAATCCAATCTGGACCTTTTTTACACAGCTATACAGGAATACATGCATAATACACAATAATAAGTACCTCAATTCAGTCTGATTGTAATTAGAGTCATAATGCATGATAGTAATTAGGCAGTAGACTGGAAAAAGTGTGTGATTGTAGGGCTGTCACAGTTGTTTAAACTGTGTGTTAGTAAGGAAGTCGTGAATCTGAAGGCCAGCGATCGATCCAGCTCTTATTGATGTTGGCAGACTCATCATAACCTGGAACTTCGCTCTCATCAATTTTTCCAAAATCTTCTTGGCCTTCTCTAGAAGGTCTAACTCAGAAATGCAGGATTCCGGAGTTGTAGCCCTCAAACGCTTGAACCCATGCAGCAAGGCATCTTCTATTTCAGATAACGTGAAGTCTTGCAACTTTTGGACTCCAAGTTCGCAGCACTCGTCATGGCAGTATCAATTTGCATTCTATTCTTCAGAAACCTGGCTAGAGTCCCCTGAGATATCCCATGCTTTTGTTCTAGGTGAGCACGCTTCGCACCTGCATCGATTTCCTTCAGTATGGCATACTTTTCCGCTACTGAAAAGTGCTTTTGTTTTAACGACATGGTGAGCAAGAAAACACGCGCTCATTACTATTCATGCGCCGCATGGTCGTTAAATTCGATGATATATTGAACTTTTCGATCCAGAAAAAGGTCAGTAAAATCGATTTGTCGTTATTTTCGATGTTGTTAAACCCGATCTAAACTGTTTAGGTAACAAATGGCACTCCTACCACCAAAAAACAGTCACTATAGTCAATCTCTTGTTAAATCCGAGGTCGTTATATGCAGTCTCCACTGTATATAGATTTTATAGTATATTTTGTATTAAATGTGTTGCTATTATTGTAGTGTAAGTTGTAACTGTCCAATAATCCCAGCAAATTAATTCGATGTTGATGGAAAATTCGCAAGAAAGCTTTTACTTATAGAAAATATTATATTATATATATTTAGCTCAAACACTCACTAATGATATTAGATGAACTCATATATAGTATAGACCTATACATTTTGTATACAAAGCAATCTTTATAATCCTTACATTTCTTTCAAATGCTCTCCAATTTGCGCTGACATTGTTCAAATTAATACCTCTGAATATGCCCAGGATGCAGTTTATATTTATTAGTTTGCTTTAACTTCCTTTTTGAGACCACTGGTCTCTAGTCTATTGTCTGTAGAACATTTCAGCCTTTACAGCCTCGTTTCTTATAAATTTAAAATGTAATGGTTGTGTGTGTCCGTGTAAATCTGATATTACTGGAACTAGCTATAGCCAGTTTTTTACATCTTATTTAAATGAATTGTGGGTGTAGGTGTAAAACATTTCTGAATTGCTTTGGATAGGCCTACATGTATTATAAATGAAGTAATAACCACAGGTTCCAAATAATAAAGAGGAAAGGGTATATGGTTTGCTTTCTATAATAATGGTGTATCGCTCACTTGATAAGGTCTCAGCTTGGTGTGGCCCACTGGTAAGAAGTTCACTTTTATCTATTATAATGAAGAAATAGAATTAAGTTAAGTATACATGAGCCTTTTCCTCTCTTTCTGCTCTGGTATGAATCACTTCCCTATAGCATGTGACAAATGAGAGAAAACATTTGGTCTCATTTACATGTATTGAATAGTTTTTCAAGATGATTAGTTTTTGAAGATGATTTGTTGGCAATCTAGGGCAATTAGAAGGGATTGTCATAAATAAGGTAGGAGTTAAGTGTGTTAAATGTATCTTTTGATTTGATTTTAATTCCAATATTTTGCAAAAGCCTTCTAGCACATTGGTATAGTTGTGATACGTATAGTCTACTGTCCTGATATTTTTCTTACAGTACCTTAGCCCATAAGTTGGGGCTAATTTTCCACTGTGATGGTGAGACACATTTTTGCGTGTGAAATGCAGGGGTTATATACGACTAAAAATTACTGTATCTTAGCATTAAAAGTGTTACCCTGTATATCATTAGATGTAGAGATTGTAATCATATAGAGTTGCTAGGTTGTTGTTTGATGACCAATCCCTTTTGAAGGTCTGGGTATTTGGAAACTTAGCTACTCCAGAATACTTCCCATGCAGTGCCACTGATGAGGTGTGGTATTTTCCAAAAAGGCCTTCTAGCATATTGGTATAGTTGTGAGTACATATAGTCTACTGTTCTAAGACGTTTCTTTCAGTATATACAAATTATATTCGTTAAAATTGAACAATACCTCTAATATGTGTTCTTATTCACCATAAATGTTGTGTAGATTTTGATATAATAGTCGTAGCTGGTATATTTGTTTTAGATTGGTCCATACCATCCAAAATGAATGTCATATATATACTTTTGGGGCTCTCTACGATTTAAGTTTAAATACCATAATGGTGATCCACCCATACATGGTCTATAGATAAACTTTACCAAATCATCAGTATATTGTATGCGTCTATCAACTTACCTTCCAAGGCAATTCAAGTCCCTATACTGCAATGCCACCAACCCCTATCTAAGGAATGTAGATGAAACCTTCTTGAAGGAAATAATTGAAAGGATGGGCGCAGATCCCTAGGAGGACTTCACACAGTAACTGCAAAGAAACACCTCCTTAATGACAAAGTACACCCACACAATAGCATAAAAAAAATTTAAAGCATGCCTTACTATACATGCAGAACATCCTGCCTTTCCCATGGCCTAGCATTTGTGTATTGTGGTCTGACATTTTTCACCAGGTAAAGCACCATATCCACCTACGATATACATTACAATCTCATTAACATGAAATCCAAGGGCTCACTTAAAAATTCGTCAGAAGACTCTTCCTTTTTGGCCTAAACATTGACTTTTCAAAGCATCCGTGATATGGTTCCTATATAACAGCCTTCAGTATTTACATCATTTCTTTAAGGTTAAAGCTTTCTGCTTAGCAGCCATAACGAAATTTCATATTAAAACCTTGTGCACTACCTATCTTTTACGATAACTGAGTTTTCAGGACTTTCATGTTAAAAGGATACTACTATATGGGAAGTATAGTGCAATTATACGGACCTTATAAAACTTCTGTATTAAGCAATTTTTCACCTTAACCGAGTTAATGTTAACAAAATTCTGCTGTACATAATTAGCAGCTGATATTTATTATTTAGTATCTTTATGTGCTAGCACACAACTGCTGGCATGAAACCTGCCTTCAAAGGAACTAATAGTAGAGCCATTTACTCTAACACAGTAACATTTTGAATATAGTATACCGATGTCAATTTGGCCTCAAAAAGTCCACACGAAATTACAATTAAAGCTTCTTTGGTAACTCTATCTAAAGATGACTCAAAAAGAGGTGGCAAATGAATCACTGATCTACTTCCCATCTCATCACTGAAAATAGGCTTAAAGCAGACAAAAAGAGAGCCTTTCAAATTAGTGTAACCCAACAGAGAACCAAAGTCATCTTGGCTTTATCGGGGCAAACTTAAGATAACAGTAAAATAAAACATGTAAAATTTTCTCATAAATTGAAACTCCACACTTATCTGCCTAATAAACCATTAATCCTCTCAAAAGTAAATAACCAAACACTATACACTTGGCCAAAGTCCCTTATACACTACTGCATAAACAAGGTGTTCACACAGTGTATATATATATGGAGTACGTATAGAACTTATTACGGATAAAAACGCCAAATAATTCAATATATTATAAGTAAATTAGTGCTTAGCCTGCAAACCTGTGAATATATATATGTAACAGCTCTGAGGTGAATATGGGTTTTGGAGTCACGAGACACAAGGCGCATAGCGCCTAAGGGTGAGTGACTCCAATATTCACATACACTGAAGCGCCATGGTATGTGTGTTATATACGCATTTTGAAGTTTCTTTGGCTATATACCCACCAATGGTTGGGTGAAATTGGAATTTATGGTTGGATATATTTTTGACTGCGTTTAGTATTAGTAACTTGGAGATTGCATGTTTTTGCTATTCTGAATGCAGAGGTTGTATATGGCTTAAAGATTATTGAAGGTTCCTTGACTATATCCTCCGGGCATGATTATGGGTGGTTGGTATGTCATATTTTTGGCTTAGTGAAAGTCAGATTGAATTTGCTAATTGTCAATTGTCATGTATGTGCCGTTGTTATTGATTATATATGGAGGATAGAATAAGAATGTCATGGAGAGTGTTTGTATGTGATATATGGTATATGGTTACTTGGTTATATTTATATTTCCTGGACTTGAATTATTCTTTTGTTAAATATTTATGATAGGTGACTTAGTTAAGGGAACGCTGTCAAGTCTAGAGGAAGTTGTTGCCAAATGGAGAGTGAGGCCCTAGTTGAAAGGATAATGGCACGGATTTGCTACCGGAGAATATTGCTGAACAACGCGGAGAAGGACAAAAAGAAAAAGCCTATCCCTCTGGAATCGTTTACGGATTGGGTGTTGTCTTTTACTGTCTTCGCGATGGCAGTTGTGTCTAACGAACCAGGGAGAGCCATGGATTTGCTCTTATACTTTGGGATGATTACAAGGCTGGCCCGTGATTCCGGTGGAATGTAGTGGATGGATTACGACATCCATGGAAAAAGCCACTGTGTGGGGAAGTCAAGTGGGCTTCCCTGGACCAGTGATAAGTGGAATTCAGAGCGTTTTTGCCCACAATATTCCTGTCGTTTCGATCATTTGTGCAGCACGTGTGATAGGGATCACCCTGCTACAAAGTGTCAACGCAACCAGTGCCCTTATCGCTCCTTTACAAGCTGTTAGAAAAGAGGAAGGGAAGGAGTGAAGTGTTGCCACGACTTCAGCCGTCACTTGTGAAGCCTATGCAGCGTTTATACGAAGGAGCCTAGATGTGCTATTGCAGTTATATCATGGAGTGGGCCTCTTATTGCAGTTATACCACGGAGTGGGCCTCTTATTGCAGTTATACCCCGGTTACGGAATTCAACACCTCAGTGTTGCCCCGGAATGGCGTATATATACAATTTGCATGTTAGGTGACTTATAATTCATATATATACAGTACAAGTTACAATATACTGAGGTAATCTAATATGAATAAATAATATAATATAAATAATTCATTTTAAGTTAAGGGATGCTTTATTTAGTTCTCCGTTTAGTAGAAAACGGAGGACAAAGGCTGCATATACCGTAAATCTTCTAAAAATTTGAAACTCTAATTTTTGCAAACATTTTGCAATCTTGCACTGAAACGCTCTAAAAATTCGAACTCTTCGCGAACTCTAAAGTTCAGAAATGCAGTCTAATTTCGGCAACGCATGTGTAAAATGGGCACTGCTACCGCTTTCCTGTCATGAACATTCTCTCCTCGTTGAAGCACATGAAGTTCTCTCCAACATTGGGGCTCCAAACCTCTTTGTAGACATGGTACCCACGAATAACGCATGATATCGTGACAAAGAACGTGCCAGAGGCAGCCATTTTGTACCTCCCTAAAATGGCATCAGAATGCCTCTAATTTTGCAAGAAATCTCTAATGTTCAGAAGATGTGACCGAAGAGGCGCATATTTCCTCCTAAACTTCGAAAAGTAAGAATTGAACAGTCTGAAAAGTTCACGAATTTTTAGAAGATTTACAGTAATATGTCATAGGACTATAGAATAGCTATAGAAAATTTATCAAATGTTATATTGATAAAAAATATCAATTGGTCATATCACAGTGAAACCAACATATGTCTTGGTACATGTGTATGACAAACGTATGGCAAAATATTGCTTAATTAAAGTTGCAAAATAATCAAGATATAATGAAGAATGCAAACTTACGATTGTGCAATCTGGTATGTATTCTGATGTTTCTTAAGTACGTCACCAACACACTCATATGTCGCTCTATATTAATTTAATGGATTATCATGTGACGTTGCGAAAACGTAACCCCTTCTTGCAAAAGAAGATCATCCTTTCAAGAACGGCTATGACAAGTCGATGCTCTCCTATGAGAAGGAGCTACCGAATAAGCGAGTTGTAACGAAGGTTAGATCAAGTGTATTCGTTTACATACCCGTTAAGTTTGAGGCAGAGTTGTCCCTATGTTGATGCAAAAAGAAATTCGTTTAGTTGACCGTATTAAAACTTTGGTAATTGAAGGTCTGTGTTCTCTTCTTATGTTTTTTGGTCATATTTCTACTTGTCCGTGTGTAGGAATAAGGAGTGATTGTTTCGATCATTATAAGAATCAAGCCTTGTTGGGCGTCAGCAACATAAATTTACTAATTTCCTACTTGATATTTCCATTCCTGTATTACTGAGGAAGACCTCCGGGTTGAAACGTCCAGAATTAGTAAATTTATATAACTGATGTTCAACAAGGCTTTATTCTTATCCATGTGTACGTTTTCCATTTGTACATACAGTAGAATCTCATAACAAAATTCCTCATAGTGAATGTCTTAGTATAGTGAAGTACTTTGCTGGCTAATTATACTGAAGTACACTACAGTGAAAGTTACTGGTAAATATATAAAATATTAAAATTAAAATCAAGTACTACATGGTACAAGTTACAAATTTGCAAGGTCCAAGTGACTACATAATATTAAAAATTATATACAAGCAAGTACTAGCTACACATGCAGTGCAAGTTTCAAATTTAAAGAGATCCAAGTGACCCATAGGATAATCAGTATTTTAAACTGTACAAGATTTTAGTCACACTGTTGCAGGCCTTGAAATCCTCAACTACTGCATAGAGAGTGGTAGTTGATACAGATCATCGAAGGTAAAACACATGGCCTGCCAATTACCTTTTCACACCTTAGTATAGACTGAAGATGATGTATCTGCATTCCATATATCAACAAAGGTTCCCGTCTTAAAGGGGTCTCAGCTAATAACCTCAGCAGTTTTGATTTGCCTTGTGAGGGAGCTAAGAATACCGAAAGTTGGCTGCATAATAATAATAATAAGTTCACTTTCGCACTATGTCAGCACTTGTATTCATTTAGCTACAGAATCTACTAGTTCATTGAATAATTCTCTATCTATTGCCTTTTGCTGTAGCTCCTCTAAGTCTTCCTTGGATTGTAGGTGTGTTTTCACTCCTGCTTCTTTTAGATCTCTATTTAGTACCACTGGCAGTGTTATTCGTGGTGTTCCAACCCTTCCACGTAACCCCCTAGATTCAAAGTATGTTGTCACGGCAACATTGGCAGGTATGTCAACGGGCAATCGGAGGATGTGACCAAACAGTCTCCATCTGGCTTTCTTGGCTTTTGCAGAAATTGGGTCTGCTTGGCATCGTGTATAGAGCTTGCCATTGGAGATGTGATTTGGGTAGAACACCCCGATGAGATGTCGTAGCTGCCTACAGTGAAAAGCATCTAAGGATTCGATCTCCGTTTGTTTAAGGCCCCAGGTTCCACAGTTGTATGGGAGTACAGGTAATACAAAAGCATTGTATAACCTGAGTCTTTTGTTCTCACTGATCAGAAGTCTTCGGCACCACACAGTCATTAGAGTCCTGTATGCTGCAGCAGCCAGTTGTTTCCTTAAAGATATATCTGTGTGTCACCCAACAGGGATCCCAGGGATTTGATTGATCTCCATTTTTCTTGGCCGCATTGGTTGGGGTCTTCCGCCAGAGTAAGATGGATCTACTTGGTCTTGGCAGTGTCGACTTTCAGGTCCCATCCTGACAAAATTTCTGTGCCAATCCCCAGGATCCTTTCCAGGTAGGTATTGTTGGTATTAATAAAGTGCACATCATCTGCGTATGTGGTCTCAATCGGAAATTCCACAGAAAGATTGGTGATCACACGTGTTCTAAGCTCTTTGAGTGCCTCTTCTAGATAGCAAGTGAATAGTACTGGTGATAGGCTATCTCCTTGTGGGCTACCTATGGTAGTTTTGAAGCTTGGGGCAAGGTGGTTGCCAACCTTCACTTCTAGGGTTGTGTTGAGCATCAGCATCTGAATCATTCTTAACTCGTCACAATGTACAATTGTAGACATCACTTGTAGCAGTTTCTGTCTGGAGATTGTATCAAAGGCTCGTGACATGTCCAAACCTAGGATGTGGCATTGCCAATGGAATCTTTGGGCTTTGGCAGCCAGCCATCTCTTGCACCACATTACATCTGAAGTACTCGTGCCCTTTCTAAATCCACTTTGGCTTGGGGAAAGGAAGGCGACCACACTAGGGGTAATCCTGGCCAGCGTAACGAGGGACAAGCATTTGTGGATTGCATTCAATATTACCACTGGTCGTAAGTGAACTAATGGGCCAGGAGGTTTACCTGGTTTAGGGAGTGAGATCAATAATCCACTGCCCAGTCCTACGTCACATCCAGAGGTCAGAGCTTCATTTAAGATATGTGTCAGCTCACTTGCAATGGCATCAGCTGAGTATTTCAATAGTTCCCCTAGTATTCCATCCACCCCTGTGGCACGTTGGTTGTGTAATCTGCAAACGCGGTTCGAAGACAACTTGGATACATCAATCCTACTGATATATGGGCTGAGATTGCTTAGACCATATGGTGAACATGCCCTTTAGATCTATTCTTGCCACCACAATCTTGTGATCAGAATTTGTTTCTGCTCCACTGTAAGATCTAAAGTCAGACAGCAAAAGTTTGAGTTTCATCCGAGATAAGATGAAGTCTATCTGGTTATAGATATGTTGTTTGGTCTCTCCTTGTGTTGTCTTTATCCAACCCGTCCAGGTGGTCCGATGTCTGCATGGATGTTGGAAAGCAGTATTGCATAGAAATGCACCTTCTTGTATGGCCCAGTCCACTAATGCTTGTCCATTTTCATTTCTGGAACCTTTCCCATATTTCCCCATGCATTCCTCCAGTACTGTTGAAGACTGCAGACCAACCTTGCGGTTGAAGTCTCCTGCAATGAAGCATAGTGATCTACCATTTGCTGCTTAAAGGGGTCTCAGCTAATAACCTCAGCAGATTTGATTTGCCTTGTGAGGGACCTAAGAATACCGAAGGTTGGCTGCATACATTCGCATAATCGACAGGATTACCATTTTGTAATTTGCACACAAGGGACATCATATGACATATGTATATAAAGGTCTAGGTCATTTATGTCCTTGTGAGTGAGGGCTTAGACAAGTGGAGCAAGCGCGGTTAAACTTGCACACCTTAAAAGATAGAAGGGATTTTCTCTCTACAAAGAGAGGCATGACCGGGCAATACTGATAGTGTTGTGGAGATTGTTGAAAGAATATGGATTCAAGCAGGAAGAGCCCTGGTACAAACTAGAAGCAAAACCAGTCCATGAGAATAGGTCTGTCAAAATCTTGTGGGATCCTAGTATCCCTACAGATGAAGAAATGACAGAAAGAAGGCCAGATTTAGCGGTTGAGGATGGGCTATGTAAGTCCATCTTCATTATTTCGATGTCAGTTCCTACTGACAGCAATCTTAATGGAAGATGGTAAGAGAAGTTTCAAGAGTACCAGAAGCTGGCGGCTGATATGAGGAAACAATTTAGGGGCTACCGAATTAAGGTAGTCCTAATGATAATTGGTGCTTTGGAGACAGTGGATACGCTCCTGGAAGACCTTAGGGGAAGGTGCAGTAGAAGTGATGAGAGCCTGCAGAGAACTGTTCTCTGTTCGGCTGTAAGGATATTGAGGCGACATCTATCTGTTGAGGGATTGGGGCCTGGATGATAAGTAGACCTGTCCCAGTCCTTGCCTGTTGACCTCTGGAAAGCAGTGGTGGATTGGTGTATATATGGAGGTATTCCCTCCTATTATGATGGTCAACTTTGGCCTGATGTGCACCTGTCTGCTGCTGCCGGAAGGAGGCAAAGCCTGGCTAAAAACCCAAAGAAGGGAAAACATAATTGACCGAGGGTTGTCCAAGCCAGATACTCCTTGCCTTAGTAAACTAAGGCAAAAAGTAACAAGGTTCTTTGTTAAGGCTTTTGTTTCTAAAGTAAGGAGGTGCCCTCATTCCACCTGTCACAGGTGGCTGAATTTTGGGCTCCCATTTTCTGAGGCATCTGGCTGGACTGGTCAGGTTGAAAAGTTTTCACAGTGTTAAATGCTCACACTTATTGATCCAGCCTGTTCCACTTAATTGATGGGGCTGTAACAACATTATAGCCATGAATGCTCTTTCATACGCAGGTAGAACATGTACAAATTGCACACAAAAGGGGTATTTTGTGGTTTTAAAATAATTTGTTTATATAACGGTGTCTCAAAATTAACCCTTTATCAGCCGATAGCCACTATAGTGGCTTGAAATTGTTTAGACCGTTAACAGCCGCAAAGTTACAAAATCATCCAATCATATTACAATTTACACGAATTGATAGATTTTCGATAGTTTAAACTTCGTATTAAATTATATAGGTTTATACCACAGTATAAGCGTCCTATGAAGGACAGAAAGATATAGGCCTAACATATGGATACCGTAAATGTAAACGAAAAAACGCAAGAAAATATATACAAAGAAATCAAAATGGCTAAGTATACCTCGGCCAAATGAATTCCATTCTTCTTTAACGCTCAGCAAAGTTTGATTTACAGAAGTTCAAAAGAATAATACCGAAAAAAGCTTGTATAATGGTCAGTAAATATCATTTACATTCTTGTGCCACTATAGCTAATGGCTATTTCCCAAGCTGAAGTCACACTGGCCTTGGAGGAGGCTGAGAGGATGAAGAGGCTAGAGTTAGATGCTGAAGGACAAAAAGTTGACGCAAACGAAAGGAGAGCAATACTAGAAGTACTGAAGAAGAACATGTAACTTTACACATAGATTTCACATAACAATTTTTATTGTGCAATAATGCTTAATTAAAATGAGTTGTGTTTTACATAATAAGAGACAATGAAAAATAGCGTGAAATCAAAATGAATGTTGTGGCATTATGTGTAAGCACACATTAAAGAACAATTAACAATTACATTAACAATTTGACAGAGAAGTCTCTAATGTTGGGAGTGGTAAATCAAAAAATGTTGTTGTTTGTGATCCATACAAACATGTGTAACAGTTTGTGAGAATGGCCCCTACAAGGTAGTACTTTCCGACTGGTTGTAGCAAGACCTTCTGGTTCTTCCTGAAGTCTAGGTATGCGAAGTATTGTAGAATTTTCCCAAAGGGCCACTCAAAAGTCAGACGAACGGCACTCATGGCTCTGTTGAACTCCTGTTGCAATGGTGCTATGTGCAAGCCACGGGAAGGATACAAGATGTTTGCTAACACTCCATATGCTGGATCTCCATACAACACATATGCATGGACTGTTGTTGGGCTGGGTGAAAGATCTCAGTTTGTTTGGTAGCCCACTAACAGAGAGCATGAAATCATCATGCCTTTTCCCTTCCATAGGTCCAAACAAATGGGCGATAAGGCCATTTGGAGTAACTACAGACTGTATATGAAATGCAACAAATGTAAACAGATTATAGTAAAAACATAAAATAACCTGGAACTTCAAAGAATGTATCCTCTTATGGCCACTGTACATAATTCTCTGGTTTTTCGTGGGTCCTGCATTTAGGCGAACGGTCCAATCTATGAACCCAATGCATTGATTCAATGGAGCTCCCTTAGCTTGTATGGCAGAGGTAAACGATTTGCCTCCATCCACACCAAATCATGGTCTGTCAATAGGTGCCCAAAACGATCATAGATGTTGTCAATTACCTGTGGAACAAAATGTGAAAACACTTAAAATAATCAACTATTCAACCTGTGTACATGCATGACTTGCTTGTTGAAAATGAGGCTTAATTCATATTCTGAAAAATGGAACCAGGTCACAAAGCCTGTTCGGGTAACTCAACCTTCTAAGCATAACCAAAAATGCTTCGATACCAGTAGCAGTCATTCCCTGGCTGCAAGTGTACTGATTTGGGAGGATGAGTGCAGTAGCTAGCCGAGCCAAATCATCTTAGCAAAATCTACGATAAAATTGGAATATAGCTAGCTAGCAAGCATATATAATTGGACTGCTTCTTATATAAGCCACACCTATTGCCACAGTAAGATTGCTAACCTGAATAGTCATTCACACTCCAAATTAGTCAGGTCCTCTAAATGAAGCTTGGGTCCCAAATTCTGCTTGGGCTTCACCACTACATCCAAGAGAAGGAGATCCATGTCCTCTTCATCATCGCTGCTGGATGTGCACGAGCTACTTTCATCCCAGTACATAACCTCTAAAACAGTCTCTAATTCCCTTGTAAATCAGGTAACAGTAGCGAATCGATAACAAGGTGCAGAGTTGACAAAAAATGTGAACCTTCTCTGATACGCCATTTTGTTACTTTGTCCACTAATCTAAATTAACAAATTGGAATTTCCTCACACTGTAAACATTGTGACTTCATCTTGCAACTTAACGTTCAACGTATACGCTGATCTATAACTCTCTACTAACCCTGCATGTGCATAGCCAGACAAGCCCATAGCTAGGGCTCATTTCTATACATGAAAATGTAATATATATACTATTTTTCTACATGCTATGCCTATGTCAAATTGATACTGTGTAAGTGGTGAAATGTGCCAATTCAGCACATAGATAGTGTGCTGTAAAATATAGCATATGTGTCAACAATTCTGTGTATAAGCATTTAAGTGTGTTGTTCAGTACACCTGTGTGCAAAATATAAGGTGTTCAAATTTCACTATGTAGGTACATAAGTGTGCCATTTCAACACGTGTGCTAAATGGCACAAGTGGGAAATTAACACACCAGTTTTACAATGTAATAATAGATAATTTAAGAAATATGTAGATTATGCATATATATATATACATATATTTATGTGGCCTGCCATACGGAAGAGGCATTTTGGGCTGGAGCAATATGTTCAATACTGGCATTTTAAAACATCGTTGCAAAATAGTCAAGAATGTGATTCTCTTTTCATATCATTAAATACTCATTACTCTAACCTTTACCAATGTTGCTGTCATTATTTCAGTCCTCTTCGTGTGATAAATCCGATTTTCATATCTATAAGCTACTGGAAATACGCCAGTTTGTTCAATATAAGGAACTGTGAATATAATTATCGTTTAACTACAGTTGATTTGATTTGATTTGATTGAGATTACGCAATCAATGAGATACCTAAACGAAGCAAAATATAAAAAGCTGTTTTACATAAAATGTGTTTGGTATAACAGTTCTATTTTCAAAGTGTCGTAACTTTGAATCCGTAACAACAATGACACTTCTGTTTGCACTATTTGATAGAACTACGGAAGCACTTTCAAATGGTATCAAAAACGCAATTTCCAATTTATATGCAAAATGCCCCTTTTCCCATGGACGGTCACATAGAGTTTTATAATTAAAGCTTGCATGATGTTTCCCAAATAATTATGTGTATATACAGATACAGTTGAAGTTGCAACCCCTACAACTCACAGTGCATCCAAATACTTTACTTCAAACACAGAAGCTAATCCAGGATCTCTATCTAAATATATAAAATAACGACTAGGATTGTGATGCCATGAAAAATCTAATATACCATTTTCCTACATGCTATGCCTATTCTGTAAAAATGCCTACAGGTGATCTGGAAATAAACCTGAAGAGATCTTTGGATGAAGATACAGGAGTCTTTTCTTCCTGCTTTTCCTTTTTCATCTTCTTCGCCACTAGGTCAGTCAGCCGTTTCTGGGAATTCCACTCTTCATTAAGGATCCTGGGAGTCTTTGTCTTTTTCTTTAACTTTATCTTGATCTTCTGTGAATCCTTGGCTCTCCATATATGCAAAATCTAGGGGCCTTATATACACTATTTTGGCACCAAAGGTTAAATAAGGTGTTAACTTAGACACTTGATGAAATTCAATTTTATGAATAGAATGTATGTCGAATTACATTTTATGAATTAAATCAATTAGTAACCTTGCTTGTACAGGTAAAAATGGCTCAGCATAACTATAGATACAAGCAGGACATATTACATAAGTCTACCCTTAGGTCTTATATATTGTAAGATTTCTTTGGAGATGGGGTAACACAATATGGGGTATATATATATAACACAAGTTAAGTATACCACCTACTCCTTGCTTATACTGGATTCTAACTAGAGGCTGCCGGGATAGGAAGGTTTTAAAGGTTAAATTTAGCTTAAAGTATATATTTGTAACCCTGCTTAGTAAGCCTACTGCATAACTGCAAATGTTTAGCCTGAAAATTAGAGATGTTACCACATGTTCTGGAATACCTATACAAGAGACTATATATATAGGCTGGGGTAATAGGAATATTACTATCTAAATGGGGGAAATTTACTATATCAAAGTTAAAGTCCTCTCGCTTATATATACTTTAGTGATAAATGGGTTACTAGTAACAGTTATATATATCTATAAGTCTAAAAAGGGGAATTTCCCAGGGCTGGTATTTGTCTTTTTAAGAATAAGTTCTTTAGTGTAAATGTCACCAATTGACGGTCGAAAATCCTTGCTGTTGATACATAAAAGTTCATCAATATACCTAAAAGTATTGGAAAATTTAATAGCTCGGGTGATGTTATCCTTAACCTTTTATCGACTGTGTAAGTGATACTGCAATCCCCTTGTGGACTGAAGGTCACATTTGTGGCACAAATGTAAAAACTACCTTGATCTTTTAGCCTTTTTAAGTTCCGTTTGTACTTTTGTTGGATAGGATAACGTCCAAAAAACCTTGGCTGAAGTTAATAGGCGAAAATATTGGATATTGCCGAAAACTGGCCAAGAAAATTAGTCTACCTCTTGACAGTCATTTTGCGTTTTTCCTAAAACTCTTACGTAATTCATATATTTGCCATATGTAATACTTTACTTCATAAAACAGTTATGCTACTGCAGAAACCTATAATATTTTACACGTATATTAAACTGTATAAGCTCTATCGATTTATATGAATTTCGGAAAGATCGTACGATAATTTAACTTTGCTGTCTATAACGGTCTAATACATTTGAGCCACAAAAGTGGCTCTCATTCGATAAAGGGTTAAGCATACATAAACTCATACTCATAGATAAACAGAAAAAGATTAGCAACTACAGGGGCACAGTCAGTACCCATAGGGATACCTACAAATTGCTTAAATGCAGAGCCATCTACACATGTATACATAAATGTTGTCAATCAGGTAATTAAAGAGCTCTACTAATTGAACAGCTGTGACTGCTTTGTTGGACATGAACTATGTATCTATAGACCAACAAATGCCAAGCTGAGGTCACCCCTCTAGGCAGTAAAATGTTTTACCAAGAGATGCCAAGAGACAACTACTCAAGGCAGTGAAATGTTTAACCAACAGATGCCAAGAGACCACCACTCGAGCTCTAGGCAATGAATTTTTAAACCACACCTGCCAAGAGACCACCAGCAGTAAACATGAACTGGGAGGCCTGAAACCAATAGTGCTGACTCTGGGTATAGAGTTCGCTAGTAGGCCCGTGCTCTAAGGCTCGTGTGCCGAATACTTTGATAGCTGTAGTCCTTTATGTATATATGCGGAAATTGCCTGACTGGCACCACAAACCAGGAGCATCTAATTATCTAACGTATCTAACTAAGTCTGCCTATGTGACAACCAACTCTACCAATAACTAATAAGCATGAATGAACTATAGCTATATATTATTATAATAACTATACGCTTGACTTACTACACTCGGAGATGGGCAGTTGTGACAAGGCGCTTTTCTCCTGCTGGAGCACGGCGAACTGCTGTATCACCAAAACTTGGCCCTTACACTGTTCCTCTAAGCTCTTCTTGAGTGCCTCTACAGCTTCCATAATGGCAGAAAAGTTGGTAACAGGTGTAGCTGGAGCGTCTTTGGAGGACATAACCTAACGTGCAATTCTCAATTTTTCTTACTTAGAAAACTGTTACTAAGGTAACTAGTGTTAACGTTGCTATGTAAGAGCAACTGTTTCCAAACACAGTAATTGATTTATAGCTCCTTGTATATAGCTGTATGTGTCTCCATATTGAATTACAAGTATAGAACCACGGCGGGCTTCTCTGCTATGGCACGTTGTATGCTGGTGTCACAGGATATTTTATCTCCCGTGTATTTTATCCGCCTGGATAGTATAAACTATTTCAGCAGATAAATGAAAGTAGGAAATTTTATCCTACCCTAGGATAATTTATCCTATAGTCTAAAATTTAAGCATATCATCATGAAATGCTTTAGATACATAAGAAGCAACCTAGTACTGAAAAGGGGATACGATTTTAGGATTTTCAGCCAATAGGCAAGTGACAAAATTAGAAAGTGTCGAAAATGTCTATGAAAACCCTTGCATTTTCGTCCGTAACAGTTTAATAATCCATCTACAATGACATTGACGATACCATCAGAGGAGAGATGCCAAGCACTTGTTCACTATATCCACGGAAGGAAGGAAAATCGACCCGAATATCCTCATGGATTCACAGCTAAGATAAGAGAGCATTGAGACAGCAGGCCGAGAAATTTCATGAATGAAACAGTGTTCTATTTCGAAAAACCATGAAGAATGACATAGGAGAGGTGGTGATGCAGCGAGTGATCACAAGCCAAGAAGAAAAGCAGCGAATTTTGACAGCTTGCCACAGCGGTATTGATGGCTCCCACTTTGGACAAGATATGGCCTACAGCAAGTGTGTACATGCTTCATAGCATGTATAGTTATATTTGTGTATCTCCCACCAACCATTGGCCAGATTTAGGGTTTCACGTAGAGGAACCTCCATTTGTGCAAATCCTCCATAAAAGGAGAGGACACTGGCTGACTGTGGCTGGAATAAACCAAGGATAAGTAAGAGTCTATGGCAGCCTGAATTTATCAATCACTTCTGCTGTTGAGGTGCAGTCTTGTTGCATCATGAAAACTGACAAGAGACAGGTGGTGTTTGAACTGATGAGAATGACCACGCAGAAAGGAGGGACTAATTGTGGCCTGTTTACAATAGCCTATGCTACAGATCTGTGCTTTGGAGAAGATCCAAGCAGCAAGATGTATATTCGTAATTATGTTATATATGTGAGTCTTGATAAATTTAAAAACGTCTTGTGACATGCATATTAGGTATGACCAAGCAAATATGAGGAGCCATTTCTTAGAATGCTTTACAAATGGTAAAGTGGCTCCTTTTCCAAGTAGAAAGATAAAGCCTCCAAAGCCTCTAACAAAGAAGTGTGTCAGTTTGTACTGCCATTGCCTTTTAACTGAAGATGGTGAGGAGATGGCCTTATTTGGCAATTGTCAGGGATGGTTTCATAAATCTTGTGAGGCCATTCCTGACAGGATATTCTCCGAGAAGGACATTTCATGGGTTTGCTCCCAGTGTAGTTGACATCTCATGCATTTGACATAACAGATTGTATTTTTAAATTTTTGTAATTTCATGACATGACAAGTATTTTGTACTTATTTAATAATAATTAACATTCATATATATTAAATGGTTAGGATAAATTATCTTAGTATATATATTTCATCCCCCAGATAAAATATCCTAGGATATACTATCCTAGAGTAGGATATAATTTCCTAGGGTAGGATAAATTTAACTGGGGGGATAAAATTTAGGAGGGATAGAATTTACTGTGACACTGGCTTCTCCCACGCATGCAAGTGACTTCCACATCCTTGTGATAAGTAATTGCACAACTGTTAAAATGCGCAGCATGGAAATATTTACATAGGTATCAACAACGATAAAAAATGGCTTCTTTGTGGGAATTTCACTGATCAACCCCTATATAAAATTGCCCATTAACGTAGGGCTCCATACATTAACTCTGTTTAACATTAACGCATAATGTTAAACAACGTTTGAACTACAGTCAACTCCTGATATAATGAACACCAAAATCCCAGCATATTTGTTCATTATATATAAATGAAGTTCTTTATAACCAAATGTACTTTATTTGCATATAACTATACAAATATACCACTCATCAGTGCAGTGTGAATACAGTAAACAGCTGTAGAATGCTCACAAAGCTAAAATTACACAAAATAGTATATTAGTGGTACTCAGGGTGGACTTTTCAACTGAAAATTCGTCACAAATACCCTTCTCCTTCCTCCCTTTATCCACTTGGTCTAGTAACTTTGGTTTAAGATTGGTTTAATAAAGCTGTTTTTCACACATACATAATTATATGTTAACATATTCGTTATATATAGAAGGAATTGAATGGACAGGGAATTGTTTTTGACAATCATTTGTTATAACCCAAAATCCGTTATATATAAGTGAGTTCGTTATAAGTGGAGTCGACTGTATTTCTCAATATTATAAATGAGACATACTATTTAATTAGCTATATATCATATAGTGAAGATGTTCTGCTGTCTTAAGTATTCACTCTGAGGAAGGGAGAGCCTCTTCATCAAGTCCTAACTTACACTCCAAAATAAGAGATATAGCTGTACATGTCACAATTGGAACTGTTCAAATTCAGCCAGCTTTACCATGTGATAAAAGCTGAAAACTAAATTCAGCAAGTACCCAACAAATTTTTCAACTTATATAATAATTGCATAAGAATATTTTTTTCTAGAAAGTAAACAAGTATTTCCAGTTTATAACTCATGCCCCCTGCACTCGAACTACTTTGCCGGATTGTGGGATTAATTAGTTTCTGGTATTTTCATGTTCTCATCCCTACTTCGTGTATACATAATTGCCTAATGGTAGTGCTGGGGAATTAACTATAAACCTTGATTTTTTCTTCTACTTCTGTTTATAAAATTAAATGATATTTAAGGGTCTTCTGTACTGTCTAATTGATTAAATTTGTACTGGAATTAGGGTTACTATAACTGTTGTATAAATGATAGTTAATGCTGCAGTTAAGCCAAGCATTATTTCTTGTCTTATATTGTAGAAAGTATCATGCATAATTTACTGTACATAATTTTCAACTTGGTTAGGCTTGTGGGTTGCTGACCTAAATACATACGTACATGTATACACACATAGGCTTCTATTTTTAACTATTATAATTAACAAGTACACTTACGAAGTATACTCATGCAGCAGTCCTTAAAGGTATTATTCATTTACATATAGCATAGGTGTGCAGTTGGATTTACTTCATGGACCATTAACAGGGTTATTTTAAGGAACACTTAAAGCTCCATATTTATGTTTCTTTTAAATCTTCCTATTCTAAATGTGACAGTACAGTGTCATTGCTCCTCTTTCCCAACTTTTCTTTCACTGATTTAAACTTCTTTTTTTCCTTTCTTCCTTTGGAATAATCATCTATTGACAAGAATTCCGTGCCATCAAGTTTCTCTTCAATCTTCTTTTTTCGATATTGTTGTTTTCTCTTCTTCACTCTCTGTTTGTTTCTTATGATAGTTATAGTAAATTCCAGAATCCACCAAATGGGCAGGAAGGGACAATAAAGAAAGAAACAAGTGCCTTTTACAATCTCTAAGAATGTCTTTGTTTCTCTGAGAGATAAAACATGAACAGGTTTAGTATATGTTTCAGTGGGTTGTTTGTTACACATTTCTATATGTACATCGGATTTGGTACAAAAGTGGATCATAATCTGATAAACCAAATGGCCCAGGCATGATTGTGTTAATATTGTATGTCTTCTACAAACATGTCTTGAATAGGTGCTTGCATTGCAAATATTCCTCTTGGCCTGGGAACTCACCTTACTTTGCAAGTGCAAACATAAGGATGGTTCCACCAAACGTCATCCTTTCCTTTTTTACTCTTCCTTACTTTGAGGTTCTTGCGAAAATTTATCCTAGCTTCTCTAGCCCCTGAACAAGTTCCATCGCACCTTGCAGGCCTTCCATGGTCTGCAAATCCTTCCACCTGATTCTTAGCCATGTTAGTAGCAAATGTTGGAATTCCAACAGCCATCCCCATAGCACCAATAGCCATCCACAGACCAGGAATTTTAATCTCTCCTGATATTATCATAAGTACTACTTTTATAATCCCTAATAATATAAGAATTTTAATTATGATAGCCCCTATAATTATAGCTCCAAGATTGGTTTGCAGGAAGCCTCCTAAGTTTTTTAAAATTTTGATAATATCTGGGAGGTCTGAAGGTGTTAGGGAATCTTTAATATCTGGAACTTCAGGACAATTACTTTGATTATTTCCGCACTGCAGAAAAAATACATTTTTTGTATGATTGCGATAGGGTAAATATTGAACTACATAAGCTGTTTGCCGTCTGTCAGATTGTACACATAAGGAATGTATGTATATGTATAGCATTGCTGGTTGTGAGGCTCTAGAATTTGCCAAACTTACACTACATCCGCAGTATCCATGGCAAAAACAAGTATCAAATGTCGTAAAACTAACAGTTTGATTGTCAAGCAATGTTCCTGCTTCATCGTAAAGCTCCACTATATATACATTGGAAATAAAGGCACATCCTTTGAAGAGACAAGTACTGAATAAACAATACTATTGACGAGCTAAATCTGAGTCTAAGCAGCAGTATATATATATCAGGTTTAGTAGTTTTACCTACCTTCACAAGTATTTATCTGTGAAACTGAGTGATATGAGTACATGGCAAAGGAAGCATTTGCCAATAAACCAGGATCTACAAAGATTGTTACAGCTGGAACATATTCTATACCAGCTGAGCAGTGTACCACTGAAACCTTCAAAAACAAAACTGCCATACATAATATTACAGTATATGCCAGTGTTTTGCATGCAAGCTACAAGAATAGTTAAGGTACACTTACCTGATATCTAGCACTTATTTCTCCAGTATTTTCAATTAAAACCACTAGTAAGCCATTAATAGATAAAGCTTCAAACGATTCAATGAATGCTTCTACTATCCGACCAGGAGAAACATTTACAACCATCCTTAACTCATCCGCTGCAAGTGTTAATACAATCATAGATTTTTGTAGGCGTATTGATCTAAACTGAAGTGCTGTTGAATTGCTAGGAAGGAAATCTATTTGTCCAAAATTTCTCACTAAATATTGTCCTCTTCTTCCTTCTGAGATAGTTCGCTGGGGTAGGGAAATACTACATGCTTACACATAATACACATGTCCACATTCAGAACTAACATTATGTATACAGTGCAACTTACAAGCAGTCTGAGTATATATACAGTGAAATATAAGGTTAATGCCCAATAGGTATATATGCATGTGCCTATGTATGTAGCTACTGTTCTTTATCAAAGTCCTTAGCTCTAATTGCTAAATCTAGGTGTCTTATATGTAAACATATATGGCACCAAACGAAGTGTTAAACAAGATAATTTTCCTCAAAAGGAATTTAGGTAAAATTTAATCAAATTAACTGGGGTAACCTAAATGCTTACATTGGGTTCAGATCTAAAGGCTAGCTGGTAGAACAGTTTTGAATGTATACGTACATGTTCTTAAGGTCAAAGTTCTATAGCCTTATATAATGAGTTTATATTTTAATTTCATGCCTTTCCGTTGATTAAAGACACCACAGATTCTGAAGTATACCTAAGAAGCTGGGTAATGAAGAGACCATCGACTAGGGCACTATAGAAATATAATTACTAGATGAAGGAAATTAACATTAATATTAAGACACTTTTATCCCTTTAATCCTACATCACACAGTAGAATTCTGACTTACTGATACAAATATCTAGAGCTAAAAGGGAACAGGGACATTCTTGGTCTGTTTAAAAAGTTCCTTATGGGGGACTTAAGGGCTTCATTGTTAATATTGAGTAGGTTATTTATATACCTGAAACTTGTGGAAAGTATCTTGGTTAGGGCTATGTTTTCCTTAGTCTTTTCATCAACTCATTGTCACAGGCAAAAGTAATAAAGGAATAAATCAACAAGCACTATAGCTATTGCCTTTTCTGTATGTGTCAATTTAGTAAACTGAGAAATGTTTCAAAAGGGAACACATTGAATTGTTGCAATGATTTAAGGATCAGCTGAATGTTCTCTCAGTATTTAATCTTGATCTCCTGGCTCTTGACTTGTAGTCATGTCTCACATTACTAAATGGATCGTAATTTAGCTATACCAAACAATATTGGTTCTTGTCTGTTGTCCAGGAGGGTTTTAGGACTGGGTCACAGACACTTTCCCCACACAAACACAGCTGAATGGTGGGAATTGTCATGGATGCCCATGCAAGAATACTTTCCACTGTATCTTGATCCCACAGACTAATACAAAAAGGATTTTTAAGTCTTTTCGTTTGTGTCTATTTGTGAAATTAATCACCATATTATAGTGTACTATGATGCAACTTGTACCGTATATATGCAACTACATAAATAGAATTACCAAATCCTCTTGGTACAAATGGTGAGGCTGTCCTTGCAAGCAACTATATACAAGAGAAAGAGATGGATTTCAAAAATTTGCTATGTATATACATGTGTATATGTATATATATATATTTCTACAGGTTAAGTCTAAGTTTGTGTATATATGATGATGGCTATTTTGGCTGTTTGACGTTATACGTTGCAGTGATCAGTTGCTCATCATTATATCTATAGCCTTTGCACGGCTCAGTGCAATAAACTCTCTTAGCACTCAGTCTCATTTACTTATAGACTGCAGCCTTCAACTTTCGCTTATTATGAAACCACAAGTGGTGGATTAATAAGTCAGCCATCCAAATACACCATCATTGAAGTGTACCACACTGATGAGCCCAAATGAGGGCGAAACAGCTGTCTGTGGTTTTTTGATGAATGTTTTCGATCTTTGATGACTGAGAGGCAATCACTGGTTGCCATTTTAATAGAATTTTGGTCCCCCAGCTAAGATAATTAGACTGTGCTCACTTGGCTGGTTTGGAGTATTATGTCCAATATGTACCAATTTTGTATAAGTTACTGTGGACTGCAAATTTGAGAAACCACTTGTTGTTTTCACAAGGTGTACACGTTTGGATAGAATAAATGAAGAGTTTGCTTTCAAACATCTTTAATTATTTGTATGCAGTACAGATATTGTATTGAAGTGATTACTCATATTATATAGAATGCATACTACATTTTTTACATGTACATTTTATTGATATACGTATACGCTGTAATTTGAGTATGCAATGGAGACTGATTCTTAAAGCAATTATTTTAGCATGAGAACCAGCACCAGTATGTATATAATTACATTGTACGAGTATATTCCTGCAAACTTCATTGTAAAGTGTAAATTGAAAGTTTTTTTTCCAATAGGCTTGATTGAAAATGGTGTTTTGGGTTGCAATTTTCAGTCATTAGGAGCTAACTTAGGAAAATACTTTGGAGATACAGTGGATTCTCCATTAACGGACTCCCTAAGGAACGACCCGTCGCTTGACAACGCCCATCAGTCAGTCACAGAATAGCCGTCCTATGCTAATAATATATACATTATCAATCTCCCAATAGCGGACACTCCCCAAATATGAACGTACGTACTGATATTCTCTCTATAAGCGGACACATGCACGACAGCAATCAATATAGCATTGTTTCTTCTAACTGCGTTGAAGTTATCTTTAAGATGGTACATCTTTCGACCCTCGGGATCCAAACGTTCAACCAAAAGATTTCTGCATTTTCATATGGACACACAAAGAGTTGAAAGATGTACCATCTTAGTCTGAATTGCTAAAAGTTCCTTTGCATGATTCACATAAACCTAGCCTTGCCCTTACCTGGAAAGCTTATTGATATTCGATCGTATTTTAGGCTTGTTAGATGTGATGCAGTAATTATATCTGTAATAACACATTTGTAATTAATTATAACATTGTAGCCTTTATTATGATGTTGTTGATGGCAACTAATGTGAAATTCATGGTTGTTGTGACATTGTGGTGAAACTTCCGAGTTAAGGACACCTCCATTCAATGGACAAATACTGGTGTCCCAGCCCGTCCCTTGGATGGAGAGTCCACTGTAGTAAGTACAAATACTATTACAACATTCATAAAGAAGCTGTTGTAAGGATATACAGTCGACTCCACTTATAATGAACTCACTCATAACGAATTTTTGGTTATAACGAACGATTGTCAAAAACAATTTCCGGTCCATTCATTTCCTTCTGTTTATAACAAACAGAAGGAATTCTATAATAACGAGCATGTTAATAAACTCATAATTATGTATGTGTGAAGCCAAAAAACGGCTTTATTTATCAATCTTAAACCGAAGTTACTGGACAAAGTGGATAAAGGGAGGAAGGAGAAGGGTATTTGCGATGAATTTTCAGTTGAAAAGTCCACCCTGAGTACCATCAATATACTATTTTACGTAAGTTTAATTTTGTAAGCATTCTACAGCTGTTTACTGTATTCACATATACTTCACTGATGAGTAGTTTATTTGTATAGTTATATACAAATAAAGCACATTTGGTTAAAAAGAACAAATATGCTGGGATTTTGGTGTTCGTTATATCAGGAGTCGACAGTATAATCATAGAAATACAGCTTACGTAATTCTTCAATTTCTATATGGTCCTTACAATACAACTAAATTATCGTAATCACACCTATCTCTAGCTTGAGTGCATCTTCTTCCTTGATTTCTGAATGCCCTATGACTTACACCAATCTTGTCACAGAATAGCCCAGTTAGATCAACTAAATGTTTATCTACCAATATCCAATTTCCAGGATCCTATAAACATACGTATATATACATATACATTAATTGCAAGGTAATAAAAAGGTGTTAATTGCACTCTGTGCCCGCAAAGACTATGATGATATATAATCAGTAAATAGTCACTAGAATGTATTATACTAAACCATCCAAGTGACCACAGTCTAGTTAAATAAATGTAAGATCTTATGGTTCCCATTTTTATATTTAGTGATTAGCCACACTTTGGCTGTATCCCTTATCTGCTGATAAGGAAACCACAAGTTTCACAGCTGTCTATGGCTTCATCATCTCTGAGTGGCTAAGGGAAGACTCTTGTTCCCATCAAACAAACTTTGGTTTTACCCTTTGCTCATTGTGCTCCTCAATAGACTTGCGAGTGATTAGGGTAAAATTCAGAGTCAAATTACAAGACAAGTATCAAATACTTCACCAAGTACTATCTATTCAGCTTCTAAAGGCATCCTGCATAATCAGAGACTGAGTTTAAAAAACTCGTGGGGCGCCATGTGCCCCTAAGTAAACTCGAACTACTTGGCTGGTACAAATTAGATATCCGGTTAACCGATTCCGGTCGACTCTTGTTCTATGCCGTCAATTTTTCAAGGCCAACTCTCGTAGAAAACGCTTTCACGCAAGCTTTACGTTACATAGCATTCATAAATATGGTTTCTAAATTCTTTTCGTTCGTTTAATGTTCGATGCTAAGGAAGAGAAAGCTAGTTTTAAGCTAGAAAACGAAAGCCAGCCGAACATCCGCCATTTTGGTGACAGATATATATATATATTGCTTGGTGCTTGTATGTGGCTGTCTGGGAAGTGCGGCCTGGTAGCCTTAAGTGGCGATGGCTTAATGCGCCCAGGCAGCCGGGCTATGTACCTGGGTGGACGGCCTGGTAGCCTTAAGTGGCAATGGTTTATACGTGTCCAGGTATAGCCCTGTGCCCCTTAACCACTTTTGGTTTGCTTTTATACATTCATTGTAAGCATGGGCACTCTAATTATAATAATAATTATAATTATAATAACAATAATAATTATAATTATAATAACAATAACAATAACAATAACAATAACAATAACAATAACAACAATAACAATAACAATAATAATAATAATAATAATAATAATAATATATACAAGGTTACGAACAGGAAGCCATACGTTAACATAATTTCTGTAAACAATATAGGGGCGCCTGTGGCGCCCCGATAACTAGGTGAATTATATACCATACTGCTGTTAGGTCGTTCAAATGATTAACCACATGCAAGGATTTGAAATGTATATATAATTGCCAAGTAAATAGACAACATCTCTGACATATAAACATATAGGCAAATATATTATCACTTTTAACATCTAAGAATGATAATATTAAATGCAAATTCCAACGGATCATAGGAAAAAATTAATTAGAGTTGAAAATCAGCTGGTCACCCTGGAGCAGCCACCTCGAATAATTAGGATGTTAAACCATCCAAAAAATTCTTCTTTCATAGCATACTTGCAGTAATGCATGTTTTACAGCATCAAAAGATTCATGTATCCACACTGTACATGGTGGGCAATAACCATCACTCACTGCATGGATTTAGTAGTTTAGGCCTATAGGCCATGACTAGTAGTCAGTCATACTCACCATATCCGGTGATAAATATTTAGTCGTAAAAGCCTGTCACACCCACCATTTCATTCTAAGACTATATATACAAACTGTAAATGTTTAAAAATTGTACTCACTAAATATGTGTATAACATGCTGATCATATCATTAATACCTACTGTCATATTCTTGTAGAGTTTTGTCTGTTGATTGGCTTTAGGGACAAGATCTAAGGCTGGGATAAGGAGATATTTGGACTGAAAATTAAATGGCATCCTTGCAGTACTTAGATCTCCAATATGTTCCACTTTCACCTGTTAAAAATAAAAATATGAAGTCTTGATTAGAAACATATAACACGAACATTTAAAAAACTGAATTGAGGAAACTTTTAGCTGAAGCATAGATAACAGAGTGAATATGTAGTGAAATTATAAAGCCTCTACATACATGGCTTACATTGTGGTGACTATTTAGATCTAGTTCTCCAATACAAGGATTATTCTATTTGTCTTCACTCATGCATTTTAAAGACTTTTCTATAATATTAATTAAACCTTTTGTCAGTCCTTGGCTCATCCCATTATTGACAACAGATCAGCACTTTCTTCACAAATAAGTAAGTGTTGAGTTAGGTAGCTGTCATACTAACAGATGATATAATATACGTATAGTGGCCATTAGTTTATTTGTGGTACTATATATTGATAGCAGTTACTGTATTTTATAACAAGGGATCGGGGAAATAAAGTGTGTTTTATTCCTGGTCACACAAATACTGTTGTTGGTTCCATTGGCACACAATTGATTCAGAATGGGAGACTCACGTGTTTCAGCAATCAAGAGTTGACAGGTAAAAATAGTATATAAGTGATGCTGTTAAACCAGAGCTTGGATCTTAATCAGTCCCATCATTTCTTTTATCACAGTGGTCATTAACATTTTCTTACTAGGAGTACTTATTGAATGAAAAAGTTGGCGTTTTGAGCCTTCGCGTCGGGATTCCTGTCTTTGATTTGACTACCCACCGAAAAAACCAAGATGCTGTCGCTGACGAAGAATGAAGATAAAGATAAAGTGTATAGATTAGGTACCTGGAACGTTAGATCTGCTAGGAACAAGGAAGAAGAATTGATTCGGGAGATGAAAAGATACAATCTAGATATACTTGGCCTTAGCGAGACGAAAGGAAGGGGGAATGGCATGAAGGTAATTGACGGTGCTAGCTATGTGTACGTGGGGGTGAAGGAAGGCAGAGCCAGAGGTGGTGTAGGCATAGTGGTGGTGGAGCGATGGGTAGATTGCATCAGAAGTTGGGGATGTGTAAATGAAAGGTGCATAATGGTAAGGCTGAAGATCGAGGGAGAAGGAATAACGATAGTGCAAGTGTATACACCAATTGATGACAAAGATAATGACACAAATGGAGAGTTCTATCCATGGCTGCAGAATATGATAGCCAGATCACAAAGAGGAGATAGGGTGGTGGTGATCTGCGACTTTAATGCGAGAGTTGGAAACAATGTGGGGAGATGGAGTGACGTTATGGGGAAACACAGGGAAGAAGTAGAGAATGACAGCGGGAGAAGGCTTCTGAGTTTCTGTGTAGAGAATGATCTAAGGATAATGAACACCCTTTTTGAGCATAAGAATATACACAAGTTCACATGGAGATGCCCAGGAAGAGGTTTGCAGTCCATAATAGATTACTTCTTGGTTAGAGGAGATATGAAGCGAACTGTAAATGATGTGAGAGTCATCCGAGGAGCAGAAATTGGAAGCGACCATCACCTTGTAGTCATGAAGGTGAAGTTGACTAAAAGGCACCACAAAAGGCGAGAGGTAAAACGAGGAGAAAACAGAAGGCAGTACCTAAAGAGATGGAAAATAAAAGAGGAAGGAGTGAGATGGAGATTCAGTTTGAGGCTAGAAACGAGTCTAGATAAAGCAAGACACTGGGAAAGCAGCAATGTAGAGGAAGTCTGGGGAGACTTTAAGAAAAATATAATGGAAACAGCAGCTGAGGTGGGCGGGATGCAACAGTGCAGAAATGCTAAGAAAAGAACTAGATGGTGGAATGAAAATGTGAAGCAGGCAATAAATAATAAGAAGGTGGCTTATTTGAAATGGTTGCAGCAACAGACACCAGAGGCAAAGGAGAAGTACCATCTGGCAAAAAAGGAAGCAAAAAAAGAGTGGTGAGACATGCAAGAAATGAGGAATGGGTTAAGCCTGGCAGATCATTACAAGATGACTTCCAAAAGAATCAGAAAAGGTTCTGGAGTAGGGTCCGCACACATAGTGAAAGTAGAGCAGATGCAGCGGGGAAAACGTGATGAAAGTGGCCAGGTGATAGTAGATGATGAAGGAATTTGTAAAAGATGGAAGGCATATTTTAGTGATCTATTGCAAGAGGGTACTCAAGGTCAGAGTGATAACCAACTAGACAGGGAGGAGCAACTTGAAGAGGAGGTGGAGAGGGTACCTATTATAGCTGAGGAAGTAGAAGTAGCCATATCGAAGCTGAAAAATGGGAAGTCGCCAGGTATATGTGGGATTAGTGCTGAGATGTTGAAGTCTGGAAGGATGGTAGTGGTG
This sequence comes from Chondrosia reniformis, assembly GCA_947172415.1. NCBI lineage: Eukaryota > Metazoa > Porifera > Demospongiae > Chondrillida > Chondrillidae > Chondrosia > Chondrosia reniformis. Next base: position 2,420,100 of record OX359202.1, on the reverse strand, counting down.
AAGTGGCTTCATAGGATAATGTGTCTGGCATGGGAAAATGGGCAAGTTCCAGAAGACTGGCAACGAGCAGTAATTGTGCCAGTGCATAAGAAAGGAAGAAAGTTGAAATGTGAGAACTACCGGGGCATAAGCCTCCTCAGCATCCCAAGTAAGGTCTATGCGAGGATACTGGATGAAAGGACAAGAGATGTGACAGAAAGCAAGGTACTTGAAGCTCAGTTTTTTTTAGAAAGGGCAGAAGTTGCACGGACCAGCTCTTTACCATAAGACAAATGAGTGAGAAGATGTTAGAGAAGAACAAGAAGATGGTGGTGGTATGTGTGGATTTGGAAAAGGCCTACGATAGGGTGGGTAGAGATAAGCTGTGGAATGTGTTAGAGGAATATGGTGTGAAGGGAAGACTGCTGAGGGCCATTAGATAATTGTACAAGAAGAGTAAGGCTTGTGTCAGAGTGAAGGATGAGTTGTCGGACTGGTTTCCAATAACACATGCAAGGTGTGAGGCAGGGCTGTGTCATGTCACCATGGCTATTTAATGTGTTTATGGACAAGATAGTAAGAGAGGGAATAGAGAGCTTTGTAGGAGGTGTGAGGATGTCAACTACTGAAGTATGTATAGTGCTGTTTGCGGATGACGTGATGCTACTAACAGAGAGGAAGGAGGACATGGAGAGGGAGTTTAAGAAGGCAATGAGTAATTGGGGAATGAAGATACATTGGGGCAAAACTAAAGTGATGAGGGTTGGTAAGCAAGTAGAAGAATGCAAAGTGTGTGTGGATGGGGAAGAGATAGAACAAGTGCAAAACATGAAATACTTAGGAGCTATCCTGAGTGCAGATGGTACATGTGAAGAGGAAATTGAACACAGAGTGGGTGCAGCGGCCAGAGTGATAGGAGCTATGAGGAAGGAGGTGCTTGAAAGAAGGGAGTTGAAGAAAGCCACAAAGATGAGGGTGTACAATGCAATGATGATACCAACCATGCTGTATGGCAGTGAAACATGGACAATGATGAAGAGGTACGAGAGCAGACTAGAGACAACTGAAATGGCTTATCTGAGAAGAGTAGAAGGAGTGTCAAGGATTGACAGAGTAACGAATGCAGATGTGAGGGAGGCAGTGAGGCAAGAGGAGGTGATGAAGAAAGTGAAAAGGAAACAAAGAACATGGAAGAAGTTGGAAGATGACAGATTAGTGAAGAAGGTGTACACTGAGGAAATTGTAGGGAAAAGGCCAAGAGGAAGACCGAGAAAGAAATGGATAGACAATTTCTAGCTATAGTATAAACTCAATTGTAGTACAGTAGAACCTCGATTATCCGAACCTCAATTAACTGGCTGCTCAGATTATCCGGCCTTAGATTCCGTTCCTAATTAACGTCCATCGTTTAATAGTGTGTACGAGTTTACGACAATGGCTAGCTGTAGCGATGTCTCCATGAAAAGGAAGCGTTGTTGTGGTACTTTAAAGATCAGACTAACTTTTTTGAATTAACCACTCGACGAAATAAACCGAAATACTACTCATTCCTCGCTTGAAAGTCTCGATCGAGGCGGTGTTTCTTTTGCTTCACATATCCGGTCGTTTCAGTTATCCGGACGTACGTAGTCCGGTCCCGTTGGGTCCGGATAAGCGAGAGTCCACTGTATTAATTATTGTATATATATAGCGGCGACCTCCTGCATAGGAGATAAGCTATGGTGCAGATTGATTGATTGATTGATTGATTGAGTACTTATTGACAAGTTTGCTAATGAAAATACCTGTATACGTAGGTATATATTCATATTTGATGATTACCAACAAATATGAAACACAGGTATACAAAGGCAATCCTTTAGAGTGACCAGAGGGAAGATTCTGCTTCTCATTGGTTCCTCCCATCTATGTTCATCTCACTCCTCAGGAGTTATGAGTTTATGAGGTAAATTAAAGGCTCAATTTATGATATACAGTATATATATATATATATATATATATACTGTATATACGTATAAATATGAGTACATAAAGTATCTGGAATAGAAGCTCACAGTTCGATCCTTTGAAATTGCTATTCTTTGGTGAGGGCCAACATTTAACACTGATCTTTTTCTCCAGATCTCAGTTCCATCAGACCTAGCATAGTCAAACTCTTCTATTGATATAACGACTGAGTACTGCTTTTCTGACGGGTGCATATCATATACCCTATGTCTACATACGTATATATAGAAAGTATGAAGATCCAATATGCATATCCCTCATTGTGTGAATAACTATTATTTGAAGTAAATTCTACATTCAAACTATATTTTCCTTTTGCTTATGTATAAACCTATTATATTCTTAGACTCAATATGTAATCAATATATATAGCATGAGATATTGAATTACAAATTATCTGGTGAAGAATGTCGATGCCAAAAGGTGTCCCAAGAACCTATGAAATTATTTTGGTTGGTTATATAATTTAGATACCCCTGTGTTATTATCATATGGAAACATGCTAGCACCAACTATTTGATGATTGGCACCTCTTCTGATGCTATAGCACAAGATCTGCACCACTGCAGGCTACACAGTGGCAAAATGTTGAAAAATGCAAACAGGAGGAGAGCAATAACAGATGCACTGAATGTATTATCCTTCTGAGAGAGTGAGAAAATATCTAACGCAGAACCTAACATGTACGAGTTACATATTTATAGCCTTTAGATATATTTTCAAAATATATACAGATTATTGTATACATAACAAGTACATTATTTGTAATTTCATAACTGGTGAAAGAATTAGTATGTAAACACATACATACTTTAACCAGTGTTTCCGTAAGCAGTGGGCCACCTCCGGACTTCCATGGCAACCAACAGAGGATCCCCTTATGCCACACCCACAACAAAATCCCTATACAGTGAAAAAAGTGTATTTGAACTTTATATACTTTTTACGTGGATGGCAGAGTGCAATGTTTGGATAAACTCACTTGACTGTCAAAGATCCTTTGTCCCCTACTATCATGTTCAAAGCCACATGCTGCATCCCACGACTCTGCGTACCAGTCATCTCTGCAACTTGCAAATGACTTGCCTATTGTACTTTCGTAGGAATGATGGCTTGTCATCTAGATTGATCGACAATAGGGGTGTGATACACATATATCTCGCGAAGTGTACCTCGCGATCGTGTATGCGTGGCTTACTCCTATAAAATGCAACGGGTACACAATTTTCACTGATGTCTTCTTTATACGAATTCGAATGGGTTTCTTAATTCTCAACCTTTGCTGCACTGTTTCGTTAGTGACTAGCGACACATTCGCTTCCAAATATTGAGCCTTACTCTGTGACATATACGGAGCGACATGAAAGCTATACAAACCAAGAAAACCACTATATATAGACCTCGTTTCCTGTAACTGTTAAGGCAATAATCATTTTCTTCCCACACGCCATTCCATTTTTGTTGCGTACGTCTGGCTCCCCTACATTTATACACTTTTGAATGTTGCTGACAGCTACCAAGCTACCAAATGCTCTCATTACAATCAGCTGGAGAATTATTATTGCAAGGAAATGACAAGTCGAGTGCCAATACATTGTAAATGTAGTCACGTTTCCAATGTAGCTAGCCATCGACTGTACGCTTACTGATTCGTTAGATTACCCGCGGAATAGCGCTTGCAAACCAACTTAAATCTTATATGCAATAGGCTACTGATAATACCCAAACTTATATATAACCCATGAAATTTACTTGCTCAAAAGCATTAGCAATTAGGACAGTACCTCAACTTGGCTATCATTTCTTCTGTGGTCCACTGTAAATTGAATGTATAATGCTTCAGCTGACTCTTGCAAGGCAAACCTTCTATCTTATGATACACAGATCTTAATGTAATCAATTGAACTTCAACTGGAAAGCCATTAGTAAGTTCAATTAGAATAAACAATTCAGTGTGTAATTTAAAGGCTACAACAAGCCTTTACCATGATACTAAGCACATAAAGTCAAGGGCTTCTTTTGTGTTCTTCATTGTAAGTATGTGTATTTATGTACACCCATTAAAATGCTAAGTAACCATACTGACCTACGTACATAGAACATGTTCATATCTATTATTTGTATGTCACTGGAAATGGCTATGAGAAGAATTCAGTAACCTTGATTGGATACATTAAAGTCATAAAACTTGTTGAGTGCAACTTGAGTAAATGCAAATTGGCTATATATAAGGCTTAGATATTTGCAAGACTCAAGTTCATGGTCAAACAAAGGCGGAGTATCTAACAGACTTTAAAGAAATAAAAATGGAGAAACAAAACAGAAGCAATTGAAAACTGCAAATAACAATAAAACATATCTTTGACAGTGGTTTTGGTGCAGGTGATTCCCATATCAGGTCTAATTCTTAAGGAAAATACCGTTAAATTTGCTTGTAAGCTCCTGCTCGATTTACCAGATTTCAAGGCCTCTAATGAATGGCTTCAATCTCTTTAAAAGAAATACAAAATCACTTGACATCTTGCATGATGAAGTTAAGAAAAGGACAGTTCAAAATTGTACATGACATCTTAAGTAAATGTGTGAAGGCTATGATGCAAAGGATATCTTAGATTGAATAAAACTGGCATCTTCTATTGTGTATTACCAGATAAAAGCTTAGCTCCAAAGGAGACGATTGCAAAGGAGGGAGGAAGTCCAAGGAGAGGCTCACTGTCTTCCTATGCTGCAGCCTGATCATGAATGGTTTAAAGATGAAGCCATTGATTTTCAACTAAAGGAGTTAATTGCACTTGGCCTATGCAAAGGCTGATAATAAACAAATAATTATCCAAATAACCATCAGCTATTGGCAATTAACTCTCTTAGTTCAATAATCAATGGCTTCATCTTTTAATAATAATAATTAATAATTAATGCTTATTTTGATTATAAAGGTCGTTGTTATTACAAGCATAGACCCTACAACTCCTCCTGTTGTTTAGAGGACAAACGAGAAGGTTGGATGACAAGGGACATCTTTAAAGAGTGGTTTAAGGACATTGACAGAAGAAAACTGTAACACACCATGCAATGTAACTCACTTAACTTATTAAATTAACTACTGTTTGCTTGTTTACATTTTAAAGTAATTGATTGCTATAAGGGATGAGATGTATGTGTAATTAAAGTGTTCAAAATAGTTAGCCTCTTTGGAATGGCCTTTATTAAATGAATGTTAATTATATACTTAATCTATAACTAAATAGTTATTAAATGCGTTCATATACTTCAAAAGATATGTATGTCAAATTAGTTAGAGTTCAGAAAGACCCTCAGCTGAAGCCAAACCATACAGGAAATTTTCCATGGCAGGGGTCACTTTTCTGGATCTTAACATATCCAAAGTAAGCCTTGATGTAGCACCATCTGAAGACTCTGCCTTCTCCTGAACCAAAGCTTTCAAGTTAGCAATAAGTTCTCTTGTTTTCACTGAAAGATCCTTATGATGAAATAATGGAATAAAGATACATAACCATTGTGACATGTTCAAAAAATCGTAAATAATCTTGTATGCTATTGGTAATAAAAAGACAAAATCTCAAAATCATCAAAACAAATATTGATCATGTATATTTTTAGGCTTCGAGGCACTCGCACTCGAATATCGCGAGTATACGTAAGCGTTACTTTTGACGCGTACCGTACTTCTAAGATAAATCTATACTATGGTGCTTTACCTAGAGGGCAATATTTTAGTATCTGTATAACTGATGTGGTTATTCATGTTAACAGGAGTAATAGCTACCATTGCTGAAGAGACCTAAACTATATTGCTACTTTTTGGGTATAGAAATACTGCTAAAGCAGCACTAGACTATTACGAAACATTAGGCCATCCCTCAAGACACATGACTGCTGAATCAATTAGATAAACTCTAAAAGAGGCATAAATAATATATATACCAAGAACTATTGAATCTTTTCAGGACAAGGACCTACAGTACTGATTAAAATAACCTAGGTAAATATTAGCATATAGTTCGTGGACTACAAGCAGTCGTTCGAGAGAATACTCTCGAGTACTCGCAGTAATTAATACTGAGTAAATCCACTTTCTGACAGTTTCTCGAGTAGTTCTCCGGCCATAAGTTAGGTCATTTAGCAAAGGTCTGTCGCTCAAAAAGGTCTTCTAGTTCTCAGGCTGCACAGAACTGCTTGGTATAGGAGGTACCTGTTGAGGAGCCAGAGGAGACAGAATTGCTCCCTTTATTTCGGCTGGACAAGAAAGGTACCTCTCCGATAGTCATAGATGTCAACATTAATGGCAAAAAGGTCCGCCGAACACAGAATTATGGAAATGCTGATGGATTATCTCGTCTACCATGAGCAGTCAGCTTGGAGGAGAGAAGAGCATGGAAGCTGTGCAGACTACACGTTTCCATGTAGGTCAAATGAATGCACTTCCTGTAACAGCATCACAAATTGTCAAGTACTTAGATTCACCAAAAATGGCTGGCCTGGAAAGGAGAAGCTACAACAATCCCTGCAGCCTTATTGGACAAGACAACAAGAGCTAACCTTGGAAGGGAACCTGTCTATTGTGGGGAACCAGAGTTGTGGTACCAAAGAAATTTTGAGAACATGTGCTGTTAGAGTTGCACTGGGAACATACTGGAATGTTTAGGATGAAGGCTATTGTATGTAGCTACTGTACACGTCACAAGTAACTTACGTTTTTCTGCGTATCTGCCGTACAGGTAATCCGTAGATTCCTGTGTGGCGAAGTGCAGTCATCCGAGAAGCGTCTGTGGATACCTCACCAACTGTCAGCGGACACCTCACGAAGTGTCCGTGGAATCGCCGAGAAGGATCTGAGCCTTCCTGTGGATCCGAAGTGTCATGATGCCTGAGGCCATATCCTTGCGAACGCGATAGAACAAGTGCGATATTGTGGGCGCAGTGTTTGTTTAATGAGGTGCAAAGTTTGTTTGTTTAACGAGGTGCGATATTATACATATACTTGAAAAAACATACGTATGTATTGTTAAAGGAATTATGTTACTACCTACTTGAATTCGAGTGACTACGATTAGCGTCTTGGGAATCATTGGGTGTCCTCCACTGCGTACGTTTCGCAAGATCCACAAATTGCTTTGTGGGTAGGCTGCAAAGTACACACATGTTCGCAGACAGAGCACTTACATATATACGTTCCGCGGACAGAGCACACACGTTCCGCGGACACGGCATGGATGATACGCGGCTGGCTGCGCAGCAATTCACAGAAATTCGCAATGGAATTCCTCGGAATTTGTCGGATTTCCGTAAGTTACTTGTGACGTGTACCGTATTTTTGGTGGCCTACCTTGGACAAGGATATAGAGGACAAGGATGGTCCAAGCTTGTGTATCTTGTCAATCTGTGAAGGATGCCTTATAGAAGGCAGCTTTGCATCCATGGATTTGGCCCACTAAGCCCTGGAACCGAATTCACATTGATTTTGCTGGGCCATTCCAGGGTAAAATGTTTTTCCTCCTAGTAGATGTACATTCCAAGTGGCCAGAAATTTATGAAATGACATCTACTACATCAGCCAAAACTAATGAACTTTTGCATCATCTTTTTGCTGCATATGGTCTGCCTGAACAAGTAGTTTCTGATAATGGCCCACAATTTATTTCTGGTGAGTTTGAGAGTTTCATGAAGAATATTGGCATAAAGCATATCCGGACTGCCCCATACCATCCTGTGTCTGTCTAATGGAGCCGTTGAGAGATTGGTTCAGACTTTCAAACAAGGATTGAAAGCTATGGGAAACAATTGCCTGACAAGTCAACACAACCTAGACAATTTCTTGTAAACCTATACCGTAGTACTCCTCATAGCACTACTGGAGAAACTCCAAGCAGGTTATTTCTTGGAAGACAGTTTTGTACTAGATTTAGTCTGATGGTCCCTGACATAGGCAATCATGTGCGAGACAGACAAGCGACACAGAAACAGCATCATGATGTGAGATCTAGATCCACTGAGTTCCAATTGGGTTCCAAGGTAATGGTTAAAGATTCATGTAATCCCTCGAGATGGCTACCGGGAATTGTTCTCAAACAAAAAGGTCCTTTATCATACCTAATAAGGTTGGACACTGGTCAAGTCTGGAGAAAGCATGTTGATCATTTTAAGCAGATCGACGTTGATACCCTTGAGGATTCCCCAGAAATTGTACATCCACCTAGTGTGATAAGTGCTCCAGTTCCTCAAACAACATGTGCTTTAGACGGATCCTCCACTACCCAGGATGTCTGAGGAGTCTGTAGAAACATCCCCTACAGAGACTAGACGTTATCCAGTCAGGCAACGTAAGCCTGTAGACAAACTGATTTACTACCAGTAACTGATTATGTACGTGTTAGTTTCACTTTATCCTCTTCTATGTATATGGTTTTAGAGGAGAGGAGTGTAGTGTATCTTCACATTATTCGTAGTCATTTAGTTATTCATTAACTCAAACCGGTTTTAGCCAGTATAGCACATGTTGTGCATTCATTCTTTATTTTGATTATTAAATGAAGTAGTGACCATGTGGTGACGCTCTGGGGTGATCCCTAGCAGTAACAGTTTCAATATACATTCGAACCCCGGGACAGTACACAATTCGCTCTCTCTGGTAGCTAGAAAGATGAGATGAGTACTCATATTTGCACAGTCTCTCTTGGTCGACTATAAATGAATTTCACACTTACACTTGGTCACTGATTAACGCCTAATATTATAGTATTAAGGCATTTATTTCGGAAGAAATAGAACGTTGCAATCTCGAATATCCAGTCTCAGAAGAGCTTTCGAAATGTATTATTTCTTTCGAGTTCAAAACTTTGAAACGTTGGCAATTGCTATCAAGCGTTGATGGATTTTTGACCTAATCTTTGAAAATTAGGTACGGTATACCGTAATCATCCGTATAATTTAGTGACTGTTCACACTGTAGAAAAAGGCTGACGAAGGTGAGATGATTGCGAGCTGTTGTCCTGCGGCTGAATTTACGAATTAGTTGGGTATATCACTGCCTTTCCATGCCAATATGATTACCTTAAGGCTTTCACTCTGATTTAAAAAGGGTAAGCCACAGCATTTCGTAATATACGATTAACTCTGAGGTGGTAACTAAAGCGAGTACTCTCATGTAATCGCTAGAGCCCTCTAGAATTAAACGAGCACTACACGCATTTAGGATAGTGAGGTTATTTTAATCAGTACTGTACTGTACAAGATATTCACCAAACTGCCCTTCCTAGTTTAACATCTACTATAATTGTATTCAAACTAACAACCAAGGAGGCCATCAACTAAGGAGCAAGGTTAATTGAAGGAAACTAGCTAAAACTGCAACCAACAGCATCCGCACAGACCCAACCAAGTTACTTAGAGGGTACATTGGCCAGAGTTACACTGCAATCAGGCAAGGTGCCTCATCACACCTCCTCAAATCCGCCTTAAAGGCGTTCCACTTCTACTTGGCAATCAACGCGACCGGAGGAAACCTTCAAGCAGCTACAACCAGAGTGAACAAGATTGTCAAGAAGTGGCCCAACCTCCCCAGGTCAGCCACTCTAGCTACCTCTCTACCACCCCTCAGTACTTGCTCTACCATTCTTCCCTCAGTTGCATATAAAGGCCAAAGTCGACTACCTCCATGCCACCTCAACCTCCACCCGTACTTTACGAGCTGTTAGACAGTCTATCTGTCCAGGATTTGCCTAGTTCACTCCCTGCATCTTCAATGGACTTGCTACAAGCTGCCAGAGCAGTAATTACAGCCCTTCCCTCTGTAAACCCTGCCTCTCAACTGAAGCGAGTAACCAGAAAGGTGGTCCAGCCTCCCACTAGGACAACCATCTAGATAGCCTTGCAGTCTAGTCTAAATTCAAGGGCATAGTTGTTCTGGAGACAGATTATAGAGTTTGGTCCAGGATCCAATCTGGCTTATCAGCTGGCCAGTTAAGCTTCTTGCTGAGCGCAGGGACCAACTATCAGCCCACACCACTCAATCTTAGCAGATGAAGGATACAAACAGACCTGAAGTGCCCCCTCTGCTCATGGCCAACGTTTACATCAATGCACATCCTTAACAGATGTGCAACAGCTCTGAACCATGGGAGATACGCCTGGCGCCATGACTCAGTCCGTGGCCAGTAGAAAATTGCAAAGGCTCTCATTCCAGCCCTCAATGAATCTGAGACACTATATGCAGATCTCCCACGTCTCAGAGTCAGTAACAACCCCCTTGCAACCATCCCAACAGACCTCTCCACATCATCAGACAGGCCTGGCTTGGTAGTGGTCTTTTATTTTTGGCTGCTTTCCATTCTTCATAGCTCTAATATTTGAGTCCATTCTCTGCAACTTTGCAGTGTGATGGTGCATTGTATAAACATCCCCATCACCCCAGGGTATTGTTGCACTGAAGATATCAACAGTCTTCAAGCCCTATTCCAAGAAGAGACAACAAAACGGCGTCTTTAGACGTTATAAAAGTCAAAAGATGATCCTTTCAAAAGATAACTATTGACCATACTTCTCCAAAGTTAACCTCAGTTGACCCAATAAATAGTAGGATGCCCAAGTATTGGTTACTGTGGTTATCCCTGCCCCCTTCTTAATTTCACAGAAGCCACTGAGAGGCTGTGCAAATGTTACCAGATACTGTAGACAACCAAACCATGGTGCAATGCCTGCTAAAAGAGTATCACAGTGGTCTAATACAAAAATGCCCAGTGCCTCACAGTGGCCTAATACAAAAATGCCCAGTGCCTCACAGTGGCCTAATACAAAAATGCCCAGTGCCTCACAGTGGCCTAATACAAAAATGCCCAGTGCCTCACAGTGGCCTAATACAAAAATGCCCAGTGCCTCACAGTGGCCTAATACAAAAATGCCCAGTGCCTCACAGTGGCCTAATACAAAAATGCCCAGTGCCTCACAGTGGCCTAATACAAAAATGCCCAGTGCCTCACAGTGGCCTAATACAAAAATGCCCAGTGCCTCACAGTGGCCTAATACAAAAATGCCCAGTGCCTCATAGTGGCCTAATACAAAAATGCCCAGTGCCTCACAGTGGCCTATATAATACAAAAATGCCTAGTGCCTCAAAATGTCTAGCATACATCATAAATACCTTAATTATGGACTGGTCATTACTGTTATTGTCCTCAGCAGTTTTTACCATAAACAAGGCAATCTCCTTGTGGACCTTTCCCAGCACAAATGTATCTATAAGTTTAAGTTAAAGGTATATGGTCTGCAGTAAGAGTACGTACGTATACTTGGACATACCTTTTGCATGCGGTGCTGCGTTAACTGTTCCTGCAGAAACTAAGTTACAACAAAATGCTAACAGCATGAATACAAACGAGGTACACAAATGAGTTCTCACCATTTATGAAAAGGTCATATAACTCAGTATGCCCCTCAATACTTGGATCGATCGAGCCAATCACAATACCGCTTCTAAGTTCTAGTGACTCCAGTTCCACTTCAACCAAGTCAACATGAGGATACAGTATGTCCCAATTCTGACGATGCCACACAAACAGTGGTAGAGCTCTATAGGAAATGAATAGTATACAGTGTATTATTCTCTAAACCAAACCCTCAGTAAACTGGAATTCATTTTAAATAGATGTTGTCTGTGTACCTGACACCTACCTGTGTACCTATTTTAAGAAACACCTTAGTAAACTTAGCTCTTTGAATTGTGAAAACCAAACAAAAGTTCTTACCATCATTAGGGGTGATTTATCTGTAAAAAGTACTCACGAAATTGAATAAATTGTGTGTGATTAATATTGAAACTGAACCGTTTTTGAAGTGAAAAAGATTTGAACTTTATGTATTATTAAAAAGAAAAAGGTTTGTAGGAGTTAAATGCAGAGTAAAAAGAGAAGAAGAGGAAGTATCATATATAATCATAAGGTGTTAAAATAACTGTAGATATACATATAAGGTAAGTGTAACAACTGGAAATAGAAGTCAAAACAATGCTATATTTTCACTGCAAAACATATTACAGACATATGGATTAAAAGTCAAAAATATAGGAGTCGTTGAACTATGTAAATACAGAGATAAATGATTTTTAACATACCTAATTACTTGTAACAAGCTGTCCAACTGAGAGCTGTATACTGCAATTCTCTTCTTCAATAAGAGGGCAACATATATCAAAATACTCTCAATTCCAAATTTGTTAATAATTGCTAGAAATATGTAAGGTAAGACCAAGCTGCATTAAACAAAGGATGAAATCTATGCAGTGAGATGGACTAACAGACACTACCAATGTATTACAAACATACCCTTAAGTGGAGATGCAATAAATGCTCTTCGTTTGTCATAAATTTTTGCAGTTACACTAAACCTTTCACCTCCAGGTTCTTTCAGACACCATCCCTTACTTATCACACTCATGTACATTTGAAGTATCTTTGGAGGAAACATGGAGTCACTATACTCTTTGCCAAGAATACACAACAATTCTTTGTATTTCTCAGGATTGAAATCCTACAGATCAAAAGGAATAAAAAGAAAGAAACAACCAAACATGGCTTCAAGGACACGCATATACATCTGATGGGATCAATATATTTTTTGTAACTTCTAGTCATTGTAAAGTTATGCAGTAGACTTAGCTACATAACAGTACCTTGGCTTGCACAATGACTGTGAACGCAACAACCTAATAAGAGAAGGCTTAGTTAGTAAAAACTAATAAAAGCAGTCGAAACAGTTACTCACATCATTGGGATCATCAAGTAAAACATTAAGTAAGTAGTACCAGGTACTTTTAAAGTGATTATACATAAAGTCAGCTCCAGCTTCTCCTAAAGTACACTTCCTCATAATAACATCGCGAAGGCTGTCTTCAATCGTGGGGAAAGACCAGGTCCATAAAATATCTCCATTCTTATCTTTTTCTACTCAATCCAGAAATCAAAGCATATTAATACATTAACAGTCGCCAGATGTTTAAACCTTTGCGCTCACCAATAAGACTGACTCCTTGCAAATCGGCCGCCATCTTAACAAGCGACAACAGATGTGTGAACATAACATGCACATGCATGTGCATATGGAACATAAACATTGGCTGGCTTTCCTTCGCTGCAGAAGTGTTACATGGATATGGTTGTAATAAACCTCCACATCATTTGGGCAGGGTAGCATGGCCATTCTGAATTTGCTAAATCCTATACTCTTACTTGCTAAACCGAATTAGCTATCTATAAATTTATCTCTATATCACCAATTCCCTTCTGCCACATTTTCTTTTCAGTACATCATGGAAATTAAACAACAATGATTATTTCTTATGACTTAGGAAACACAAATGTCAAGGTGGTTATTCATAACTTCAAGCCTTATCTCTTTCTGGCAACAAGGGCAAACCACAAGGGAACCACATCCTTGATCTTTCTCATGAGTTAAGTCTATTATACTTATAGATTCGCCCTGGTAGACACTTTCTTCCATTTTTGGGCCACTCTCTTCCAGGTTAAGTTTTAACTTGTCTATTGTCATTTCCTTAGGAGAGACACTTGTAATGTCTATAGATTTCTCATTGCTAGCTCTACTCCTTTTGACCAGAAAATCAGAGAGATCAGTTACCTTTCTCTTCTGCTTTCCTTTAGCAGTTTTGGATGGTTCATCATCATGAATGTAAGTTTGGTCATCAAAACCCTGGCAAACTTTATTAATGGGCCTATTCACGCACAGGTCTGATTCTACTTTGACTTCGCCAAATAATGGTTCACTTGCTTTTCCAAGACTATATCCCTGGCCAGGAAAAAGATCTCTACCAGCTTTCGGAACTTTGGAATGGGTTAAAACACCATTGCTCACAATCAAACTCGACATTGGTTTCATACTCGGAGATTGAGCACATGAAGGTGTCATCACTTTATTATACTGTTTCTTTTTAATGGATTTTTTGTTTTTGTAGCCATCTGGTTCCTTTACCTTTACAAATATCCCCCCACAGCTTCTTTGATGAGCCGTCCACCACGGATCATGTTTAGAAGGAGCTCTGTTAGTAGCTCGCTTTACAAATCCATGATATGGTGGCTTGAATCTACACCGCCCAGAGCACCTCCACCAATGCTGTCTACACTGAGCCACCTCATTATGAAAACTATGGTATATCTGCAAAAATGCAAGGCCCTTGAAATGTAGTACATTAAAATAGTTAACTTGTGGTCTAATATTTTAGTCAGACTTACAGTAATGTTAGTCCCTGCAGTTTTATTAATTCTTTTCATGTGAGATTGAAACTGTGGCCCATGTCCATCATGATCCTAATTAAAAAATTATAATTAAAATTAAAATTTGTACTCCTAACATTAAACCTAACTTACACGATTATTCTGGGTCACAAACAAATAAGCATGTATCATTTCATGCTGTAGAAATAAAAAAGTCACATCAATACATGCTTTCTGCACCAAATAAGGACACAAGAATATTTATTTATTATAAGATTCCTTTAACATCATAATTGAGGCGAGCCTGAGCGAGCCCCACACTAGCAAGTTGAACGGCAATTTTGTCTGTATATACAGTACAAGTTACAATATATATATATATCTGTATATGTGCCATACGTCTTCTTACTGTGTATTTCCATTTACTAAAACCAAAATGGCCACAGCTCGCGAGCAGCTTGAATATTCGCTGCAGAAAGCTTCAAACGATTGGTTAAGCGCACGAAATAAAGAGTACTTGCCAACCTTACCCATACCCAACGTTTTCTGGAGTGACATTGTGAAGATCAGTACCTATTCTCGCTTCAACCTTAATGCTCCCTCCCATTCCAGCTTGACATCCACAGGATCCTGCTGAGCTTGCTCCCTATCTATCTGCATCTCGCACTCCTCTCCTCTTTTCATGGGCCTTCCCACCTTATGCATGTCTTACTCCCAAGTAATTCCAAACTCCCGCATCTCCCATGTGCATTCCACCACTGTCTTCTAGTTTCTCCCCTCCCTCCTGCAAATCTGTTAACACTCATCTCGCATCCTTTCCAGCTCCTTCACACTCACACACACGCATGTACATGGCACTCATATCTTGTAGCTTCACCAGCTCCTTCACAGCTCAATCCTTGGCTACCTCACACTTCCGCTACCTACCACCTTTCATTCGGCTTGCTCAGGCTCGCCCCCACGATGCAATGCATCTGCCTAGTATTACATATATGCTGGTGACTAGATACCAGTAAGGTTTCCACTATATCTTTTCTTGGTCTAAACTTCAGCAGAGGTACGCTCAGTCTGACCGAACACAGCCCTCCCCTTCCTTCGTAAACACAAATACCAGCACACCTAGAAGTAAAAGGAGAGAAACTAAGTCACATGCTAAGGAAAATTTCACAAGTACATACAAAGTCATTCTGGGACTCCAACGAACTTCAACGCCATGGTTATTTAACACCTTTTTGAAGAAGAGAGCGTCATATTCGATAAAAAGTTCATGAATATTGGGAATGGGATCTAACAGCTCCAGTAATGGATCAACAATTTTGACCGGACATCCATTCGAAGTGGACGCCATTTAATTACGAGCGAATAATTATAATGAGCGAGTTTCTGATTCAGTACTTCCTGTGCAGAGTTTAGTCTCGCGTAGCTCAGACCGCTACATCGCCTCCATATTTATATTATGACGTCACACGGTCGGCGAGATAGGGTCTGGTCAATTGCCTATACCATTTTTGTTCTGGCCCGAAGTGTTCCGGAAGTGGTAGGCGATGATAAACGCACTTCTAACGCATACGCATTTAGACTTGTGAATCTCACCTCGAGCGATCGCGAATGATTGTAAAGCTACTCCTCCTAGGAAGGTCTTCCATTTTGAATTGAAAGATACTGTCACGCAGATAAGTGACCCTGGACAATCATCCAAGGTATCCTTCCCGCTTACAAAGGCCTTAAAGGCTTCGATTTGCTTGTCCTTAAAGCTCCCAACACCAAACAATTTAGCAACGTCCACAAGAATTCCCGTAAGATCACTAGATTTAGACAGTGTTCAAAAAGTTTCAAATAGGTTGCCTTCTGAATCCTGAGACTTGATCCTAGGCTAGTAGCTGTGTTATAAATTGATTCTTACATTGTGATGGCTATGTCTATTAGTACGGTGTACACTAATGGAGTCCTTATATGCGTTGTGCTTTTGATTATTGGGGTTTATTTTTATCAACAGCAATTCCGCAGGTCTTTTTTATTTTCAACGACTCCCTTAAGTTCTCCACAAAGTGATAGTGAGTCTGCTAGCGCTAGTGATTTCTCTGCGAACATTGCTCAAGGCAATGCAGATTTGGAGCAAAATAATGGGAAGGTCAGCGACTTGACCACAACCGCTAGCTATCACAATCAACGATCCATGAGGCAAAACCCTCTCTTTTTGGCTGAAGATTTTAAGTCAGTCAAGAAATTACTTCTCTTCGTCGGATGGCCGCGAAGCTGCGGTAGTTTTGTTGGCAGTATACTGGATGGCCATCCCCATATGGTCATAGGAGATCAATATAAACTTCTTAGGCGTTTGCAAGCCGGACAATTAGACATGACAAGAGAGTCAATCCTAAAGGAACTTTATTACAGCTCCTGGTTCGGCAGTGTGAAGGGCCAACGAGCGAAAACAGAGCATTTAAAAGGGTATTCTCTTACTTTCACAGATTTACTGCAGGGAAAATACGAGGATCACGTTGATGTCATCGGTGATAAGTTTGGAGGTGGTGTATCGAAAGGTTTTGCCGAATATTCAAAAGCTTTTGTTGACACATTAAGAGAATTACGAAAAACCTTAAATATTCCAATTTATGCTATTCGAGTAGTCCGTAACCCTTTTGATAACATTGCTACCATGGCTCTTTACGATTACTTGGGAGCAAAGAATGTTAAAATGTTTAAAGAACTTGCTAAGGATTTTGACCATTCCTTAAATAATTTAAATTCAACTACACAGTTGTATTTCCAGCTATATACCGCAACTGAACAAGTAAAAGCTCTGGTAGACAAAGCAGTGGATGTTCATTGTAGTGATCTTATAGCTAATCCAAGAGAAGAATTAGTAAAACTCTGTAAATTTCTGGATATTGAGTGTTCAGAGGATTACATCAGTAAATGTGCATCACATGTATTCACTGAAGAGTCCCACACATCTGCACTGATCAGCTGGCCGGTACCAGTGCTGAAGTATCTAAAAGAAACAATTAATTCTATTTCAATCTATAAACGTTACAACACTTCATTATGAAATCCTTTGCAGTAGCATATATGCATGAGTATTAATATATATTCTCTTTAAAAATGCATCATTGGTTTGTGTTATATGTATATCAGAGTATCTATACAGTATATCTAGCAGAGATGCATGTCCAGAAAACAAGTATAAGAACTTGTGGGGCTACTGCCCCCGTACTCTAACTACTTTGCCTCTTCATTGGGATTTAATATAGGAGAGGACATACCATGCAGGAGTGTCAGGCAGGAAAGGTGGAGGGTGCACATTGGCTGCTTTAGTGTAATGCGTGGTTCACCGAACGCCAACCTCTCTTACAGGCAATGAGGCATATAGCCAACTATTTTGACAATCTGTGTGAAGATGATAAGTTAGTTCTGGTTCTGTACATGCTGAACTGACTATTGAGTTAAGTATATGGTTAGCTATATTTTAGACTAATTAAAATTACACACAGGATCAAATTTCAGGTTTCATATTGCATGAAACCTATTTGAAACCTTTTGACCATTTATACATACTTTCACACCATTTGAAAGCTGGCAGTTCAAAAAGGTTTCATACCTTCTGCATGAAACCTGACAATTGATCCTGTGACAAAACTGCAGAAGCCTAATAGTGCTGAAATACTATAATTCATACTGTTTTTAAGCTAGGTTGATGAACACTGCCCATGCAGGGGGATTTTTGTTTCATCCCTCTAAGTACTCTCTGACAATGCATGCAGGCTACAAACAAGCTCAACCGGATAAAAACATTTGAGAGTGATGCCCTACAGTTATCACAAGATTTTTGATAAATATCATTGTAACTCAGTAATCATAGCTATTAACAGCTCTTATCGCCATTAAATATCATACCAAAAGATCTCAAAATTTCATTAGTTTAACATCTGCTTGGTTGGCGATAAAAGTCCAATGGGACAAAATATATATGCTATGAGAAAATACGGTATAGCTGTATGAGAATAAAAGTTTGCTTCGTACAACTGGGCATGAGATGAATGGACCACAAGCTGATGACTTATCGAAATGCCATTGGGGAAAGCTAGCTCGAGTACTGATTGTACGAGAGTGCATGACTCGGACCAAGCAGTACAATCGAAAGCAAGGCAGTGGGTCAATCTTTGATAGTATATAGATATACGATTGAACTAAGGTCCGAGAGAGTTACCCCAATTTGAGAAGCGATCGATAAGTCTTCGGCTTGTGTTCAGTTGTACATGCAAACTGTACTGATTGTATGAGAGTGGCTTGGACCAAGCAGTACAATCGAAAGCAAGACAATGGGTCGATCTTCGATCCTATAGATTTTAGTACTCCTGCAAGCATCAGTCAATGCCACTATCAGCTTGTCACAATCTAGTTTACTATCAAATTCAGCAACCCTTTCTCTTAACTCCTCAAACAAGCTACCTCTTTCATTACTAATCTTTTGACACCTAAGAATGAAGTGGTTAATGTCTTTTACTTTCTGTGCTTCACAGTGCTGACCTAGACGCTCACTCCTCTCATTTCTAGACCGTCTACCCTCTTCTGCTCTCAGTCTAGCTGTGCCTCCTATTATCGTAGATGTAACACCATAACACAGAAACTGTTGGAATAACAAGTTAAACTTCTACATTTGAATACATACTACATAGACATAAGGCTTCTAGCTTCTCTATTTCTAATATCAGTACTATAACTCGGTTCACTAATAGACAGTAGGCCTGCTACTGGCTATACTTTCCTTCCATACAGTAACTTGCACTCGAGAGGCTTGGAACAAGCGTGTGAGTGAATCCCGGACAATGGGTCACCTTTTAGTCCTCTATCAGACAGTACGGTAGCACTCTCTAAGTATAGGGATATGGATGGGCGAAAAAAAACACGGCGGCTGTAATTCATTGTATTATGGATTAACACGATATAAATCGGCAGTGAATGCGTCTTTATAATTAGTTCTTTTAAACTTCTAATGTTTCTTTTTGTACGATGTCAACTGTGTAAAAGTTGTTTTGAAGGGTGCATAAGGGCTGGAAGTTGGTAAATCAGTTGCAGGTCTACTTCCGGTTTCCCTCATTTTCTTCTTTTTCCTTTTATTTCACACTAGTGCATAAACGCGCATATAGATAACTACTTATTAAGGGTCTATCGTCTAAAACTTTTAAGAACTAGGTAATAGGCACGTATCTGTTTTAAAACGATTTGAGCAGAGACGGTTAGTTATGGCACGTCAGATTAGAGGAAGCCTTTTGTCACCATTTTTTAATTAAGAACTCTCTGACTGCGACTTGTTGCAAAGAAAACTTTCAAAAAAAATTTAAGCAAGTAATATTAACAAGAAAAAAGAGGGAATACAAGATAAATAAAACATTTAAAACATGAAATTGCATGAAAGTAGGGATGGCAGTGCTTCCATCAGTTACTAGCAAATCTGTAAAAAGTAGCAAAATGTGAAGGGATCATGTGACAAGGGTAACCATACAAAAGTGGCATATATACTCTTTTCCATCCCTTCCACAAAGGCACATTCCAGGATGTGAAGAGGGTGAACGGTTTGGAGTCTGGTTCTCATAGCTAAGGCCTCTGAGTGACAAAGTCAAGGATGAGCTCGCTCAAGTCATTTGGCATCATTGCCCTGGTAAGGAGCTAAGAGCGACTTTATAGTGTAATTTCAATTGTTATACCACTTACTCTTACTTAATTGTATCGATAAAAACGAAAATGTTTAAGAGAAAGTGTCACTGTATGAAAGAAAACGGTTCTTCTTTTAATGTTGACGTTTGAGCCACTTTTTATGTATGTATAGAGAGCAACACATTTGAATATTGAATGTAGTAAGAATACCCAGTATGTATTAGAGAGAATATGGTAAGGCCAGGCAAATTCGATTCACAGTTTATCGTCCAGCAGTTTTGAAAATAGCATGAGGAGGGAGGTCATTTTTTATTATTCATTATTACAAATGCAATCAGTAATCACACACAAAACTCACTGAATTGAGTATATTTCATCATGCAATCAGTCATCAGACAAAGAAAACTCACTGAATTGACAATAATAAAGAAAAAATTGTAAGTTGTACATATATATTAAAGCAGAACACACAGTATTAAAGTTGAAAATGTAATAAGGGAGCACAGAAGAAAGTTATAACCAAAAGTCATTGGCGCCTATTTATGTGCTCTAATGAAAAATGAAAGTTCGACGGCATGCCCAAACAAGCATGCGGGCGGGGACGGCAAACTGGGAATCGAATTTGCCTGGCCTAATAATGTCAGCTTAAAGACATCTTGAGCATCTTTAAATTGAACTTAAAGCTGTACCTGTCCATTTTCTGTGTACATTTTTGGCCAATAATACCAATCTTTCAATGCTCCATAGGTTTTATCTCTACCTAAGTGACCTTAGTCATGTGTACATATTATGAGGTCTCTTCTAGTGCTTGCACTCTGCACTACTTTTCTCTTACTGAAATTATTTGCTGTGTTGGGTTTGCTGCCTTTATAATACAAATTACAATCATGTTCCACAAAGAAGTATGCAGGTCTTCTTCTTAATGCTCTTTTTTCTTCCTTTTTGCAGTTCTATTATCATAAAGATAATTTCAAGCAAAGAATACCAGACTAATGAAGATGCAGCTGCAGTTAACACCATTATCTTTAGTATGCCTATTTATATTCAATTGTTGGAAACTCTATTTATATTATTGTACTGTATAACAGCATTATATTATTAACTTTTGTGTAATTGCATCATAATATAGAAATAATTTCGAATTTCTGTTTAATAAGAAGTATATACATATATCCAGTGACCCTTCGATCATGATCATGAGTTCAGTTTAAGTGTAAAATCAGTAAGGATGTAACTCAACAATTCTAGCCATGGAGCATCTTAAATACTTTCATAAGGGTCCCCTTTTGCAAATCCGGTATATGGATCGATGCACTGCATGCTGCGCATATATCTATGTATATATATACTGATCATGAGTCATTGTAATTATTAACACAATCTGGCATAAATCCCAAAATCTTAAATAGCAGCTATTCAGAATTTGCAGCTGTTTCTTGTACTGAGTGTATATAGATCATGAAAGAATATAAGAAACAGCTGCAACTTCTGAATAGCTGCTATTTAAGATTTTAAAGGTTTATACCAGATTGTGCTTATTCTAACAATATATAGTTACACTGCTCTGCATATACTCTTTCTAACTTCTGGATATTTTCCTGTTTTGAGGTAACAGTATATATCAGAGTATATATGAGAATTGGCATTCTGGATCTTTTACTGATTCGTCCTCGAGCTTGTTAGTAGCCATTTCAACTTTCAAGTGTAAAAGAAGTGGTTTTTGGGGCACCATAGGCGCCCCTATATTGTTTTCAGAAATTATGTTAACGTATGACTTCCTGTTTGTAATCTTGTATATATATATATGTTCCGCGCTGTCTATGGATTTGCGCAATCTATAGAATTGGCAACACAATCTAGGAATTCCTACAATGCGGGTCAATTTTTAGATTGTCGCGCATTCTATAGATTGCGCACGTTTGATTCTATAGGAATAGTATGAGTACGTTCGATTCTATATAGAAAGAGTACGTTCGATTCTATAGAAAGTACACGTTCGATTCTATAGGGAGAGTACAAGTATGTTCGATTCTATATTCAAAAATGCCGAGAATTCAAGCAAGACTGTCACCAAAATTAAACTTTAAAAAATCACACACTGTCTGAAGAATGATCCTTGTACATGTGGAAACTGTCCCAAGTTCAAGCACTGGGTCAGAGAGGTTTTTCTTTAATGATTTATCAACTTTCTTCTTAGTAGATGAGCTCTCATTTGTGTCCGGTTTGGATGTCAAGTCAATCACTGCGGAAGTCTGTGTTGTACTCTTGTGCTTGCTCTGTCTTTTCTTCAAAATGAGATTTTTGGCATTTGATAGGCAACTAACTACCTTTTGTCTTTTGGCTGGTGTGTCCATTTGTGATGGTGGGAAATTAGAGCATGCATGATATACCCTGATGACATTTTGATGTGCAGGGTGACCCAAGTTTTTGGCAAGAACACCTTAGGCTTCGACATTCGCTCTTGCAATTGCAGCGGCCGACTTCAAACTCGTTTGGTTAATTCAATTTCTTTGTTACCTCTCAGTGACAAAACAGGATCCTTCTTCCACTCTTCTACTGTAAGTGGAAGGCTTCCACGATAGAGTTCCAGGTCACTCTCACCAAAGCGTGTCTTAAGCACTCCACAAGAGGACCTATATACAAGGTATTTAGTATGAAGTAATATGACACAATAGCATGTACACTACATGATCAAACAAGAGGCACATCTGCATTGTAGAGCTGTACATTAAACACCTATATATAATCACCAGTATAACACTAATAGTAAGCATTAACATTAAACACTATAGTGCCCTGTGGAAAGCATAAAATATATATTCTACCAACCTTACCTGAGCCGATACAAGTGGTGCACTTTCCCAAGGCGTTCTACTACAACACAAGGTAGCCAATGACGGTCGGTTGAGGCATGGTCAATCCTTGGGATCCTGACACTGACAAAGTTCCCAGGACAAAAAAACATTGTCTTTTTCTCTTGCCTTTGCAATACTTTACCTTCATTTTCTCAGCATTGGCCCTATACCTTTTATCAGCTTCTTCACGCAACTTTCTGTGTTTCTCTGATGATGCAAGTGCTCCACAAGTACCTTCATCATCACCTGAGAATGTTTCTCCATCAAGCCCCTCATCAACACTACTACCATCTAGTACAGTCCCACAGTCATCTGCTCCACCAGTACCATCGCCATCACCTGAGAATGTTTCTCCATCAAGCCCCTCATCAACACTACTACCATCTAGTACAGTCCCACAGGCATCTGCTCCACCAGTACCATCGCCATCACCTACGCATGTGGAACATGTCTGCGAGTTTCCGATTTTAGTAAATCATCAAATTAGCGCCTACAGAAGTGTCATATTCCAGGCGGAAGTGTCTTTAGCATGTGACCTGCGCGTGAAGTGGAGCACCAGCACTGAAACGTCACGAGTCATCACTAGTCGTTATCGATGTGAAATTATCAATTGTGAAAACTTTTGAGCAATTCATATAGTATAGTGGAGGAAGGCCAACGACAGAGGAAGGCCAATAAAGGCCTATGTGACCGAAACGTTCTATTTTTCTTTTGATTATATTACGTTAATAATAGCTGAGGAATTAAGGCCTAGGTGACCGAAACGTTCTATTCTTCTTGGATTATACTACGTTAATAATAGCTGAGGAATTAAGGCCTATATACCTGACCGAAACGTTCTATTCTTCTTTGATTATACTACGTTAACAATAGCTGAGGAATTAAGGCCTACATGACCGAAACGCTCTAAAGTAGTATAATCAAAAGATAAATAAAACGATTCGGCTTCGTAGGCCTTAATTCCCCAGATATTGTTAACGTAGTAAATAAATAATAGCTGAGGAATTAAGGCCTACATGGCTGA
The DNA here is from genome assembly GCA_947172415.1 of Chondrosia reniformis. Lineage (NCBI taxonomy): Eukaryota > Metazoa > Porifera > Demospongiae > Chondrillida > Chondrillidae > Chondrosia > Chondrosia reniformis. Next base: position 2,396,341 of record OX359202.1, on the reverse strand, counting down.
AACGTTCTATTTATCTTTTGATTATATGCTCATATGTTTTCGCCATTGATGATTACATAGATATTAGTAGACATGCAATATGCTTACTGTTTTCACTTAACTCTTACGACAACAACAAAACTCCAATCAAGGAAACTGTATCGCTATCAAGAAGCTTTACGTGATATATCAACTTCGGAAGTCTAATGTTTGTATAACATGTTACCAAATATTTGGGTGCATATGCAACGTCATAAGACGTCATTGTATGACGGCTTGGCAAGACTACCAGTATTAGGCTGACTGTCACATGACAATACCGTTATTCGAAGGAGAAGAGACAAATGGAAAATGAACCGATTACCAGACAGTGGAGGATTGTATATCAAACCATTTTTTAACATCAATCTCTTCAGTAAGTAACAGCCTAAAAGTTGTATGTATACTCCTGTAATATTCCCTTGTTTAACTGAGATATGAAGTACTAGAGGCGCCGATTAATGTAAGAAAACACTCGATTATAATTCAAAAACTAAAGTGAATTTAAAAGGAGTATACATACAATCATTAGATATCATTATCCTTCATAGATTGGTGTCACCATTTATTCTATTTTTGTATTTTCCACTGTCTGGTAAAACATTTTTACCCATTTGGCACCTATCACTTATGGCCGCCTACCTTCTCCTTTAAGCCTGCAATCGTGAAACTGTTGTAGCCAATATATTAAGAAAGAATAGCGCTTCAATTCTATATAATTTGTTTAACGATGCGATGTTTCTAAAGTAAAATAGAATAAATTAAAAAAGAGTGTTAGTTAGCGAGTTTTTTGAAAATTTGTGGAAGTGTTGACATGTTCCACTAGCGTAAGAATGTTTCTCCAGCAAGCCCTTCATCAACACTACTACCATCTAGTACAGTCCCACAGTCATCTGCTCCACCAGTACCATCGCCATCACCACCTGATCTTAGCTCTTCCTCCGCCGTGTCAAGCAAGTCCTCCACATCCTCTTCCATGATGCGCTTACCCTTTGCTCCAGGAAAAATGATTTGTCGAGGAGGCTGCTCAAACACTAGCTCATAAGGGGTAGCTTTCATGGCACCATAAACAGTTGTGTTCAGCTTTAAAGTAACATTGCATACCACAAAAACGATTTGTTTTAGCATAAACAACAAATAAGAGAATACTTACACTGTATGAAAGAGAGCCATTCAGACCAAGGTGGGTAATCACCCTCATCATACTCATAGATTTGCACTCCCAAAAGCTTCCTGACCATATGATTACCCTGCTCAACCAGCCCCTGGCACTTGGGATTTCGTGGGTGATCATTGAAAATGGTCACTTCACCAGGCCACTCCCTCACCACACTTTCAACAACTTCGTTCACAAATTCGCAGCCATTGTCTGAATGTAGGATCTTGGGCACACTAACATAGGAGAAAACATGATTCTGGGGATTCAGTACAACTTCTGCTCCAGATTTTCTACTTAAAGGGAATAAAAAGTGCATTTTTGACCAATGATCCATGTAGTGACCTATCCATTTTTAGATGCTGTCAGGTCGATGTCTCATGTCTATAAGGTTGATCTGAAATAAAAATATTGACACAAGAGAGTGAGTAACTGCATGACACCAAAGCTGGGCAAGCAGCTGCATCACACAACAGGCACGTAGTACCTACCTGTTCCCTAGTCATGAACCCAGATGAGATGATAGGTTTCAATGTTTTGTGGCTTGCTTGTGTGGCATACCAGACAAAGCTCCACAAACTTGTCAATGGCAAATCTTGGTATGCACTCATACCTCTTGCTGATATACAGAAATGCATAGTTGTCTTTGTTTACAGCCATTACATGACTTTACATGTTTTTTGAAAGAAAATACATGGATCATACATGCACATCAAATTTCGGAACCAATCTCACCTCAGTAACAGGTTTTGATGAACCTCACTAATAATGTCAAAGAACTATTCCACAGGCACTACACGTCGCCATCCCTAATCATCATGATCGCAACAGATACCCCGGGGCCCCATCATTTCATGCACATCCTTAGTACATAAGAAAGATGCTTGAATCAGATTTCATAAGGAGGAAAAAGTATACTGCATTATCCATGCAAGTGAAAGAAATCAATTGCATTAATATTAATTTATAAAAATCATGCAAGTATATATTAGTGCATAATACGCAATACACTTAGTGTTTTCTAACGTGGCACCATATATAACACGTTTTTATACAACATATCATATAAACTCTACATATATATGAGATATATACTATACCAACTTAGTGATTCCTCTATATAATTATATAATAAAAAATATCTGTGCAAAATATTTGAGTAACAGAGATATTGATATAGACTTCTTTCAGTTTCATTGATACCACCTTTGCTTGCTGTAACTGAATAAGTGCCCGGGGCTACTGTCATGCACAGGAATTTTTACTTTACAACAAACAGTCAACTCCTTTAAACCATCAACTCCTTTAACATCAAATGCTTCCCTGCAGCACCAACCCCGGTTCCATTCAGCTAGAAAATGTAGTACAGCAACAAGAATAGCACTGGAAAAAACTAATTATTTTCACAGCAAATGCTTGCATGACTGCTATTCTAATGGTGTTGCTTGGCTGTTATTCTGAAAATGAACTGCTAAATATGGCATGACTTGTGCTGAGCTTGTCCTAAAACAATTCCAACTGGAACATTCTATATCTATCTAACAGTACTCTGTTAAAAATAGTGAGATATTCTCAACTAGATCAACTTATTGTGACAATATTCATCACTTTTACCATACATACCTTTTACAGAATAGGCATATAGCATGTAGGAAAATGGTATCTTAGATTTTTCATCGTGTGAATATCTTACTTTCTTGTTAACAGGGTAGGCAATCATAAACAAAAATAACAAGTAAACATTAAAAACTGAATCTAGAAGTATAGGTATGGCAGTGCTGCAAGACAGACTGGTACAAAACACTTAACAAAACAAGACATTGATCCTGTGGTAAGTCAAACAATACAGTAGTGGTATACTACATTAATCATACACATCACTTCTGTGTTTGGGCTCACCAAGAATGATTGGCTTTGATAGCTGCATGAAGCAGGGATGGTATAGGTTTGGCTGAAATTTATTCAAACTTTGGGTAGCCTATTGCCTAGTTAGTAAAAATTATTCACAATTTAGAACTTGCATAAGTTCACATGTTAGTACTATTCATTTGAAATAAAGAAGAAAACAATTTCAGAAATTATTAACCATTGCAATGCAAAGGTTGAGGACATTGAAACACACTTTGACATCTAGAAAATCATGGATAAATGACTGCAAAATTGCTTTGTTGCTGATTTATGTAATGAAAATATATTGAATAGAGCGGTCATGCTATGTTTTCATACAGTTTGTAGTGGCTATACTACGGGCAAACTGTATGAAACACTTTCAGGATTCCTTTGACTATATACCATAAATTCCCTTTTAGTAGCTAGATCCTAAGAATGGAAATGGCTGAAAATAGGTACTTTCATTGGCCTGGACTGAGATAGATAACTCTAACAAATGATTCCAGTCTGACTTGAAGGAAAATTCAAGTGTTATATAATTATAACTAGCTGGTCTGGACTTGTCTTATATACACATACAATGTAGGTACATACAGCATAGTTTTAGTAAAATATATACGACTCCATTAAGGATAAAATTCAAATTAAAACTATTATATACAAAATATTAACTGCATGTCAAGCCTGAAGGTGTGCATAATTAATAAACTGCAAGTGCTTCCTCTAGTTGACACTTTGTTGGGAAAAATGTAGGAAAAAAATGATTGCTCAAACAACAATTCTATAGTTTGTTCTTTAAAAGTGCATGATTATAAGGAATGCATACACACTGTATATTAGTTGTCCCATATACGTACCTTCCTTTTCCTTTTAGGTAATGGATAATATAATAGAGGTTCCACTGTAATTCCCCTTACCATCTGTTTGTACCATAATGTTAGGTAATTATACGTATTTACATGCAAGCAATCCTTTTATTATAACCATGCAGCATGCTCACAGTTGGTAAATAGGTTGTATAGATGTAATATATACTTCTTACAGTTTACATATATTCTCATAAAGTCTTGTATATATATATAAGCCTAATATAATTAGCCAAGAATTAATTTTCCTAATTATTGTTTTCACAGCATGGCTGTTACTCCAATTCTACTGGTGCCGCTTGGCTGTCATTCTGAAAATGAACTATATATATATATATATATTTCTGTAACATGAAGCCGTACAATGTAATCAGCAAATGAAAACAATATAAGGGGCTGCCACACAGACAGCCCCTAAAAACATACTCCAACAACTTGGCCGCATCGTTGGGCTTTAATATTTTCATATATATATATATCATCTTAACGATTGAGGATGCTTAAGTGTCCTAAACATTACAAATAACGATGAAAAAGCTTGGCTAACTAAAGCCACCTGAATGCCGTCATTTGCAATACGATGTATACAAGAGCCCTGCTTGTAGGATTCATGCATAAATAATGCTTCACTGTGTGACATCCCTTTTTTGTTTCTGTGCTTTCTGTGCCATCCCTACATCTACTATTTTTGTAGAAAATTTTTAATGTTCTCTAGTTTATATACTTACCGTAGTTCTATAAATGTATGTGTGGTATTTAATTATGCTATATATGCGAGTGACTACCGAAGCGCATAATTTAATTTCGCACTTGATTTCAAAAAAATTCTTACCTCTGTTAAGGTGTTAAAAAGACGAACATTTAAGAACGATTTACGTGGCACTCCTTAAGTATTTTAAGATCACGCTACCGACTGTAAAAGAGACAGGAATCAGCGAGAAAGCTACGAAGGAAGCGAATGCTGCCGTATCATGATTGACAAGTCCACAGAGAGAATATCTTCAATGGAAGGCTTATTTTACAGCCTTCAGCGATGAACAGAGATCTAAAGCTGCTAGCTGCTGAAAACAGCAATGCTGCAGCGATCTTTCAAATCGCATAATTAAAAAATGCGTAAATTTTAGAATGGTCCAAAAATGCCTAAATCGCATAATTTTTTACCTGTATAAATTAATAGAACTACAGTATAATAGGTATACAACACAATACAAATTGGAATAACTAGAATGTCAGTGCTTCCACTAATATTTTTCCTGAGGTGTATACTTAATAATTACCTTAAAGTAAAAATATACAAAAAAATATAATTTAAAAACAGGAACCCCAGGCATCAGGGCAGAAACTTATGGCCACAAAATCACTAAAAACAAAGAGGGGTGCCGGCATACACCTAGGTCCTACAAGAAGAAATTATATTAAGGAACAATCCAGGTATAATAATGTAACAATTGCAAGAGGGTGAGGCATACCAAGAGAAATACATACATGCAGAGAACATGCATCATGCAAACCAAGGTCGTCTCTAGAAACAGGAAAAATCTTTACTGTCGATTAGCTTATCGATTAGAATTTTTCCATAAAATGGATTCAAATCGATATGATCAACATTCAGGGAGATGTAATTTGCCATAGAAGTACGGGAGTCATACTGACATTGTTACAAAATCGTTTCCATATCGCCACAAATAAAATGGCAGCATCTTTATGTTAATATGTATCTCAAAATTTTTGTCAAGTTACGAGATGAAAAATTGACTGTAACGTAGACTTTTTTATGGCTGCTCTGGAATCCTTTGGCATATCATGATTCCCAGCTCATTCCCAGCTCGGCTCAAGGTAGGAGGACGACCTCCTTTGGAGCTACAACTTTGGTCTCGGCTCAGCTGCTTTGGAATCCTTCAGGATTCCCAGTTCTCGACCCAAGGAAGGAGGACGACCTCCTTTGGAGCTACAACTTTGATCTTGGCTCGGTTGCTTTGGAATCCTTCAGGATTCCCAGCTCTTGGCTCAAGGTAGGCGGACGACCTCCTCTGGAGCTACAACTTTGGTCCCTCAGCTGTTTTGGAATCCTTCGGCATATCAGGATTCCCAGCTCATTCCCAGCTCTCAGCTCAAGGCAGGAGGACGACCTCCTTTGGAGCTACAACTTTGGTCTCGGCTCGGCTGTTTTGGTATCCTTCAAGATTCCCAGCTCTTGGCTCAAGGTAGGAGGACGACCTCCTTTGGAGCTACAACTTTGGTCTCAGCTTGGCTGCTTTGGAATATCAGGATTCCCAGCTCATTCCCAGCTCTCGGCTCAAGGCAGGAGGACAACCTCCTTCGGAGCTACAACTTTGGTCTCGGCTCGGCTGTTTTGGAATCCTTCAGGATTCCCAGCTCTCGGCCCAAGGTAGGAGGAAGACCTCCTTTGGAGCTACAACTTGGGTCTCGGCTCGGCTGTTTTGGAATCCTTCAGGATTCTTAGCTCTCAGCTCAAGGTAGGAGGACGACCTCCTTTGGAGCTACAACTTTGGTCTCGGCTCGGCTATTTTGGAATCCTTCGGCATATGAGGATTCCCAGCTAATTCCCAGCTCTCAGCTCAAGGCAGGAGGACGACCTCCTTTGGAGCTACAACTTTGATCTTGGTTCGGCTGTTTTGGAATCCTTCAAGATTCCCAGCTCTCGGCTCAAGGTAGGAGGACGACCTCCTTTGGAGCTACAACTTTGGTCTCGGCTAGGCTGTTTTGGAAACCTTAAGGTTTCCCAGCCCTCGACTCAAGGCAGGAGGACGACCTCCTTCGGAGCTACAACTTTGGTCTCGACTCGGCTGCTTTGGAGTCCTTCAGGATTCCCAGCTCTTGGCTCCAGGTAGGAGGACTACCTTCTTTGGAGCTACAACTTTGGTCTCGGCTTGGCTGCTTTGGAATATCAGGATTCCCAGCTCATTCCCAGCTCTCGGCTCAAGGCAGGAGGACAACCTCCTTTGGAGCTACAACTTTGGTCTCGGCTCGGCTGCTTTGGAATCCTTCAGGATTCCCAGCTCTCGGCCCAAGGTAGGAGGACGACCTCCTTTGGAGCTACAACTTTGGTCTCAGCTCGGCTGTTTTGGAATCCTTCAGGATTCTTAGCTCTCGGCTCAAGGTAGGAGGATGACCTCCTTTGGAGCTACAACTTTGGTCTCGGCTCGGCTGTTTTGGAATCCTTCGGCATATCAGGATTCCCAGCTCATTCCCAGCTCTCAGCTCAAGGCAGGAGGACAACCTCCTTTGGAGCTACAACTTTGGTCTCGGCTCGGCTGTTTTGGAATCCTTCGACATATCAGGATTCCCAGCTCATTCCCAGCTCTCGGCTGAAGGCAGCAGGACGACCTCCTTTGGAGCTACAACTTTGGTCTCGACTCGGCTGCTTTGGAATCCTTCAGGATTCCCAGCTCTCGGCTCAAGGTAGGAGGACGACCTCCTTTAGAGCTACAACTTTGATCTCGACTCGGCTGTTTTGGAATCCTTCGGCATATCAGGATACCCAGCTCATTCCCAGCTCTCAGCTCAAGGTAGGAGGACGACCTCCTTTGGAGCTACAACTTTGGTCTCAGCTCAGCTGCTTTGGAATCCTTCAGGATTCCCAGCTCTCGACTCCAGGTAGGAGGACGACCTCCTTTGGAGCTACAATTTTGGCCTTTCACGTTTGGATTTTGAAGCCAGCAAGACTTCAAGATTGAATGACATGTCTCGTGACAGTATCGGTATCATTTCACTGATTAGCTCTTTCCACTCAAGAACCCTTAAGCAACCCTTGTTTTTTGAGATAGCCCAGGCATGTCATCCAAAACATCCCAGTTACGCCTTAGGCAATCAAAAATTCACCTTAAATCCTAAATCATAGACTTTTGATCATTTAGTCAATAAGTCTGACGAATTTAGGACAGAAAGGCAGTTCATTGTCTGGAATTAAGTCTACACTCCATGTGGAAGAGTAACCCTGGAGCGTTTGAACACTCAGGTGACAGATACCATTTCACCCATTCCGAGTTCCTTGCTGAGATTGCCCAGAAATTTGTGTGAAAACTGGAATTGCAATCATTTGATCACAAGGACACCAATTATCACTTCTGAATCGCCGCTATTGGGCAAATCCCGTATGATACGGCCTAGCAGCACTCTATATATATATACAGTACTATCTGCTCTATCGGAATGCCGTATATTTCGTTCACCAGGCTGTCCCTTATAATAGGCAAGAACACAGTGGCGCGCTGGGGATATCAAGAAGCGGCAAATGTATCTCAAGATAGTTAAATAACTATGATCTAAAATAAAGCCACTTTCATGCCTTAAGAGATTCACATTCATCAGTTTAATATTCGCAATGGTTTCTGAGTTTTAGTCACGTTTTTAAGATATTAGAACATCGAAAAATTTGGGTCACTCTCAAGTTTTATCCCGAATTAAAAACTGAAACCGAAAGGGTTCTCTTCTGTAGTCATCTAAATAGTCATTTAGCTTTATTCGATAAACTTGTCAACTAAAATTTAGAGGCCGACTAGATTCGGTAAAGGTCGGGTTGTCAATTTGTATGGAGTGACTAATTAATAGTCAGTTGAAATAACACGACTAGATCTGGTAAATTATTCCCTCCAAATTGACAACCCAACTACAGTTCAGTCCACTTAATTTGAATCCGTTTTCGACGAAATTTTGCCTATATATACACACATTAAAGCATTGAAGAAATTTGTGTGACTGTTAAATGCTTCAAACAGTTGAATAACTGCGCTATATATAGTAAGAGACATTATTGAGAAGCAGAAACACTTAACTTAAGTATGCCTAAGGGTCGATAAAGTTGCTGCTCCATAATTTCCCTAATCATCATGATCGCAACAGATACCCCGGGGCCCCATCATTTCATGTACATCCTCAGTACATAAGAAAGATGCTTGAATCAGATTTCATAAGGAGGAAAAAGTATACTGCATTATCCATGCAAGTGAAAGAAACCAATTTTATTAATAGAAATTTATAAAAATCATGCAAGTATATATTAGTGCATAATACGTTATGCTTCTTTTTGAGCTTCAAAAAGTCCTTAAAATCTATATATAGCTAATGCTTACGGGAGTTATCAGCAGCTGCTACTAATTAATTAAGAGACTTAAAATAGTTGGTATACGTATGTATGTATGATTGTCATTTGAATTTACCTGCTACAGAAGATACATATAGTGATATAAGAGAGTGTTCCATCAATAATCTCAACACCCTCTGCAGTGGTTCTGCAACAGCAGTATAAAGTGTTAATCCTTGGCTAATTCAGCAAGACTAGACCCTCCAAAAGTGACATGAGTATCACATGACACCTTCCTTACTTGAAACTTGTCAAACCACCTTAGTTACTCAGTTACATTGCCTTTTCAGCATTGGAGACCTTTCCTTCCTTCCAAAAATTTTGCAAGAGAAGTGGCCAATATGACTCTGATCTGCTGTTCTACTGATGGCAGGCTGTCATTGATACGCCTATCAGATGCTAAAATAACCTGCTCTCCTTTTTTGCAGCTGATATAATACTTCTGTGTGCTCTTTATCTGGAATTACTGAAGTTACACCAGCAAAGTCTATCCACGTTCTTGCTATTAATATTGCAAATTATTTCCATGCAATCCTCATCTCTTTGCAAAAAGTAAAATCTATATAAAAACTTGACAATACTAGTTGTATCCTGCATTAACATTATCTTTATGTGTAAAGATGTATTGAGATCTACATTTTACATATATAGGAATTTAAGTTCTATATGGCTCTGATTCCTATCAGGATGGATATAACGTTTATCCCATATTTACAGATTAGTTTCGGACATCAATTTTCAATATATATAATACATGTAGACAAAAGAAAATGCATCATGTTAAAATAATTAGTAGTACCACATTATACATACACTGCAGACATCTCATAAGCACTCCAGGAAACTAATTTTTTACCACACCACAAATTTCAACGTATATATATTCTTGCAAAATGACAATGTTTAATTTAGTTCATGCACATTTTTCTCTACCCATTAAAATAGTACTATATATTAGAAAAATTAGTTCTATTTTACTCACAAAACCTGGGTTAAGTGATAGAAAACCAATTTTATACTTTAACTGACCTTGAAAAAGAAGAATGCTCCTTCTCAGCTACTCTCCCAAAGCTTTTTGAATCTTGGTCAACAGGTCTGATAATCTTTCAAGCAACGTTTGTACTTGAGGAATATTTGGTATATCTCCATGGCTCTTTTGAAGAAAGTGGTCAAGTATATATTGCAATATATATACTTGGCTACTTTTCATCATAAGAGCCAGTAATATTGTGTTAATACTAACAGTAATGATAAATGGTTACAAACTATCAATTCAATTTTTATAACTAAACAAAATATATACAATTTCAATTAAAACAGTAAGGGACAATTTGGTTAAGGGACAGAAACACTAAACTCAAAGGATGGCATGATAACATTCAGGTTTCTAAATTGGATCGATTGAAAATTGGCTAGATTAACATATTCTGTCGTATGTTTGCACATTGACACACATGTACACAGAATATAATTTAGAATACATAGGAAGAATAGAAGCCTAACTATATCTCTATAGGACTACCCTAAGTCATTAGTAAAGGAGATTGTGTTTTAGTCTATTCTCCTTATGTTTCTATAACAGCTTCACACTATCAGGAATGATACAGCTTTTGGAATACAGTGTCATCTATGGATGTACCAATTCTAAAGGCATGCATTTTATACAGGTGTTTATAAGGCACTCAGAGCCAAAGCCTCAACATAGGTTTTGGAGGTTTAGGAATTATACTGGTGCTTATTTCATTCATACTTTACCTGCCAGTAAGCATTTATGTGATAAGGACTTTGGGAGAGGATGCTAAAGTCCACAGTAAGTACATACATATACAACTGTAAAATATCAACTAGAGATACTTGTAAAAGTATCTAAAAGTTATAAATGCAAAGACATTTATGGCCCATGGTTGCACATTAAGGTTTATATAAAAAAGACTAAACAATATTAACCGAAAAAGAAAGAGAATAGCCACACAATGTTATATTACTTACAGTTCCATGTTGCATGAATATAACTTAATCATATCAACCTCAGGACTTCTTACTAGATATGTACGTATACGTACATATGTCTATACTACAATGGAGGCTAACTAAAGCTATGGCCATTATGGTAAGATGAGAACCTTTGAAACTTCTGTGTTTCAACCGGCAGCAAGTGGCAAATATCCATTTTCTCTGAGTATCAATCCAAACATCAAACAAGGAGTTGACTCTGTTCAGCTTGTCTTCCCACGCAAGAGGCTCTCAAAAACCTAAGCATGAAATTTAATGTTTGGTATTGAACATATGTACGTATGTACATAGGTACGTATACGTATGTAGAGTGCGCTAAATCAAGCAACATTTAATCTTGAATATAGCAATAGCATTATGGACAAGGTACAGGATGCTTATTTAATCAACTCGTATTACATCTGGCTCTTAGATAAATATTTTTGGGTGGAATATTCAACTAGAAGCTTCATGTCTAGCCATCCTACCCTCAAAGTTGAGTCCAATTGTTTAGTGCATTGCATGCATGTACATACGTACATGTATGTGCATGTGTTAGTATCTGTGCATATTCTAATGCTCTCATATGTACAGTACGTACTCTAGATTAGTTCTGTGTACTTGTAAATGTACTTTAGATTAGTTGTATCCTTACCTGTCTGTTTGTACATGTTGTATACTTAATAGCACAGTAGTTGAATCTGAAAAGTCTGGACATCTACAGCAACAGATATAAATGAATGTATACCTAACCTAAATAGTACATATCAATCATACATGTTCATGTGTATATTCTTTAACTGCAAGGACTTGAAGGTGCTGTCATCTTGGAGTGTGATGAGCAATGTGAAGAAGATGAGTTTTTCAATCAAAGTAATGTTCTTACAGAATTACTGAATGCAAGGTATAAATGTACAATGAACTCACTTTACATTTTTTAAAAATCCATGCATCTTGTGTTCGTATCTGTAATTTCTTGACTTCAAGTGTCTGGTTTCTTTATATGTAAAATCCTTTCCCTAAAAATTGATGCACATTGAGAGTTTGTTATACATAGTACTACTATATGCTAAAACAGTGAAGCCTCACTTAATAATCACCTGGGTAAGGTGGTTGGCTACAATGTATGAAGAGTCCCAAAAGAAGTTGTATACATTTTATACTGATTAGAGTGGTTACTTGATATTGTGTACGTACGTATATCAGTCACGATGATTTTTAATAACAGTCATTTAAAAACATGTTCTACTTTAAAATTATTTTCAATCATTTAAATTACCTCTGCCTGCTGTACAACCTACATATGTATGTACGTATATACGTATTTGCGGGAGTTTCTGATACTCCTTTATGGTCCTTTACTCAGTGACACCAAAGTGTACAACATGCACATTTACAAGGAACCTTATCTTAATAAGAAGGCCACCACATTATAAGTAGCACTTGGTTATGTCCCAAGGGTAATCATTATTACTTTATGTATAATGATTTGTCTACCAGTTACTAAGCTGTATCATATAATATGAAATTATGAGCATTTACTTAAGGGTTTCTGTATTTTTAATTGTCCTGTATCTTCTTATGTTCTTTCCATAGTTCTTTAAGTTTAGATGAATTGCTATCAAACCAATCTGTCAAAATGGAGGCTATAATCACAAGTTGCACTTCTACTAACAAGCTACCACAACATGATCATTGTTATAACCAACCTCATGCTAATGTTACTGACAAAGATGTTAAATATACTGAATAAACAGCACCACCTTTAGTTGGCAAAGAGGCTCTGCCAACCTCACTTCTTTTGACACCTTTTAGCAGCATAAGAAGTTGCTTATCCTTTCCAACCTCTGAAGCTACTCAGCCTAAGTGTCCTGAAAAGGTAAATGACAAGGATGAATTAGATTTTTGGTCAGAAGCAGTTAATGTTTTGACCACTCAAGAAGCCAGTGGGTTTGGGGAAGTGACCAATTCTGCAGTTTCATCAGTGGCATCTCCTGAAATATCACATGATGAGTTTGATATGATTCTTTCTCAAGTGGATGAACAACAGTTATTTAACTACTCTACCAATTGAGTTCACAGATTCACAAAATATGTAGTTTTTGATGTCAATTTAGTAAAATATTAAGACTGTCAACTACATACATTTGTGTATATGAATTCCCATTAGTCATACATTACCTTTCTTTTTACTTTTAGATATCATCATGGTAAATCCATGCAACTTGCATTCAGAATCCAGCAAGTGTACATACATTAGTGGAGACTTTAAAATCAGTGCAGGCTAATCATTACAATAAATAGTGCTGGGGAGCATGCAGTTGTAATTCATAGAAGTCCTGTACTATGATGGGTCAGTTTGCAAACCATTTGACAAACTGTATATATGTGCCTCCAAAGACATGGTTCCTCATCATGTGACTTGGAGACTTACCCCGCCCACTCATGCACCCTGGGGAATGTTATATGGATGTGAATAGACATAGCTGAAATACATTAGATAATAACCAACAAGACTACCATATCTTCCATTAAAGGGTATATGACATTAAACATTATACTTAGGTATAAACGGTCAGAACTTCTATGCTTCTATTATTATGAAGTATTGAATGGTATAACAAATACAAGATGGGATCAAAGTTTATTGCTTAAAGCTAGGCTCAATATAAAGCCAAGATCCTCCACAAAAGCAGTTCACTATCCATAGTTGTTCCCAAGATGAAACTGCGTTACTGAATTTATCTCCCATGCCTGCCAAGGTCTTCCCTTGACATCTGGAAAAATTAAAAGGAACAAGTTTTTAATATGCAGAGGTAATAATTGTAGCTGGTATGAAGAAAATTATTTAAAGAAAAAATAAATGCATATACAAGGCTATACAAGAAATATGAATTAAGGCTATTGGAAGATAATCACTTGAAGATAGTAAGCCAAACCAATCTAACAAAAGTCTTACATTGGCTGGGTGACTAAAGTTCTTTTAAACGAGGCAATCAAGGTGGATTGTTGGTGTGACCTCTTTCATATCACAGATTAGGCACTAAATGCATTTGATTTCATTGTGAGTCTTCGGTCCTACTTAGACTATAGCCTCCACTTTCACCTATTAGGAAACAACATGTGTTTCACTTGTGGTGGATTAATTACTTGAAGGCAGTCATCATAAGGCACCACTAAGTGCACAATTCTGATGGGCCCCAAGGAGGGCAAAAAAGCTGTCACTGGTTATTTGAAGGTTTTGGATTAATATAGAAGGTGATCACTGTTTGCCACTTTCACTATGGTTTCAGTTCCCCAATGAAGATAGGACTTTAGCGCTTGGCTGGTTTTGCACAATTGCATTTTGTATAAACGTGAAATACTAACCTTGTGCAAAACAGTGCTGCAGTCCTCTGAGAGTCAGCAGGTATTGGGTTTCCACGAATGATATCTCTTCCTCCATCTGGAGGGCAGAACACCCACAAAGGAAAGAGAGTCTTAGGCATTCTCAATACAAATGGACTGAATGGATCAGATATTTTTTGAGACTTCAAAACACTGTCTCTCAAACCACATCCATGAGCTCCATATAACTCTGGTAGAGCAGCATCAATTAATCCATGAAGAAAACCTATAACAAATCACAATCACCTGTAGCAAAGCAGATCACTTCTTTCAAAGATCAGAAACTTGTACCAGCTCAAGAATACTTAATTTTCACCATTAAGAATTAGACAAATAGCAATTCAAAGACAGTACATAGTGAAAGACGTCTCAGCCTCTGGTTGGATCAAGACATACTAAAGTAATCTGATCACTTGATGAAAATTGTAAAACTACTTTCTTAAAACATCTTGCCTTGCTTAGGAGCATATATTGCATAAATGACTAGGATTACAGGCTTTAGTGAAACAGTTAATTTTATGAGGGTTAATTCACTAAAAGAAGATGTATATTTTCAAGTTGCTGATGGCATCTTCACTATACTGTGTTTTGTATTGCTCTTTGTCTACTTCTTACTGGTGAATAATAGGCATTCTTGAGTTGGTACAAGTTTAATCTTTCCATTCTCATATGATATATGTACTGGCAACGTTTAGTATACCAAAAGTTATTATTCAAAACTATTACAAGAAAATGCTGATGGCCAATAAAAACACACTTTGATGGAAAGCAAGATATGGTACAGATTTTTTGACGTATTTGTACATATGAACTGAATTATTGTCACCAAATATGTACCAGACTAGGTATAGGACTTATAACTAAACATTTTATACACAGCAAACATACTCACCTTGAAGATAAATAGCTTTTCTGTGAGACAACTCTGGAGAGTGTTCCACACTTGGTAAGTGGGCCAATGCAGGATCTGTTTCCTTTGAAATGAGGACAGGTGGCCTTTTTAGGTATTGAGATATGACTTTGAACAGCAAAGATACAGTGTTCTCTAAAGTATCACAAATGTAAAAATCATCGCAGAATGACGTTAATTCACACATAACTACAAAGGAAATTTGAGTTACATAATGAATAT
Source organism: Chondrosia reniformis (assembly GCA_947172415.1). Classification (NCBI taxonomy): domain Eukaryota; kingdom Metazoa; phylum Porifera; class Demospongiae; order Chondrillida; family Chondrillidae; genus Chondrosia; species Chondrosia reniformis. The sequence goes on along the minus strand of OX359202.1, from coordinate 2,380,796 downwards.
TATGTCATATCAACAAATTTATAACAGTTGGGATATTACAAGGACAATCTATAGCAAGATACCTACACATTGCTTAAATATAGAACCATCTATGTACGTATATAAATGTTGTCAATTAGACAATTAAAGAATGGTCAGCTGTGACTACTTTGTGGTAGATATTGTTAGACCAAAAGGCTTTATTCTGAGAGACTTCTATATATTGGGACTTCCTATAGGTATAGGCACCATGAATAAGTTAGTAATCTTGTCTTTAAGGAGGTTAAGGGGGATAGCTGTATATAAGGAGAAATCAAAACTACCGTATGCATACAAATTTTCGTGGGACGTATATTTCGCTCATGCCCCTCAAGTGGGGATTTAGTGATTTTGTTCGCGAAACCCCGAGTGTGCCTGAAGATTGACTCCTTTTGTGCACATGGTATCAACATCTGCAGCTGAAGAACTCAGACGTTTACTGAATGATCTCACCACAAACACTTTGGAGGAACACTGCTGACGGGCTCTAGATATGTATTCGTTTTATCTACATAGCTGCGTTCATGGGTATCATGTATACAAGGATGTCTGGTCGGCTTCAGTAGGAGCAGTTCTGCAGTGTGAACAGGAAGCTAAGAACATGGAAGATCCTCACGTGGTGGCAGTCAAGTAAGATGGTCTAACTGTTGGCCACATTTTGCATACCATATCCTGCATTTGCTCCGTGTTTCTAGGGCGAAGTAGCTCAATAGTGTGCACGATTACGGAAATCAACAGAAAGGCCTAGGTATGGGGAAAGTTTCGTGTTTTTATTTTCATGAACCCATGCTGATTAGTGAAAATTGTGAAATGTACGTCCCGTGAAAATTTGCACGCATACGGTAGTTAGCTGTGCTATTCAAGTGGGTGTAGACCTAAGACTATCTAAGACTGCTAGTGAATTTTCTACTTGGTAGAACATTTGTAAATCTACAACTATATGAATTTTTTTAAAGTTTTAGCATCCAACAAAATGAGGGAAGGTTACACCAGTCTGGTTTGGTTCTAAGTTTTCTAGTTTTTAAAAAATCAAAATGTTTCATAATTAGTCACTGGGGTTATACATTTAACATAAGTAGAGTTACTTGCTAATTGAAGTCTTACACTGGCATAGGAAGCAGGGGGCTGGGGGGCTGTAACCCCTTTCAAACCAAAGGGCTTAGGGTCTGGGCCCCCTGAAAAATTAAGTAAAAACCTTTTGCAAATTTACGAAATATCCTAGTACTATAACAGTGGTATGGTGCAATTAAAGTCTCATATTGCATCAGTTTCACTGCAAGAAGCTGTTCAATATCAGTTATGTGTATGTTAGAAATTTATACTCAGAGTGTCTAAATTACAAAGGTTTCTAGGGGGTGACTCCTAGATTGGGTTTTACTTCCATCCAGCACTTCCCTAGCTGAAATCCTGGAAATACAACTGGTATGCATATGTACTCTAAGTCTTCAAGGGAATGTTGACAATCTATTTAAACCTAACATAAAAAGTCTAATAAATGCATTAAGAAATTGTGTCACAAAATTTTTAAAAATCATTGTGAAACTATTATTTAATTTATGTTGATACTACAATAATTGTCGTTTAAAATTATAAATGCAATTGTTAGAGGCCTTATTGGCAGGAGCTATAACAAACTTATCATGGAGGTCATTTGGCAGCTTCTTACATTGGGGGTTGGAAAGGGTCTTTTTAGCTTTAGTGGACTTATGTATATGGCTTGGATATCAAACTTCAGTGATGATGATATCAATGCTTTAAGATTGGCTTTACATCTTAAAGTTCCCTTTTTTCCGTGACTTGGATAATTCCTTAAAGACTTTTTTATATACAATATATTCCCACTGACTAAAAACAGCTGCAGATACATTCCAGACAGCCTTGTACTTTGTAATACCTTCTGTACACATTCAAAATAGATCAGTTAAGGTTGTTAGGCTCTCTATAATTTCCTTCCTTTTAAGGGCTAGTATACCCACCAGCAAGTATCCCATTTGAGCTTAAAGGTGTGGGAGAGTTAGCCCACTTGTTTTAAACAGGCACCCTACCTACGTACCTATACCCAAAAGATGGGGAGCCTGTTAACCCTGGCGACCTCCCTGCCAGTATATTATTCTCTTTTGTACAACTCATTATGTTTATTGAAAAGCGATCACAAGACTAAAATATCCTAGTCTACTATAGAACTTAGCCTATACATGTACTATGCCGTTTTAAGGTTTAAATTCAAGTTAGTAAGGTAGTAGAAATGTGGTCAACATGACAATTACGTACCAACATGTTGTAACTTTGGTATGGGTGTTGTGACATGCAGTACTTCAAAGAGTGCCAATGTCTCCCTTAGAGATAGTAAAACTAATTTCTCTGGAATCTGCAGATGAATAAAATATCAGGAAATGGAGTGCAACATCTTGAGAGTAGCTACAGAACAGAAAACTTTACCCTTGACTCATTTGTAACAATTTTGCTGACGACTTTCACAGCATACTCCATTATCCACTTCACAGCTGGTTGAATGTTCCAAAGAATAGCTACACCAGTAGTTAAATTACAACATTTGTAAGAATATTTAGAACTATCCTTTAAGAAATTATAACATACATTTTAAGTAGTACTGTAATATGGATAATCACTACAATTATATTACACTAAACCAACCAGGCAATGAAGATCTTATCTGAACTGGGGACTTGGCTTGGTGTAATATGATTCCAGTTATCCACATTATATATCATCGTTTTGGCATAGGTACTGTACAAGTAACATCTTTATTATTACACACCTGGAGTCATACTAAAGTTTGGTCTCATCTTAGCTGCAATTTCTTGAAGTGAAGTATCCATGGTTAGGTCACTACTTAAGGATGAAGAAATTTCAGTTAATAATGTAGTGCCATTACTAAGGGCAGGGATGCTGCAGCTGATACAATCCATTGAAGAAATGAGTCTGTAACCATCACTGCATTCTAGCGAGGCCATTAGTCCATCACTGTGACAACTACCCAATGTATACATAATATATAAAGGATAAAAATGGAAAGTCTTGAATTACTTTCCACATGCACTGTGGAATAAGTGTCACTTGGGAACAATTACAGATATAGTAATAATACCCAAACATGCTACAATCAAATCAAAAATGATGTATGCATTTTATTCACAAGTATTTTTATGAAATTGACTCTCATTTGAATGACTACTGCACTATTATGATTGATCACATCGGACCCCATCCCCTTTCTGCATTTCAACTTGACTATATTCTTGCCTTGGCCCCAAAATATGAACATACAGTGCTCAGTTTTGGTAAAATGGTATGTGGTACTTTTAACGATATTCATTAGATTAGCATATGCCATGTTGAATACAGACTTTACAAAATAATATTGAGTGCCTCTGTACAGGTTGCAGTATAAATATACTAGTATGCTGAGTATATTATGGTACTACACTAGCCAAAAGCTGATAAGAGATTTCAGCCCAATCCAAGGACTTTATCAATGAAAAAATAGGCATTTATAAAACTTACACAGTAGACTTCGTATAGAAACAGATGGAAGGGAAATGAGGTGGTATGAATGTGCTACTAGGGAAATGAGATTTGATTTACATGTGTAAGGAATATCTGTAGTGAGGTAGGTACGTAAAAAATAAGATTGTTGATATGAAATTATAGTGTGGGTGGGAAAGGTGGGAAATGTCCAGCTTGACACTTGGCCGATTATCTGTCATCAAATTCCATACTAAGTTCTAATTGGTTCAGAAAAAATGGCGGATGGCAGAATTGCACAATGGCGGATTACTTGTATACTACTGCCATACATTTGAATTCGTTTCAAGAAATAATGGCATTTTAAGCAGCTTTGCGGATTAACGAATATACAATGTAGAGTTATTCTTCAAGATTGTCATTCATTTCGTCGAGTAAATCCCACTCAAATCTTGCAGTTGTTACTTCTGATGCGTATTGCACAACATAAAAATGCATATATACGAACATGGGCAATAAGTCTGCAATACCTCTTTTTTACATTTACTTAACACAAATAAAGGAACAATTCGTGGTAATAATTGTTATGGGTGCAGCAAATGCATTTACTGTGATAAATTTATGTATTATCTGAAAAAGAAGAGGTTTGGTGGGTAATGGGTGCTAAAATAACACTGCTTATTGGGAAAATGTCAAAATACTTAGTAACTAGAGCCACTACAAAATACACCTAGATAAGCTGTGATTACTAGCAGAGTAAGGGGATATTGTACTTCCTACATACATAAATGGATATGCCCATGCATGCATGCTTCTGCATTTGGTAAAATTTTAAAGTGACGTCAGCTCATTTCATTTTTATTTGCATTATATAGAAGAGGCCAATACTTGAAGAACAGGAATTGGTGTTATAAAAGAGCAGAATTTTGAAGCAGTACATCCATGTGTATAGCAAATATCATTTTATGGCTAAAATGCAGACATATAATGTAGGTACAAACTCTCTGAAACTATTCTGTAGACGTAACGTTATCCACCTTTATCTAAATCTCCCTCCTGGTTCCTGGCTATGTGACAGTGTTAGATCTAGCAGTGTACCCAGTCCACCACTACTTTATCCATTAAACAGCATAATCCACTGACCTTCTGCACAAATTTATTTACATAACACTTTTTGCAGAGTTGGCAGATATGAATATTGAAGTTTTAAATTGATTATATATATAAAAATTAAAAGCGTTATAATGAATTCCGATCAGCCTTTCCTGACAAAATGTCTCCCACAGTTAGTTTAGCGATTGAGACTCTCCATTGGGTTGAAAAATGCTTTGCAATCTGTGCTTGCGAATCGTTTCCATTCTATTGCATATGTTGGAAAATTTATCTCTTCCTTAATCTTAAAATTGTCAAAAATCAGTTTGTCTATTAGAAATTGCCATCTTCTGCAAAGAAAAACTCTTTGTGATCAGTTTCACACAAACGCATGGTAGATTACTACCAGTTTAATTACTTGCAAGGGTATAATAAAGTTTTATACATGTATGGGGATAAACTTTAGCTGTCTAAGCTGTTTGCTACAGTACCAGAGGTTTTCTATATGTTAAACAGCCAGTCAGATTGGTGCTAATGGCTGAATGCTGAATATCCGTGATACAACTGAAGCAATTGTTTCCTATCTATGCAAATACAATGGCTAGCGTCGAATGAATGGTGGTTCTTTAAATGAAACACGGCAGTTCTCAGGATGTCACGATTAAGCTCCTAACGACTTTATTGTTACTCAAGATGTCGTGAGTATAAATGCCCAACTACCTTTGGTTCTTGTATACAGTGGAATCTGCTTAACCCAGCCACCTTTATTGAGTCCTGATAATTTGCCACTTACCTATATATTTCATTTAATGTTGGCCAATATGATCACTTTTTGAGACTGAACATTATTCTTACCTGTTTTATCGGGCCACACTCAGCTACCTATGCCTATGGGTTGTCAATGTATTTACATTTGTATCACTTACGGACGCCTTTAAAAAGGGTGTACAAATAGACATACGTAAGTAGGCTAGCTATTATTGAAAGATACCTTAATTTGTATAATAATGAAAAGGTATGTATTTATTGTTAAACTTACCTCTCAAGAAGAGACATCAGATTACTATATCTGCTCATATAAAACTTTTGAACATCACTTGTCTGAAGGAAAAAGCTATCGTGGACTGATTTTGAAACTGCTTTAACAAGCTCCAGACCTAGTACAGCAAGAAAGTACCCATGGAAGAGCGGCACATGCTTTCTGTACAGTCATGTTGCAATCAAGAAGTAACTTAAATACAGTAAGCAAGGTGACAGCAAAGATTGTTCACCTGTTTGACCTTGAAGGATGGCTGTAGCAACAACTAAATCCCAACATGATGTACCTTTAACCATGCTGGAACAGATTGCCAGCCAAAGAACCCTGCTACTGCTCTCCAACGACAAAACCTCTAAATTAAGTGTACGTATAAGGAAACATTTAAGGTGGTAACTGTACATCATGTCCAACACAAATAATTGCAAACAAAAAAGTATTATTTGTAATAGTAAATTAACTAGCCATAGCAGAAAATACCTGTACCTGCTGTATCAGATTCAGTATGTGCCACAGTAAGTAATCCATTGTCACCTCCGAAAGCTATACAGCTACCATTAGGTGAAACTGTTACAGGAGGCTCACAGTCTGTCTTTGGTTTCTTTGGATCTTTACAAAAAGCAACATGTACATATATGTTCTCAATTCACAGAGCAAAAGTTGAAGATATACCCACTAACCTGGCAGAACAGGTTCATCCTCACTATCTTGCAAATTTGAAGAGGGCAACAACTGATAAGATGAGCTAAAGATGCAAACAAAATTCAGCATTTAAAAGCATACTTGCACAAAAAATATGACTTGGATTGCAGTAGGTACGTACGTAAATATATGATTATCACATTAGTACTATTCTATGTACGTACGTTTGTGAGATAAGGTACATTTGTATATAGGTGCATTTACACTGATTTGAAACTCAAAGGATAAATGCACTTTACCAATATCAGGATTGCTGTAAATGTTATAATATTTGTGGCCATAATACAAAGTACTAGGAAAAGGACAGGAAAAAAAAATAGAATTATTTTTCTGCAAACTATACAGAAGTGTCCAAATACTATACAAAAAGGTGGATAATAGAATAAGGATTTCTTCTAACTGCATTGAACTTTTCTTTAACATGGTACATCTTTCGACTCTTTGAGCGCCTAAAAACACAGGAACTGAAAAAGGCGGGAAAAGATGTCTATAAAAGGACCACTGAAAAATCCTATCCACCAGTCGCTGAAGAAGACCCTCAGGGTCGAAACATCTGACCAGAAGATTTACCAAGACAAACTGTGTTTTTAGACGCTGAAAGAGTCAAAAGATGTACCATCTTAAAAAAGGTGGATACAGTGTCAGTGGCTTGGTTACAAATTAATTAGGTTTCACAAAATTGGCAAAAAAGTGCCTTGTGGAATGTAGGCATATACGTATCTACACATATGTAGCCTATATTTATAAAGTTGCAACAGCTCCCTTCCTTGCCACTAATATGCTTAATGACATAATGAGAGAAGACAATCCCCTAAATATCTCACCTTAGATATGTAAAACTGCCATTTTTATGATGTAGAATAAGTGACTCTGGCATGCAACCACCAACATCATTACTCTGCTGCTGAAACCTGCTCCATGGCGAAGGAAAGGTGATCAAAGATGCTACAGGTTCTAGAAAAGGTGTACTGGATGCTCTAAACGTCACCTACACAAGAATATCAAAAGAAAAATCCAACCAACTCATACTGACATGCACATTTTTGTGGCTGAAGATAACATTACCAAAAAGAGAGTGTACTACCTGTGATCCCTCTATCAGCCACTTGTCCAAAATGCTACCTCCTAGCAGTAAATGGAGCTCCAAATAGTGTCCACTTGTGGTTATTGCAACTTTTGTTATATCTCCTATTTATAAAGATGTAGTACCGTAATTCAGGAAATTTTCATGGGAAACATTTTCATGTTAAATTAAAATATTTTTCTGGTCTGGGGGCAACCAAGAAAATATAGTAACACGAAAATGTATATATATCGTTATGTAATTATGTTGAGAAAAAGGGAGGATTACAAGAGAAATCTCTGTGTTCATCCTTGAATTGCAGGTATCACCATTTTTAGCTGTTTACGTGACTGTATGTTACGTATATACAAGTAGATCATACAACACATCAATACTTCGTTATTAAAAATATTTTGTGGGAGACATTTTCGTGGTTTGGGCCAACCATGAAAATATTTTAATAATGAAAATTTCCCGAATCACGGTATAATCAAGAGTGGGCTTAGTGAAGAAGTACCATTACAGGAAGCATTATTATAATTACTATTATTATTTTTGCATTATTATGTACGTATAGGCTGTCATAACAGTGAGTAGATAAAAGATTATGATCACCTAAAAAAAACTGCATCACCTGACTTATAAGTGAGCTAATGTTAATAAATTGCATTCCAATTAACATTAACAGTGACACCATGGTTAAATATACCATACCTTGCTTAGTGGGTGTCCAAACACTCACAACACTGACTTTAAAATCATCTGCAGATAGTACTACATTATATAGATACACCTGTTTTCCATCTGCAGCTAAACAGAGCACATCTCCATCAGCCAAAACATGAAAAGCACAAGTTTTGCATGAAGACAACGACTGTAGAGAGAATTGCTTCCTTTCTTTGCTTTCTATCCAAATTACTGACAACTAAAATTTACAAAAAGTGATGTACATACATGTACATGCACTCACATTGTATACATATACGTAAGTGATATATACTGTACGTCTATGGGTTATGAAGCCAGAAAAAATATTTCTTATAAATAATCATTGAGTAATACTGAAAACAGTTATTCTGAATTACGATTCATAGGTAATAACAAGGAATCAAATCAAAGGTCTATAAACCAAGCGTTCTTCCACACATCAACAACTGCTACAATATTACATTAACTATATGAGCTAGGAATATCAACTATAAATTTAGATTTCTGAGAAAAACAGAACATCTCACTAAAAAGTAGTTTCACTATTTCTATCATCTCCTTTCTATAACAATATATTTATTTCCGCTTCCATCAATATACAAAAATATATATGTCTAGTCTATGAAAAAGGCTTCTCAAGGAATACATGTATGCATAATGAGGAAGAAAGACTTTACCATCCCATCTGTGGTCACTATTAATAACACTCTTTCATTGAGGCACTTTTGAATGTACGACTGAGGTATAGGTGTTACCCAGTCTATCCAGGATGTACTCTCTGGATGAAGGGGTGAATACTAGTGGAAGAGAAGATGAAAATGAGAAACAAACATTATATTATCAAACCTTAACAAATAAACACAATTTAGTGAATACGACCAGCTATATATTCAAAATACCTTAATATCCATCTGGTACCAGTGCAGTGCTACTGGTGAAGTCTCCAAGGGGAAAGACAGCACATTCTTCCACTTATTCAAACAATTCATCTGAAGGGGAAACAAAGGAGTACTTGCATTCAGGAACTTATAGGCAAGCAACACGAGAACATGAAAAGAAAAATCCAACTAATTCAAACTGACATGCAGTACAGTACAGTATGTAGTTACTATAACTAATTCTTTTAACTGACATCAAGATAGACATGAATTACGTATATAGCTGATTCAAAGTTAGATTGCTTAAAATTTGCTTTGTGCAAATAAGGTTTCATATACGCATCTTCAAGGTACGTACTTACATATGTACTGCAGAGCTGCACAAATACACTTACGGTCATGCTGTACAGATGTATACTTTTCTTATCACATGCAGCCAACTTCTGTCCATCAGAAGACCATGCTAGGATCAATAGAGGACTCTTGTGTAAGGCAGCGACACTAATAAACACATGAACGTACTGTCTTCTATTAAGGAGCCAAGGTAACAGACTAATCCTTAAACATACCTGTGAGTTACCCAAGGTCTGTCTGGGTCAACGATTACAATTTCATAACTGGAATCCCTGCACAATATACATAGATATACGTATACCACTTATGCTATATACCAAACCGTACATATGTATTTATACATGAAGTATCGTGTGTACCTCTTTTCAACAGTATACTTACTTAAATTGTGTATAACTGGTGAAACCATTTGAATACACAGTAAGGCCACAAGCTATTCTGTTGCATTTCGACCAAGCTATAGAGTCAATGTTCACCTCACTATGCTCTCCTTTACAGCCAACTTGAGAGAGTGAGACCTTATATAGACTCTTCATCAGGGAAAGGTATCTTATACTATATAGAAGGAAATGAAAACTGCAGTTAGAAATGTTTTAATATTATCACAGGTAGGAGAAAGGTAGTGTAACTATGCAGCAATTGCTTTCAAAAACATAGTTGTCCAATGATGTGAAGGGAATCTTATACTTCTACAGTGTATTCATGCAACTTTTGCAAGATGCTTTATATTCCCATCACATGTAGAGTTGGTAATAGCATTAAGGACGCAAATATTTGGTTAATGATATAAGCTCTGTCATGACGCAATATGATAAACCAAAGCAATCAATGCAATGCAATCAATATCAAGCAAACCAAAATAAATAAAGTACTTTATGCATTCTTTCTAAGTTCAATAAAGCTATTCCAAGGCCCACAGGAAACACTTTCTGCTTTCCACTGGTTATCATTTTCAGAACTGAAGGAAATCTCAACAGGCTTAACATAACACTCAGTTACGGTGCCAAGCTGTCCATAGGCAGACCAACCCCAGCCATACACTCTACCACACTTGGTTAATGCTATACAATGTCTTGTTCCACAACTAATACTTTTCAATTCCACATTAGTATCATTAAAATCCACTAAAGTAGGAATTGTCACTACTTCTGGCTTTTCTGTACTGCTACAGCCAAGACCAAGTTGAAAATCACGGTTATACCCCCATGTGTAGACATCTCCAAAAGTGGACACACTTGCACTATGCCATCCTCCACAAGCGACATCAACCATCTTCACACCTGCTATACCATCTACTAGGGTGGGAGTGCTACAGCTCTGCAGGTCACCAAGGCCCAACTGACCCCTTGTTCCTAATCCAAAAGTAAATATGTTACCACACGAACCCAAGACAGCCACATGATTGAATCCACAACACAACTTAGCAACTCTGTGTCCACGCATCAAGGGCACTTCTACTGGTGTAAGTTGACAACGCTGTTCAATGTCTATCCTTCCTAGGCTAGCGCAGTCATCCTGGGATACAAATATTACTCCATCACTAGTATAATCGATTGTTTGAATAGTGTGGTTAAGGGCTATCACTTCCTTAAAGGCGTTAGATTGCTCCACTGACATAATGACCAGTTGATTCCTTTTAAGTGTAAGTGTATAGTCCTTCTGTTTGAGCTTGGCGAGTTTATAGAAATTATCGGCAACGGAGACGATGTTCATCGAATGAATTTTAGTGGAACCATACCACTTACAACTGTCATGACATTGAACAAAGATGTGGGTCCAGTCCCATTCTGCCGATACAGTAATTTCCCCTCTTTTAATTTCTAGTACTTTGGAAAGAGGAACGCTTAACTTCGGGTTGTCATTTAAAGTACACTTACATCCTTGAGGTTCAACTAAAGGTGGTACATTACTAGAAGTGATCTCAATCTGGCTTATATTTCCAAAAGCATTAAATCCGAAGCCCAGCACCCGGCAAGCTGACATAGGTCGTTAAATCTTCAAAGTTCGTAAAATACACACTCTTCAAGCAGAGACTGAAACTCACCATGTAAAAAGCCAAATTAGCAATCTAGTTTACGCAATCTAGAGGGCACCGATGAAATGGCGTCTTGTAAAATTTCCATGAAAATGGCGTCTGAGCCAGACATTTTCAACGCCTAGAGTAGGGTCTGGCACGCCAGACTGGCACGAGAAGCGCTCTGCCCATCTTGAAATGTGTACAAGACTTACCCTTTCCCTTAATCATTCAGCTTTAGTCTGTAATAGACTTCTCTTGTGGAGAGGCTACGTAGGCCTATATGCTCAACGGTACGCAAGTAGTGGTTTGTTTAGATTACCTCTTTACAGAAACATTTACGTGGTAAATCTTTCTTTGTTAATTTAGGTCTTATTGTAATGGTGACGACAATCTCTCGCGGAATGTAAATAGAGCAACAGCTACACAACTCCAGAAATTGTTCATAAGTATGCAACTTTGCGGAACCCTTTCAGGCCCTGTGTTACAACAGCTATTGCACAAAAGTATTGAACATAACAATAGAGAATTGTTTTTTGATATCTACTCAGTAGCCAAACATGCGCAACATCATGACAGCAGCTTGTTTTCTGTCGTCATAAAGGGATTACTTAACTTTAACCATATAATGGAAGCTGTTCGACTTGCTTTGTCATTACATAAAGAAAAGAAGATTTTAAGACTTCATTCCTTGGAACAAGTTCTCCTCTCTGCTACTGAATGTGGAATTCGTGGAGCTGTACTTGATTTGTTGAAAGTATACATAAGTCAGAATACGACTCTTGGAGTTCAGAGTGCTCTTCGTCTTGTTGATAATGTTACTAAGGGCCACCTTCAAGGTGATGATTTGATACTAAAGATGTTGGAAGTATATTCAAATGTCAGTTGTGAAATTGATGTAGCAATTATTGCTGCTTTGAAGAAATGGGCCTTTAGGTATGTTATCTTTACATATTGTCTGATGCACTTTTTATGTGTATGTGATATTATACGGTTGTCTAGATATGTACATATATGTGATGTATACTTTTGTTTTTGTGTTAACAATAGAACATCAAAAATCACTTGCACTGTTGTTAGAATTGATAAAACGTAAGTACATGCATTGCACAAGGACATCCTTTTGTCTTTACGTATGTTGTAGTATTGCCAGAAGCATGTTTTTTTCAGCTGTTTGTTTTTGTCACTAAACAGAAATGGTTTGGCAGAGCCTGTCTTAACTAATGTTAGCAAGAGGGCTTACCTGCTACAGTATGGGGCGCCATCAATAACAAGATTATAACCAAAAATAGTCTCTATGGATTTTGCTTAAATCAGGGCATTTAACTTTAACCTCAAGGAATTTAGCCTACGTAAATGACCGTTATTTAGTTTAAATCACAGATGTTTTGACGTTTCTGTTATTATTATTACCGTATTCTCTGTAAACACTCGGACACCTAATAAATTTTTAGGGGTGTTGTCACACACAAAACACAATTTCGCAAATGACCATCCGCAGCAAAAGGGGGCTTATGATTTTTTTCCGAATTGAGATTATGACATCAAATCATGCATTTATCCAGATTCTGCCATAGCAACTTCAGTAATCAGTACCTCCAACCTGCCAGATTGCCTATCAGTGGAAATATCATAAGGTCCATCAGTGGAACTTTATATCTTATGATAATATAATTTTGTAATTCCATAACTACGTACTAGTATAATTGAAGGACCCAGTGAAAAAAGGGGTTAAGTGCCAATATGTTACTTTTGAGAAATATAAGCCTGTAAAGTTTATGACTCTGTTTTGGTGCATAACTCGTATTGGCAATGTGCTATGAAGCTCATACTACATAATCACTAACTCATTGTGTCCCCATACAGCCCGTGCATTTCTCTTTAAATTTCCTTATGCCTTAATAGACATTCGCACACATTATGCATACATTCAGGCTTACTTCAAAAAGGGGATAAGGTACATTACATGCTAGATTACGAATAAAATCGTTTTTCTAGTTAGAAACCATGCATTCTAACATTGGCCTTATGTACTTTTACGCTGACTAACTGCGAAATGCTAGCCACAATATGCACAGCCTGTCATTATCACTCAATCAAGTACAAAACTGTTACACAGAAAGATCAAGCTTTATTCATCGTATTCTATGTCTAGGTCAGCTGATGTGGGTTGTGATAGAAGATTGATATAAAATTGATGATGTTCCATTGGTATGAAAGGGATCATCCTTTGGAGATCATTGATCTTCTTTGGATTTATGGGATGACTTTCCGGGTACATATGTGGGAGTGAAACATCCACATTTGGTGGCGTTTTCCTCCTTCCTTTAAGTAGTAACAGTCTTGACCATTCTTCTGACTTTTCATATGTCTTTCATAGCCAAACTTCATTTGGATTCTCCTCCCTGATTTCTTGTCCATCTTTCTTAATGAGTGCCTGGCCAAAGTTCATCCAGGTTACCTTTGAAATCAGGACTTGCTCCTTTAAAGCGTCCTTTTTTTGCTTTGTATGTTTAAAGATGGCAAAATCATAGAAGAGCTCAGGTGACATCCGCTGAATTTGAAAGGTCTTGCTTTCGAGCAGACACAATTACCTCCTACCACTGCTATGGTATGAACACTTGAGCTGACCCTTTTTCTCCTCTCTATGGCTGAAGTCCCTATCATTTGGTTGGTACAGTAGGTATGGCCTCATTACAAGAATTTGTGATCAATCTGTTTTAACACCTTGCGTATGATAAGAGAATTCCAAAAGCAAATCATAAGAAAATTCTTGTTTTGGCCAAAGCAGCTATCTGAGTAGCATACTAGCCTTGTTGCTGTTGTTCTCAATTGAGAAAAATACTGTAGGAGACAGGACACAATCTCACATGAACCCCGACCAGCAATACTCTCATTCCACACACACATCACTGCTGATCCAGAATTGCATTCATGGATCCCAAAGTTATAATACCCAAAGTTGACGTATATAGAACATAGATGAGTGTGTTAGTGTAGGCACTGGTAGGTTTTGTTGCAGATTAAAAGTGATTACGTGAAGGTCGGGATCAGACTTGCAAAGCTCTGTATCCTCTTGGAGTACCTGATATCCCTGACTGGCTTTAAGCTGGTGTTCAACTAGTTCATCTCGAGCTGTTTCAGATGAAGTTCTTGCAATTTCCATTCTTAGCTGGTCACACATTTCACATGTAATTTGTAGTAAAAATCGTCAGAAAACTCAAGTTTACCACTGTGCTATAAGGCCTTTTCGCAGAATACCACTCCTCATCAGTAGCACTGGGTAGCAATTCTTTAGAGTAACCAAGCTACCAATTCTTTATCTCTCGACAAAGGATTGGCTGAAATGCATTTTAAAAAATGTCAAACCTATAACTCAGAAAACTCTATAACAAACAGCAATATTATGTAGGTAAACGGTTAATAATTTCCTTGTTCATACATTTCACATGTGTCGCTACGTGGATAGCCAAATCCTAACTTGAATTCTTCATTGAATATCTTTCTATATAGCCACTCCTTAATAGTAGGTTTATCGCCAGCTTCAGGCTCCTCTTTTGCAAGATAGAGTCTATGCATTTCTGCAATACTCAAACCTTCAGGAAGATATTCACGTTTTTGATTATCAGCACGAGAGTAGTGGCTTTGTCGTCATGGAAACATTCTGATGTGTTCTCGAATCTTCTGTTTAGTTTCTTCAGCAATGGCATGGGTACGATTTGTGTGTGTACCACGACTGTCAATAGCGAACAAATCACCAGCATTAATCTTCTCACACAGCTTTTCAACTCGCCTCTTCCCAATGGCATGAATGTCATAGAAGGTCTTCTTGCATACCTGTACCTCAGTGTCACTACTGATGCAGACATAGTAATGGTAAGTGACAGTTCATTGATGACTAGAAGTGAGCTTGGTCCTTCTGCGTTTCACATCAACTTTGCGTAGTAGTCCATACAAGTACTTGTTTTGATCTTTGAGCTTGTAGAACTCGTCAAAAATATGTTTACGTTCAGGAAGCTTGATCTTGCCACCACAACCCAATCCACAACGACAGGTAATGGATATCAGCTGCTTTGCAGGTCTAGGCTCAGCCTTGTAGGTTTCATAGGACTCTCCTTAATCCTTTTGTATCTTCCACTTCTTTCTAACCCATTCTTGCTCCATTCAAAGATGTTTTCGGCCCTTTCCGTGCATCTAGAACTATTCACGTCAGCCGTGTTGCTGCGTATGGTGTTATAAGGTTGCACGTGACGAAGCATGTGATGTAGGTACAGTTTGCGCAATCGCAAAGCCACGTGTGGTGCGAAACTATGTATCAAACTTTGTAGAAGACGAATTGAGTCGTGTACCTACACAAATCTGTAGTCATCTCATTTTTGGGCGAAATGTCGTTTATCCCCTTTTTCAACTAGGCCCTTCAATTTAATCGTCGTTAAACCTGCCATGTGAAACAGAAAAGTGGCTATGTTTAACACAGCTTAAAAGAAGTTTCATAATAGAGAATGGCAATAAAGGTTAATAGAGCAATGCAAGTACATTTTGTGTGTCTGGACATTTTACAACTACTGTACAATCTACCCTTCTTTGGAGGTAAAGAGTTGACGTCTTGAGGCATTTCAGCTAATTGTCTGTATACTGCAGTACCTGGCTTTGGTTATGTTGGTTTGGGACAAGTAAAATCCTTTGCTAGATTTATTTTACAATGAGGCCTGATTTGCTCAGAAAGAAACCACTGGTGACTCAAGTCAGAGCTGGAATGGATGTCTTATCTGGCATTATAGTATTTAGTGCCTCAATGGGAATATTTTCCTTAGAAATATTGTACTACACATATTCTTCATTTAGGAGAAAGTCACCTGGGTTTTCCACAGAAACCCATAATATGTGGTAGCTGGAAATATTAGGAATGCAGAAATTGCTTTGTTTTCTTCGTGAAGTTGTTTTACAACGTCCTCTGTTCAGTGATTTAGTCAGCTTAGTGTACGTAGTACAGAGTCGAGATGTCAGAGCTTGTAGCCAAGAGTGGCACAAAGAGTGTGATGAGGGCAATGCTACCTGCCAAACCTGTCACAAGTGAGTACTGGTGAAGCACAGGAATACTTCAAACCTCCTGGCACATTTGAAGACAAGCCATGCTTCAATCTATGCTGAAGTGAAGTCAGTGATGGATGTGAAAGGCAAGAGACCAGCCTGAGACAGTGTACTTGTGTCTGTACCTGTTCTATGAATAACAGTATAGATATCTACATAGTCATACCACAATAATCTACACCTAAATGATTATAGTTGGGCGGTAAACCAAATCCCTCACACAGATAATCGCTATGATTATCACGATTGTCAATCGTCATTAAAATCAAAACATAGCATGCAGCATACAAATACAATATCCTGTATACAATATAATAATAAGAAATTGTCTTTAAAATATAGCGTATAGGGTATATGAATAATAGATAACACTTTACTTACCTTAACATTTTTGTTTAATTTTAGAGGTATCTGCTGTAACTGCAATGAAACGTTGCTCGGTAACATGCTGCCTACCCAAGAACATGCTTTACTGAGGGACTATTTTAAAGAAATTCTCT
The DNA here is from genome assembly GCA_947172415.1 of Chondrosia reniformis. NCBI lineage: Eukaryota > Metazoa > Porifera > Demospongiae > Chondrillida > Chondrillidae > Chondrosia > Chondrosia reniformis. The sequence continues at coordinate 2,363,854 of OX359202.1, read as the reverse complement.
CAAATCAAAGTCACTACAGTTTTCAAAACCAACAAGTGGTAGAAGTTAATGGACTTCTTAAATCTATGGAATATTTAGGACCTTTCGATGTTGTTGTAGATGGCTTGAATGTTACATACTGTTTGAGGAAGAAAGACAAGTACCTACTTAAATTTGTAAGTGTTTAATTACAAGGATTTCTTCTAACTGTGTATTTTATCAAGCCTATACTGATATAGTACATCCTTTTGATAATATAGAGCATCTTAAGATGCAATTTGTATTTGTTTACTTGGGTAAAATTAATGTCTCAACCCTGCATCTCCTTAAGCAACTATGTAGATATGAATAAAATAAAATAGATAAATCCATGACTCCTCGTTGTAGAATACCCTGAGTGTTGAAACATTTGACAATGTAATAACTACGGTAGGGGTCAAAAAAGTATCCATTGCATTCGTTAAGATTAAGCTGGAACGACGTACAGTTTCGTCTTCGTCTTCAATTCGTCCCAAAGCGTTTTGAGGGTGTTTCAGATTATCCTTATGTAAATGAATAAAACAATCAATCGTTCATTTTCTACAACATATCATAATTTTATTGTAAAAGTGATAATGATATATTCATTCTCTCTACATATATGAGAACGCAGACTATGAAGGAAAGAGCAAGTTCACAGGGTCTCAAATATCAAGGAGTCCTGGGCATGCTATATGAAGATATTATTACCGAAGCGGAAGTGAGGTTTTTTGATCTAGTCGGTAGGGAGTTGAATTGAGATTGAGGTGTAAACAAGTATTTTTTGGGTCTTTGCGGCCCATTTCCAAATTTTGTGTCAAGTATAGCTAAAGTTGCAAAAGGGCTAAGAGGGTATCATACTCAACACCTTAAAGGGGCAACTTTGAGGCATCGAACAAAGGTTGGCATTTCAATGTAGGTGACTTACTGGATGTGTGAAAGTGGCTGGAATATTTTTCTTTTATCAAGTGCCCGAGATCGAGTTTGGACCTTAGGATAACATCTGTCGTCTTGAGATTACAACAACGACTTTAAAGTTTTCTATGGAGACATTTTTCGATTTATTTATTGAAAGAGCAGGGACTAAAAATTTCTCCTCGGGGGACTCAAACGAGCAGCCATATTGACATCTATCGTGGCAAACATCTTATTACGAGTGTATTGTTCATCTTTTTGTATTGTGAGAATATCAATTTAATATTCTGATTACGTAAACAGGCATGTAAATAATTGCTCAGTATTGTACATGAAAGAGGGATGGTTTGGCTGATGTAGTCTTTGACTGTTACCACAGCTGAAGATGGAATACATAATTTACTGTTAAAGTACACGCGTACTTGCTTACAACTTACTTGTTAGACAGTTGATAGTCATGAATATACGCATCTGACCATGGTTTACAATGAGTACATTAAACAAAGAATTTTATCTCACTACTATTGTGGATAGCCAATGCTTCAAAGATTTGTCAATTGCTGACTTCCAAAGGATTGTATCTTTAATAATTTCTTGCATGGTATAATTGAGACAGAGTTCTCCTTTTCCCAGTAAACCAGAAATTATTTTCCTCTTTCCTTTGCGATATTCATTGTTAAGGAAATCAAAGGAGAAGAACGTTTAACTGCTAAGCTTGTAGATTACGAATCATCTTCACAGCTATAATTAACACGAAACGTTATCACGTGCTGCATTGCTGTCGCAGAAAGTACAGATGATCGTTTCTTAGTAATGGGCAATCGTTTTTCAAAGATGAATGATTATTCATAATTGTCCTCACGCCGTTTTAGTAGGAACGAAACTAAGTGTAAATGAAACCAAACGGATACTTTTTTTGACCCCTACCGTATATCTTAAGACTTAATTATCAGATTTACCATCAGAAAAGATATTTTTTAAGTACAGTGGACCCTCGTTTATTCGGGCCCAAAGGGCCTGGACTATGTCCAGATAACTGTAACAACTGGATATGTGAAGCAACTAGACATATGTATGACATACAGGAGGCGTGCCTTAGCAATAACTTGTGAAGTTTATACACTGGCACCACTGCAGCACAAATGAGAAGCTCCTGGTTCATCCATTTAGCTGCCATACCAAACTTCGGACTGGACAAATCAAATGTACATGCGCAGTAATCTCAGCTTTGGCGTTGACTAAATAGTAGCATTTAACACTTATCTAGTATTGGGAGATATGGCGTTTTCACCGCAAGAAGCTTCCTTGAAGCCAGTCGTTCTGGGCTGAAAGCAGCCATGTCATGGTTGTCAGGGCCACTTTGTTGCCTAAACTGCCGTACATACATACATATATACAGACATACTTACATACTTACATACACCGGAAGTTGACGATCTCGCTAGTGTGGGGCTCACTTCTGGCTCGCCCCAATAATTATTGTATTCTACATATTGTATGTGCCAAAAGAATCAACGCCTCGATTGAGATTTTCAAGCGAAGAATGAGTAGTATTTCGGTTGATTTTGTCGAGTGGTTAGTTGAAATAAGTTAGTTTGGTCTCTAAAGTGCGACAACTACACTGACTTTTCAAGGAGACATAGCTACAGCTAGCCATTGTTGTAAACAGGTACACACTAGTAAACGATGGGCGTTAATTAGAAAACGGAATCAAAGGCCAGATAATCCAAGCGGACGGATACTCGAGGTCCTGATAAGCGAGGGTCCACTGAACTTATTAGCCTTGTGACTGCGCATAGCTTTTGCTAGTGGAGTTAGGAAAACTTTAGGCTGCAAGTGACTTACAACTGAAGTTTTATGTATGTATATACGTATGTCCATATAGTATTTGCAACTTGCAGTCCAAAACTACAGCTTGTCAGTATATAATTGAAAACTACCATTGTTGCGAGTTCTTAGTAAGGCTAATATCTGCATTGCCCCAGTATTTATATCCATATATATATATAATGGGGATGGGGGGTTCAGGAGCATCAGAGTATAATCATCAGACTCATTAGATTTGTCCTGTTCATTCATGAGGAGTACACTGAGCTTAGCTGACAGATTGGGTAGAACTGAATTCCAATAATAGGGAACCACAGTCTATCTTTGTAGTTCAAAAACTTGGTCAAGCAATAAATAGCTGTTTATTTCTACTTAAGACACTGTGGTCTATCTGCTAATGAGTGTAAGCTAAGAAGCTTGTGATTTCCTTCTTGGCAAATAAGAGAACAGCCATATGCAAAGTGACTATTGGTGGCATCACTATTTTATATCACATCCTTACATCTGGAATTTCCCAATCTCCCATTTTTTGTATCAGAAAGATTTAACGTATTTTAGAATTTGCTTTTCTCTTTTGTATAGATGCAGAATATAATTAACTCATTTGATAAAAAACTGAAGTTTTTAGTATTGTCACGTGCGCATATCTTCACAAGGGCACTTAGGGAGAAGGAATTTATAGGAGGTGGTATACCAGTGAAGGAAGGACATAGAAAGGGTGTCTATTACTTCATTGCAGGGGACAGGTTTGTGTAATAGGATTTGTAAAACATCACTGTGCATGAGACAACAACAAACAAACAATTACTTGCAACAATGAAGTAGCTTCCAATAAGTATCTAGCTGTTTGGTTTAAAGGTGAAAGCATAAAGAAGAAATGTATCCTCCAAAACTACATGGTGCAATGTTAGATACTTCTGATACTAATACTGTTCCAGTAGTCTGGATGATTCAAAGAAAATAAATCAGGCAAGCTCTTGCTCTCTTTGTGTTTTGACTAGTTTCAAAGTTGAGATAAATGAAATCACTGTATTAAATATTTTATGACTATAGGCTTGTAAGATTGACATGTTATATGCATCAAAGCTCTCTTCAGGCTTAGTTCCCCTATAGGCTTTTTACAGAATAGGCATAGCATGTAGGAATATGGTATATTAGATTTTTCATCTGTGCGTAGCCTAATGTGTACACACATACGTACATGCTACTGTTTTAAATGCAGTGTTAAAATGGAACCTATTTATGTGTATATTTGTATTGTAGAGGTCCAGATGATTACTATTCAATATTTGCTGCATTATCTTCTGGACCAGCCGCTTTTCTTCTCTCTAATGATCTTTTTGGAGATCACAGGGCTGAGTTGCCTGGAAGACTGATTCCTTTATTGGAAAAATGGCAAATGGGAAGACAAATACAGCTTTCTCTCTTAAAAAATCCTCCAAGATTAATTGTAAGTTGTACTGTAATTCTGTAATTTGCTTTTCTTTACTCCTTGGTATATAATGCATGGTTGGTGTTCAGTTTCCTGCAGCTGTTCGTCCTGTGGTCCAAGGCAGTCATTCCAGCTGGCATCTTCCAATCAAAAGACTAAATCTGTGGTTGTGTGTGCAAGGAAGTGCATGCGTGTGAACTTCTAGAGAGCAGATTTTGTTTTATTTCACATTAACTGACAAAACTAACAAGGTCAAAAATTCACCTGGAAATCACCCATTTTTGTATTGCATTCTGTCCATTCACAAATGAAGACTTTAAAGATATATATTTAAATTTTAGAATCATAAGATCAGTGATGAAATTAATCTTTTTTGGAATCTCCATAATTTTTATATTGCCATGTCAATTGAAAAGTAGCCCTTAAAATTCATTCTTGTCATTGCATGTCATTTTTTATCCAAGACTAATTCTGTATACAGTAAGAGGTACTGTTCAACTGAGCAAATTTGACTACACATACATTGTTTTTGAAGGCAGCTGTGATTCACTGAGTTGGCCATTTTATGACCAATATTCTAAAATTACTATAATATAGGAGTTGTAATTTCATAGATATATAAATATGTATAAATGTATAATTACTCAGTGACACCTTATTCAACCACACCCACATACACCACACCAAACACTAATTATCATGCACCACTTCCAAAATTGGTATATATGTGGCTGTCTGGGAAGAGCAGTCTGCTAGCCTTAAGTGGTAATATTATTAATGGCTTAATGCACCCAGGCAGTCAGGCTGTCCCTGGGCGGATGGCCTGGTATATAGTCCTAAGTGGCGATGGTTTATACATGTCCAATATAGCTATAGCCCTGTACCCCTTTTGGTTTAATTTGCATTTTATTGTGTGCATGGACACTCTAATAATAACAATAACATTTTTCCTTAGCAACCCTAACTAACAGTACAGGAATGTTTAGGTTCTCTATATATAAGTGTAGAATAATTAACATTTTAAGATTTTATTGTTGTATATTATTTATTATTGTATATTGTAGGAATGTTTGTTTTGTGTATATTGTTTTCATTTGCCGATTACGTTGTACGGCTTCATGTTACGGAAAGATATATATATAATACGGGTTCATACGCAACTGTTATAACACTTATATTATACGTCGATATATGTATAATACGAGTTCATACGCAACTATTGTAACACTTAATTTATACGTCAATACATCGTTTTTGCAAATGGCGGCGTTCAGGAAGCTTTAGTTAACGAAGCTTTTCCATCGTTATTTATAAAGTTCAGGACACTTAAGCGTCCTCAATCGTTAGTATTACGAATATATATATTAAATCCCAACGATGCGGCTAAGTAGTTCGAGTTAATTCGGGGGGCGGCAGCCCCACGAGTTTTTAAACTCGAAATACTTGTTTATTTAATTTCAAACAAGGTGGTAGAAAAATGAGAATTTGTGGAACCTCAGACACAGGGGTGACAAAATCTTGCTTCATTTAAACAAAACTTGCCAGCTAACAAAGCCTTCCGGTAGACCTATACTGGTGCCTATGGTACCACCACGCCCTATTTCCGCATTTTGAAGGTAAATCCTATACTCTGGCCTGATGAGATTCTGGAATACGCTCAACATCTTTGTCTCTCAAGTCTTGTTGGTTTCCTTCCTGGGTGATGGACAAGTGCACAGTGTTTTCACGGGTGCTGAAGTCATTCCGTCGGAAAATCTTTACCAGCTGCCAAATTACATAGACTGTAGGAACCGAGGCTCCGTCTGCCAGATCTTTTTTAACGTTACCCTAATGCAGACAATGACACTATATGGGTACTCCAATATTACAAACGAAAGATCTTCGAAAGGCTATCCGATCTCTTGGGATGACGTTCAGAGTCCTCCCGGCTTTCGGTACTATGGTGATTCGCCTCTTCCTTCAGGAACATTCGTCTATCCTGTTGTAGCTGATGGAATAGGCCATCGCAACGTCGTTGCAATTAATAACAGCTTCCCTGGTCCCACCATTATTGCTTACAGCGATCAGGAGCTTCAAATACGCGTACTTCTACATTCCGGTGGTGGTGGTAAGATTACTATTCACTGGCATGGATTAAATGTTCCAAATTTGTCAGACGGAGTGGCAGACGTTACGCAGTGTCCGATTACCGTAGGAAATGAGTTTATTTATCGCTTTACTCCTACTGATACAGGAACATTCTGGTATCACGGTCACTACCGTGGTGAACGAACTGATGGTCTGTATGGAGCATTAGTGTCCCTTGACAGGAGTGCCCCTGCTTCATTCTATGAGGATTTGCCAGATAAGCATACACTGACATTGATTGACTGGCAAAAAGAAGAGTGGTTTGTGCTCCATGAGCTATTTCACAATGTTGGCTTTACTGACCCGCTCAACCCGAACATTGAATACTCTCCAGTACCCATTTCAGATGGAACAGAATCGTCTGACTACCCTTTTGTGTCAGGACTCATTGGTTCATTAGGTAGAAGGTATTTCTACAATTCATCGCATTGTGTACCAGAGAAGAAATCTCCACTAAGCTTCTACGCAGTTACTGCAGAAAAGCAATACCGCTTTAGATTGGTTGGAGTTCAAGGAAATTATGCTTTTAGGGTGTCTATCCAAAACCATCGTATGAAATTATTGGCTACGGACAGTGTTGATGTAACTACAGACCATATAACAGAATTTGTGGATTACATTATTATCAATCCAGGAGAGCGATATGACTTTATTCCAGTACCTTTGGAGTCCAGTCCTACTGGTAGTTACTGGATTGTAATGGAAACACTTGAAAGCCCTGAAGAATTGTCTGAGCGAACTTACTGTGTTGAGGGGCACAGGGGATACGCTGTTTTGTACTATAGTGGTCTTAAGACAGATCCTCCTATATGGTATGATCCTCAGAACAGAAACTGTACAGTGGATAATCCTTGTTATACTGTCAATTGTCCCTTTTTAGCTTATTCATCGGTATTGAACAACACTTGCATCAATGTTGACCAACTGAGGCTTCAAACTCCTACAAATATACCTAAGCAGAATGGAGAAACTATCTTTCTTAATTTTTTAAATGCTGGTGGAGACAAAGAAGCCAATGGTATCAATGGAAGGAACTTTGTTCCATTCTTTGGTAGCAATATACTAACTACAGATGTTGACATTTGCCCTTATCCAAGTCCATTTGGAGAAATTAGAGGAAGGAAGTGTTCTCATGTCTATAGGATTCCATCAGATGCAGACACAGTAGATATGGTGCTCCTTAATATAGGCAATGATGTTGATCAGTCGGGTGATGGTGAAAGGGAACTTGAGATAAGAGGCCATCCGGTGCATCTTCATGGTCATCGCTTCCGTATACTGAAAATGGGCTATCCGACCTATAATAATGGTGTCTTTTTAGAAGATAATACTGAGTTTACTTGTGAAAATAATTTCTGTGAACAGGGAGTGGATTGGAAACAAAAGCCTGTCTTTAATACAAGTGGCTATGCTGCTAGTAAGGATACTGTGTTTGTTCCAGCAGGTGGATATGTTGCTGTACGATTTGAGAGGCAGAATGTAGGACTCTGGTTTATGCATTGCCATCTTGTCCCACATGAAATTGAAGGAATGGCAATGTTATTTGAGGAGCTACCCAAGAATTCAATGGACTTGTTTGTGCCATTTAATGTTAGTCAGTGCTTAATGAGTCCTACTACTGATGCTGCTCATTCCTATTATAGTGGATCAATCTATTTTGCGACCATAGGGATAGCTTTAAATTGTATTATAGTAAAATTGTTTCTAGTTGCTATGTGAAAGTGGTGCTAAATGTACAACTGCAAATTTGTTCTGGTGAAAATTATGACAAACTAGTGTTGTTTCAAGTGTGTGTGTGCGTGCATGATGACGTACCGTGAGGTGTCAAAATCAAGAGAAATGGCGTCCTACAGCTTTCAGCTGTGTTCTGTAGACGAATCCTATACGGAAGCCTGGGTGAACGGGGGTTTCTCCAGGTGCTTCCTTGAGATTGTTGGATCGCTCTCTTCCGCTGGAATAATTATATTGGGTGGTATGGCAGAAATTGTTTTAGCTAAGCCAAGGAAATCAACAGTACCCTATGTTTTTCCCATTTGGATGTTGGGAATACATCTGGCTTCAGTTTTATTGGCTGCTAGCTATGTCATCGACATTGTTTTGAAGTGCACATTAGAAGGTATGGTAATTGTCTCTCGTGTGATTGCAAATTTCCAGATAGACTACTTGTATTAAATATTTCCAAGTCTGGATGTTCGCTATCGTGATTTTAGGAAGCAGCTAGTTACCCATGATTACTAAGAAATTGCTTTCAAGTCGTAGACTACCCTAACCAGTGTTGAAAGCTACTCCTAATCGAACGCAGCCTTAAAATTAGTTCAGCAAGTAATTCGAAAATTACCGTAGGCGGCTGATTGAATGTAGCTGACTAATTTAATGACTGATTCACTGTATTTGTGTTTATATATATGTTGTATGTACTGTTACTGGCCTCCCTGAAAAGTAGTCCCCTGGACTAAGTGGAGGTCCACTCTAATAATTCTATCAATCAATCAATTGAATATCTTGGATGCTTAAGCTTTCAGAACAGGTTATATATGTTTTTATATAGTAGTATGTTTCCGGTTTTGTTTCACAAACCTTTAGTTGTAGAGATCCAAGAAACAATAGGTCATTTGATAAACTCCTTTTAGAATATCCCATTATTAGTTGAAAAATACCATTAAATGGTGTTTCGACTCTATGATTTACCCAAAATAATGTGAAGGTTCTTTGGGATGGTATCAAAATCAAATATTTCAGTTTATGCAACATTTTAGTGAATAGGGTATAGGTTAAAGGTTAAAACAAAGTTATATCTTCCTGCACTGGTACAATAAATATAGGATTTAAGAAACCGATGCAGTATAGAGCTTCTCAAATCCTGTTATATCACGGTTACGAAATTTAGACACAGGCGGTTGCCCCGGCAATGGAGTATATAAGATAGATATACAGCCTATCTGCCTAAACCATAATAAGGATAACTGTATACATTACACAGGTGAAAGATATGTATACATATGTTGTGTGAAAATTTGGAATTCAATTAAGTTGCTGCAAAAATTCTAGAGACCTTAGGGAATTCTGTTGGCACCAGTGAAAGTGTGAAATTTTATCATTTCATATGTAGGTCTTCAAATTACTGGTGTGGATATAATGGAAGAGGCCTTAGGTATCATCTCATGGCTGTTTTCTCTCATATTGCTGGTTGCTTACCGGCGTAGTATAGCTAAGAGAGGAATTCCAGGATTTACGTTGGTACTCTTTTGGTGTATAAATGCTATTAGATTCAACCTTTACATTGTATCTTGGAACAATCCTCAATGGTTTTGGCAACTAAAAAGGAAATCAGACATTTTCGATTTCACCCTCTTTTTTGTAAGATATTTCTTGACTGGTTTGGTCTTAGTCTTTGGGCTGGTCTGTCCGATAGTTCAGTTGTATCATAGAAACAGAGATGTGAGAAGAAGGAATCACTATCAGTTACTGATAAATGAAGAATCTGAGTCAGAAAGTGAAAGTGGCAGGGCCTCTTCTTCTGCAGATACTAAAATTCTAGGGCCTTTGAAACAAAATGTTGTGGAAGGAGGCATTAAGAAAGCATCTGGATCTACTTTTCGTGATACTTGGAAAAAAGTGAAAATATTGTTTCCGTATGTGTGGCCTAAAGGGCGTCCTCTTCTGCAGTTCCGGGTGGTAGTATGTTTCATTTTACTGGCAGGTGGAAGAGTTGTAAATGTCTTTGTTCCCATATATTATAAGAAAATTGTTAATGCATTATCTCCTGCTCCTACAAATGGCAATAAGAGTCTTTTGTCAGTGTCTCTGGAATCATTTGGAGGGGACAATGGCTATTCTATAAACCTTCCAGTTAACTCGATTCTAATTTATGTTTTTTTGAGGTTCCTACAGGGAGGTTCTGTTGGTAGCATGGGAGTGCTTAATAACAGTCGTCAGTTTCTATGGATACCTGTTCAGCAGTTTACAAGTCGAATGATTCAATTAGATGTATTTGCTCATCTTCATTCCCTGTCTCTAAGGTGGCACTTAAGTCGTAAAACGGGAGAAATTCTTAGAGCAATGGACAGGGGGACTACTAGCATAACAGGAATCCTCAACTACCTCATTTTTAGCATTTTACCCACATTTGCAGATTTAGGAGTTGCTATTGTGTACTTTGTTATAGCTTTTGATGCATGGTTTGGTCTTATTGTTTTTTTAACAATGTCTTCATATATCCTTGTAACAATTGGCATGGCAGAGTGGCGAACAAAATATAGACGTGAAATGAATCTTTTAGACAATGAGGCTCGTACTAAAGCTGTAGATTCTCTACTAAATTTTGAAACAGTAAAGTATTATAATGCAGAAGGTTTTGAAGTTGATCGCTACCACACTGCTATTTAAAACTACCAATTTCAACAGTGGAAATCCTTGGCCAGCTTAAATTTACTCAATACAGCTCAAAATCTTGTAATAATTAGCAGCCTACTCGGTGGATGTTTCCTTTGTGCATACCGTGTCACACAAGGTGTACTTGAAGTGGGAGATTTTGTTCTTTTTGTTACCTATCTTATCCAGTTATATGGGCCTCTAAACTGGTTTGGAACCTTGTACCAAACTATTCAACAGTCCTTTATCGATATGGAAAATATGTTTGACCTCCTAGAAGTATCACCTGAGGTCACTGACCAGATAGATGCTGCTGAGGTGACAGTAGCTCAGGGTAAAATTGAATTTAGAAACGTCTCCTTCAGCTACCTTCCAGAAAAGTGTATTTTGACAAGTAAGTACTAAAATAAATTGACAATTTCTTTCAGTCTGTACATTTTACATGCCATGTCCACTTAATGATATCTTCCCCGTGTCTGTCTATAGATATATCTTTTCTTGTTGAGCCTGGACAGTCACTTGCCCTAGTTGGGCCGTCTGGTAGTGGAAAAAGCACCATTTTACGACTACTCTTTCGATTTTATGATCTCCAACATGGTACCATACTTCTTGATGACCAAAACATTCAGACTATGAAACAGTCTTCACTCCGCAACCATATTGGTGTAGTTCCACAAGATACTGTTTTATTTAATGATACCATACAGTATAATATTAGATATGGTCGCCCAAATGCAACAGATGGAGAGGTTCAGGCTGCAGCTAGGTAATTAATTCCTAAATGTGCTACTAAATGATAGATTTTTATGTCCCTTTGTGTATATCACAGATGTAATATCACTAATAGTAGTGCTATGGTCCACCAGCAACTTCTGGTTGGTATGGGGCCTGCCAGTGTCATATTCCTAATGGTATAATGCAGATAGGCTTTCTATTCCAAATCTGTTTCCTGTTTAAACTATAGGTATGCGGATATTCATGACCACATTCAAACATTTCCCAATAAATATTTTACGAAAGTAGGTGAGAGAGGTTTGAAAGTCAGTGGAGGTGAAAAGCAAAGGGTGGCCATTGCTAGAACTATTTTGAAGTCTCCTGAAATAATATTGCTGGATGAAGCTACATCAGCTCTTGATACACAAACAGAGCGTAACATTCAGTCTTCTTTGACAAAGGTGTGTTAAAAATTGTGAATTGCACTCCTTGCATAGAGACTACCTATAAGGTAGATGTCTTATCTGATGTAGAATTAGGTGGAGGTTTATTATCATTATTAGGTCCAATTTTAGGGGTTGCTACAGTAAGCCCAACAAACTGGCCAAGTATAGGTATGTAATTCAAGTGCAGGGGCGGCAGTCCCATGAGATCTTTTAACTTGAATTACTTCTACATTTTCTTTGTCCTGGTGTTGATACCTTTGTCACTGCTTTGTAGGTTCATTTCATATGTACTGTACTATGCATGTGTAGAGTAGTTAAAGTCTTTGGTGGATTGATGGGTTGAGCTAGTAGTTAATTTGCACCACTGGCAGTATTGTACAAAAGCAGATCCCGAATTCTTAAAGGGCGGTCATTGTGTGAAATAATGTATAAGTTGTATGTTTCTTAAGAAACTAAAATCAGCAAGTTGGCATTTGTAAAAGTTAGTTGTAGTTAGAATGATGATGGTTATGGTATAGGCCTAGAAAATTATAACATATTATGGAATCTACGTAAGTTAAAATGTAATATTATACTTTTTATCTCTGTACCAAAGTGCAAAGACATGATGTCTCTGAAATGAATAGATATAAGTTACATGCAGAAATGGTCTGGTAAGCCTTCCACATACGTAAGTAGAAATGCTTATAGAAACATTTCAGCTATTCAGCAGACCATTCACTTTAGAATTGTTTCAAGTAAACTTTTCTTTATGTAAGCAAGACCACCATCCTTGTCAACGTACGTAGTACCATGTAAAGATGTGACGCACTTCTCAGTTGATAATTTATATAATTTGAGGAATATTCAAACTAGCTTATCTTGGATGTAACTTTTAACTTTAAAGTTAATGATTAAGACCACTCTAAGAAGGCGTAGCAGTTGCCATGACTTTGAGGTATGTACGAAGGATAGGGGCTGTTATCTGAGGGAGAACACTGAAATGTGTAATTGCTTTTGTGGTTAAGTATCACATACGTATGTATGTAAATCTGCTTAAACAGTCATAGCCGAGTGATTTTAACTGAATTGCTCTCTTTAGTAGTCATTATATTGCATTATTAGTGAAAGGTTTTTCTAGGCAGTGCTAAACTAAATGCTTCTATTCATGAGTCTAAGGAGAGGTTTACAGGCACCCAGTGCACCTCCTGGATTGGCGTATTGATTGATAATAGTCTTTGCTTCCTTTCAGGTTTGTCAAGGTCGGACAACAATTATAGTAGCTCATCGCTTGTCAACTGTTGTACATGTAGATCAAATCCTAGTTATTAAGGATGGATCTATAATTGAAAGGGGGTCCCATTCTGAGCTACTTGCAAGCGAAGGTTTTTATTGTGAGATGTGGAATAACCAACAACATGGTTTGGAAGAAAGTGATTTGGACTTAAATACATAAATACATACGTATGTGTATCAGATCTGGTTATAATGTATATTGTTTACCTGTTACTTAATTTCAATGTAATATATATTCCTTTATTTTTGGCTCTCTGTATATCAGTGAATTATTAAAGATTTGGTAATTGTCTCAGTTGTATCTTGAGGTTACAGTGTAAAACATGTTATATTTACCCATGAAATTTCTAATGAGATAAAACAAATATTAAGTAAATATTTCATCTGTTTCTGCCTGGTCATCCACTTATATATATTAAAAATGAGAGCTGAAGGCATTAGTAGCAATCGTTACTTCTCAAGAGACTCTAAAAGGTACAGCCTGCATGCAGGATTGCAGGATTCACAGAAGATCCTGATAAAGAAAAAGACAAAGACTCTCAGGATCACTGATGAAGGGTGGAATTCCCAGAAACGGCTGTCTGACCCAGTGGAGAAGAAGATGAAAGAAGGAAGAAAAAACTCCTGTATCTTCATCCAAAGCTCTCTTCAGGTTTAGTTCCCCTATAGGCTCTTTTTACAGAATAGGCATATAGCATGTAGGAAAATGGTATCTTAGATTTTTCATGCATGTCATTAATTGTGAGTGCAGATTTCAGCAGAAGCAGAATTCGAGATCTGCTTTTGTATATACAACACTGCCAGTGATACAAATTAACTATATAATTAAATTAACTACTAGCTCAATCCATCAACCCAACAAAGACTTTAACTACTTTACTCATGCATACTACAGTACATATGAAATGAACCTATGAAGCAGAGCAGAGGTACATACGTATATATGTATCAACACAAGGATAAAGAAAAGAAGTAATTCAAGTGCAGGTTCCTTCAAAGTGCTATGAAATTGTATTTCTCTTGAGGCCATGGATCTAAAGAAATGTCACTATGTTTTTGTTTTAAATTTGAACTGTTTTATAGCTGTTTCCTGAGTAGGGCACACAATATATAGTATAAGATTAGTATACCCAAAGGCAGGATATCGATGATCTTCACATGCTAGATCTGTACATACATACTTATACACTGTACATGCATGTAGATATATCTAGATCTGTCACTGCTTAAAATGTGCTAATCTACCAAACCAGCTTGAATCGAATCGTCCTGAACTTGTTATATGTATATGGTTGATAATTCATGACAAATTCAGAGCAATATTAAACCTACCTTTCAAAGATAGCTAAAATATTGCGGATAAAATGAAGAACATTAGTACTACACAAATGTAATGGGAGAATGGTGTATGGACTTGCATAAACCATTGTATGGTGTTTATGCATTAAATATACTTCTCAATTATTACAAGAAAAATCTAAGATACCATTTTCCTACATGCTATATGCCTATTCTGTAAAAAGAGCCTATAGGGGAACTAAACCTAAAGAGAGCTTTAGATGAAGATACAGGAGTCTTTTCTTCCTTCTTTTCCCTTCTTTCATCTTCTTCTCTACTGGGTCAGACAGCCGTTTCTGGGAATTCCACCCTTCATCAGTGATCCTGGGAGTCTTTGTCTTTTTCTTTATCTTGATCTTCTGTGAATCCTTGGCTCTCTATGCTAAATCTAGGGGCCTTATATAGACTATTTTGGCGCCAAAAGTTAAATAAGGTGTTAACTAAGACACATGAAGAAATTTAATTTTATGAAAGGAATGTAGGTCCAATTAACTTTTATGAATTAATTATAAATCTATTAGTAAACTTGCTTGTACAGGTAAAACAGACTCAGCATAACTATAGACAAAAGTAGGACATATTACGTAAGTCTACCCTTAGGTCTTCTAGTAGTAACATTTCTTTGGAGGTGGGGTAACACAATATGGGGTAACACAAGACAGTCCTTAAGCATACTAGCTACTTTTTGCTTATACTTGATTCTAACTAGAGGCTGCCGGGATAGGAAGGTTTTAAAGGTTGATTTTAGCTTAAAGTATTTGTAACCCTGCTTAATAAGCCTATTGCATAACTGCAAACTTTTAGCCTGAAAACTGGAGAAGTCACTGCATATTCTGGAATACCTAATTAGTTGTGAAATAAAGACACCATAGGCTGGGGTATTAGGAATATTACTATCTAAATGGGGGAAATTTACTATATCAAAGTTAAAGTCCTCTCGCTTATCATATACTTTAGTGATAAATTGATTGTTAGTAATGGTTATATCTAAGTCTAAAAAGGGGGATTTTTTAGGGCTGGTATTTGTCTTTTTAAGAATAAGTTCTTTGGGGTAAATATCACTAATTGACAGTTCAAAATCCTTGTTGTTAATACATAAAAGGTCATCAATATACCTATAAGTATTGGAAAATTTAATAGCTAGGGTGATGTTATCCTTAAGTAGTCCTGTCATAAACTCATACTCATAGGCAAACAGAAAAAGATTAGCAACTACAGGGGCACAGTCAGTACCCATAGGGATACCTACACATTGCTTAAATACAGAACCGTCTACACATACATAAATGTTGTCAATAAGGTAATTAAAGAGCTCTACTAAATGAACAGCTGTGACTGCTTTATTGGAGACATTGTTAGACCAAAAGGCTTTATCCTGACAGACTTCTATATATTGGGACTTCCTACAGGTAAAGGCACTATGTTAGTAATCTTATCTTTAAGTAGATTATGGGGGATCGCTGTATATAATGTAGAAAAATCAAAACTAGCTAGCTGGGTTTTTCTAGCGGGTATAGACCTAAGACTATGTAAGACTTCTAGTGAGTTTTCTACTATCCAAAAGGCATTAACACCAGTATTCCTATATATACCTAGGCAGTATTCTCTAAAATGTTTGAGAATTAGTCTGAGTGCCGAATTTAGAAATCTAGAAAGGGGTTTGGTAGTACATTTGTGAGAAGCAGCTATGAATCTGTAGTTGTAAGGGTTCTTATGTAGCTTAGGCATCCAGTAAAAAGAGGGAAGGTTACACCAGTCTGGTTTAGGTTCTAAGTTCTCTAGTTTTAAGAAATCTATGTGTTTCCTAATTAACTGTTGGGGTTCTACTGTACATTTAGCATAAGTGGAGGTACTGCCTAGTTCTTCATTAATAATTTGTCTATAGTAGGACTTACATATAAATATTATATTATTAGAGGCCTTATCGGCAGGGGCTATAACATACTTATCATGTAGGTCTGCTAAGAATTTCTTAATTTTAGGGCAAGTAAGGGTCTTCTTGGCTACTGAGGATTTGGTATACGATTTAGACAGCTTAGAGATCCTATCATTAATTTTCTTAAGTACAGCATTTTCCCACTCACTAAATACAGAAATAGATACATTTTCTCTACGGGCCCAGGTAATCTTATATTTTCTAAGACCTTCCTTACACATTTTTAAAGCAGTTACCCAATTAAAGTTATTAGGTTCTCTAAATTTTGGTCCTTTCTTAAGAAGTTTTCTAAGTTTTGGGTTACTAACAATACGTAGGTCACCTGTTAAAACATGGCCTAGGGGTTTGTAAATGAAGGGGGACTTGTGACACTCACATGGTTCTGGTTTTCTAAAGACATCTGACTTAGAGGCTTGTGAAAAGTTAAAGATTTGAGGTCCTATTGGTTGGGTATACTTATATACTACACATGGGGGCTCTTTGTTTTGTATAAAGGGTGGGATATAAATAGGGAGATGTGGGCTTTTATATGAAATTTAAAGTAGGCACTGCACTGATAGTTACTGTTATACAAGCCAAGTAGGCAAACTAAAATTATGTAGTTGAAGCAGAGACACAAGGTTCTTGTTATGAGGTTTGTAGTAGTTGTACAAGAATTGATAAGTCATGTCTGTCATGGGCGTATATGGTCGTCCTTTTCCAGAACCCAAACACTGAAGTTTGTCCTTCACAAGTCTGCAATAGTACCCTTTTTGGACACTGAATCTATGAAAATGATTTAATAATAACTCTTTAATAAGAAATATTATATATACATATAGTTCTATACAGTTAAATAGGAACATTAAAGTATAAGTTAGAAGTAGAGAGAGATGGCAATGCTAACAAGAGTGACTAATACATCAGGAAAATATCAAAATAAGATAAGATTAACTATACAGAAGTGGCATTTTGAAATTTATGTCACCATACACATCACGTCTATATGTTTAGGGACACGCAAACACAGAGTATCCAAAAAACTCACTTGATATGTTGACCAAAATCAAAGAATGTCTTGACATTAAAACCAAGGAAGTGCTGAATTTTAGTTAACTCAAGAACAGGATTGTTCTTCAGTACATCTCCGTCTACTAGATAAAGCTATATATGTATAAAAGACAATAGATCTATCAAATTTAAAGAATGTGGCAGCCTCTAAAATGAGAGCTAAGTACAGCATATGCAAGGTAATTATGTAAAGATGAATAATAAAAGGATATCATAATCATTGGATAACACTAAACCATAAAATTTGCTGACTACATATATATCTCATAACACAATAGCTCTTACATAGGCATGAAAGTAAGTTTATTGTGAGCACTTAGTCATGCAACAAAATAGCATCCACCTGAGCTGCTATTTTCAAACCACAGGTCTTTAGATTCATTTGTATTTGAAGGCAACGATTCATGTGTATCATATTGATGAACTCTAAGGAGAACAAAACAGCTGTCTGCGATTCTTTGGTGCTTGCCATATGCTAGGTGACTGGGAGGAAATTACTAAGTCTACCAGCCACAATAAGACTTCCACCATTGCAATTATTTGGTGTGATATTCAATGATTATCCATCTTCACAAAAGAACATACATCTATAATGTCTTCAATGTCTATCTCATTACCAAATCTTCGAACCGATTTGAATCCGAAGCCTACCTGTTTGGGACTATATTGTAGCAGCCATCTTTGAATAAGTTCAAAATATAACCCTGGCTTGATACAGTGATCTTTTAGAGAATTCACAGACTTATTACTGCCAGAATATTGCACAATATCTTCAAATTTCATGCTCAGAGCTATTGGATCCTTGTGAACTTTTACATGCTAAATTACAAATAAACACAATTTCTATGTAATCAAATATAGAATAGTATGAAAATTAAATACAGGCTATAAAAACATTAACATATTGATCTGTATGCAAAGCGCAGTATACACAAATGAGATGGTATGGAGTACAAACTTGTCCTATGCATTATGGTGAACATATATGCAGTTTTGGAGAATTATCAACACTACTTGTAAAACTGGTGTGGACATTTAAAACCAGTCCTGGTGAAGTAACTCTGGGTCAAAAGTCCAAAAAAATGGTGTGGTGCACATTGTAAAGTGTAAGTTGAATAAAAAATCAAAAATGAAGTTAGAAGTAGGGAGGGAAGGTAAGAGAAGTGATGCATAATATTATGCTTAAATGTTAGTATACTGCTTCTGTAACCTTAACACATGATCACTGTCTTGTTGTGATACCCTTTCCATCTCTATTTTAACTAATTAACTTGCATTCCACATTTACTTGACAATATTACTTTTTAAATTGAAAGTTTCCTTAACAGTGACTTGTGAAACATTAATTGCCTTCAAGTACAAAGTAGTCACGTGAACCAGACCCTTTTCCCTAATAACTTCCTAACAGGAAGGGGCAAGAGGTTACAGGGCTAATGCCACTTATCTGTTATTAATGTCCCATCACAGGGACTATATAGGTGAACAATTATACCACTGAAGTGCAATCGATTAATGCCTATCAACATATCCTCTTAAGGCTGAGTTCGAGAAGGGACCCTTTATTAACTTGGTAATATCTGAAATAGCTATGGCAGAAAGAAAAGAAGAGAATCAAATAGGTAAGTTTAATTCTAAGGTAAGTTACTAACTAATTTCTTCAGCTATTGGTAGACTGTACACTATACATGTGTAACTCGTATTTCTAAAACTCTGCATGTGTACTTTTATCAATAAAAATTACGCTTGTTTAAAGGGAGTAAGCACAATCTGTAAATGGCTAAAGAAATCATGTAAGAAAGTGAAATATGAAGGTAACGCACAATTTAGATTGACCAAATACAATTCTCTGTTTCTTGACATAGAACATAACGAAGTTATTTCCTGTATTTGGCCATTATGTGCTTAGGTATGAATAAGAATTACTTGATTGCAATCATAGTTCAAAGGCCTTAATTTTTGCAAAGGAGGGACATCAGTAGTAGAAAAGTGGCATGATCCCCAAGATCCTCTTGCTACTTCCAGTTGGGAAGCCTCATCCTAATGTACGTACACTCTTGGGATAAGTATTTTTCTTATCTAAATTTCATACCATAGGATCAAATTTCAGGTTTCATATGGCATGAAACTTATTGAACAGCCAGGTTTCAAGGGGTGCTCAAGTATGTGCTAATAGATTAATTTCATGGGTTTCAAATTTTTAACAGCCCCCTTTCCAGTTTTATACATACTTTCATACCTTTTGAAACCTGACTGTTTCAATAAGTTTCAAATAGGTTTCATGCCTTCTGAAACCTGACATTTGATCCTATGGTATGTAGTTATGGTCACGTACGTATAACTGCACTGTATCTATGTATACACTTTTTGGTCTTTTTGAGGACCATACACAACACAGAATAAAACAGCCATGTTTTTGGATAGACCCTATGTATGTATATAGTATGTACTACCATACATTATAGGTTCTACATATAAGTGTATATACACATGTTGTATATCAAAAATGCAAAGTAATAACAAATAAGTGTAATGCAGGTGGACTGATAATATAATAATGAACATTTTTAAAATCCCTCAATGAACTTGTTAATCATAATCTAAGTAATTTAGATATTACATTTAGGTAAACATAATATAATTGCATTTGGACAAACCTGGTACCATGAATAAGCACGATATATAGGATTCTGTAAAATAATTATAATCTTAGCATGAGGCAGCAAGGCTGATGCCCTTTGAGGAGCAAATTGTGAATTAAAATATGTTGCACTTTTCTCAAATAAAATCACTTCTGAAGAGTAATAAGGGAACTGGCGCATATACCTAGAATTAAACAGAACATAAAATTAAGGTATAAGTAACATTACAAACTATTACATAATCAATAGCATACCATTCCACACCTTTCAAATACAATTTGTGATTACTAAAGAACTGTACTTCCTCAAAATTCTCTCCTGGATAATTAGCCTTCAAGAGAGGGTGAGCTTGAAGAAAAAAGTGTAATGCAGTACTTCCTGTTTTCTGAGGTCCAACAATTAGAAGTGACGGTAGGTTAGTACAATTTACAGTGGTATCCTTAATGTTCTCAGGAATTCTCTCACTACAAGGATTCTACAAAATAGTGCCAGCAAATACAGCACACATACGTACGTATTCAGCATCTGTAAATAAGAAGCATAAGAAGGCATGCTGTGACATTGATCATTAATATTAAGATTATTTCATTTTTATTGTGGGTCTATTTAAAAAGGTATTCCTCACTGAGAACAAGATCAGACGCAGCCCTCTAAACATATCCACTTAAGGAACTGCAAACTTTGAACACACCCAAATAATATTTAATAAACAACTACCAAAACTTACAGTCCATAGAGGAAACCTTTCATCTGGGTACCATGAAAAATAAAGTTCCGAGAGAGTATTGGCAGACTCTTGCACCAATTTGAAATTGGTCCATCTGTTTATAAACTGAAATAACTCATTAAACAACAGCATAGCTAACTGATCACCTCCATAATTGTTAAAATGAGTCATGAAAAACGTTATCTAGACAGATGAAAGGGACTTTTCTAGAATTACGTATATTCACATGTACTTGTTAAAGACTTACTGGATTAAATAATACTGCATGGAAGACCAAACCGCCTTGCCCTGAATTGAGTAACTTGCGGGCATCAACATCAGCTAGGTAAGTGTGCATGGAATAAATGCCACAGTTATGACGAGGCAATACCTAAATCATTTTAATACACAACTCACATAAAAATGCAGGTAAGACAATTAGTTCCTTGTACAAAGTTATTAAGTGTATTTACTGTACAAAGGTTTAACTAGTATACATAATCAGATCTACATATCAAGTGACAAACTTTAATGCCTTTATAAATAAAGCCTTTTTTGTCCAACTGTGGATAAGAATCACGATACTCAGTTGTCGTTGTAACCGTGATTCCCCATACTTCAGACCAGGCCTCATACAATCTGTCATATGCAGGATAGATCCCAGAATGAAAAGGAGCCACTGCATATCCGGTAAATTTATCAAGGATACCTACTCTCTAAAAGGAGAAAGGTTAAGAGCCACTAGCATTTTAGTGGCTTATGATCCTTACAAGGTTAATTAATACACTAACTTGCATGTACACAGGTCATCACATAAAATCACAAAAGATTCTTGCTTCAACATTGAAGCTCTAACTTACATAATGAATAAAGGGAGTTAATTGCACTTGGCCTGTGCAAAGGCACAATGATCAACAAAAATAATAATCTATGTACTATACTTCCCAGTGATTATATATTATTCATAGCCTTTGCACAGGCCAAGTGCTATTAACTCCCTTTATTTATTGTGAGCACTCAGTCTTGCTTAGACTGCAGCCTCCATTTTCACTTATTACAAAACCACAAGTGCTTCACTTGTGGTTTCATAATAAGTGGAGGCAGTCATCCAACTCACCATTGAAGTGTACCACACTGATGAGCCCAAATGAGGGCGAAACAGCTGTCTGTGGTTCTTTGATGATTTTTATCATCGTGAATGACTGGGAGGTGATCACTGGTTGCCAACTAAATAGGACTTCGGTCCCTTCAGCCAAGATTAAACTTCGGTCACTTGGCTGGTTGGCGTAATACTTTCCAGTGATTATTACTTTTGCTTATTATCTTACATAAGTAAGAAAAACATACGTATGCAGTTCGAACCTATAGCTAGTTACCCGAGAAAAATAAAATCTAGAGCATGAACAAGTTGCTGTGACAATTTCACATAAAAATAAAATACTGATTATTTTAGTGTATTAAAAGAGGCATGACGGCTGTGACACTTCCTAGACATAGCATTGTCCTATATGTGGAAACAATTTTGTACAGAGATTAAAGAAAAGATGAGTAGGATTAGGAATAAAGGTGACGCATCAACCAATTCTTCTATAAGTTAACACTGACTGAATTGGCACAGAAAGTAAAATTAATTGATGGGTACCTGGTGTTGTGCACATGTAAATATACGTATGTAAACAGGTACCTCAGCAAATTCCTTGTTTTTTTTTAAATTATCCATAACTTCATCAACGGATTTTCTTTTTACGCAATTGATATGGTTGTACGTATGAGGAAACCACCAAAAATCATCTTTGTGTTGAAGTAGCAATTGATTGCCTATAGAGAGAAGAAATTTTATTTTTAACAAAAGATCCCTTAGTCTAAGCATAAAGAATGAAGCAGGTTATAAGTAAAAGATTATTTAAAATTTACCCTTTACTTCTTCTAGATTGCCTTTGTCAAAGCCAGACCCAACAAATCCAAGGTTTAAATGAAAGTTTGAAACAATATTTCTTGAAGCTTTCTGAAAATTCAATACATTCTACAGCAATACAGACAAATACAGAGCTGTTGACCTATCAATCTTTACAGTATTCTATACAGAAGTTAAATAATACGAACACATACAACTTGTTTTAGCAGTACCTTAACATGCCTTTCAGACAGTCTTGTTCCCTCCCTTCCTATAAAAGTGTCATCAACATCAATTGTGATAAATCTTTTAAGGGGATCAAATGGAAATAAGTTGGTGGGGCTGCAACTAAGTAACCAGTCATAAACTAAAAGTGAAGTGGGAAAGGTGTCCATTTCTCCACCGACAATCAGCTTTTGAACACCATCTATTAAGCCTTTATCACATAAAACTGTAGAAAACTCGTAGCTCATGACTGAATTATTCAGAGAAGTTTGGTTCCTTAAAAGTCTGATGGTGGCTAGTGGAAGGAAGGTTGGATGGTTACTAAACATCAAAGTCCCCTGCTGTAGAGTAGACAAAGAAGTATAAACTGTACTTCCAGGTTTGGTTGCCACTAAAAACTTGTTAGATGTCACATTGAGTATGTAACCAAATGACTCTTTCAGTGGATCCACTTTATCTAAAGATGCAAAATTGATCCAAAAGAGAGCTTTTTTAGAAGACGATTTGTCCTTAACTGCAGTGGACCAGCGTTTAGTAAAGGTCATACGATGGTCAGGTGATGCTACTTCTGAGGCTGAAATCACTATTGTTGCATTTACATGTCTACAGTAAGTAAGAATGTCTTCAAAAATGTCACTCTCCATGTGCAGTAGAGTTTGAATACTAGCAAAAGCAACTAGAGCATAGGAAGCTGAACACTCCATATCACTCCCTGCATAGCTGTATAAACGTAGTGCCTGCCGAGAATATACGTAGTATACAACTACTGACAACTTGAACTGTTTATAAAATCTCTTTAGAGACTGCAGTTCAGAAAGTTTGGAATATACTACAAGTATTTGGGGCCGCACGGTACCACTAAATGAGGGCCCCCTCTCGTTCTTGTCTGAAACAGTAGGTGATGCAAACAGCCGATCGCGGGGAAATTGCTGATGGAGTTTAATACGCCGCTCATTGGGTGCGCTACTCAACCAAAACATGAGTAACAGGGAGACGGTGAGCAATGCAAATAAAACGTACTTCCACAGCTTCTTTATGCCCATACCTTACACGTATATTTCGGAGGAACTGTGAATTGCTATTTACAAGATATAGACTGCACTTAGTACCGCGTGGCTCAGACCTGGTCTCGCAACATAAACTTTCCAGACCAAATCATATTAGAGAATGGCATTAAGAAAGGAATGTGCCAGGAAATAGTTTTGCAATTCTTCTTTGGAAGGTGATAGGAAAATGATTAATTTCGCTTGGAGAGGGAAGTCGGCGTCTATGATAATGTATACGTATATGCCGTATATGTCCGAATAGAGACTCTATTTCCTTCCAGGGAGTTTTGACCCGGCCTCTATTCGAGCCCGCTTCTATATATACCGACATATACGGTAGTACCTGCAGTGTGTGTAGTAGCTATAGTAGCTGTAGTGTGTGTAGTACCCATAGTAGCTGTAGTATGTGTAGTATGTGTAGTAGCTGTAGTATATAGCTGCAGCACCTGTAGTGTGTGGATTGATAATTGAAAGGGGGTCCCATTCTGAGCTACTTGCAAGCGAAGGTTTTTATTGTGAGATGTGGAATAACCAACAACGTGGTTTAGAAGAAAGAGATTTGAATTTAAATACATAAATACATACGTATGTGTATCAGATCTGGTTATAATGTATATTGTTAACCTATCACTTAATTTCATTTTAATATTCCTTTATTTTTGGCTCCCGGTAAGTCAGTAAATTATTAAAGACTTGATATAATTGTCTCACGCAGTTGTATCTTGAGGTTTGAATGTAAAAGCATTTATACTTATATAGTACCTGTGAAATTTTTAATGAGATAAAATAAATATTCATCTGTTTCTGCCTGCAGGTCATCCAGGGCTGAAGACTATACATTGTATTAGCAATCATTACTTCTCAAGAGACTCTAAAAGGTACAGCCTGTATGCATGTCTCATTGTGAGTGCAGATTTCAGCAGAAGCAGAATTCAGGATCTGCTTTTGTACAACACTGCCAGTGATGTACAAATTAACTACTAGCTCAATCCATCAATCCACCAAAGACTTTAACCACTCTACTCATGCATATGAAATGAACCTATATATGAAGCAGTGCAGAGGTACACATATATCAACACAATGTTATAAAGAAAAGAAGTAATTCAAGTGCAGATTCCTTCAAAAGTGCTATGAAATTGTATTTCTCTTGAGGCCATGGATCTAAAGAAGTGTCACTATGTTTTTGTTTTAAATTTGAACTGTTTTGTAGCTCTTTCGAATTCCTCTTCTTTAATGGTTGAGTAGGGCACACAATATATAGTATGCCATTGTATGGTGTTTATGCATTAAATATACTTTTCAATTAAGATATAAAAAGGGGGACGTGGGCTTTTATATGAAATTTATCATTTTAAAGTAGGCACTGCACTGACAGTTACTGTTATACAAGCCAAGTAGGCAAACTAAAATTATGCAATTGAAGCAGAGACATAAGGTTCTTGTTATGAGGTTTGTAGTAATTGTACAAGAATTGATAAGTCATGTCTGCCATGGGCGCATATGGCCGTCCTTTTCCAGAACCCAAACACTGAAGTTTATCCTTTACAAGTCTGCAATAGTACCCTTTTTGGACACTGAATCTGTGTTCAATAATAACTCTTTAATAAGAAATATTATATATACATATATAGTTCTATACAGTTAAATAAGAACATTAAAGTATAAGTTAGAAGTAGAGAGAGATGGCAATGCTAACAAGAGTGACTAGTACATCAGGAAAATATCAAAGTAAGATAAGATTAACTATACAGAAGTGGCATTCTGAAATTTATGTCACCATACACATCACGTCTATATGTTTAGGGACACGCAAACACAGAGTATCCAAAAAACTCACTTGATATGTTGACCAAAATCAAAGAATGTCTTGACATTAAAACCAAGGAAGTGCTGAATTTTAGTTAACTCAAGAACAGGATTGTTCTTCAGTACATCTCCGTCTACTAGATAAAGCTATATATGTATAAAAGACAATAGATCTATAAAATTTAAAGAATGTGGCAGCCTCTAAAATGAGAGTACTACATGTACAATGTAATTATATGTAAAGATGAATGATAAAAGGATATCATAATCATTGGATAACAATAAACCATAGAATTTGCTGACTATACATCACATCTCTAAACATATATAATAGCTCTTGCATAGGCATGAAAGTAATTTTAATGTGAGCACTTAGTCATGCAACAAAATAGCATCCACCTGAGCTGCTATTTTCAAACCACAGGTCTTTGGATTTATTTGTATTTGAAGGCAACGATTCATGTGTATCATATAGATAAACTCTAAGGAGAACAAAACAGCTGTCTGCGATTCTTTGGTGTTTGCCATATGCTAGGTGACTGGGAGGAAATTACTAAGTCTACCAGCCACAATAAGACTTCCACCATTGCAATTATTTGGTGTGATATTCAATGATTATCCATCTTCACAAAAGAACATACATTTATAATGTCTTCAATGTCTATCTTATTACCAAATCTTCGAACCGATTTGAATCCGAAGCCTACCTGTTTGGGACTATATCGTAGCAGCCATCTTTGAATAAGTTCAAAATATAACCCTGGCTTGATACAGTGATCTTTTAGAGCATTCACAGACTTATTACTGCCAGAATATTGCACAATATCTTCAAATTTCATGCTCAGAGCTATTGGATCCTTGTGAACTTTTACATGCTAAATTAGAAATAAACACAATTTCTATGTAATCAAATATAGAATAGTATGAAAATTAAATACAGGCTATAAAAACATTAACATATTGATCTGTATGCAAAGCGCAGTATACACAAATGAGATGGTATGGAGTACAAACTTGTCCTATGCATTATGGTGAACATAAGTGCAGTTTTGGAGAATTATCAACACTACTTTTAAAACTGGTGTGGACATTTAAACCAGTCCTGGTGAAGCAACTCTTGGTTAAAGTCCAAAAAATGGTGTGGTGTACATTGTAAAGTGTAAATTGAATAAAAAATCAAAAATGTAGTTAGAAGTATAAGGATGGCAGGTAAGAGAAGTGATGTGTATGCTTAAATGTTAGTATACTGTTTCTGTAGCCTTAACACATGATCACTGTCTTGATTTGATACTATTTCCATCTCTATTTTAACTAATTAACTTGTATTCCACATTTACTTGATAATATTACTTTTTAAATTAAAGGTTTCCTTAACAGTGACTTGAGAAACATTGCCATCAAGTACAAAGTAGTCCCGTGAACCAGACCCTTTTCTCTAATAGTTTCCTAACAGGAAGTGGCAAGAGGTTACAGGGCTAATGCCACTTATCTGTTATTAATGTCCCATCACAGGGACTATATAGGTGAACAATTAATACCACTAAAGTGCAACCGATTAATGCCTATCAACATATCCTCTTATGGCTGAGTTCGAGAAGGGACCATTTATTAACTTGGTAATATATATCTGAAGTACGTAGCTATGGCAGCAAGAAAAGAAGAGAATCAAATAGGTAAGTTTCATTCTAAGGTAAGTTACTACCTAATTTCTTCAGCTATTGGTAGACTGTACACTATACATGTGTAACTCGTATTTCTACAACTCTGCATGTGTTCTTTTATCAATAAAAATTACACTTGTTTAAAGGAAGTAAGCACAATCTTCAAATGGCTGTAGTAGAAAAGTGGTATGATCCCTAAGATCCTCTTGCTACTTCCAGTTGGAAAGCCTCATCCTAGTGTACACTCTTGGGATAAGTATTTTTCTTATCTAAAATTTCATACCATAGGATCAAATTTCAGGTTTCATATGGCATGAAACCTATTTCAAACTTCTTGAACAGGCAGGTTTCAAAGGGTGCTCAAGTATGTGCTAATAGATTTTAATTTCATGGGTTTCAAATTTTAACAGTCCCCTTTCCAGTTTTATACATACTTTCATACCTTTTGAAACCTGGTTCATAAAATAGGTTTCATGCCTTCTGAAACCTGACATTTGATCCTATGGTAACAGTAGTTATGGTCACGTACGTATAACTGCACTGTATCTATTTATACACTTTGATCTTTTTGAGGACCATACACAACACAGAATAAAACAGCCATGTTTTTGGATAGTCCGTATGTATGTATATAGTGTGTACCACCATACATACTCTCTGATATAGGTGCTACATATAAGTGCATATACACATGTTGTATATCAAATATGCAAAGTAATAACAAAATAAGTGTAATGTAGGTGGACTGATAATATAATAATGAACATTTTTAATAAACTTGTTAATCTTAATCTAAGTACGTAATTTAGATATTACATATAGGTAAACATAATATAATTGCATTTGCACAAACCTGGTACCATGAATAAGCACGATATATAGGATTCTGTAAAATAATTATAATCTTAGCATGAGGCAGCAAGGCTGATGCCCTTTGAGGAGCAAATTGTGAATTAAAATATGTTGCACTTTTCTCAAATAAAATCACTTCTGAAGAGTAATAAGGGAACTGGTGCATATACCTAGAATTAAACAGAACATAAAAATTAAGGTATAAGGTAACATTACAAACTATTACATAATCAATAGCATACCATTCCACACCTTTCAAATACAATTTGTGATTACTAAAAAATTGTACTTCCTCAAAATTCTCTCCTGGATAATTAGCCTTCAAGAGAGGGTGAGCTTGAAGAAAAAAGTGTAATGCAGTACTTCCTGTTTTCTGAGGTCCAACAATTAGAAGTGACGGTAGGTTAGTACAATTTACAGTGGTATCCTTAATGTTCTCAGGAATTCTCTCACTACAAGGATTCTACAAAATAGTGCCAACAAATACAGCACACATACATGTACAGCATCAAGGCATGCTGTGACATTGATCATTAAGATTATTTCATTTTAATTGTGGGTCTATTTAAAAAGGTATTCCTCAATGAGAACATGATCAGACGCAGCCCTCTAAACATATCCACTTAAGGAACTGCAAACTTTGAACACACCCAAATTTTAATAATTACCAAAACTCACAGTCCATATAGGAAACCTTTCATCTGGGTACCATGAAAAGTAAAGTTCCGAGAGAGTATTGGCAGACTCTTGCACCAATTTGAAATTGGTCCATCTGTTTATAAACTGAAATAACTCATTAAACAACAGCATAGCTAACTGATCACCTCCATAATTGTTAAAATGAGTCATGAAAAACGTAATCTAGACAGATGAAATAGACTTTTCTAGAATTACGTATATTCACATGTACTTGTTAAAGACTTACTGGATTAAATAATACTGCATGGAAGACCAAACCGCCTTGCCCTGAATTGAGTAACTTGTTGCCATCAACATCAGCTAGGTAAGTGTGCATGGAATAAATGCCACAGTTGTGACGAGGCAATACCTATATAAATCATTTTAATACACAATTCACATAAAAATGTAGGTAAGACAATTAGTTCCTTGTACAAAGTTATTAAGTGTATTTACAAAGGTTTAACTAGTATACATAATCAGATCTACATATCAAATGACAAACTTTAATGCCTTTATAAATAAAGCCTTTTCTGTCCAACTGTGGATAAGAATGACGATACTCAGTTGTCGTTGTAACCGTGATTCCCCATACTTCAGACCAGGCCTCATACAATCTGTCATATGCAGGATAGATTCCAGAATGAAAAGGAGCCACTGCATATCCAGTAAATTTATCAAGGATACCTACTCTCTAAAAGGAGAAATGTTAATACACTAAGTTGCATGTACACAGGTCGTCACATAAAATCACAAAAGATTCTTGCTTCAACATTGAAGCTCTAACTTACATAATGAATAAAGGGAGTTAATTGCACTTGGCCTGTGCAAAGGCACGATGATCAGCAAAAATAATAATCCACTATACTTCCCAGTGATTACATATTATTCATAGCCTTTGCTCAGACCAAGTGCTATTAACTCCCTTTATTTATTGTGAGCGCTCAGTCTCGCTTAGACTGCAGCCTCCATCTTCACTTATTATGACACTACAAGTGTTGCACTTGTGGTTTCATAATAAGTGGAGGCAGTCATCCAACTCACCATCATTGAAGTGTACCACACTGATGAGCCCAAATGAGGGCAAAACAGCTGTCTGTGGTTCTTTGATGAATTTTATCATCTTGAATGACTCCTAGTGGTCTCGACTGAAATTTAGTTGTGAATTTGAAGTGACTAAATTTCAGTCGAGGTCACTAGGCCTAATCCATTAAAAGTCGAGTTGTGAATTTGAAGTGACTAAATTTCAGTCGAGGTCACTAGGCCTAATCCATTAAAAGTCGAGTTGTGAATTTGAAGTGACTAAATTTTAGTCGAAACCACTAGGCCTAATCCATTAAAAGTCGAGTTGTGAATTTGAAGTGACTAAATTTCAGTCGAGGCCCCAAGGCCTAATCCATTAAAAGTCGAGTTGTGAATTTGAAGTGACTAAATTTTAGTCGAGACCACTAGGCCTAATCCATTAAAAGTCCAGTTGTGAATTTGAAGGGACTAAATTTCAGTCGAAACCACTAGGCCTAATCCATTAAAAGTCGAGTTGTGAATTTGAAGTGGCTAAATTTCAGTCGAGGCCACTAGGCCTAATCAATTAAAAGTCGAGTTGTGAATTTGAAGTGACTAAATTTCAGTCGAGGTCACTAGGCCTAATCCATTAAAAATGGAGTTGTAAATTTGAAGTGACTAAATTTTAGTCGAGGTCACTAGGCCTAATCCATTAAAAGTCGAGTTGTGAATTTGAAGTGACTAAATTTCAGTCGAGGCCACTAGGCCTAATCAATTAAAAGTGGAGTTGTGAATTTGAAGTCACTAAATTTCAGTCGAGGTCACTAGGCCTAATCCATTAAAAATGGAGTTGTAAATTTGAAGTGACTAAATTTTAGTCGAGGTCACTAGGCCTAATCCATTAAAAGTCGAGTTGTGAATTTGAAGTGACTAAATTTCAGTCGAGGTCACTAGGCCTAATCCATTAAAAATGGAGTTGTGAATTTGAAGTGACTAAATTTCAGTCGAGGTCACGAGGCCTAATCCATTAAAAGTCAAGTTGTGAATTTGAAGTGACTAAATTTCAGTCGAGGTCACTAGGCGTAATCCATTGAAAATGGAGTTGTGAATTTGAAGTGACTAAATTTCAGTCGAGGTCACTAGGCCTAATCCATTAAAAGTCGAGTTGTGAATTTGAAGTGATTAAATTTCAGTCGAGACCACTAGGCCTAATCCATTGAAAATGGAGTTGTGAATTTGAAGTGACTAAATTTCAGTCGAGGCCACTAGGCCTAATCCATTAAAAGTCGAGTTGTGAATTTGAAGTGACTAAATTTCAGTTGAGGTCACTAGGCCTAATCCATTAAAAGTCAAGTTGTGAATTTGAAGTGACTAAATTTCAGTCGAGGTCACTAGGCCTAATCCATTAAAAATGGAGTTGTGAATTTGAAGTGACTAAATTTCAGTCGAGGTCACTAGGCCTAATCCATTGAAAATGGAGTTGTGAATTTGAAGTGACTAAATTTCAGTCGAGGTCACTAGGCCTAATCCATTAAAAATGGAGTTGTAAATTTGAAGTGACTAAATTTTAGTCGAGGTCACTAGGCCTAATCCATTAAAAGTCGAGTTATGAATTTGAAGTGACTAAATTTCAGTCGAGGTCACGAGGCCTAATCCATTAAAAATGGAGTTGTAAATTTGAAGTGACTAAATTTTAGTCGAGGTCACTAGGTCTAATCCATTAAAAGTCGAGTTGTGAATTTGAAGTGACTAAATTTTAGTCGAGATCACTAGGCCTAATCCATTGAAAGTCGAGTTCTGAATTTGAAGTGACTAAATTTCAGTCGAGGTCACTAGGCGTAATCCATTGAAAATGGAGTTGTGAATTTTAAGTGACTAAATTTCAGTCGAGGTCACTAGGCCTAATCCATTGAAAATTGAGTTGTAAATTTGAAGTGACTAAATTTCAGTCGAGGTCACTAGGCCTAATCCATTGAAAATTGAGTTGTAAATTTGAAGTGACTAAATTTCAGTCGAAGTCACTAGGCCTAATCCATTGAAAATGGAGTTGTGAATTTGAAGTGACTAAATTTCAGTCGAGGTCACTAGGCCTAATCCATTGAAAATGCAGGTGTGAATTTGAAGTGACTAAATTTCAGTCGAGGCCACTAGGCCTAATCCTTTGAAAATGGAGTTGTGAATTTGAAGTGACTAAATTTCAGACGAGGCCACTAGGCCTAATCCATTAAAAGTCGAGTTGTGAATTTGAAGTGACTAAATTTCAGTCGAGGTCACTAGGCCTAATCCATTAAAAGTTGAGTTTTGAATTTGAAGTGACTAAATTTCAGTCGAGATCACTAGGCCTAATCCATTAAAAGTCGAGTTGTGAATTTGAAGTGACTAAATTTCAGTCGAGGTCACTAGGCCTAATCAATTAAAAGTCGAGTTGTGAATTTGAAGTGACTAAATTTCAGTCGAGATCACTAGGCCTAATCCATTAAAAGTTGAGTTGTGAATTTGAAGTGACTAAATTTCAGTCGAGATCACTAGGCCTAATCCATTAAAAGTCGAGTTGTGAATTTGAAGTGACTAAATTTCAGTCGAGGTCACGAGGCCTAATCCATTAAAAATGGAGTTGTAAATTTGAAGTGACTAAATTTTAGTCGAGGTCACTAGGCCTAATCCATTAAAAGTCGAGTTATGAATTTGAAGTGACTAAATTTCAGTCGAGGTCACGAGGCCTAATCCATTAAAAATGGAGTTGTAAATTTGAAGTGACTAAATTTTAGTCGAGGTCACTAGGTCTAATCCATTAAAAGTCGAGTTGTGAATTTGAAGTGACTAAATTTTAGTCGAGATCACTAGGCCTAATCCATTGAAAGTCGAGTTCTGAATTTGAAGTGACTAAATTTCAGTCGAGGTCACTAGGCGTAATCCATTGAAAATGGAGTTGTGAATTTTAAGTGACTAAATTTCAGTCGAGGTCACTAGGCCTAATCCATTGAAAATTGAGTTGTAAATTTGAAGTGACTAAATTTCAGTCGAGGTCACTAGGCCTAATCCATTGAAAATTGAGTTGTAAATTTGAAGTGACTAAATTTCAGTCGAAGTCACTAGGCCTAATCCATTGAAAATGGAGTTGTGAATTTGAAGTGACTAAATTTCAGTCGAGGTCACTAGGCCTAATCCATTGAAAATGCAGGTGTGAATTTGAAGTGACTAAATTTCAGTCGAGGCCACTAGGCCTAATCCTTTGAAAATGGAGTTGTGAATTTGAAGTGACTAAATTTCAGACGAGGCCACTAGGCCTAATCCATTAAAAGTCGAGTTGTGAATTTGAAGTGACTAAATTTCAGTCGAGGTCACTAGGCCTAATCCATTAAAAGTTGAGTTTTGAATTTGAAGTGACTAAATTTCAGTCGAGATCACTAGGCCTAATCCATTAAAAGTCGAGTTGTGAATTTGAAGTGACTAAATTTCAGTCGAGGTCACTAGGCCTAATCAATTAAAAGTCGAGTTGTGAATTTGAAGTGACTAAATTTCAGTCGAGATCACTAGGCCTAATCCATTAAAAGTTGAGTTGTGAATTTGAAGTGACTAAATTTCAGTCGAGATCACTAGGCCTAATCCATTAAAAGTCGAGTTGTGAATTTGAAGTGACTAAATTTCAGTCGAGGTCACTAGGCCTAATCCATTAAAAGTCGAGTTGTGAATTTGAAGTGACTAAATTTCAGTCGAGGTCACTAGGCCTAATCCATTGAAAATGGAGTTGTGAATTTAAAGTGACTAAATTTCAGTCGAGGCCACTAGGCCTAATCCATTAAAAGTCGAGTTGTGAATTTGAAGTGACTTAATTTCAGTCGAGGTCACTAGGCCTAATCCATTGAAAATTGAGTTGTAAATTTGAAGTGACTAAATTTCAGTCGAAGTCACTA